>CAWUFW010002528.1:1200000-1800000 GCA_963921515.1 Calotriton arnoldi | reverse complement strand
CGAAACCTCTGTTTTGTCTGGGTGGCGCTGTAGTGATTCTAACGTTAAAAACATACTCCTTCTCTATGAGGTTGTTAAACTTTGTGTTTGTAAAAACTAACTTTTGCTGCTGTTTCCATTTGTTGCCATTTTTGTAATTTTTAGAATGTTTTACTTATCTTTCTAATGTTTGTAAAAGAAAATGGATACAAATGGCCTAATACGCATTTGTTTTGAATTTGTTCTTTAAAAAATGTTTCAAGTATGCGTCCAGGATATGCATCTTTTAACCGCATACTATCACAGGGAGTGCTTAAAGTAAAGGTGCAAATCTGGTAAAGAAATTCAGGTGCACAAAGTATGTTTCCAAGGCAATAAACTCTTTGTAAACAAGCGTCAAGGGAGCAGTAAAAGTAGCTCGTGGACGGACACACATGTATTTTGGTTATTCTCCAGGGAGGGGAAAACGAAACATTACAGGACACGACGGAATGCACTGACCAACTAAAATAAAACAATATTGAGTGACAATGAAGCAAACTAATTGTAATAAACGGGCGAGCTATTTGCCCAGTGTCCGTAAACAGTAAACACATTTCATGAGCGGTGGTGTGTGTGTGTGTGTGTGTGTGTGTGTGTGTGTGTGTGTGCGGGTGTGTGTGTGTGTGTATGTATGTATATATATATATATATTCACTGAAAAAACCATAGGTTTTAGGGACAGTTATAGTTAGTTGGACATTGCACTCGTACAAAACCCGTGAAATTCCCCTGTTATAGTTAGTTCAGCTAACTATAACTCGCGCCCCCGCAATGCACTGCTGATGACGTCACATATTACATCACTCATGACATGGTCAGTGACATCACTGATGACATCACTGATGACATCTCAAATGACATCACTGATGACATCACTGATGACATCATCCAGTGACTGTGTGTTTCTGTAAAGTTTAAATATGTTTAATATATATAGGGAAAGGCGTATTGAAGAATGAGTGGGTTTATAAGTGTCTGAATGGATGATTTAGTACGTGAGTGACTGACTCTACAAGTGAGTGATTAAACGTATCTTACTGAATGCATGGGTTAGTGACTAAACTGTGTGAATGTCTGTATCCGTCTGTTTGTTGGTGTGTAAGTGGATGCATGGATTTGCGAATAGCTACATGAGTGTCTATATGGGTTATTGATTGGTTCTCTGAGTATCTGTATGGCTGCCTGAGTGTTTGTGTGGGTGGGGTGTGTGTGACTCTATATATAGATGTGTGAGTGGGTGATTAACTGGGTGCATGATTTCAAGAGTGCATCTGTGATGGACTGCTTGGGTGGGTGAGTGTGTGTATGGGTGTGTTAGTGAGTGAATGTATATCTCAGTGGTACATGTGCGAGTAACTACATATGTAAAAGGCAGTATATATGTGTGTTAGAGTATTTAAATGGCTATAAGTGAGAGTGTGTTTTTGTGAGAGTGGCTGTATGGATGCGTGTGTGCTTGTATCAGTTATTGTATAAGAGCGTAAGAATGTGCTAGTATTTGTATGAGTAAGTGAGCTGGTGTGTGTATAACTGTATAGGTGAGTAAATGGGTGTGTGATTAATTTTTTGCATGACTGACTAGGTGTGTGAGTACCTCTATGGATGAGTGGCGGTGTGTGAATGTTTATATAGGTGTATGAGTGCATATGATAGTCCTGTACTGAGTGACTGTAAGTATGAGTGACTGTACAGGTGAGTGAGTGGATGTGTGTGTAGACCTAAGAATCAGTGAGTGGGTATGTCGTTTTTGGTGTTGGAGTGTCTATGGTTTTGAGAATGGCAGTCTGTAATTTAGAGTGGGTGTATCAAAAGTTATATTAGGGTGTGAGAAGATGCATGAAATTATCACATGGATGATGTCATCAGTGATGTCATTTGAGATGTCATCAGTGATGTCATCAGTGATGTCACTGACCATGTCATGAGTGATGTAATATGTGACGTCATCAGCAGTGCATTGCGGGGCGCGAGTTATAGTTAGCTGAACTAACTATAACAGGGGAATTTCACGGGTTTTGTACGAGTGCAATGTCCAACTAACTATAACTGTCCCTAAAACCTATGGTTTTTTCAGTGAATTTCAAAGGTTTTTTAAATGCTAATTTCTAACTATAACGTGTCTGAAACCTATGGTTTTTTCAGTGAATTTCAAAGGTTTTTTAAATGCTAATTTCTAACTATAACGTGCCTGAAACCTATGGTTTTTTCAGTGAATTTCAAAGGTTTTTTAAATGCTAATTTCTAACTATAACGTGCCTGAAACCTTTGGTTTTTTCAGTGAATTTCAAAGGTTTTTTTAAATGCTAATTTCTAACTATAACGTGCCTGAAACCTATGTTTTTTTAAGTGAATTTCAAAGGTTTTTTAAATGCTAGTTTCTAACTATGCCAACAGAGGTAGGACATGTGAAGAAAGAAGAAAAAACGCACAGAAAGAAGCAAAAGATGTGCAGAAAGAACCAACAGAGGAGCAGAAAGAGGCCTTGTTGCAAAATCATCCTGTACCCACAACTTTTTCAGACGGGTACTGGTGGTAACTGACTCTGACTAACCAGAGCCAGTGCACGTTTGCACAGTGGTGAAGGGAGGTGGGGCCTGAGGTGACATGTGTGCAAACGCGCCCGTGTCGCATTTTAAGTTGCGGGATTAAGTCCCCTTGAATCCTGAGGGTCCCTGGGGTCCAACTAGCCCCCAGGTACCTACAGTTAGGACCACAGAGCTGAGTTGCAGAGAGGCGTTCCGAGGCCACGCACCTTTTTTCACCTCTCTGCAACGCACCTCTGTTGTGCTTACTGAAGGTACCTGGTGGGCTAGTTGGCCCCAGGATTCAAAGGGAATTAACTCCCCAACTTAAAACGCACCACAGGGCGTGTTTGCGCACATGTCACCTGAGGCCCCGCCCCTCCCTTCACCACTGTGCAAACGCGCCCCGTGGCGCGTTTTAAGTTGGGGGATTAGGTCACCTTGAATCCTGAGAGTCCCTGGGGCCCAACCAGCCCACCAGGTACTTCCAGTAAGCACCACAGGCCTGCGTTGCAATGCCTGTAACAAATTGTGCAGTTGTGTTTAGGTAGTGAAGAGGGTCATGCTGGGGGTAGTGTTTTAGGGTTTAGGGTAGTGCAGTGGTGTTTGTGTAGTGTAGGGGGTCATGCTGGGGGTAGATTTAGGGTTTAGGGTAGTGCAGTGGTGTTTGGGTAGTGTAGGGAGTCGTGCTGGGGGAGTGTTTTAGGGTTTAGGGTAGTACAGTGGTGTTTGGGTAGTGTAGGGGTCGTGCTGGGGTTAGTGTTTTAGGGTTTTAGGGTTTAGGGTAGTGCAGTGGTGTTTGGGTAGTGTAGGGGATACTGCTGGGGGTAGTGTTTTAGGGTTTAGGGTAGTGCAATGGTGTTTGGGTAGTGTAGGGGGTACTGCTGGGGGTAGTGTTTTAGGGTTTAGGGTAGTGCAGTGGTGTTTGGGTAGCGTAGGGGGTACTGCTGGGGGTAGTGTTTTATGGTTTAGGGTAGTGCAGTGGTGTTTGGGTAGTGTAGGGGTTCGTGCTGGGGGTAGTTTTTTAGGGTTTAGGGTAGTGCAGTGGTGTTTGTGTAGTGTAGGAGGTCGTGTTTTAGGGTTTAGGGTAGTGCAGTGGTCTTTGGGTAGTGTAGGGAGTCATGGGGGGTATTGTTTTAGAGTTTAGGGTAGTGCAGTGGTCTTTGGGTAGTGTAGGGGGTTGTGCGGGGGGTAGTGTTTTAGGGATTAGGGTAGTGCATTGGTATTTGGGTAGTGTAGGGGGTCATGTGGGGAGTAGTGTTTTAGGGTTTAGGGCAGTGCAGTGGTGTTTAGGTAGTGTAGGGGTCGTGCTGGGGGGAGTGTTTTTGGGTTTAGGGCAGTGCAGTGGTGTTCGGGTAGTGTAGGGGGTCGTGCTGGGGGGAGTGTTTTAGGGTTTAGGGCAGTGCAGTCGTGTTCGGGTAGTGTAGGGGGTCGTGCTGGGGGAGTATTTTAGGGTTTAGGGTAGTGCAGTGGTGTTCGGGTAGTGTAGGGGGTCATGCTGGGGGTAGTGTTCTAGGGTTTAGGGCAGTGCAGTGGTGTTCGGGCAGTGTAGGGGGTCTTGCTGTGGGTGGTGTTTCAGGGTTTAGGGCAGTGCAGTGCTGTTCGGGCAGTGTAGGGGGTCGTGCAGGGGGTGGTGTTTCAGGGTTTAGGGCAGTGCAGTGGTGTTCGGGCAGTGTAGGGGGTCGTGCAGGGGTGGTGTTTCAGGGTTTAGGGCAGTGGTGTTCGGGCAGTGTAGGGGGTCATGCTGGGGGTGGTGTTTCAGGGTTTGGGGCAGTGCAGTGGTGTTCGAGCAGTAAAGGGGGTCATGCTGGGGGTGGTGTTTCAGGGTTTAGGGCAGTGCAGTGGTGTTCGGGCAGTGTAGGGGGCGGTGCAGGGGTGGTGTTTCAGGGTTTAGGGCAGTGCAGTGGTGTTCGGGCAGTGTAGGGGTGGTGCAGGGGGTGGTGTTTCAGGGTTTAGGGCAGTGCAGTGGTGTTCGGGCAGTGTAGGGGGTGGTGCAGGGGGTGGTGTTTCAGGGTTTAGGGCAGTGCAGTGGTGTTCGGGCAGTGTAGGGGGCGGTGCAGGGGGTGGTGTTTCAGGGTTTAGGGCAGTACAGTGGTGTTCGGGCATTGTAGGGGGTGGTGCTGGGGCTGGTGTTTCAGGGTTTAGGGCAGTGCAGTGGTGTTCGAGCAGTGTAGGGGGTCGTGCTGGGGCTGGTGTTTCAGGGTTTAGGGCAGTGCAGTGGTGTTCGGGCAGTGTAGGGGTCGTGCTGGGGCTGGTGTTTCAGGGTTTAGGGCAGTGCAGTGGTGTTCGGGCAGTGTAGGGGGTCATGCTGGGGCTGGTGTTTCAGGGTTTAGGGCAATGCAGTGGTGTTCGGGCAGTGTAGGGGGTCTTGCTGGGGCTGGTGTTTCAGGGTTTAGGGCAGTGCAGTGGTGTTCGGGCAGTGTAGGGGGTCGTGCTGGGGCTAGTGTTTCAGGGTTTAGGGCAGAGCAATGGTGCTCAGGCAGTGTAGGGGGTTGTGCTGGGGGTGATGTTTCAGGGTTTAGGGCAGTGCAGTGGTGTTAGGGCAGTGTAGGGGGTCGTGCTGGGGGTGGTGTTTCAGGGTTTAGGGCAGTGCAGTGGTGTTCCGGCAGTGTAGGGGGTCGTGCAGGGGGTGGTGTTTCAGGGTTTAGTGCAGTGGTGTTCGGGCAGTGTAGGGGGTCGTGCTGGGGTGGTGTTTCAGGGTTTAGGGCAGTGCAGTGGTGTTCGGGCAATGTAGGGGGTCGTGCAGGGGGTGGTGTTTCAGGGTTTAGGGCAGTGCATTGGTGTTCGGCCAGTATAGGTAGTCTTGCTGGGGGTGGTGTTTCAGGGTTTAGGGCAGTGCAGTAGTTTTCGGGCAGTTTAGGCGGTCGTGCTGGGGCTGGTGTTTCAGGGTTTAGGGCAGTGCAGTGGTGTTCGGGCAGTGTACGGGGTTGTGCTGGGGCTGGTGTTTCAGGGTTTAGGGCAGTGCAGTGGTGTGCGGGCAGTGTACGGGGTCGTGCTGGGGCTGGTGTTTCAGGGTTTAGGGCAGTGCAGTGGTGTTCGGGCAGTGTAGGGGGTTATGCTGAGGGTGGTGTTTTAGGGTTTAGGGCAGTGCAGTGTAGGGGGTCGTGCTGGGGCTGGTGTTTCAGGGTTTAGGGCAGTGCAGTGGTGTTCGGGCAGTGTAGGGGGTCGTGCTGGGGCTGGTGTTTCAGGGTTTTGGGCAGAGCAGTGGTGTTCGGGCAGTGTAGGGGGTCGTGCTGGGGGTGGTGTTTCAGGGTTTAGGGCAGTGCAGTGGTGTTCGGGCAGTATAGGGGTCTTGCTGGGGGTGGTGTTTCAGGGTTTAGGGCAGTGCAGTGGTGTTCGGGCAGTGTAGGGGGTCTTGCTGGGGGTGGTGTTTCAGGGTTTAGGGCAGTGGTGTTCGGGCAGTGTAGGGGGTCTTGCTGGGGGTGATGTTTCAGGGTTTAGGGCAGTGCAGTGGTGTTCGGGCAGTGTAGGGGGTCTTGCTGGGGGTAGTGTGTCAGGGTTTAGGGCGGTGCAGTGGTGTTCGTGCAGTGTAGGGGGTCGTGCTGGGGGTGGTGTTTCAGGGTTTAGGGCAGTGCAGTAGTGTTCGGGCAGTGTAGGGGGTCATGCAGGGGTGGTGTTTCAGGGTTTAGGGCAGTGCAGTGGTGTTCTGGCAGTGTAGGGGGTCATGCTGGGGGTGGGGATTCAGGGTTTAGGGCAGTGCAGTGGTGTTCAGGCAGTGTAGGGGGTCGTGCTGGGGGTGGTATTTCAGGGTTTAGGGCAGTGCAGTGGTGTTCAGGCAGTGTAGGGGGTCTTGCTGGGGGTGGTGTTTCAGGGTTTAGGGCAGTGGTGTTCGGGCAGTGTAGGGTGCCTTGCTGGGGGTGATGTTTCAGGGTTTAGGGAGGTGCAGTGGTGTTCGGGCAGTGTAGGGGGTCTTGCTGGGGGTAGTGTTTCAGGGTTTAGGGCAGTGCAGTGGTGTTCGTGCAGTATAGGGGGTCGTGCTGGGGATGGTGTTTCTGGGTTTAGGGCAGTGCAGTAGTGTTCGAGCAGTGTAGGGGGTTGTGCAGGGGGTGGTGTTTCAGGGTTTAGTGCAGTGGTGTTCGGGCAGTGTAGGGGGTCGCGCTGGGGGTGGTGTTTCAGGGTTTAGGGCAGTGCAGTGGTGTTCGGCAAGTGTAGGGGGTCATGCACGGGGTGGTGTTTCAGGGTTTAGGGCAGTGCAGTGGTGTTCGGGCAGTGTAGGCGGTCGTGCTGGGGCTGGTGTTTCAGGGTTTAGGGCAGTGCAGTGGTGTTCGGGCAGTGTAGGGGGTCATGCTGGGGCTGGTGTTTCAGGGTTTAGGGCAGTGCAGTGGTGCTCGGGCAGTGTAGGGGGTCGTGCTGGGGGTGATGTTTCAGGGTTTAGGGTAGTGCAGTGGTGTTCGGGCAGTGTAGGGGGTCGTGCAGGGGCTGGTGTTTCAAGGTTTAGGGCAGTGCAGTGGTGTTCGGGCAGTGTAGGGGGTCGTGCTGGGCTGGTGTTCCAGGGTTTTGGGCAGAGCAGTGGTGTTCGGGCAGTGTAGGGGGACTTGCTGGGGGTAGTGTTTCAGGGTTTAGGGCAGTGCAGTGGTGTTCGGGCAGTGTAGGGGGTCTTGCTGGGGGTAGTGTTTCAGGGTTTAGGGCAGTGCAGTGGTGTTCGGGCAGTGTAGGGGGTCTTGCTGGGGGTAGTGTTTCAGGGTTTAGGGCAGTGCAGTGGTGTTCGGGCAGTGTAGGGGGTCATGCTGAGGGTGGTGTTTCAGGGTTTAGGGCAGTGCAGTGGTGTTCGGGCAGTGTAGGGGGTCGTGAAGGGGTGGTGTTTCAGGGTTTAGGGCAGTGCAGTGGTGTTCGGGCAGTGTAGGGGGTCGTGCTAGGGGTGGTGTTTCAGTGTTTAGAGCAGTGCAGTGGTGTTCGGGCAGTGTAGGGGGTCATGCAGGGGCTGGTGTTTCAGGGTTTAGGGCAGTGCAGTGGTGTTCGGGCAGTGTAGGGGGTCGTGCTGGGGGTAGTGTTTTAGGGTTTAGGGTAGTGCAGTGGTGCTTGTGTAGTGTAGGGGGTCGTGCTGGGGGTAGTGTTTTAGGGTTTAGGGTAGTGCAGTGGTGTTTGTGTAGTGTAGGGGGTCATGTTTTAGGGTAGTGCAGTGGTGTTTGGGTAGTGTAGGGGGTCGTGCTGGGGGTAGTGTTTTAGGATTTAGGTTAGTGCAGTGGTGTTTGGGTAGTGTAGGGGGTCGTGCTGGGGGTAGTGTTTTAGGGTTTAGGGTAGTGCAGTGGTTTTTGTGTAGTGTAGGGGGTCGTGCTGGGGGTAGTGTTTTAGGGTTTAGGGTAGTGCAGTGGTGCTTGTGTAGTGTAGGAGGTCATGCTGGGGGTAGTCTTTTAGGGTTTAGGGTAGTGCAGTGGTGTTTGTGTAGTGTAGGGGGTCATGTTTTAGGGTAGTGCAGTGGTGTTTGGGTAGTGTAGGGGGTCGTGCTGGGGGTAGTGTTTTAGGGTTTAGGATAGTGCAGTGGTGCTTGTGTAGTGTAGGGGGTCGTGCTGGGGGTAGTGTTTTAGGGTTTAAGGTAGTGCAGTGGTGTTTTTGTAGTGTAGGGGGTCATGTTTTAAGATGCAATGCTCCAATACCTGACCAGTCTGCACTACAATAAACTGCAAAAACCTAAAAATAAAAAGTGTTTTGCACACTTTTGTCATTGGGCTATATGTGGGCTACATCTGGGTAATATTTGTGCTACATTTGGGCTCTTTTTTCACTGGTGGCCATCTTGGAAGACTTCTTTGTTATGAAGTTTCCTAATTTCTTCATTTACTGCAGTCTCCTCAGTAGGAAATGCTTTCAGTTTTTTACTTTGATTCCATCAAGAAGGCATTCAGATGTCTCACATCTGCCATAAATTCAGAATGTTAGCACTCTAGTTGCTCATTAGATCACTGGAGTAAAGCTACTGCTCACCAGGGAGTTAACTGGTAGTCTGCTGCTGGTATTGAAAGTGATTGTTTCAGTCTGCATGTCAGAATTTTCTAATGAAATAGAAGAGGATTTGAGATCTCACTTAAAACATGCCCTAATTTTTCTTTCTGCAGCACTAACCATAATTTCTATTTCAAAAAGAACCCCTCATTTTGTTCCTTTTTAAATTAAATGTTTTAAGTGTTACTGGTTTATTCCAATCAAGATGGCTTCAGGTGTGCCATACTTTTGTCATAAGTAAGGCTGTTAGCGCTCTAGTTGTTCTTTAGAACACTCTGGGAAGCTGCAGTAGAACACAAAGGCATCAACTGGCAGGCTGCTCCTGTTGAAATATAACAGGAAGATATTTGAGATCACACTTGAAATATGTCCTAATTTTT
The DNA here is from genome assembly GCA_963921515.1 of Calotriton arnoldi. Classification (NCBI taxonomy): domain Eukaryota; kingdom Metazoa; phylum Chordata; class Amphibia; order Caudata; family Salamandridae; genus Calotriton; species Calotriton arnoldi. The sequence continues at coordinate 1,791,137 of CAWUFW010002528.1, read as the reverse complement.
CTTTCTACAGCACTAACCATAATTTCTATGACAAAATGAACCCCATCATTTTGTTCCTTTTTAAATTAAATGTTTTAAGTGTTACCAGTTTATTCCATTCAAGATGGCTTCAGGTGTGCCATACTTTTGTCATAAGTAAGGCTGTTAGCGCTCTAGTTGTTCTTTAGAACACTCTGGGAAGCTGCAGTAGAACACAAAGGCATCAACTGGCAGGCTGCTCCTGTTGAAATATAACAGGAAGATATTTGAGATCACACTTGAAACATGTCCTAATTTTTCTTTCTACAGCACTAACCATAATTTCTATGACAAAATGAACCCCATCATTTTGTTCCTTTTTAAATTAAATTGTTTAAGTGTTACCAGTTTATTCCAATCAAGATGGCTTCAGGTGTGCCATACTTTTGTCATAAGTAAGGCTGTTAGCACTCTAGTTGTTCTTTAGAACACTCTGGGAAGCTGCAGTAGAACACAAAGGAATCAACTGACAGTCTCTGCCCTTGTTGGATGTACATGTTTTACTGAGAATGTCAGACTTCATTCTCACATGAGTGAGAAAGATAATGTGAATTTACAGAAAATATGCTCTCATTTTAGCTTTTGGAGCACCTTCCAAACCTCCATGGGACAAGCATGAGAAAATAGTGTTCTCTCAAACATGATTCATGATATCCCAGCAGAAGGTTTTTCACATGGTAAAATCACCTTAGAATACACCACAATTCCTAAAATTAGTATGGTACCATCAACAAATAAATTCTAATGTAACTAAAGCCTGTTATCACCCTTTATAGTTCTCCTTTTGGTGACCCTCAAAATCTTCTATTCACTACAATGCATTTCAATGAGGTACTATCATTTATATTGGTCCCAAGATGGCTGCCAGCAATTCCAGGATGAAGTGCTGACAGCCAATCAGATCTCACGATGACATGTGTGGTTAGGCTCCGCCCAGATATATATGTGACTTTACTTTTGATTTTCTCAGGAACTACTGAACGGATTTACACCATTTAAGCAAAAGGCACGACACTGAACCAAGGGCTACCTCTTTGCCAAATTTGGTGTAATTCCGTTCAGCAGTTCGGGCTGTAGCTGCGACTAAAGGTTCCTATGGAAAAATGAATGGGGAAAACGCGTTTTGGGACCCCCCTTTTTCTCGGCCCCCGCTTGACGTATCACCCCGAGACTTTCAGGATAGGAGCGGACCGGAGCGCCCCAACAAGTTGGAAACTTTCGCGAAGATTCGTGAACCGGCGCCAACGTTATTTCAAATAGAATGTCGCGGATTTCCTATGGATAATAGGTTTTAACTATAACTATCTACTGGCGACCGCCAGTAGATAATATTCACTGAAAAAACCATAGGTTTTAGGGACAGTTATAGTTAGTTGGACATTGCACTCGTACAAAACCCGTGAAATTCCCCAGTTATAGTTAGTTCAGCTAACTATAACTCGCGCCCCCGCAATGCACTGCTGATGACGTCACATATTACATCACTCATGACATGGTCAGTGACATCACTGATGACATCACTGATGACATCTCAAATGACATCACTGATGACATCACTGATGACATCATCCAGTGACTGTGTGTTTCTGTAAAGTTTAATTTTGTTTTATATATATGCCAAGCTGTATTGAGGAATGAGTGGGTGTATAAGTGTCTGTATGGAGGATTTAGTAGGTACGTGACTGACTGAATAAGTGAGTGATTAAACGTATCTTACTGAATGCATGGGTTAGTGACTAAACTGGGTGAATGTCTGAATCCGTCTGTCTGTTGCTGTGTAAGTGGCTGCATGGGTTTGTGAATAGCTACATGAGTGTCTATATGAGTTATTGATTGGTTGTCTGAGTATCTGTATGGATGCCTGAGTGTTTGTGTGGGTGGGGTGTGTGCGATCTGTGCATAGATGTGTGAGTGGGTGATTCACTGGGTGGATGGTTTCAAGAGTGCATCTGTGATAGACTGTATGGGTGGGTAAGTGTGTGTAAGAGTGTGTTAGTGAGTGAATGTATGTCCCAGTGGTACATGTGTGAGTAACTACATATGTGAAAGGCAGTATATATGTGTGTTGGAGTATATAAATGGCTATAAGTGAGAGTGTGTGATTGTGAGAAAGGCTGTATGGATGAGTGTGTGCTTGTATCAGTGATTGTATAAGAGCGTAAAAATGTGCTAGTATTTGTATGAGTAAGTGAGCTGGTGTGTGTATGACTGTATAGGTGAGTAAATGGCAGTGTGAATAATTATTTGCATGACTGACTAGGTGTGTGAGTACCTCTATGGATGAGTGGCGGTGTGTGAGTGTCTATATAGGAGTATGAGTGCATATGATAGTCCTGTACTGAGTGACCGTAAGTTTGAGTGACTGTACGGGTGAGTTAGTGGATGTGTGTGTAGACCTAAGAATCAGTGAGTGGGTATGTAGTTATTGGTGTTGGAGTGTCTATGGTTTTGCGAATGGCAGTCTGTTATTTAGAGTGGGTGTATCAAAGGTTATATTAGGGTGTGAGGAGGTGCATCAGATTATCACGCGGATGATGTCATCAGTGATGTCATCAGTGATGTCATTTGAGATGTCACTGACCATGTCATGAGTGATGTAATATGTGACATCATCAGCAGTGCATTGCGAGGCGCGAGTTATAGTTAGCTGAACTAACTATAACGGGGGAATTTCACGGGTTTTGTACGAGTGCAATGTCCAACTAACTATAACTGTCCCTAAAACCTATGGTTTTTTCAGTGAATTTCAAAGGTTTTTTAAATGCTCATTTCTAACTATAACGTGTCTGAAACCTATGGTTTTTTCAGTGAATTTCAAAGGTTTTTTAAATGCTAATTTCTAACTATAACTGTCCCTAAAACCTATGGTTTTTTCAGTGATTTTCAAAGGTTTTTTTAAATGCTAATTCCTAACTATAACATGTCTGAAACCTATGTTTTTTTTCCAGTGAATTTCAAAGGTTTTGTAAATGACAATTTTTAAATGTATTAATTGTTATATTTATTTTTTGGATACTGATTTACTACATTTTTTTAAACTATTTATTTTTACATATTTTATTTTTTAAATTACATTGTAATTACATTATACATTACATTACAAAATATACTTTCTCAGAATGAATTACTTTAGTTTAAATACTTTGCAAATAGGCAATAGACTTTTAAGTACAGTAGTTACAGTTGTTGCAATGGGCAACACAATTTCAAACACAATGCAACATTGAGCTCAATGTGAATTTCTAGTTAAATGCAATTAGTTACTTTATGGATTACTTTTCTAACCACAGGACTGGATCCTAGATTCAGTACTGGGACATCTCCTGTAAACAGTTGAGTAAAAGCGTTTTGGTTACAGTAGTGATTTTTAAGGAATATTATTGTATTTTAAAAGTTGACACTTAGAAACTTTTTCACATAGAATCACCAATGTTATCCTATGGGAGGAAATTCACTTAGCAGGTAAGTAGTGTTATCGTTACTTTTTCTTACTCAGTGTTGGATCCTGGATCCAGCACTGGTGCATCTCCTGTAAACAGTTGAAAGAATGCGTTTAAGTCATACAGGCGATTTTTAAGGAATATTTGTAGTTTGTGAAAATCGACACTTTGAAACTTTTCTGCTGAAAACCAGACAATGGATTCCTATGGAAGGAAATATAAGTTACTGGTAAGTACGGTTAGAATTACTTTTCAGGGTCAGTGCTGGGCTAAAAGATGCAGCACTGGGTTCTCTCCTGATAACAGTTGAGTAAATCGGAATTCGTAGTTCGGTTGATTTTAGAGGAATATTATAAAGTTCCAAAACTCCACACTTAGAAGAATTTCCAAGTGAAACCAGTCAATGTTAGCCTATGGAAGGAAATTCAAGTTGCTGGTTAGTACGGTTAAAATTACTTTTCAGGATCAGTACTGGGCTGAAAGATGCAGCACTGAGGTCTCTCCTGATAACAGGTGAGTAAATCGGAATTCGTATTTCGGCTGATTTTAGAGGAATATTTGTATGTTTCAAAAATCGACACTTAGAAACTTTTTCAGCAAAAAGCAGGCAATGATATCCTATGGAAGGAAATTCAAGTTACTGGTAAGTACGGTTAAAATTACTTTTCAGGATCAGTACTGGGCTGAAAGATGCAGCACTGAGGTCTCTCCTGATAACAGGTGAGTAAATCGGAATTCGTAGTTCGGCTGATTTTAGAGGAATATTATAAAGTTCCAAAACTGCACACTTAGAAGAATTTCAAGTGAAACCAGTCAATGTTAGCCTATGGAAGGAAATTCAAGTTGCTGGTTAGTACGGTTAAAATTACTTTTCAGGATCAGTACTGGGCTGAAAGATGCAGCACTGAGGTCTCTCCTGATAACAGGTGAGTAAATCGGAATTCGTATTTCGGCTGATTTTAGAGGAATATTTGTATGTTTCAAAAATCGACACTTAGAAACTTTTTCAGCAAAAAGCAGGCAATGATATCCTATGGAAGGAAATTCAAGTTACTGGTAAGTACGGTTAAAATTACTTTTCAGGATCAGTACTGGGCTGAAAGATGCAGCACTGAGGTCTCTCCTGATAACAGGTGAGTAAATCGGAATTCGTAGTTCGGCTGATTTTAGAGGAATATTATAAAGTTCCAAAACTGCACACTTAGAAGAATTTCCAAGTGAAACCAGTCAATGTTAGCCTATGGAAGGAAATTCAAGTTACTGGTAAGTACGGTTAAAATTACTTTTCAGGATCAGTACTGGGCTCAAAGATGCAGCACTGAGGTCTCTCCTGATAACAGGTGAGTAAACCGGAATTCGTAGTTCGGCTGATTTTAGAGGAATATTTGCACAATGGTGAAGGAGGGGGTGGGGCCTGAGGTGACATGTCTGCAAACACGCCCTGTGGCGCGTTTTAAGTTGGAGAATTAATTCCTCCTCAATCCCGAGGGTCCCTAGGGGCCAACTAGCCCACCAGGAACCTCCAGTATGCGCCAGGGGGCTGCGTTGCAGAGAGGTGTACAGAGGCCATGCCCCTTTTTACAACACTCTGCAACGCAGCTCCGTGGCGCTTACTGGAGGTACCTGGTGGGCTAGTTGGCCCTCAGGGACCCTCAGGATTGAAGGGGATTTAATTCCCCATCTTAAAATGCGCCACGGGGCCTGTTTGCACACATGTCACCTGAAGCCCCGCCCCTCCCTTCACCACTGTGCAAACGCGCCCCGTGGCGCGTTTTAAGTTGGGGGATTAAGTCCCCTTGAATACTGAGGGTCCCTGGGGGCCAACTAGCTCACCATGTACCTCCAAAAGCGCCACAGAGCTGCGTTGCAGAGAGGTGTAAAGGGGCGTGGCCTCTGTACACCTCTCTGCAACGCAGCCCCCTGGCGCATACTGGAGGTTCCTGGTGGGCTAGTTGGCCCCCAGGGACCCCCAGTATTGAAGGGGAATTCGTTCCCCATCTGCAGAGTGGTAAAGGAAGGGGGCGGGGCCTGCGGCCCGATCGTTTTTTTTTTGTTGTTTTTTTTTCCCCCAAGGGGGGCTGTGTGGCCCCCCTTACTTTTTCCTATTTTTGGGCCCTGGGGACCCCATCCCCCAGGGCCTTATCCCTTTTTTTTTTTAATTAAACGGGAAGGGGGCCGCGTGGCCCCCTCCCATGGCCGAATCCGGCCCCGGGGACCCCATCCCCGGGGCATGGCCACACTTTTAAATAAATTTTTAAGGAGGGGGGCTGCGTGGCCCCCCTCCTCAGGCCTCCTTTTGCCCCGGGGACCCCATCCCCCGGGGCAGGCCTTTATTTTATTTTAATTTTTTTTAAATGATTATTTTTGGGGAGGGGGGCCGCGTGGCCCCCCTCCCGGGCCACTACTTGCCCCAGGGACCCCATCCCCCGGGGCTGGCCCTCTTCGTTGGGGACTGTGGGGGGGTCCCCAATCCCCCCACAGTCCCGCCGGCTCCCCGCGTCCCTTGGGAGCCGGCATTGCTTTTCCACATGGGGAGCAGCTAACATGCAGCTCCCCATGTGGAAAAGCAATTTGCTTTGGATATTGGAAGCGAGAGCAGGTTTCCTGCTCTCGCTTCCAATATCCAAAGCAGTTTGCTATGACAGGACGGGAGCCGCGAGGCTCCCGGGACTTGGCCCACCCGGGGGCCAATTAACAACGAAGCGCGGGAGACCGCGCTTCGTTTTTTTTTTTTTTTTGGCGGGATTCGCGCACCCTGAGCGCATCCCGCCGATTTAAAAAAAAAAAATATGCTTTTTTCTGCCCAGGGGGTCCTTGTGGGACCCCCTGAGCAGACCTAGGGGGTCAGGGTGTTTCTACCCTGCCCCCTTTTTGCGCTTTGCGCACTTGTTTCTGTCCCTCGGTTCTACCGAGGGACAAAATGGCTGCCAACACTTCCTGATTTGGAGTGTTGACAGCCACTTGAGAGCCAATTAGCATGCAGCTCGTGATCGGGAGGGTGCGCGAATCCGACGCGGCCATAGATATATATGTGATTTTCCTTTTGATTTTCACAGGAACTACTGAACGGATTTACACCATTTAACAAAAGGGTTCTTTCTGAACTAAGAACTACCTCTTTGCCAAATTTGGTGTAATTCCGTTCAGCAGTTCGGGCTGTAGCCGTGTCTAAAAGTTTCCTATGGGAAAATGAATGGGGAAAACACGTTTTGGGACCCCCCGTTTTTTCTCGGCCCCCGCTTGACGAATCACCCCGAGACTTTCAGGGTAGGAGCGGACCGTAGCGGGCAATAAAGTTTGAAAATTTCCCGAAGATTCGTCAACCGGCACGAAGAGTTATTTCAAATAGAATGTCGCGGATTTCCTATGGAAAATAGGTCCTAACTAGAACTATCTACTGGCGACCGCCAGTAGATAATATATATATATATATATATATATATTATCTACTGGCGGTCGCCAGTAGATAGTTCTAGTTAGGACCTATTTTCCATAGGAAATTCGCAACATTCTATTTCCAATACCTTTGGCGCCGGTTGACAAATCTTCGCGAAATTCTCAAAACTTATGGCCCGGTCCGCTCCTATCCTGAAAGTTTCGGGGTGATTCGTCAAGTGGGGGCCGAGAAAAAAGTGGGGTCCCAAAACGTGTTTTCCCCATGCAATTTTCCATAGGAACCTTTAGTCGCAGCTACAGCCCGAACTGCTGAACGGAATTACACCAAATTGGGCAAAAAGGTAGCCCTTGGTTCAGAGTCATGCCTTTTGGTTAAATGGTGTAAATCCGTTCAGTAGTTCCTGAGAAATTTGAAAAAGAAAACACATATATATCTGGGCGGAACCTAACCACACATGTCATCGTGAGATCTGATTGGCTGTCAGCACTTCATCCTGGAATTGCTGGCAGCCATCTTGGGACCAATATAAATGATAGTACCCCATTGAAATGCATTGTAGTGAATTGAAGATTTTGAGGGTTACCAAAAGGAGAACTATAAAGGGTGATAACAGACTTTAGTTACATTAGAATTCATTTGTTGATGGTACCATACTAATTTCAGGAATTGTGGTGTGTTCTAAGGTGATTTTACCCTGTGAAAAACCTTCTGCTGGGATATCATGAATCATGTTTGAGAGAAAACTATTTTCACATGCTTGTCCCATACAGTTTTGGAAGGTGCTCCAGAAGCTAAAATGAGAGCATATTTTCTGTAAATTCACATTATCTTTCTCAGTCATGTGAGAATGAAGTCTGACATTCTCAGTAAAACATGTACATCCAACAAGGGCAGAGACTGTCAGTTGATTCCTTTGTGTTCTACTGCAGCTTCCCAGAGTGTTCTAAAGAACAACTAGAGCGCTAACAGTCTTACTTATGACAAAAGTATGGCACACCTGAAGCCATCTTGATTGGAATAAACTGGTAACACTTAAAACATTTAATTTAAAAAGGAACAAAATGAGGGGGTTCATTTTGCCATAGAAATTATGGTTAGTGCTGCAGAAAGAAAATTTAGGGCATGTTTTAAGTGAGATCTCAAATCCTCTTCTATTTCATTAGAAATTTCTGACATGCAGACTGAAACAATCACTTTCAATACCAGCAGTAGACATCCAGTTAACTCCCTGGTGAGCAGTAGCTTTACTACAGTGGCAAATGTGTGACACATCTGAATGCCTTCTTGATGGAATCAAAGTAAAAAACTAAAAGCATTTCCTACTGAGGAGACTGCAGTAAATGACGAAATTAGGAAACTTCATAACAAATAAGTCTCCCAAGATGGCCACCAGAGAAAAAAGAGTCCAAATGTAGCACAAATATCACCTAGATGTAGCCCACATATAGCCCAATGACAGAAGTGTGCAAAACACTTTTTATTTTTAGTTTTTCTGCAGTTTTATATAGTTCAAACTGGTCAGGTATTGGAGCGTTACATCTTACTTGGACCCCTTATTGCGTATTTTGCACGAAGTACATAAGATTGATCTTGCGAAACATTGAACTTTACGATTCTGTTAACCTGAAGTTGCTCTGAACCGGGCTTTGTAACACCCGTTTTTACCTACTGGTTTTAATTAATTCTCACTGTATTGTATTAGGAAAGAGGATTTACTGTTTTTATGTACACTTTTATGATCTATGTTTCTAAATCAGATCAAATAAAGTTTAATGAATTCTATGGCAGGACGGAGGCGAGGATTATGCATATCTTTCCTCACTTTATTTGCATAGCAGTTCAAAGAAAACGTAACACAACAATCATTAAACAAAAGACTCCACAACCCATGAACCATTAGGGGGGTAGTCTCCAAGGCAACTATAGTCCAATCATATCACAGTCCATCGTATATATCGTGACGTCGCTTCCTCTTTCTTCACTGCTCGTCAGTTAAGTGCATTCCTTACATTCTTGGCTTAATCTGACGTTGTTGCTGTTTGTATAGCGGTTTCTTGTGCACGTTATTAGCATTATTGCCTTGGTATTGTTTCATATTCCCTGCGCAGCAGGCTCTTGCCCGAGCACGTTCTCCCCCTCGCAGTTTCTCCCGCTGTGTGCTCTGCGCGCGGTGAGATCCTGTCAGGCGCGTCTGGTCCGAGCGAGGCAGCTCCGTCGAGCGCTCCCGCTGGTCTTTACACACGTTTGGGAATCCGGTCACTCCTTTAGTGTCCGCTTGATTCCCGACCAACCCTCGCCTAATTTTGACACCGCTACGCGGTGATTTCCCCACACGGCCACGTTAGTGACCAGCGCCACCTGGTGGTGGTAATTGGTATTGCGCCTCAGTCTATTCTTATAACAGCTTCGGGGAAAGCCCAGCTGTTGGAGCACCGGCGAGGGGGCTGTCTTAAGGATTTTAAGGGCATTTGTTCTGTGCTCACACCCTCTGCTATCATGTCTTCTCCAGAAGACCATTTTTACTCCTCCTACCAGGAAGTAGAGGAGGAATGGCCCCCCAACTTCTCCCTCCAGCAGTGGACCAAGCCCTCTCTCTGGCTATTTCTAGGGCGCTGGCTCCTCTTAGGGATCAGGTTGATAAGCTGGCGAAAAGCATCCCTGGGGTGTTCAGTGACCCAGATCTGGTGGTGGCGAGTCCAAGTAGCTCCCAGATGGGGAATAAAAGGGCTGTTAAGCATAACGCGGGGCACTTGGAAGGATTTGATAAACTTACGGAGACCTTCCTCAAGAGTGCGCGAACGCTAAAACATGCACCCTGCCGGGAGGAGGAGGGGCCCGGAGAAAATTGCGACACTGTCACCACTATTGTAGACCCCGACGGCGGGTTTCCCTTAGAGGGAGAGGGTGTATCGGAGGACGATTTCTCCTCCGAGGAGGATAAGGACTCGGGGCGTCCCTGGCGTCCAGAGTTCCACTCCTCTCAGTCCCCGGTTGGGGACGGGGTCCACTCGGACATGTTCGAGCCTACCCAAATTTACCATCCTAGGTCGGCAGAGTGGACACCTGATGCCAAAGTGGCAGAGTATGTGGTGGGGAAAATCCATCAACCCCTTGAAAGGGAGGTCATGAATAGGATGAGGGGAGAATGCCCCAGGCCCTCACTGAAGGGGAAGGTGGCACACACGCCTGAAAATGATGAGAAACTATGTACCTTTTTCTCCAAGTATATGAGGGAACCCAAGAAAGGAATTGATAGGTCTTGGACGTGGTAGGGCCCTTGACCCAAATTATTCAATTGACGGAGCGTTCCAAAGAGTCAGGATCCCCTTTGTCCACAGATATTGTGGCTGGTTGGGCGCACTACCCTAAACCCTAAAACACTACCCCCTCCACTACCCAAACACCACTGCACTACCCTAAACCCTAAACCACTACCCCCAGCACGACACCCTACACTACCCAAACATAACTGCACTACCCTAAACCCTAAAACACTACCACCAGCACGACTCCCTACACTACCCAAACACCACTGCACTACCCTAAACCCTAAAACACTACCCCCAGCACGACTCCCTACACTACCCAAACACCACTGCACTACACTAAACCCTAAATATACCCCCAGCATGACCTCCCACACTACACAAACACCACTGCACAACCCTAAAACACTACCCCCAGCACGACCCCCTACACTACCCAAACACCACTGCACTACCCTAAACCATAAAACACTACCCCCAGCATGACCCCCTACACTACACAAACACCACTGCACTACCCTAAACCCTAAAACACTACCACAAGCATGACCCCCTACACTACTCCAACACCACTGCACTACCCTAAACCCTAAAACACTACCCCAGCACGACCCCCTACACTACCCATACACCTCTGCACTACCCTAAACCCTAAAACACTACCCCCAGTACGACCCCCTACACTACTGCACTACCCTAAACCCTAAAACACTACCCCCAGCACGACCCCCTATACTACCCAAACACCACTGCACTACCCTAAACCCTAGAAAGAAACCCCCACCCCATGCCCAATCCCCCTTACCTCTCACTCCTCATGGTACCTCTCTCCTCGTGGTTCCTGCTTCACGTCATCTCTGAGGGGCGGTGCACGTCGTTGTGAGGAAACGGAACAGCCTCTGTTTCCTTACAACGACATGGATCGTCTACATGTTTTTTAGAATGCATGGTCATTTACCATACATACCTTTACAACAAAATTCGTTGTAAAGGCATGCGTGGTAAATGACCATGCGTTCTAAAAAAATGCGTAGTAATGACTTCGTGATGTACAACGCATGCGTAGTAATGCATGCGTTGTAATGGTATTGCAAAGTAAAAAAGTTGTTGTAACGGCTGTTTACCGATCGAAGCTGGCCCCTGTTCTTCAGTGAGACGTTTATTTGATTAATTAGGAGGAAGGAGTGTGGTTTTTTTACCGAAAAGTGCATTCCCGGCTGTTGTATTGTGAAAGTGTCCGCGTGGCCTGGTTTCACTTCCGGTGAGAGAGTGGAAGAGTCTTTTTGGATCTAAAGGAGTTCTGTTGTTGGACGGGGCCGGCGCGACATGTCATCAGAAAACATAGCTAATGGAAAGCGTCCTCCCTGAAGTGTGGAGCAGTGCCATGAGAGGTCAACGAGTGTGTGTCCCACCGCAGTATGACCGTACCGCGTGACCCATGTGCCGCCTCCAGGGTACGGGAGGCAGAAGCGGCATCGCAGGTCCTCTTGAAGACCATTGTAGCACTAATTCTACATTTTGGTACTAGGGCATTTTAACTTCGTTGTTCCTGCCAGATGCAAAGAGAAGATCCTGTGTTATTCAGTGCCCTCGTTACCTTTTTTGTGGGTTGTGGTGCTTGTCACTTCGCTGCCCCGCCGGTGCACACGACTGGGCACCCCACCTCGTGTGCCATCTGCAGGGCCTCTGCCCTCGGATCACTGGTTTTGGTTTCTGGAGTGGCAACATAAACAGTTGCTCCCAAAGGACTAGCCTGAACACTTAGGTGAATATCCCCTGCACCAGCATTCCACGGAAATTCTTTCCTAGCTCTCCCACGTCAACGAGCACGGCTCCGCTCGCGACACCGTATGACGTCATCGGAGCCATAAGAGGACCTCGTCGGCGTGCTGACGTCAGTTCCACCTATTTTTTCCGTGCCACCGAGGCAAACAGGGGACCGAGACATTTTCACATGTATACATAGTATAATAAATATATATATATTCACTAAAAAAACATAGGTTTCAGGCACGTTATAGTTAGAAATTAGCATTTAAAAAACCTTAGAAATTCACTGAAAAAACCATAGGTTTCAGGCACGTTATAGTTAGAAATTAGCATTTAAAAAACCTTAGAAATTCACTGAAAAAACCATGGGTTTCAGGGGCGTTCTAGTTAGTTGGACATTTCACTCGTACAAAACCATAGAAATTCCCCGTTATAGTTAGTTCAGCTAACTATAACTCGCAGCGCCCGCAATGCACTGCTGATGACGTCACATATTACATCACTCATGACATGGTCAGTGACATCACTCATGACATCACTGATGACATCTCAAATGACATCACTGATGACATCATCCAGTGAATGTGTGTTTTTCTGAAAATTAAATATGTTTTATATATGTATATCTCAAGGTCGATGGAAGAATAAATGGGTATATAAGTGTCTAAATGGATGATTTTGTTTTGTAAAATTGATTGTATAACTGACTAAGTGTATCTTAGTGAATACATGGGTTAGTGAGTAATGTTTAAATATGAAAATATCTGTATCAGTCTCTCACTGTGTATAAGTGGCTGCATGTGTTTGTGAGTAGCTACATGAGTGTCTATATGGGTTATTAGTTGGTTTTTTGAGTATCAGTATGAGTGTCTGAGTGTCTGTATGGTTCGGTGGGGGTATTACTTAGTGCATAGATGCATGTATGAGTGACTCACTGTTTGTATGTGTTGAAGACAGCATGTGTGCAGGACTGTATAGGTGGATGAGTATGGGTGTGTTAGTGAGTGAATGACTGTCTCAATAGTGTCTTTCTGAGTAACTACATATGTTTTAAACTAGTATATGTTAGTATTGGTGTATATGTGAGAGTGAGAGATTGGAAGAGTTCCTGTACAAATAAGTAGGTGTTTCTATAAGTGATTGTTTAAGAGAGTAAGTATGTGTAAGTTTCTGTAGAAGTAAGTGTGGTAGTGTGTGTAACTGTATATGCAAGTAAATGGATGTTTGATACTTTGTTTGCATGTGTGACTGTGTGTGAGTAACTCTATGGATGAGTGGCGGTGTGTAACAGGATGTATAGGTGTATGAGTACATATGAGTGAGTACATGTATGAGTGACTGTATAGGGACTGTTGGTGAATGAGTGGATGTGTGTGTAGATCTTGGAATTACTGAATAGGTGTGTTGTAACTGGTATTGGTATGTCCATTGTTTTGAAAATGTTAGTTTGTATTTTTGAGTGTGTGTATCAAAGGTTATATTAGGGTGAGAGGAGGTCTGCCACTCTATCACAAGGATGATGTCATCAGTGATGTCATTTGAGATGTCATCAGTGATGTCATGAGTGATGTCACTGACCATGTCATGAGTGATGTAATATGTGACGTCATCAGCAGTGCATTATGCAGGCGCACGAGTTATAGTTAGCTGAACTAACTATAACGGGGGAATTTCTATGGTTTTGTACGAGTGAAATGTCCAACTAACTATAACGCCCCTGAAACCTATGTTTTTTTTCAGTGAATATATATATATATATCTGGTGGGATGAGGGCCCATGCTGGAACATTGGACAGAAAATGTTCTTATCTGGTTAAGGTTCATTGATGATGTTTTCGTGTTGTGGCAGGGCACAGAAACAAGTATAAATCTATTCATCAGTGACCTGAACAAGAATGACCTGAATTTACATTTTGTGGGACACTATAGCAAAACCTCTGTAGATTTCCTAGATGTGAGAGTACTTGTAAGTGGAGACAAATTGGAAACTACAATTTTCAGAAAACCAACAGCAGGAAATACTATATTGCATGCGGGAAGTTCCCACCCAACACCACTCATTAGAAGTATTCCTTTTGGCAAGTTTTATAGAGCAAGAAGAACCTGCAGTACTCTAGATGATTACGAGAGTGTGGAGAAGGAGATGATAGATCGATTTGTCCAAAGAGGCTATCCTCTAACAATCTTCCAGAAGGCCTCAGATAAAGCCAAAAAACTGAGTAGAGAAAAAGTGTTATTTGAACCCTCCAAGACAGCAATGAAGAAAAAGTGTAGAGAAGAAACGAACACACACAGGTTCATAACAACTTATAACACCAAATATAGAGATGTAAGGCTTATTTTAAAGAAGCACTGGCACCTTATCAAGGAGACCCCACAATAGGCCCTTACATAAAGAGATATCCAGAAATAACATATAGGAAATCCAAGTCCTTGAAAGACAATTTTGTTAAAAGTGAATATCAAGAGAGTACTGGAAATCAGACCTGGTTACTACAGAGGGAGGGTTTTAACATTTTTTTTAAATGCAAAGCTTGCCAGCATGGGGAGAACCTCTATACTTTTAAAAAGTTTTTAATACAATTGTGAAAATAAGAGGCTACTTAACTTGCAAATCAAGCTTTGCGGTATACATTTTAAAATGCCCCAGTGAGAAAACATATGTAGGGAGCACCACGTTACCAGCTCACAAAAGACTCCTGCAGCACAGAAGAGCGATAATCAATAAAGATCACAGCTACCCTGTAGCCAGACACTTTGAGAAAGACCATTAGAGTGATCCGTCCATAATGCGGTACAGTTGCATAGCAGAGATACCCAGAAAAAGGAGAGGTGGCAATAGGGAAAAAGAATTGAGAAAGCTGGAAACTTATTATATCCTTGAGTTGGACAGTAAAGAACCCAATGGATTAAATGTGGACGAGGATTTGTTCACATGCCTGTATTAATGACTGCAGTAGAGTTTGCACATTCAAGAGAGCCATTTTTTAATTCAAATTGTTTATTATTTTGGAGGAGGACATCAGGCACTAGCACTTTATTATCTAAAGCACTTTATTGTTATGAACTTAATTGAGCACTAGCATTAGCACTTTAGTAAAATTAGAATTAAAAGAAAAATAAATGAAATAAATATATAGAAAAATGAAGTTATTACAGGCTCTTTTTGTAAGAAAGGCGGACACTGTGATAGGTGTAAATAGGCAGCGAAGGAACAATAAGCACTGATGCACTTTAATAAAAAGGAACTTTCCCTTTTTTTAATATAATTCTCATCTTAAGATTTAATAATTGATATGGAACTGTCCTGTTCATATGTATCTTAATGAGGATATGAATGCATTAGCATTGGAAATAATAGAGTATCATGTGCAATATACGCTGTTCCAAAATGGCGCCCGTTTTAACCAAATGTACTGCCTTGGTTTACAATGGTGATTGTCCTCTGTCTATGTCAACTTGTTTTACAGAACTTGTGTGTATTTAAAACATTGAAAAATGAGGCTCGGTATCATGAACTAGGCTGGGTGTGGCAGCCGAATTGCGTAGATTCTATCACTTAAAAAATAATAAATCGAATGAAAGACCCTCGGAGTGCCGGTTTGGTTACTGCTGGAGAAAGGAGTTTCTGTTTTGCAATGTATATATATATATATATATTCACTGAAAAAACCATAGGTTTTAGGGAAAGTTATAGTTAGTTGGACATTGCACTCGTACAAAACCCGTGAAATTCCCCCGTTATAGTTAGTTCAGCTAACTATAACTCGCGCCCCCGCAATGCACTGCTGATGACGTCACATATTACATCACTCATGACATGGTCAGTGACATCACTGATGACATCATCCAGTGACTGTGTGTTTCTGTAAAGTTTAAATATGTTTAATATATATAGGGAAAGGCATATTGAAGAATGAGTGGGTGTATAAGCGTCTGAATGGATGATTTAGTAGGTGCGTGACTGAGTCTATAAGTGAGTGATTAAATGTATCTTACTGGATGCATGGGTGAGTGACTAAACTGTGTGAATGTCTGTATCCGTCTGTCTGTTGTTGTGTAAGCAGCTGCATGGGTTTCTGACTAGCTAAATGAGTGTCTATATGGGTTATGGATTGGTTCTCTGAGTATCTATATGGGTGCCTCAGTGTTTGTGTGGGTGGGGTGTGTGTGACTCTGTGCATAGATGCGTGAGTGGGTGATTCACTGGGTGCATGGTTTCAACAGTGCGTCATTGATGGACTGTATGGGTGGGTGAGTGTGTGTATGGGTGTGTTAGTGATTGAATGTATATCTCAGTGGTACATGTGTGAGTAACTACATATGTGAAAGGCAGTATATATGTGGTTTGGAGTATATAAATGGCTATAAGTGAGAGTGTGTGATTGTGAGAGTGGCTATATGGATGAGTGTGTGCTTGCATCAGTGATTGCATAGGAGCGTAAGAATGTGCTAGTATTTTTATGAATAAGTGAGCTGGTGTGTATAACTGTATAGGTGAGTAAATTGGAGTGTGATTAATTATTTGCATCACTGACTAGGTGTGTGAGTACCTCTATGGATGAGTTGCGTTGTGTGAGTGTTTATATAGGTGTATGAGTGCATATGATAGTCCTGTACTGAGTGACTGTAAGTATGAGTGACTGTACGGGTGAGTGAGTAGATGTGTGTGTGTAGACCTAAGAATCAGTGAGTGGGTATGTACTTATTGGTATTGGAGTGTGTATGGTTTTGAGAATGGCAGTCTGTAATTTAGAGTGGGTGTATCAAAAGTCATATTAGGGTGTGAGAAGATGCATTAAATTCTCACATGGATGATGTCATCAGTGATGTCATTTGAGATGTCATCAGTGATGTCATCAGTGATGTCACTGACCATGTCATGAGTGATGTAATATGTGACGTCATCAGCAGTGCATTGCGGGGGCGCAAGTTATAGTTAGCTGAACTAACTATAACGGGGGAATTTCACAGGTTTTGTACGAGTGCAATGTCCAACTAACTATAACTTTCCCTAAAACCTATGGTTTTTTCAGTGAATTTCAATGGTTTTTTAAATGCTAAACCCTAACTATAACAGGCCTGAAACCTATGGTTTTTTCCAGTGAATTTCAAAGGTTTTGTAAATGACAATTTTTAAATGTATTAATTGTTATATTTATTTTTTTTATACTGATTTACTACATTTTTTAAAACTATTTATTTTTAGATATTTTATTTTTTAAATTACATTGTAATTACATTATACATTACAAAATATACTTTCTCAGAATGAATTACTTTAGTTTAAATACTTTGCAAATAGGCAATAGACTTTTAAGTACAGTAGTTACAGTTGTTGCAATGGGCAACACAATTTCAAACACAATGCAACATTGAGCTCAATGTGAATTTCTAGCTAAAAGCAATTAGTTACTTTATGGATTACTTTTCTAACCACAGGACTGGATCCTAGATTCAGTCCTGGGACATCTCCTGTAAACAGTTGAGTAAAAGCGTTTTGGTTACAGTAGTGATTTTTAAGGAATATTATTGTATTTTAAAAGTTGACACTTAGAAACTTTTTCACATAGAATCACCAATGTTATCCTATGGGAGGAAATTCACTTTAGCAGGTAAGTAGTGTTATCGTTACTTTTTCTTACTCAGTGGTGGATCCTGGATCCAGCACTGGTGCATCTCCTGTAAACAGTTGAAAGAATGCGTTTAAGTCATACAGGCGATTTTTAAGGAATATTTGTAGTTTGTGAAAATCAACACTTAGAAACTTTTCTGCTGAAAACCAG
The DNA here is from genome assembly GCA_963921515.1 of Calotriton arnoldi. Classification (NCBI taxonomy): domain Eukaryota; kingdom Metazoa; phylum Chordata; class Amphibia; order Caudata; family Salamandridae; genus Calotriton; species Calotriton arnoldi. Next base: position 1,773,460 of record CAWUFW010002528.1, on the reverse strand, counting down.
ACAATGGATTCCTACGGAAGGAAATATAAGTTACTGGTAAGTACGGTTAAAATTACTTTTCAGGATCAGTACTGGGCTGAAAGATGCAGCACTGAGGTCTCTCCTGATAACAGGTGAGTAAATCGGAATTCGTATTTTGGCTGATTTTAGAGGAATATTTGTATGTTTCTAAAATCGACACTTAGAAACTTTTTCAGCAAAAAGCAGACAATGATATCCTATGGAAGGAAATTCAAGTTACTGGTAAGTATGGTTAAAATTACTTTTCAGGATCAGTACTGGGCTGAAAGATGCAGCACTGAGATCTCTCCTGATAACAGGTGAGTAAATCGGAATTCGTATTTCGGCTGATTTTAGAGGAATATTATAAAGTTCCAAAACTCCACACTTAGAAGAATTTCCAAGTGAAACCAGTCAATGATATCCTATGGAAGGAAATTCAAGTTACTGGTAAGTACGGTTAAAATTACTTTTCAGGATCAGTACTGGGCTGAAAGATGCAGCACTGAGGTCTCTCCTTGTAACAGGTGAGTAAATCGGAATTCGTATTTCGGCTGATTTTAGAGGAATATTATAAAGTTCCAAAACTCCACACAGAAGAATTTCCAAGTGAAACCAGTCAATTATATCCTATGGAAGGAAATTCAAGTTACTGGTAAGTACGGTTAAAATTACTTTTCAGGATCAGTACTGGGCTGAAAGATGCAGCACTGAGGTCTCTCCTGATAACAGGTGAGTAAATCGGAATTCGTAGTTCGGCTGATTTTAGAGGAATATTTGCACAATGGTGAAGGGAGGGGGCGGGGCCTGAGGTGACATCTGTGCAAACGCGCCCTGTGGCGCGTTTTAAGTTGGGGGATTAAGTCCCCTTGAATCATGAGGGTCCCTGGGGTCCAACTAGCCCACCCTGTACCTCCAGTATGCGCCAGGGAGGTGCGTTGCAGAGAGGTGTTCAGAGGCCACGCCCCTTTTTGCACCTCTCTGCAACGCAGCTCTGTGGCGCTTTCTGGACGTACCTGGTGGGCTAGTTCGCCCCCAGGGACCCTCAGGATTGAAGGGGATTTCGTTCCCCATCTCAAAATGCGCCACGGGGCCTGTTTGCACACATGTCACCTGAGGCCCGCCCCTCCCTTCACCACTGTGCAAACGTGCCCCGTGGTGCGTTTTAAGTTGGGGGATTAAGTCCCCTTGAATACTGAGGGTCCCTGGAGTCCAACTAGCCCACCATGTACCTCCAAAAGCGCCACAGAGCTGCGTTGCAGAGAGGTGTAAAAGGGGCGTGGCCTCTGTACACCTCTCTGCAACGCAGCCCCTGGCGCATACCGGAGGTTCCTGGTGGGCTAGTTGGCCCCAGGGACCCCCAGTAGTCAAGGGGAATTACTTCCCTTCTTAAAACGCGCCAGAGGGCGCGTTTGCAGACTGCTGCAGGGAGGGGGCGGGGCCTTGGCACGATGCCGGTCTTTTTTTTTTTTGCTTTTTTCTGCCCAGGGGTCCTTGTGGGACCCCCTGAGCAGACCTAGGGGTCAGGGTGTTTCTACCCTGCCCCCTTTGTGCGTTTGCGCACTTGTTTCTTGTGCTTTTTTTTTTAATCGGCGGGATCCGCGCACCCTAAGCGCATCCCGCCGTTTAAAAAAAAAAATGCTTTTCTGCCCAGGGGTCCTTGTGGGACCCTCTGAGCAGACCTAGGGGTCAGGGTGTTTCTACCCTGCCCCCTTTGCGCTTTGCGCACTTGTTTCTGTCCCGCGGTTCTACCGAGGGACAAAATGGCTGCCAACACTTCCTGATTTGGAGTGTTGACAGCCACTTGACAGCCAATTAGCATGCAGCTCGTGATCGGGACGGTGCGCGCAGGGTGCGCTCAGGATACGCGGACCCTACTCGCCCATAGATATATATGTGACTTTACTTTTGATTTTCTCAGGAACTACTGAACGGATATACACCATTTAAGCAAAAGGCACGACACTGAACCAAGGGCTACCTCTTTGCCAAATTTGTTGTAATTCCGTTCAGCAGTTCGGGCTGTAGCTGCGACTAAAAGTTCCTATGGAAAAATGAATGGGGAAAACGCGTTTTGGGACCCCCTTTTTCTCGGCCCCCGCTTGACGAATCAACCCGAGACTTTCAGGGTAGGAGCGGAGCGCCCCAACAAGTTGGAAGCTTTCGCGAAGATTCGTCAACCGGCGCAAGAGTTATTTCAAATAGAATGTCGCGGATTTCCTATGGATAATAGGTCCTAACTATAACTATCTACTGGCGACCGCCAGTAGATAATATATGTGTATGTATATATATATGTGTGTGTGTATATGTGTGTATATTATAGGTTTATATATATAATTTACATATTACCAGATTCCCCTTCCGTACTTTTTAACTTAATTGCAGCTCAACTTTGACCATGTTCTTTACTCTCATTTTAGCTGCCTCCCTAGGTTTATGTGAAACCATCACTGTCAATAAATAGGAGGTTTATGGCACCACTTGTGCTACCTTTGCACTACGAGACCCTCATTCTTAAGCTTTATGTTTGGAAACATTTACTCATTTACTAAAGAGGTGGCAAATGCAGTTTTTGCACAGTGCTCCTAGCTGGACTGCGAGCTTTCTCTTAAACTGCAAAGCAATTGAGAAAAAGTTACAAATAAGGAAGTGTTAACGGAAAGAAATACTTCTTACTTAGGGCTTTAATAAATTCCAAACTTCAATGGCATTTTTTTTTTTAAACATAAGGACTGACTTCCCTATCTGGAGGAAATGCTCGTCATAGAAGTCTGTGCATGCATGCCTTTAATGCAAGGTTGCCCCCATTATATGTCAAGCTTCAAATAAAACCGATTTCAACATAATTAGTGTCTGCTGTATGTATACTAGTGTTGATCACCTTGTAATAATTCATGGATTTAGATGTATCATTTTTGATTGGGCACAGACGAAAACAGAACAAAAACACCCCTTTCACAGTGAGCTGTGTATATTTACTTAAGTAAAAAAAAATGAATTTGTATAATGAAACTGGTGCTCATACAAAGAACTCCAAAACTGTCGGGTTGAGTTTGTGCTATATAAAAATTCCCAGAAAGAAGAAATAGGACCTCAATCAGTGCGAGCAGTGAAGGGACACGGTTTAAAATAAATTAATCGGAAAAGGAAGTGACGCCTCGCACACCCTGCCGAATTAGAAGGCCGCAAAGAAGAGTGTTAATGATTCCAACTAATGGTAAGTCATGGGCTGGCTAAAAGCAAGCTTATAGAGTGTTTTTTATGACACAATTGGTCACCAAGCGGCAGCGCATGTGCGCTGCCTGCAGGCTCGAACTGAAGAGGAGTTGAGCTCTATGAAGTTATTTAGTCTATTTTTAGCAAAAATATTTTAATATGAGAACGAGTTTGAGTACACTTTTTTATTTTCATTTCTGAGTTCATTGTCAATTTATCAAATAGTGGGTATTTAAGATTTCCTGATTTGTGACGTTCCTGAAAGAATGTATTTTGGAAAATGGAACCTGTGCCCCCAGAAGCACGTTTGATCTTTTGGTGAAATAACAGTTACTAAGAATCTTTGTAGAGTTGCACAAAAATTATTCGGAGCTTAAAGACTGGAACTAAATGTTACATCAGTTGAGTTTGCAGTGCTCTTCTCAAGACCTTGCCTATAGTGAAACCAGGAGAGTGGGGTGAAGGGCGTTAGAATATACTGTATTTACAACATGTCCAGGATATGTTGAATGTAATCTGATGCAGGGGAATGAGTATTCAAAGAATTTTCTAAAGTCCATTTTCCTTTTTCATCAATAAACTATCAGTGCTCTGTGGATTTTTGAAACCTAGTGACAAATTGTGAGCATAAGAATGACTCTCATATTGTTTTGTTTAATGTATTTTAGGTCCACAAGGTCAGCCTGGCTATGGCTTCCAAGGTCATCCAGGGGTTCCTCCTGTCGCAACTCAGCCTGGTGTGCCTATGTGGATGCCAACACCGGTAGCACCCCAGAATTGCCCACCTGGATTGGAATACTTGGCCCAGGTATTATTTATTTTTCAGAAAAAACCTGTTTATACTCAAGTATCCACCAGTGAAACAGGGTTTCCTTTTCACCCGCTTAAACTTTGCCGCAATAGGGGCCACCTTTTAAGGTACGAAATGAATGTTTGCGCCTTTAGCGCCCTTTTTTGACTTCTCAGTTTTGTGGTCCGGAGTGGTCCCAAACATACCCATGTTGTGCACCAATGATGCCAGCTAAAAGAAGTTCTTGCCAACCCGATAGATTTCCCCTGAACAAGAGACCAGTGGAGGTACCCTTTGGACCCACACAGGAGGAAAATGGACATGGTTATTGTCCCAGCTATTGCCATTTTGTAGTTACCGGTCATTTGAGACATTTCAGATCTTTCTAACAACTTTTTTGAAGTACCGTCTTATTGCCAACAAGACTCAATATCCAAAAATGTTAGAGTAATTAATGATTTGGATTCCTTTTTCATTATACCTTCTGCTGAAATTTAGATCACTTTCATTTGTAATTTGCATATTTCTAATGAGCAGTAAACTGATAAATTAACCAAAGAATGCTTTCTAAGTACACATTGTGATATACTTGATCTTTCTCAAATAACCAAGATAGCAATATTGTATTCCATTTCTAAAGATGTAAAGGGTGCCTTCCTTGGTGAAGGGATGGAAAAGGGTAATGAAGTTATCAGAAACTGTCAGTATGTACATTTACGATGCCTAAAACCTTGCTTAATGTAGCTTCTACAGTATTTTGTTACTTCCAAAAATGCTAAAGCTGCATGAAGGGTCTTTGTGCTTAAACAAAAACTAAGACACTTCTATTTTCAATTCCAGTAGTGCTTTCCTAACATATTGCAGAACTTTCCTTAAACCTTGTCGTTCAGGACTCTGATCTGTGAAGGGATGTGTTTTCTTCTATGCATAGACTCTGCTATTCCCAGCTATTATGTACACCGCAATTTCGTGGTGTAACTTGAGGTTGCTTCTTGAAGCCCTTCGTTAAATCTGAAAGCAACTGGCACACAATACCCTCAGGGCACAAGTCCTAAAAAAAGAAGTGGGGGGACTAACCTAGTTAATCAGTATGCAAGTGACATCACGGCGCGTGACATCACGGCATGTGACATCACAGGAAGTGGCATCATAAGTGACATCAGATCTTAAGCCCTCACATATATGATTAACATGTCTATCATGAGTACATTGGAGCACATTTCCAGTATACAGGGAAACCCTCCTGAAGATTCACACTTTTGTAAGCTACACATAAAACAATGTTGCCTTTTGTCAGCGTAAACTTCCTCTACCCATAGTGCTTTACAAGAAAAAATTGTGATATTTAAATTATTACAACAGCTCCTCAGGGGTAGTAAGCACTACATAAATGCTTTTTATTTTGTGTAATACTGGGAAAGACCTACACATCTTACATTCTTACAGTGCATGCATATCTCCAAAACAGAGCCTGAACAAAGTGAAAAGCTGCCGCTCTTAAGTATGTATGAAGTGCTAACAAGGTGTGAGCCTTTGTTTCCCCTCTGCGGCATTTGCATCAGGTGTGAGGCTCATGACTGCTGCCAGCCAGGAGACTCAAACAAAAGGAGGCCTGATGACTCCTCAGATTCAGCCTTTGTTATGGGCCCAGCAGGAGTCTGAAATAAGAAAGCCCCCTCCCCGCCTGCAAGCTGTTGCGGATAGAAAGCAGACAACAACGTGCAGGTGCTGCTGAATGTGTCCTGGTGTTTGAATATTACACCGGGACGAATTCAGCATATTTTTCAGTGGGGCCCAACTTCTTGGCAGGGTGGACAGCGTCCACCCTGTGAAAAGAGTGGGTGGACGCCGTGTACCCCCGACTTGTGCCCTGAATACACTGATGTATTGCCTTCTCTTACCTGTGATCCCTTGACCTTTCCTATCAGTGCTATCTTGCTTCTTTCCTCTGAAGTGTTTAATGCTTGGCCTCTACTTCTCTTCTTCCTCATATGCACTGCATTTTCTCTATTTTAATAATCCTCAACTTGCCTGTTATAAACGTATTACTGCTTTCTAGTTGAAGCCGTGTGAATTGTGGCACAACTGGCAGCAGCAGAAACACAAATGCCACAAAAAAGAGATGCTCCATTATGAAAAGGCAAGGCCTGTAATAGCAACTCTGTGATTTCATCCAAACAGCATGGCCTTCCAGTCAGCCAAGGTCTCCCAGACCCTAAAAGCAAGCTTTCCATTTTGCTTCAGGCTCAGCTGCCTGGAGGTTTCTTTTCACTAGTTATTCCACCTAGGTAAAGTGCCACGTCAGAGGCAGGCCCAATCTTCCCACTCCAGCCTCAGAAAAAGCCACAATTTTGGCAATAACTTTCTGCAGCTCACATGGCCACTGACTTTCTAACTTAAGAGACGCCTGTCCCACTAGTGGATTTGGTTTCGTGTTTTTTCCTTTGACCTTTCACTTATAATCTAAAACCGTTAGTCACAGTCTCATATTAGGATAACATGAAATGTCTTTATTTATATATATTTTTTACATTATACACGTTTACATTTTCATGACCTGTTGGCAAGTGTTCTGACCTCTTTTCACTGTCATATTTTTATTCTATGCTGTGGGAAACATTGCAATTTCTCTGGGTATTCACAGACTTTTTTTTTTTTACCTTCTAATCTCTGACCATAAAAGGTGCAAAACCGCTCCATTCCATAGGCCGCAATGCAGGTGTTTTGCCATTTATAAACTAGGCTCAAAACTACCCTTGCCATAGATCATTTTTCGTCAACAAAATCACACATACACTAGACCCCCCTAGGCATCAGTGAGAGAAGCCCCTTTCGCCTGGAGTAACTGGAACCCATTGGATGCATTGCAAACCTGCACCTCAGAAACAACTGCTTTTCTACCCGTTCCAGTTGACCGATCCTTTTGAAACTTGGAGGGACACAAATTCGTTTTATCCCCGACCTCCTCACTAAGCTGCATCCGGATCTGATCATGGAAACAGGTACGACATTTACCCCAAAGACCAACACCCGCGCCCATTCAAACACAACAAAATTCAACAAAAACAACTCAAACACCCCAAATTGCAACCAAACCTCACCAACTCTGATCTATATGCATAAAACTGAAATGGGCCCCGAGTCCTAAACTCAGCGAACCCTAGCCCACTCCAACCCTAAGCTCTAAAAACTACCCAGATCACCCCGCCCTGAGCCCTAAAACCAACCCCTCCCCTAAAAACTACTCCTCCCCCCCCAACTAAAACCCAGCCCCTCTTACCTGCCCGTGTCGAGCTTTCAGTCCCGACTCTTCCTGTACCTCTCCCTGCCTATGCGGACATCTAGATCGTGTACTGTCTTAACCACGCATATGTGTGGTGTAAGGCATATGCGTGGTTAATTCAAGCGTGGTTCCGCTAGCAGGTAAACGGCACACGTGGCTCAGCCCACGTTGTTAAGTTCGTTTCCCTTTTCCAAGAGTTGTTACACAATTACATTCATCCAGAGGTTTCTGTAGGCGTAGAATCAAAATGGACGGATGATTCTTGGTAGATTTGGAGTTTAAGAAATGGAGGACCAGGGGAAAAGTATTTGTTCCTTTGAAGAGAGAAACATTTTGGGGATGGCCACACAAAAGAGTTTGGTATGAGGTTAGATCAAAGAGCCCATCCCCTTGTAAATGCTGTTATGAAGTGTGTGACAAAAGGAATGGATTACAAGAATATTGTGCAGGAATTTCCCAAGGTATTCAGTGAGCAGTTTGGGAAATTAATAGTATTCAGATATGAAACTGTTATTAAAAAAAGTTGCTGTGCCTGTCATACAGAGTATCTGGATTTTTCCTTTAAATCATGAACCCAAACTGAAATATATTCTTAAGGACTTAAATGAGCCAATTGTGAAGCTTATGAAGAGCTCAAATTTGGCATATCCAGTTGGGGTTTTTAATAAAAAGCTCGGAGGACTTGATTGTACATTGTCTTCAGGGACTTAACCAAGGACGCTTTTCTTTTCCCTAATCTTTAAGAAATATTGGCCTCCGTATCAAAAGAAAGTGATTTTTTTTCCACCATCCACTTCATGAGTGCTTTCCACTAAATACAATTGGATGGAAACTCTTAATCCTTGGAAGGTGTTCATTACACCCGAGGGGCTTTCCCAATACTTGAGAAAGCCTTTTGGGTTAGTCAGTGCATCAGCATGTTGTAAATAAAGTGTCCACCAGTCCAAGTTATTTCCAGTGGCACCACCATCCAGAGTCAGCAGCAACATCTACTGACTCCTTAAGACTGTCTCTACTGTCACCTAGGTTGCCAGTTCGAACCAGATGAGCCGGTGTTCATAGAGCCCCAAGTACAGATCATATCATATCTCCCTAATACCAGGAAAAGTACCTTGTTGTGGAGATGGCAAGATTTTATTAGATCCACCCAAACCCACATGAAACTTCACATGAAACTTCACCTGTAACGTTTGAACATCCTCTCCTACCCACCATTCACTATTTTAGCCAAACATGAGATACTCCAAACTTCTCCTCCACTGAAAACCACAACGTTCTTCTTGGCCTCTGCAATCTCTGCTGGACCAGAGTATCTTGATCTCCCTTTGTGTCCACCCTGGTTTCTTTACAAAAAACATTTCTCCCACACTCAATTTCCTTTCTTGAATAGAATGCTGCTTATCAAAATGTTCCTTGTACTTCTTATGGTAGTCACTTTTATCCAGTGAAGATGTCCTGCTCACTCACCAGTTTTTTTCAGAGACTAATGACAAAGGTTTTGGAGGGTTTATCTGGTGCAAAATATTTGTTTCCATGAACAACAAGTTTGAACATGATTTCAATTTGATAAAAGTTTTGGTAGCCCTGAGAAATGTAGTCGCCTGTAAAACTTACAAAATACAGGTTTAAAAAAACTGAAGTAGAGTGCTTGGGACATAAGAGATCAGGAAGAAGAGGGGAGAGGTGCAGCTGTGCCTACCAGTACATATGGTACATTAAATAATATATTATATATGGCTGCAATTTGATCTGAAATGCAACTTTTGATGACCTTTCTATTCAGAATATGTAGTCATCTCTTTCACTTGATCCTTACTGAATTCTCATTCCACATTGATAGTCAAAATCCAATTTCGTTTTAATAAAGCATTTTCATTGTTGGTTAATGTGCTTCATTTTTCCCATGTTTTTTCTTTTGTTACAGATAGACCAGATATTAATTCATCAACAGGTTGAGCTGTTGGAAGGTATGTGCCATGTTGTACTTTGCAGTAATTTTGGTTTCTGATATCTTAAACAGCACTTTTGATCATGCTGGGATGTTGTTCAAACGTTAATATTGTATTTTGAAACTAAAACCATTTAAGATAACTTTTTATTTTATGGAGTTTTATCTAGCGCGAACTTGACCCGAAGGTATCGGGTATCAGAGCGCTTTACATAGCACCAGTTGCGTTACATGAGGACACATTCATTTTTGTTAGGCACAAGGAGATTAAGTGATTTGCCCAGAATCACAGGATGTTCAGCGTCATTGCCGAGACTCGAACCCAGTTCCCCAGATTCGAAGTCGACCGCCCTTGCCGTTAGGCCAACTCCTCTCCTCTTTAAAATCTTTTGTATCCAACATAAGAAACCAGTGGTGCTGGAACAATTTTCAGAGTGCGGATGCTGCCTACAGTGGTACATTACTGAAGTCATAGGGACTGTTAATCAATCATCGGTTTTATAAAATGGACAGCTACTCAGTGTCCCGGCATTAAATGGACTCATTGACCACCTGTACCAAAAGCAGTTTACTGATACACCACTTCAAACAGCCAGGTTTTAAGGTTGTGTTTGAAGGAACGTTCGTACTTCACAGCCAGTAGGTGAGAAGGGAGGGTGTTCCATGCAGTGGCAGCAAGAAAATAGAAATAAGTGCCATCCCATTTGTTTTACTCCTAATTGGCAATAGAGGAACACAGGGCTCTTGCCAGATAGTATGGAGTGATCGTCTTGACCAGGTACCGCTGACCTGCCTAATGGAAGGCTCTATGGGCCAGCATAAGCCCCTGAGAAGGTACTCTCTCCTTGATCAGCAGCCAGTGCACCTCTTTATGGTGAGGACTGCTATGATGACCTCTCTGAAGTTTTGATAGAAGCTGAGCTGTGGCATTCTGTAGCAGCTGGAGACTTCTAAGTTGATATGCTGGTAGGCCCCAATAGAGCGAGTTGGCGTAGTCAAGCTGAGAAGTGATAAGAGCATGTATTACAATTTTCTGGTACTGCATTGGTAACAGGTACAGAAATGTATTTAGTGATTTATAAAAGTCTGAAGCAGATACCCACCACACCATCCATCTGTGGGCCAAAAGAAGTTCTATTGTCAAACTTCACCCCTAGATTACGTGGTATGGTAGAGGGGGCTGGCGGGGGCTGGGACCAGATTTGGCCAGCATTCTCCATCCCAGATAGCAGGATTTCTGTTTTGCTCGTGTTACACTGTAGATTTCTAAGACGCATCCCACGGAACACAGCCGTAATGCAGGCCCTGAAACGACTCAAGGCAATTGGTAAGTTTCTGTCGAAAGTAAGGAGGATCTGAGTGTCGTCAGTGTAGGACAGAACGTGAATGCTGAAGGATTTAAATTGTGTAGCCAAAGGGGGTCATATAAATGTTGAAGAGCATCGGGCTCAGAGCAGAGGTCTGGGGAACTCCGAACTTTAAAAGCTTAGGATCAGAAGCCTAAGGTGACATTCAGACTGATTGGCTTCTGTCTGACAGAAATGATCAGATCCGGGCTAGCACAGATTACCTTCTGCCTATATATTCCAGCCGTTGCAAAAGAATGGAGTGGGACGCTGTGTTGAAAGCCGTGATTAGATCTAAAAGTTGCAATGCGACCTATTTACCTTGATCTGCCACCAGCTTAATGATGTCAGTGACTTCCACAACGGTGAATTCCATGCTATAACCTGGGCAAAAGCCTGATTCAGAAGAATGCAGCAGCTGGTATTGTTCTAAGTACTTAGACAATTGTCAATTAACCAACTTCTCCAGTATCTTAGAAAAAGCAGGCAGCAAAGAGATAGGTAAGAAGTTAGCCAAAATTGATCTATCTGACGATGGCTTCTTCAGCAAAGGAATGGCTGAGCATATGGAACTATTTAAAAGGAGGTTGAGTATGGGATTGATGGCTGTACAATTAGTCACAAGGATATGAGGAGGACATGGGTTGTCTGGCGCGCTGGACTTGCAAGCTTTTAAATCTTGTTCAGACTTCTCAAATGAAATGGGCGCAAGCTCTTGTAAAGAGCAAAACATAGTCTTTGCTGAGAGTGCTCACTGATCCTCTTATCAGCCCATGTCATGGGGGCCATCAGGCTCAGTAGTGTTAATTGCATCAACAATGCCCATAATTTATCAAAAACATCAGATAGCTGTGCAAATAATTTAGGTGAGGCCTCTAACAGCTGTTGGAGAGCGTCAGAGTGGCTGAACCTTTTGGGAATCTTAAAAAAATCTCTAGCTCTACAGCCAGATTCAGCCATTTGATTGGCAAAGACGTCCACTTGGGCCTCTTGATTTGCTCAATGGTAATTTTTTTGGTGCTTTTTTGTAATGTTCCTTATCTGAAGGCAAGTAATTATTTCTCCAACCCCTTTCCACTCTTTTACAGTGCCTGCGCAGCTTCCTGAATTCCTTCTCAAACAGTGGAGCAGATAGGGGTCTGCTCTTGGCAAAAGCAGAACTCTCCTTAATAGGAGCAACAGCATTTGCCATTTGCAACAACCAGGCGTTAACTGCCCAAGAATCAGACTCGATATCTCCACTCATAGCCGGGATGCTGTCACTATGAGTTGACATTATCTCCGAAGTAAGGATTTTAGCCCAGTTTCTATAACATAAAGAAGGAATAATCCTTCTACCTAAAGGACTCTGTTCCACCGTCCATGCAAAGCAAATCATGGCATGGTCTGGCCAGTCACTCATTTTAATATCCAAAACATCGACCCGACAACTTGAAAAAATAGGGTCGAGAATATGAACTGCGGAATGGGGAGGTAAATTTACGAATTGCCTCATATTCCAGGAGGTCATATTATCAAGAATAAGTCAATCGTATTGGTCTGAGACTTTATCAAAGTGAAGATTCAAGTCTCCCAGGACCGTAAAATTGGAGAATTTTAAAAGATACTTCAATAGACACTCATCTAGGGATGATAAACTCTCCTGCATAGGCCGGGTGTCGATGTACTAAGACCCCCACCAAAGATGTTTTCGGTGATAGTGTGAGACAGAAACCAAGCAATTCTGCCCCCAATTGCTCTGTTCGCTCAAGTGAGGTGCATCTGAAAGCTGCTTAAAGACAATAGCTGCACCCCGCTGCTTTTTCCTATTCTGTCACAGTATATCCTTCAGGAATCGCTATCGCGATGTCCGGGGCTGAGCTCTCCATCATCCAAGTTTCGGTAAGGAACAGGCTGTCCAACTGTTTCTCCATGAGTAAGTCAAAAATGTGCAATGCATTTTTATAAAGGTAGCACCCGTTAACTAGCACTGCCTGGACTGCTAAAGCATTCCCAGACTTTTTGGTGGGTATGGGAGGCAAGTGGACAATACTCTGTGTCCTATCTAGTCCTGGCAGGGAGCATGAACATTAGATGTAAACAGGGTAAGGTAGTACCCGTGGTTAAACATATACTTTTACAGTGAGAACCAAAGTATAACGAATGGAGTTCCAACAAAGAGTAGACTTGGCGCTGACCCTGAGCTGGATAAAAACTGGCAGCATGACTGCCGCCGAGCACAGGATGGGCATGGACAGGCACAGACAGACTTGGCTTAGGCACCCAAGCGGATCGCCTTAAATGGGGCAGGGACATCCCCCGCCAACAAATATGCCGCTGTCTAAAAGACTGTCAAAAGTTAAGCATCGCACAACATCATGTGTGGCAAATATATTCAGCAGGCGACTGAAGAGCATGTGGTATGTAGCTGGTGGTGCATTTTAGAGCACACTTGCAAATATATGTGGTTTGGTAGCACTCTGCCGTTTACAGGCAGCAAAAGTTCCAATGAAATGGCCACTAACTTTAGGCACACATGCAGTTTTTCCGATAAACCTATATAGCTTACAAAGAATGTGTGGAAATTAGGTTTCAGTGAATATTTCATTTGAGCATCACCAAATGAATTTATTTGTTTTGATCCCATTACACTATTTGTTTTCATCACACTTCAGAATTACAAAAAATTTGCTTCATTTGTGCTTTCCTAACTGTTGATACATTCTGAAATATGTGTACAGTTAATGTACAGGTATTTACATTTTGTTGTGTTTAAAAAAATGGTATCCTATTGTCTTTCATTTTCTCACTCCCTGTACCCCAGCAAGATTTTCACATAGTTCATTTTACAAACTCCCCTCACTTTGCAGTCAAAGAAAAGTAAACCCCAATCTCCATGTCAAAAGAATAAGCAGCAATTTTGGCAAAAAAACAAAGCCTGGCATTTGACTTTGTCTTTGAAGATTAGCAAATGTGATAAGATAAAAACAAAATTAAAGGCTAGTTTATTACTCATTCACCTTTTGAACTCCAGCATTATTATGGGGTTGTGTAGCCCCCGCACCCATATATACTTATATATGAAACAATGTACCATTTTAAGGTCTCTACTTTAAGGCGATCAACCCGTTTTTGCTAGGATCTACATTTTTTGCTTCCTTTTTATGCATGGGCATGCTAAACCTACAATGTGTGACGGTAAAAAGTAAAGAATGGGTTGAGGTGCATAAAAAAGATATACAAAAGGGATGTGTGTGTGTGTGTGTGTGTGTGTGTGTATGTATATATATGTATATGTATGTGCGTGTGTATATATATATATATATATATATATATATATATATATATATATATATATATATATATATCACAGAAAAAAACATAGGTTTCAGGGCGTTATAGTTAGTTGGACATTTCACTCGTACTAAACCATAGAAATTCCCCCGTTATAGTTAGTTCAGCTAACTATAACTCGCGCGCCCGCAATGCACTGCTGATGACGTCACATATTACATCACTCATGACATGGTCAGTGACATCACTCATGACATCACTGATGACATCTCAAATGACATCACCGATGACATCACTGATGACATCATCCTTGTGATAGAGTGGCAGACCTCCTCTCACCCTAATATAACCTTTGATACACACACTCAAAAATACAAACTAACATTTTCAAAACAATGGACATACCAATACCAGTTACAACACACCTATTCAGTAATTCCAAGATCTACACACACATCCACTCATTCACCAACAGTCCCTAGACAGTCACTCATACATGTACTCACTCATCATATGTACTCATACACCTATACATCCTGTTACACACCGCCACTCATCCATAGAGTTACTCACACACATAGTCACACATGCAAACAAAGTATCAAACATCCATTTACTTGCCTATACAGTTATACACACGCTACCACACTTCTACAGAAACTTACACATACTTACTCTCTTAAACAATCACTTATAGAAACACCTACTTATTTGTACAGGAACTCTTCCAATCTCTCACTCTCACATATACTCACTTATATACACCAATACTCACATATACTAGTTTAAAACATATGTAGTTACTCATAAAGACACTATTGAGACAGTCATTCACTCACTAACACACCCATACACATACTCATCCACCTATACAGTCCTGCACACATGCTGTCTTCAACACATACAAACAGTGAGTCACTCATTCATGCATCTATGCACTAAGTAATACCCCCCACCGAACCATACAGACACTCAGACACTCATACTGATACTCAAAAAACCAACTAATAACCCATATAGACACTCATGTAGCTACTCACAAACACATGCAGCCACTTATACACAGTGAGAGACTGATACAGATATTTTCATATTTAAACATTACTCACTAACCCATGTATTCATTAAGATACACTGTCAGTTATACAATCAATTTTACAAAACAAAATCATCCATTTAGACACTTATATACCCATTTATTCTTCCATCGACCTTGAGATATACATATATAAAACATATTTAATTTTCAGAAAAACACACATTCACTGGATGATGTCATCAGTGATGTCATGAGTGATGTCATTTGAGATGTCATCAGTGATGTCATGAGTGATGTCACTGACCATGTCATGAGTGATGTAATATGTGACGTCATCAGCAGTGCATTGCGGGCGCGCGAGTTATAGTTAGCTGAACTAACTATAACGGGAGAATTTCTATGGTTTTGTACGAGTGAAATGTCCAACTAACTATAACGCCCCTGAAACCTATGGTTTTTTCTGTGAATTTCTAAGGTTTTTTAAATGCTAATTTCTAACTATAACGTGCCTGAAACCTATGGTTTTTTCAGTGAATTTCTAAGGTTTTTTAAATGCTAATTTCTAACTATAACGTGCCTGAAACCTATGGTTTTTTCAGTGAATATATATATATTTATTATACTATGTATACATGTAAAAATGTCTCGGTCCCCTGTTTGCCTCGGTGGCACGGAAAAAATGGGTGGAACGGACGTCAGCACGCCGACGAGGTTCTCTTATGGCTCCGATGACGTCATACGGTGTCGCGAGCGGAGCTGTGCTATTATGACGTCCTCGTTGACGTGGGAGAGCTAGGAAAGAATTTCCGTGGAATGCTGGTGCAGGGGATATTCACCTAAGTGTTCAGGCTAGTCCTTTGGGAGCAACTGTTTGTTGCCACTCCAGAAACCGAAACCAGTGATCCGAGGGCAGCGGCCCTGCAGATGGCACATGAGGTGGGGTGCCCAGTCGTGTGCACCGGCGGGGCAGCGAAGTGACGAGCACCACAACCCACAAAAAAGGTAACGAGGGCACTGAATAACACAGGATCTTCTCTTTGTATCTGGAAGGAACAACGAAGTTAAAATGCCCTAGTACCAAATTGTAGAATTAGTGCTACAACGGTCTTCAAGAGGACCTGCGATGCCGCTTCTGCCTCCCGTACCCTGGAGGTGGCACATGGGTCACGCGGTACGGTCATACTGCGGTGGGACGCACACTCGTTGACCTCTCATGGCACTGCTCCACACTTCAGGGAGGACGCTTTCCATTAGCTATGTTTTCTGATGACATGTCGCGCCGGCCCCGTCCAACAACAGAACTCCTTTAGATCCAAACAGACTCTTCCACTTTCTCACCGGAAGTGAAACCAGGCCACGCGGACACTTTCACAATACAACAGCCGGGAATGCACTTTTCGGTAAAAAACACATTCCTTCCTCCTAATTAATCAAATAAACGTCTCACTGAAGAACAGGGGCCAGCTTCGATCGGTAAACAGCCGTTACAACGACTTTTTTACTTTGCGATACCATTACAACGCATGCATTACCACGCATGCGTTGTACATCACGAAGTCATTACTACGCATTTTTTAGAACGCATGGTCATTTACCACGCATGCCTTTACAACGAATTTTGTTGTAAAGGTATGTATGGTAAATGACCATGCGTTCTAAAAACATGTAGACGATCCATGTCGTTGTAAGGAAACAGAGGCTGTTCCGTTTCCTCACAACGACGTGCACCGCCCTCCGAGACGACGTGAAGCAGGAACCACGAGGAGAGAGGAACCACGAGGAGTGAGAGGTAAGGGGGATTGGGCATGGGGTGGGGGTTTCTTTTCTAGGGTTTAGGGTAGTGCAGTGGTGTTTGGGTGGTGTAGGGGGTTGTGCTGGGGGTAGTGTTTTAGGGTTTAGGGTAGTGCAATGGTGTTTGGGTATTGTAGGGGGTCGTGCTGGGGGTAGTGTTTTAGGCTTTAGGGTAGTGCAGTGGTGTATGGGTAGTGTAGGGGGTCATGCTGGGTTAGTGTTTTAGGGTTTAGGGTAGTGCAGTGGTGTTTGTGTAGTGTAGGGGGTCATGCTGGGGGTAGTGTTTTATGGTTTAGGGTAGTGCAGTGGTGTTTGTGTAGTGTAGGGGGTTGTGCTGGGGGTAGTGTTTTAGGGTTTGTTAGTGCAGTGGTGTTTGGGTAGTGTATTGGTTCATGCTGGGCGTAGTGTTTTAGGGTTTAGGGTATGGCAGTGGTGTTTGGGTAGTGTAGGGGGTCGTGCTGGGGGTCGATTTAGGGTTTAGAGTAATGCAGTGGTGTTTGTATAGTGTAGGGGTTTAGGGTAGTGCAGTGGTGTTTGTGTAGTGTAGGGGGTCATGCTGGGGGTTGTGTTTTAGGGTTTAGGGTAGGGCAGTGGTTGTGTAGTGTAGGGGGTAGTGTTTTAGGGTAGTGCAGTGGTGTTTGTGTAGTGTAGGGGGTCATGCTGTGGGTAGTGTTTTAGGGTTTAGGGTAGTGCAGTTGTGTTTGTGTAGTGTAGGGGGTAGTGTTTTAGGGTTTAGGGTAGTGCAGTGGTATTTGTGTAGTGTGGGGGTAGATTTAGGGTTTAGGGTAGTGCAGTGGTGTTTGGGTAGTGTAGGGGGTCGTGCTGGGGGTAGTGTTTTTGAGTTTAGGGTAGTGCAGTTGTGTTTGGGTAGTGAAGGGGGTCGTGCTGGGGGTAGTGTTTTAGGGTTTAGGGTAGTGAAGTGGTGTTTGGGTAGTGTAGGGGTCAACCAACATGAATTTGTCCTTGTGTGATGTAACCAATGCTCATGTAAAGCACTCCAATACCTGACCAGTCTGCACTATATAAAACTGCAAAAAAAACAAAAATAAAAAGTGTTTTGCACACTTCTGTCATTGGGCGATACATGGGCTACCTCTGGGTGATATTTGTGCTACATTTGGGCTCTTTTTTCTCTGGTGGCCATCTTGGGAGACTTATTTGTTATGAAGTTTCCTAATTTCCTCATTTACTACAGTCTCCTCAGTAGGAAATGCTTTCAGTTTTTTACTTTGATTCCATCAAGAAGGCATTCAGATGTGTCACACATTTGCCATAAATTCAGAATGTTAGCACTCTAGTTGTTCATTAGATCACTGTAGTAAAGCTACTGCTCACCAGGGAGTTAACTGGAAGTCTACTGCTGGTATTGAAAGTGATTGTTTCAGTCTGCATGTCAGAATTTTCTAATGAAATAGAAGAGGATTTGAGATCTCACTTAAAACATGCCCTAAATTTTCTTTTTGCAGCACTAACCATAATTTCTATGGCAAAATGAACCCCCTCATTTTGTTCCTTTTTAAATTAAATGTTTTAAGTGTTACCAGTTTATTCCAATCAATCAATCAATCACAGAATTTGTAAAGCGCACTACTTACCCGCGAGGGTCTCAAGGCGCTGGGGGAGAAAAGGGGGGGGGGTGCTGCTACTGGTCGAACAACCAGGTCTTGAGTAGCCTCCTGAAGGTCAGCAGGTCTTGGGTCTGTCGTAGGCTTAGTGGAAGGGTGTTCCAGGTCTTGGCGGCGAGGTGGGAGAAGGATCTGCCGCCGGTGGTGGTTCTTCGAATGCGAGGGACGGTGGCGAGGGAGAGGTCGGCGGAGCGGAGTTGGCGGTTGGGGACGTAGAAGAGGAGTCGTCTGTTGAGATAGGCTGGGCCAGTCTTGTGGAGTGCCTTGTGTGCGTGGATGAGGAGTTTGAAGGAGATTCTCCTGTCGACGGGGAGCCAGTGCAGGTTCCTCAGGTGGGGGTGATGTGGCTGTGGCGTGGTACATCGAGGATCAGGCGTGCGGAGGCGTTTTGTATGCGTTGCAGTCGCTTGATGAGCTTGGCCGGGGCTCCCGCGTAGAGGGCGTTCCCATAGTTGAGTCTGCTGCTGACGAGGGCCTGGGTGACTGTTCTTCTCGTGTCTGTCGGGATCCACCTGTAGATCTTGCGAAGCATGCAGAGGGTGTTGAAGCAGGAGGATGAGACTGCGTTGACTTGCTTGGCCATGGAGAGCGTTGAGTCGAGGATGACTCCCAGGTTGCGTGCGTGGTCGGTGGGTGTCGGGGCTGCTCGCAGCGTCGTTGGCCACCAGGAGTCATCCCAGGCTGAGGGGTTGGAGCCGAGGATGAGGACCTCTGTCTTCTCCGTGTTCAGTTTTAGTCGGCTGATCTTCATCCAATCGGCGACGGCCTTCATCCCTTCATGGAGGTTGGATTTGGCGGCGAGGGGTCCTTGGTGAGGGAGAGGATCAGTTGAGTGTCGTCGGCGTAGGAGATTATGTTGAGGTCGTGCTGTCTGGCGATGCGTGCGAGCGGGGCCATGTAGATGTTGAACAGTGTTGGGCTGAGGGACGATCCCTGGGGTACGCCGCAGATGATCTCGGAGGCTTCGGATCGGAATGGTGGGAGGCGGACTCTCTGGGTTCTGCCGGCGAGGAAGGAGGTGGCCCATTCCAGGGCCTTGTCTCGGATCCCTGCGTCGTGGAGGCGTGCGCGTAGAGTGCGGTGGCAGACAGTGTCGAAGGCGGCGGAGAGGTTCAGCAGGATGAGGGCTGCGGTCTCACCGTTGTCCAGCAGGATCCTGATGTCGTCGGTGGCGGCGATGAGGGCAGTCTCAGTGCTGTGGTTGCTGCGGAACCCCGATTGGGATGGGTCCAGGATGCTGTTTTCTTCGAGGTATCGGGTTAGCTGCTTGTTGACGATCTTCTCAATGACCTTGGCTGGGAACGGAAGCAGGGAGATGGGCCGGAAGTTCTTGAGGTCTCTCGGGTCCGCCTTGGGTTTTTTGAGTAGGGCGTTGATCTCTGCGTGTTTCCAGCTCTCTGGGAAGGTCGCGGTCTCGAAGGAGAGATTGATGATGTTGCACAGGTGGGGTGCGATGGAGCTGCTGGCTTTGTTGAAGATGTGGTGCGGGAAAGGGTCTGACGGGGAGCCGGAGTGTATTGTGCTCATGGTCTTGATGGTGTCCTCGATGTTCACGCTGGCCCAGGCTGGCAGGGGTTCGTGGTCGATGGTGTGCGGCGGGTCTGGTGCATCGATCTTAGTTGGGGCTGTCTGGGTGTTGAAGCTGTCGTGGATGTCGGCGATCTTGCGGTGGAAGAAGGTGGCGAGGGAATCGCACAGGGGTTGCGACGGTGGGATGTCGTTGGTGTTGGAGCTGGGGTTGGAGAGTTCCTTCACGATGTTGAAAAGCTCCTTGCTGTTGTGTGCGTTGTTGTCGAGGCGGTCTTTGAAGGAGATTCTCTTGGCGGACTTGATGAGGTGGTGGTGGTTACGGATGGCGTCTTTGTGGGCTGCGTGGCTGTCTGGTGTCTTATCACTGTGCCATTTCTTCTCTAGTTTCCGGCAGGTACGCTTGGAAGCTAGGAGTTCCGAGGTGAACCAGCTGGCTCTTTTGGTGGTGTCAGCGTACGTGGGTTTTTTCAGCGGGGCGAGGGTGTTGGCATAGTCGTCCATCCATCTTCTGAGGTGCAGGCAGCGTCGTCGGTGTTGGATGGGTCGGAGGGAGGGCTGAGAGCGAGGGTTGCCCGTAGTTGGTCTTCGGTGACTTTGCTCCAGCAGCGGCGTGGGATCTGTTGGGTGCGGTGGTGTGTGGTGGGTTTCTGGAAGGTGAAATGGATGCAGCGGTGGTCGGTCCAGAGGAGTTCCGTGGTGTGGCTGAAGGAGACGTGGGAGCTGGAGGAGAAGATGGGGTCGAGCGTGTGGCCGGCGGAATGGGTCGGTGTTGTGACGAGCTGGCTCAGACCGAGGTTGGCGAGGTTGTCGATCAGGGTGGTGGAATTGCTGTCATTCTTGTTCTCCAGGTGAAAATTCAGGTCTCCGAGGAGGAGGATGTAGTCGGTAGAGGTCAGGGCGTGCGTGCTGATGAAGTCGGCGATGGAGTCGCTGAACTGGGGTCGTGGCCCAGGGGGTCTGTAGACGAGGGTGCCTCTGAGGGTGGTGTTGGGGTCCATGTGGATCTGGAAGTGCATGTGTTCGGCGGTGCTGAGAGTGTTGTCGGTGCTGGTCGAGACCCTGATGGTGTTCTTGTGGACGATGGCGATTCCTCCTCCTACTGCGTTGACGCGGTCTCTGCGGGTGATCTTATAGCCGTCTGGGATGGCTATGGCGATGTCGGGGGCGGAGGAGTCGTTCATCCAGGTCTCTGTCAGGAAGGCGACGTCTGGTGATGATGTGTCGAGCAGGTCCCAGAGCTCGACGGCGTGTTTGCGTGCGGAGCGGGTGTTCAGTAGGATGCATCGGAGGTGGTTGCGGTCCTTCTAGGCAGGTGCCTCGGTGGCTCTGAGGCTGGTGTAGCTGCAGTTCCGGCAGGTGAAGGGACCATGGGTGCGTTTCGGGGCAGCCTTGAAGCAGTTGTGCGTCCGTCCGGGGTTGAGAGCATGGAGTGTGGTGGCATCGTATCGGCGTCGGTCCTCGAGGCTGGTGCCGGGGGCGCACGGCCCAGGGGTTCTGGCGCTGGGCGCGGTCCAGGCACGGACGGGCGCAGACGGGCTTGCCTTAGGCGCGCCTTCGGCGCGCCAGCTGCGCACGTCCACTGCGAGGCCGCACAGCGGCCGCCATATATGGGGAGGTGGGAGGGAGGAGCAGCTGGGAGGCAGGGGCAGCGAATGGGCAGTCAGGGGGCGGGGCCGCAGGGACGCAGTGGCGGGATTGGAGAGAGGCAGCGAGGGGTACAGAAGGCAAGAAGGACACAGGGAAATGGGGGCAGCGAGGGAGACAGAAGAGAAAACGGGCACACAGCAATGGGGGCAGCGAGGGTACAGAAGGAAAAAATGGACACAATACAGTGTGGGCAGCGAGGGGAACAGAGAGAGAACGGGCACACAGCAATGAGGGCAGCGAGGGAACAGAAGGAAAAAATGGACACAATACAGTGGGGGCAGCGAGGGGAACAGAGAGAGAACGGGCACACAGCAATGAGGGCAGCGAGGGAACAGAAGGAAAAAATGGACACAATACAGTGGGGGCAGCGAGGGGAACAGAGAGAGAACGGGCACACAGCAATGGGGGCAGCGAGGGTACAGAAGGAAAAAAAATGGACACAATACAGTGGGGGCAGCGAGGGGAACAGAGACAGAACGGGCACACAGCAATGGGGGCAGCGAGGGTACAGAAGGAAAAAATGGACACAATACAGTGGGGGCAGCGAGGGGAACAGAGAGAGAACGGGCACACAGCAATGAGGGCAGCGAGGGAACAGAAGGAAAAAATGGACACAATACAGTGGGGGCAGCGAGGGGAACAGAGAGAACAGGCACACAGCAATGAGGGCAGCGAGGGAACAGAAGGAAAAAAATGGACACAATACAGTGGGGGCAGCGAGGGAAAACAGACGAAAAACGGGCACCGAGGCCACAAGCAGAGGGCGAGCTTACCAGCAGCAGCAGCGGGCAGGACACCACAGGCGGAGCTGTGTGGCGGGGGAGCGACCAATCAAGATGGCTTCAGGTGTGCCATACTTTTGTCATAAGTAAGGCTGTTAGCACTCTAGTTGTTCTTTAGAACACTCTGGGAAGCTGCAGTAGAACACAAAGGCATCAACTGACAGGCTGCTCCTGTTGAAATATAACAGGAAGATATTTGAGATCTCACTTAAAACATGTCCTAATTTTTCTTTCTACAGCACTAACCATAATTTCTATGGCAAAATGAACCCCCTCATTTTGTTCCTTTTTAAATTAAATGTTTTAAGTGTTACCAGTTTATTCCAATCAAGATGGATTCAGGTGTGCCATACTTTTGTCATAAGTAAGACTGTTAGCGCTCTAGTTGTTCTTTAGAACACTCTGGGAAGCTGCAGTAGAACACAAAGGCATCATCTGACAGGCTGCTCCTGTTGAAATATAACAGGAAGATATTTGAGATCACACTTGAAACATGTCCTAATTTTTCTTTCTACAGCACTAACCATAATTTCTATGACAAAATGAACCCCATCATTTTGTTCCTTTTTAAATTAAATGTTTTAAGTGTTACCAGTTTATTCCATAAAGTTTCCTATGGGAAATTGATTTTTTGACTCTTATTTTTTTAATTTCTCCGCAACTACTGAACGGATTTACACCATTTAACAAAAGGGTTCTTTCTGAACCAAGAACTACCTCTTTGCCAAATTTGGTGTAATTCCGTTCAGCAGTTCAGGCTGTAGCCGTGGCTAAGTTTCTATGGGAAAATGAATGGGGAAAACACGTTTGGGACCCCCTTTTTCTCGGCCCCTGATTGAATCACCTCGAAACTTTCAGGGTAGGAGCGGACCGGAGCGGGCCATAAAGTTTGAAAATTTCGCGATATATTACCTACTGGCGGTCGCCAGTAGATAGTTATAGTTAGGACCTATTTTCCATAGGAAATCCGCAACATTCTATTTGAAATAACTCTTGCGTCGGTTGACGAATCTTCGCGAAATTTTCAAACTTTATGGCCCGCTCCGGTCCGCTCCTACCCTGAAAGTTTCGGGGTGATTCGTCAGCGGGGCCGAGAAAAAGGGGGTCCCAAAACGTGTTTTCCCCATTCATTTTCCCTTAGGAAACTTTAGCCACGGCTACAGCCCGAACTGCTGAACGGAATTACACCAAATTTGGGAAAGAGGTAGTTATTGGTTCAGAAAGAACCCTTTTTGTTAAATGGTGTAAATCCGTTCAGTAGTTCCTGTGAAAATCAAAATGAAAATCACATATATATCTATGGCCGCGTCGGATTCGCGCACCCTCCCGATCACGAGCTGCATGCTAATTGGCTGTCAACACTCCAAATCAGGAAGTGTTGGCAGCCATTTTGTCCCTCGGTAGAACCGAGGGACAGAAACAAGTGCGCAAAGCGCAAAAGGGGGCAGGGTAGAAACACCCTGACCCCTAGGTCTGCTCAGGGGTCCCACAAGGACCCCTGGGCAGAAAAAAGCATTTTTTTAAAAAATCGGCAAGATGCGCTCAGGGTGCGCGGATCCTGCCGAAAAAAAAAATGCGAGCGCGGTCTCCCGCGCTTCGATGCAAATTTGCCCCCGGGTGGCCCAAGTCCCGGGGCATGCGGAGGGTGGGTTTATTGTTTATATGGGGGCCTCTAAGGCCCCCAAGCCCGGGGACCGCCACCCCCGGGGCTTAATAAAAGAAATGGTGCGGGAGGGCTCTCCTGCCCTCCCCGCAGCCCCGGGGACCGCCACCCCCGGGGCTTCTTTTAAAATTTTAAATAATGTGTGGGGGCTCCAGCCCCCACACACCCCGGGGACCACCACCTCCCGGGGCACATAGAAAATAAATGTGGGGGTCCGTTACGGACCCCCAGAGCCCCGGGGACCACCACCTCCCGGAGCTGTGCAATTCAAGGGAGGGGGCCGCGCGGCCCTCTCTTGGAGCCCTTGATGGCCCTGGGGACCGCCACCCCCAGGGCTGGCTCCTGCAGTGTCCCGGGGTGCCTACCCCGAGACACTGTAGTTTGCTATGACAGGACGGGAGCCTCGCGGCTCCCGTCCTGTCATAGCAAACTGCTTTGGATATTGGAAGAGAGAGCAGGGAAACCTGCTCTCGCTTCCAATATCCAAAGCAAATACTTTTCCACACGGGGAGCTGCATGTTAGCAGCTCCCCATGTGGAAAAGCAATGCCGGCTCCCAAGGGACGCGAGAGCCGGCGGGACTGTGGGGGGATTGGGGACCCCCCCACAGTCCCCAACGGAGTGGGCCAGCTCCGGGGGATGGGGTCCCTGGGGCAAGTTGTGGCCGGGGTGGGGGGCCACGCGGCCCCCCTCCCCAAAATAAAAAATAAAAATTTGAAAAAAAAAAAAAAAGGAAAGGCCGGCCCCGGGGATGGAGTCCCCGGGGCCTTAAATGGCCTGAGGAGGGGGCCACGCAGCCCCCTCCAAATATTTAAATTTTTAAAAAGAGGGCATGCCCCGGGGATGGGGTCCCCGGGGCCAATATAGGCCCAGGGAAGGGGGCCACGCGGCCCCCTTCCCGTTTTATTTAAATTTAAAAAAAATGAAAATCCTCATGCCCCGGGGGATGGGGTCCCCGGGGCCAAAAGAGGCCAAGGAAAGGGGGCCACGCAGCCCCCTCCCATACAAAAAAAAAAAAAGACCGGCATCGTGCCGGAGGCCCCGCCCCACCCTGCAGCAGTCTGCAAACGCGTCCCCTGGCGCGTTTGCAGAGGGGGAACAATTTCCCCTTGAATACTGGGGGTCCCTGGGGGCCAACTAGCCCACCAGGAACCTCCAGTATGCGCCAGGGGCTGCGTTGCAGAGAGGTGTACAGAGGCCACGCCCCTTTTACACCTCTCTGCAACGCAGCTCTGTGGCGCTTTTGGAGGTACATGGTGGGCTAGTTGGACTCCAGGGACCCTCAGGATTCAAGGGGACTTAATCCCCCAACTTAAAATGCGCCACGGGCGCGTTTGCACAGTGGTGAAGGGAGGGGCGGGGCTTCAGGTGACATGTGTGCAAACAGGCCCCATGGCGCATTTTAAGATGGGGAATTAAATCCTCTTCAATCCTGAGGTCCCTGGGGCCAACTAGCCCACCAGGTACCTCCAGTAAGCGCCACGGAGCTGCGTTGCATTGTGTTGTAAAAAGGGGCGTGGCCTCTGTACACCTCTCTGCAACGCAGCCCCCTGGCGCATACTGGAGGTTCCTGGTGGGCTAGTTGGCCCCTAGGGACCCTCAGGATTGAGGAGGAATTAATTCTCCAACTTAAAGCGCGCCACAGGGCGTGTTTGCAGACATGTCACCTCAGGCCGCACCCCCTTCCTTCACCATTGAGCAAATATTCCTCTAAAATCAACCGAACTACGAATTCCGATTTACTCACCTGTTATCAGGAGAGACCTCAGTGCTGCATCTTTGAGCCCAGTACTGATCCTGAAAAGTAATTTTAACCGTACTTACCAGTAACTTGAATTTCCTTCCATAGGATATCATTGCCTGCTTTTTGCTGAAAAAGTTTCTAAGTGTTGATTTTTGAAACATACAAATATTCCTCTAAAATCAGCCGAACTACGAATTCCGATTTACTCACCGGTTATCAGGAGAGACCTCAGTGCTGCATCTTTTAGCCCAGTACTGATCCTGAAAAGTAATTTTAACCATACTTACCAGTAACTTGAATTTCCTTCCATAGGCTAACATTGACTGGTTTCACTTGGAAATTCTTCTAAGTGTGGAGTTTTGGAACTTTATAATATTCCTCTAAAATCAGCCGAACTACGAATTCCGATTTACTCACCTGTTATCAGGAGAGAACCCAGTGCTGCATCTTTTAGCCCAGTACTGACCTTGAAAAGTAATTCTAACCGTACTTAGCAGTAACTTGAATTTCCTTCCATAGGCTAACATTGACTGGTTTCACTTGGAAATTCTTCTAAGTGTGGAGTTTTGGAACTTTATAATATTTCTCTAAAATCAGCCGAACTATGAATTCCGATTTACTCACCTGTTATCAGGAGAGAACCCAGTGCTGCATCTTTTAGCCCAGCACTGACCCTGAAAAGTAATTCTAACCGTACTTACCAGTAACTTGTATTTCCTTCCATAGGAATTCATTGTCTGGTTTTCAGCAGAAAAGTTTCAAAGTGTTGATTTTCACAAACTACAAATATTCCTTAAAAATCGCCTGTATGACTTAAACGCATTCTTTCAACTGTTTACAGGAGATGCACCAGTGCTGGATCCAGGATCCACCACTGAGTAAGAAAAAGTAACGATAACACTACTTACCTGCTAAGTGAATTTCCTCCCATAGGATAATATTGGTGATTCTATGTGAAAAAGTTTCCAAGTGTCAACTTTTAAAATACAATAATATTCCTTAAAAATCACTGCTGTAACCAAAACGCTTTTACTCAACTGTTTACAGGAGATGTCCCAGGACTGAATCTAGGATCCAGTCCTGTGGTGAGAAAAGTAATCCATAAAGTAACTAATTGCATTTAACTAGAAATTCACATTGAGCTCAATGTTGCATTGTGTTGCCCATTGCAACAACTGTAACTACTGTACTTAAGTCTATTGCCTATTTGCATAGTATTTAAACTAAAGTAATTAATTCTGAGAAAGTATATTTTGTAATGTAATGTATAATGTAATTACAATGTAATTTAAAAAATAAAATATCTAAAAATAAATAGTTGAAAAAAATGTTGTAAATCAGTATCAAAAAAATAAATATAACAATTAATACAATTAAAAAATTGTCATTTACAAAACCTTTGAAATTCACTGAAAAAAACCATAGGTTTCAGGCACGTTATAGTTAGAAATTAGCATTTAAAAACCTTACAAATTCACTGAAAAAACCATAGGTTTCAGGCACGTTATAGTTAGAAATTAGCATTTAAAAAACCTTTGAAATTCACTGAAAAAACCATAGGTTTTAGGGACAGTTATAGTTAGTTGGACATTGCACTCGTACAAAACCCGTGAAATTCCCCGTTATAGTTAGTTCAGCTAACTATAACTCGCGCCCGCAATTCACTGCTGATGACGTCACATATTACATCACTCATGACATGGTCAGTGACATCACTGATGACATCACTGATGACATCTCAAATGACATCACTGATGACATCATCCATGTGATAATTTCATGCATCTTCTCACACCCTAATATAACTTTTGATACACCCACTCTTATTTACAGACTGCCATTCGCAAAACCATACACACTCCAATACCAATCACTATATACCCACTCACTGATTCTTAGGTCTACACACACACATCTACTCACTCACCCGTCCAGTCACTCATACTTACAGTCACTCAGTACAGGACTATCATATGCACTCATACACCTATATAAACACTCACACACCGCCACTCATCCATAGAGGTACTCCCACACCTAGTCAGTCATGCAAAAAATTAATCACACACCCATTTACTCACCTATAGAGTTATACACACACCAGCTCACTTAGTCATACAAATACTAGCACATTCTTACGCTCTTATACAATAACTGATACAAGCACACACGCATCCATACAGCCACTCTCATAATCACACACTCTCACTTATAGCCTTTTAAATACTCTAACACACATATATACTGCCTTTTACATATGTAGTTACTCGCACATGTACCACTGAGATATACATTCACTCACTAACACACCCATACACACACTCACCCACTCAAGCAGTCCATCACAGACGCACTCTTCAAATCATGCACCCAGTGAATCACCCACTCACACATCTATGTACAGAGTCACACACACCCCACCCACACAAACACTCAGGCACCCATACAGATACTCAGACAACGAATTAATAACTCATATAGACACTCATGTAGCTATTCACAAACCCATGCAGCCACTTACACAGCAACAGACAGACGGATACAGACATTCACCCAGTTTAGTCACTAACCCATGCATTCAGTAAGATACGTTTAATCACTCACTTATACAGTTAGTCACGCACCTACTAAATCATCCATACAGACACTTATACACCCACTCATTCTTCAATACGCCTTTCCCTATATACATTAAAAATATTTAAACTTTACAGAAACAGTCACTAGATGATGTCATCAGTGATGTCATTTGAGATGTCATCAGTGATGTCATCAGTGATGTCACTGACCATGTCATGAGTGATGTAATATGTGACGTCATCAGCAGTGAATTGCGGGGCACAAGTTATAGTTAGCTGAACTAACTATAACGGGGAATTTCACGGGTTTTGTACGAGGGCAATGTCCAACTAACTATAACTGTCCCTAAAACCTATGGTTTTTTCAGTGAATATATATATATATATATATTATCTACTGGCGGTCGCCAGTAGATAGTTCTAGTTAGGACCTATTATCCATAGGAAATCCGTAACATTTTATTCCCAATAACTTTGGCGTCGTTTGACGAATCATCGTGACATTTTCAAAACTAGTGGGGCGCTCCGGTCCGCTCCTGTCTTGAAAGTTTCGGGGTGATTCATCAAGCCGGGGCCGAGAAAAAAGGGGGGTCCCAGAACATGTTTTCTCGATGTTAATTCCCATAGGAAATTTTAGCCACGGCTACAGCCCGAACTGCTGAACGGAATTACACCAAATGTTGCAAAAAGGTAGCGCTTGGTTCAAAAAGCGACCTTTTTTTTAAATGGTGTAAATCCGTTCAGTAGTTGCGGAGAAATTCAAAAAATAAGAGTGAAAAAATCAATTTCCCATAGTTAACTTTATGCAAGGCTACATCAAAAACTGCTGAACGGAATTACACCAAATTTGGAAAAAAGGTAGTGCTTGGTGCAGAAAGCACCCTTTTTAAAAATGGTGTAAATCCGTTCAGTAGTTGCTGAGAAAATCCAAAATAAAAGTTTCGATATCTATGGCCGCGGTGGATCCGCGCACCCTCCCGATCACGAGCTGCATGCTAATTGGCTGTCAACACTCCAAACCAGGAAGTGTTGGCAGCCATCTTGTTCCTCGGTAGAACCGAGGAACAAGAAACCAGTAAAACAACTGCGTAAAATGCAAAAAGGGGGCAGGGTAGAAACACCCTGACCCCCTAGGCCTGCTCAGGGGGTCCTATAATTTCTAACTATAACGTGCCTGAAACCTATGGTTTTTTCAGTGAATATATATATATATATATATACTATCTACTGGCGGTCGCCAGTAGATAGTTATAGTTAGGGCCTATTTTCCATAGGAAATCCGCGACATTCTATTTGAAATAACTCTTGCGTCGGTTGACGAATCTTCGCAAAATTTTCAAACTTTATGGCCCGCTCCGGTCCGCTCCTACCCTGAAAGTCTCAGGGTGATTCGTCAAGCGGGGGCAGAGAAAAAGAGGGGTCCCAAAACGTGTTTTCCCCATTCATTTTCCCATAGGAAACTTTAGACACGGCTACAGCTCGAACTGCTGAATGGAATTACACCAAATTTGGCAAAGAGGTAGTTCTTGGTTCAAAAAGAACCCTTTTGTTAAATGGTGTAAATCCGTTCAGTAGTTGCTGAGAAAATCAAAAAATAAAAGTTTCGATATCTATGGCCGCGGTGGTTCCGCGCACCCTCCCGACCACGAGCTGCATGCTAATTGGCTGTCAACACTCCAAACCAGGAAGTGTTGGCAGCCATCTTGTGCCTCAGAACCGAGGCACAAGAAAATTGAAAAACAGTTGTGAAAAAAAAGGAAAGGGGGCAGGGTAGAAATACCCTGACCCCCTAGGCCTGGTCAGGGGGTCCCACAAGGACCCCCAGGACCCAAAAAAGCATTTTTTTTTTTTAAATCGGCAAAATGCGCGCCGGATCCGCGGATCGGCCGCAAAACAAAAAAAAAACGAAGCGCGGCCTCCCGCACTTCGTTATTAATTAGCCCCCGGGTGGGCCAAGTCCCGGGGGCAGTGAAAAAAAAGTGTGGGGTGGGCCCCAATCCCCCCCACACTGCCCCGGGGACCGCCACCTCCCCGGGGCTTGAATAATGAGTTGCGGGGGGGCACGTTATTTATAATAGCTGGGGGCACACTGCCCCCCCCGCAGCCCCGGGGACAGCCACCCCCCGGGGCTTCATTTAAAAAAAAAAAAAATACATGTGTGGGGGGCTCGAGCCCCCCCACACGCCCCGGGGACCGCCACATCCCCGGGGCACTTAAAATGTAAATTTGGGGGTCCGTTACGGAGCCCCGGGGACCACCACCTCCCCGGGGCTGTGCAGATGTTGGGAAGGGGGCTGCGCGGCCCCCCTCCTGGAGCCCTTGATGGCCCTGGGGACCGCCACCCCCCAGGGCCGGCTCCTGCAGTGTCCCGGGGTGCCCACCCCCGGGACACTGCTGTTGGCAATGACAGGGCGGGAGCCTCGCGGCTCCCGCCCTGTCATTGCAAACTCTGCTTGCTTCATTGAAGCGAGAGCAGGAAACCTGCTCTCGCTTCAATGAAGCTAGCAGAATTGCTTTTCCATTAGGGGAGCTGCATGTCAGCAGCTCCCCTTGTGGAAAAGCAATGCCGGCTCCCACAGGACGCGGGGAGCTGGCGGGACCGTGGGGGGCATTGGGGACCCCCCCACGGTCCCCAACGAGAGGCCATGCCCCGGGGGATGGGGTCCCCAGGGCCATGAGTGGCCCGGGAGGGGGGCCACGCGGCCCCCCTCTTCCATAATATATATATATTTTTTTAAATATGCAAAGGCTGGCCCCGGTGGATGGGGTCCCAGGAGGGGGGGCACGCAGCCCCCCTCCAATTATTTAAAAAAAAAAAAAAATGGGCATGCCTCGGGGGATGGGGTCACCGGGGCCGAAAATGGCCTCAGGAGGGGGTCCACGTGGCCCCCCTTCAGTTTTTTTAAAAAAGGAACCAAATAGGGGTCAGGCCCTGGGGGATGGGGTCCCCAAGGCCCAAAAATAGGAAAAGAAGGGGGGCCACACAGCCCCCCTTTTAAAAAATTTTTTTTTTTAAAGAGACCGGCATCGCGCCGGAGGCCCCGCCCCCTCCCTGCAGCACTCTGCAAACGCGCCCCCTGGTGCGTTGTAAGATGGGGAACTAAGTCCCCTTGAATACTGGGGGTCCCTGGGGCCAACTAGCCCACCAGGAATCTCCAGTATGCGCCAGAAGCTGCGTTGCAGAGAGGTGTTCAGAGGCCACGCCCTTTTACACCTCTCTGCAACGCAGCTCTGTGGCGCTTACTGGAGGTACCTGGTGGGCTAGTTGGACCCCAGGGACCCTCAGGATTCAAGGAGACTTAATCATCCAACTTAAAACGCGCCACGGGGCGCGTTTGCACAGTGGTGAAGGGAGGGGGCGGGGCCTGAGGTGACATGTGTGACAATAAGCATCATATAAAGTAGCAGTAAGACACAGCCATACGTTAAACATCTCCCATTTGGGCCTAGTAACACCCAGCCGCCCCCCAAACAGTTCACAGATCAGTGACCAGTTCCAGACTCCTGTGGAACAAAAGGTCTTGATTGGTACCCACAACTGGTGCACACAGCTCTCCCTCATATTTTAGCCCATTTGATTAGACAACCCCTACTTCTGTAGACCATCCGTTCAGCTTGCATACACCGGTGGTTAATGGGATTGAGTTGCGCTGCCCAATAATACTTTTGTAAGTCGGGGAGAGATATCCCGCCATCGTACAAACTCTGCGTCATCTTCCAGAGGGCTATTTTGGGGGGGCCTCCATCCCAGAGCAGCGTACAGAGTGCAGTGTTTATGGCCTGAAAATAGGATATCGGTACAGGGTATAGTGTGTTCTGAAGTGCATACAGAAAACGAGGCAGAGGCGCCATTTCACTTGGTGATCACTTGGTCTCAGTGGTGGAGTTCACAAACCTGAATCCTTTCCATACTTCTTGCAGTGACAGTGTGTGCAAATGACAAGTACTATTGTTGTGGCTCTTATCCTGCACTCATTGGCCAACATGGTGACCTTAACTTTCTTTCATTCTAAATTGACTCCACTTCGCTCGCGCATGCATTTGAGTTGGGATTGAGCAGAGTAACTCCTGGTCAGCTTCCATTGGGCATTCTGTCTGTAAACAGAGGATACACAGGTTTTGTGCAGAATATTCCTTTTGCTTGCCTTTCAACATTTGCCGATTGAACCCCCTCATCATTGTTTTTGCACTGTCAAGGAAGTTTCGTATAGCTGATTTCATACTACCTATATACATTGTAGTCCACATTCCCTGACTCCAATAGGGTTGAGACTTTGTTCGAGGAAAAACTACCACTGCCTGCTTTTTGCAAGAGAAATCCTTCAAATCCTTTCTAACCTCTGGAGTTTTTCATGTTCCCATGCAGTACTGTCAACTGGCAGGAGTCTCCCTTCGTACTGGTCCATACTTACTTGCCCTTAAGGACTGAAAAATCTCCAAAGTATCCTCCCCCAGTACTTACCTGAGAAAAAGCCCTTAATTCCCTCACCATGATGGGTCACTTAGAGAGGTTATGGTACTTGAATTTGCACATGATTTAAAAATTGAGTGGATTATGCTGTAGGGATCAGCATCCTCCTGAGGGGGTCTGATGTGTGGCATAATATTTCTCTTCTCCAGAAGTACTTTGGTCCCCTTTACCCTACCCTCTGAGGGGTCTGAAATCTCCAGATCTGATGTGTTTAGCATTTCCTTGGATGTATGGCCTCCTAAGAGTATTTTGCTTGCTGTCTGGCCCCTCCTGTGGCACTGCACTTTACTGAATATGATCTGAGGCCTGCCTCTCTCTCTTATTAGAGCTTCTTGGGCAACGTGAATGCATGTCGCCATTGGGCAAGACAGCATTCCCTCAAACCACAGGATGGTAATGGGGCACACTGGACTCCCTCTGGGTTGCTTAAAGTCACCATTCCCTCATCATTCTACCATTCTTCATGCTATCCTTTATCAGTCAGCTATTTGGGGCACCTCTGAGCAGTTACTGTCCCACCACTCTCCCAAACTGGGATTGTGTTCTTCCTCCTATAGCACTGCTACTTTGGTGCTAGTGGCCTCCTTAAAGTGCAATGTTGATAATAATAAACATAGTTATTTACAAAGAATGCTCCTCTTCTTAATCCTTCTTGATACAGTAAAGCCTTTATTTGTTCAGTGTGAGGTGTAAACACCAATCCAGTGTAGTGATGAGTGCAAACTGTCCCCAGTGCATTTCGGGCCCTTCATCAGGGGGGGAGGTCCACGCTTCCGTATTCACCTGGAAGATCGGCCCGAAATGCAATGAGGAAAGTTTGCACTCATCACTGTACTGTTAACCTACAGGGGGGCTACAAAACGTTACAAGAAACCACTTTTTCTGAAGAGCCCAGCTGATCAGTTTCAAGTGGAACTGCCCTGGGCCCTGCTGGTGGCTTCTGCAGAAATGAGTCTTTGCCCCATTCGCTGTTCCTGAGGTCCTGGGAACATTGACTGTGTCAAAGTGCAAACCTTCTAACATCCTGAAAACCCTGGGACTTAAACTTGTTTGGCTTCAAAGATCTTCTGAGGACTAAGACAAAGCAGCCCAGTCAATATAATGGTGCTTTGCCGCTGGTCCAAAGATTCAGGTTTCTTCCACTCTGAGCTTTTCCGCAGCAATAAATCCATTTCAGCAGGACGTTGTGAAGAGGGTAGCAGGCTTTGTGGATCTCTATTGGGCGACTGCTTGCAGACTTGCCCCGCTGGAGAATTCTGACTTCAAAAAAAGCGACTAAGTCCAAACATAAAAATGTTCATTGGGGAAAGGTGCCAAAAGTATCCAGATGGTAAGGGACATCCCTGGGTGTAAATTTTGAATTTTCTTCTGCTCTGAACTTTCCTGCCAAATGTCAGTGGTTCCACTCGGACCTTGCCCAATGGCTATTAGGCCTCGTGGATCCCTTCTTGGCCACAACCTTCTGCCGTGCCCCGCTGACAGTGTTTGCCTTCCATTTCAGAGAATAAGTCAGAAGGTAAAAGTTTTGTCCGGGTCGAACGTGGGTACTGTATCCAGCCTGTGCTCCATCTCTGTCAGCCATAAATCGGGCTTAGGTCCAGGTCAAGCGCAACCAGATTACAGCGGTTGGAGCTTACCACTTTTTGGTGCTACTTTTAATTCCCCTCATATAATTTGTTTTGGTGTGATTTTGTTCGTTAAATTATTCCCTATTTTTATAAATTAGAGTGAGGGTTTTATTGCTTTTTAAAAAAATGATATTTTATTTAATCGGTTTGGTACTACTTAATGCTTTACACAGTTTCTTAAGTTGTGCCTGTCTGCTCTGTGCCATAGCTACCAGAGGTTGAGCTCTTGTTTAAATTTTGGAAACCTTCCCTGACCTAACAGAAATAGTAACATTATTAATTCTACTCTCTCACAAGACTCAAATGACCCCAGCCTCTATGGCAGAGGGCCAGGAGCCCCTGTTTGCCCCATGGCTTCCCGAACACGGTCTGATAGACCTCAAGACTCTTGAAGCAGCCATTGATTTAGACTTCTTTCAAAGGTGAAAAGCCCTTTTAGGCATTCCAGTCAACATCTCATTTCTATTCACATGGGACAGTGCAAAAGCCTGCGCCATAGATCGAAGATGTCAAGGGGGGAGAACAGCGAAGGAGGTCTCATCAAAGGAAGCAGTTATTGAGCTATTCCGAATTTCTACGTTTGAACAAAGCAAGCGTTTTGAACTAAAAAAACAACAACTCTGAAATGTCACTGCAACGTCAAAGGCAGTTGTAATCTTTGACCAAGATGGACTACTAGGACTGGCCCACAGAACTGCTCTTTCTGTAAGAGCTCTGTGAGAAATTGGAGTTAGGAGGACTGATTTTGAAGCATGTATCTTACATCCTCTCCTCAATCACTGTGAGGCACCTATTTCAAGCTGCAACCATTCTTTTGATGCAATTTCCAAATACGGCCTTATATAATTGCTATGTCGAATGTAGACACTGCAGTCAATCACAAGATCTTACACTGTCTCAACATCAAGATAATGGGTGACTTTTAAAATCTAGGCAGATTGCGCAGCACTGGGGTACAGGGCATGGGAAGTGGGGAAGTTTGGGATTTGAGGTACCTATCTAAACTAAATATGTGCACCCAGAGCCACAAAGTGTAAAACAAATCGTGGACCCTCGCCCATGCATTCTCAAGAATTAACATCTGTGCTCAATAGTGAGCAGTAACAAACCCTACTGAGTAATCTGGTAGCTCCCATATGCAGGAATGCACAGCACAGGCATCCCAGATTAAATTGCCCATCACCTGAAAAGTGACCATAGCCATGTTATGGGCTATTACAAATTGGTAGGTTTGCAAGCGGTTATGATGGTCGGTGCGCGCCACCTGGTGAGCACCCATTGCTAACGTCCAAGCTCATCTCAGAGCATAAAACACATTTGTGCCTCTTGGAAATAAATGCATTGCTTTAATATATAAAGATTATTCAACTTTTCTGCTAAAGAACAAATATGAAAAAAATGTTTTTGTTTGCAGCTTTGCATTCGGCATCACTCGATTCACTAATTTCAGGCTCCTTTTGGGTATATTGTGCATACGTAAATAGGCTTTGAGTTTATTACTCTGCCCCATTTTAGGTGTGGGTTGAATGTGAAACCTACAGTTTACTATATACATAGAGTTGTCTTTAAGTCAAGACCCTTCTACCACGGGTTAATTGGGAACTCTTCTTTCTGCCGTCGACTTGAGACATTGCCAATCACTTTAGATCAGCTTAGAGGAATATTTCTCTCACTTTATGCTATTATTTGATTGGTGCATGGTTTTACTTTCTCTGAGAACTTACATTGTAAGACATGAGGACAATTTATATCCAAAATATACACTCAGCAATCACACTTTTTGACACATTTATTTATCTCCTAAATGCCTTTTTAAATAGAAAAGATTATTTTTTTTCTGCAGCAGCTACCACCAATATCACATCCGCAATACCACCACAAACAAAATGCCAACGATATCAATACCACAACCACCCCACCACCAATACCATTACCAGTAGCATCACCATCAAGCAATACCAACACCATTAATACCGTGATGATAGTACCAATTTCAGCACTAATACCACCTCCGGTAACCTACAGCTACCAAATTTCCCATCACCAATACCATTGCCACCACCAATACTACATCACAATCACCACTATAAGCATCACTCACAAGCAGAGGCAAAGCCAATAAGTCTGATCTTAATGTGCTATTGTACGAAAACATCATTACTTAATGTTTGTGTTTGCATTTGTTTATTACATTAAACCCAGAACAATTGGCTTGTCCAATGCTTGACAATTTGGAGAATGCATTTGGGAGCTGCATCTCGGGGTTCACAGCACCAGCGTCTCCTACTATGTAACTCTTCCTCCATAGGACCCAAATGAAGCGCAGATGGTTAAAGGCAACAAATAAGGGAATGTCCATTTCAAAGCATGTATGCTTGATGATCCCAGTGTTTCTTATACGCAAGAGGAATGTTGGGGGTTAGGTAGCAGTTGATGTTGCTGGATAAGCAACAAACAATTAAGATTCAAGAAATGTTTACCTTGGAACTCCAACTCCTCTGCTACCACCTCTAAGAACCTAAACCCACTGACACCTGAGGACCGAATGACGTTATCTCGGTTTAAACATAGACTGTAATCTTTGCATATGACACAGCCCATGCAGCATGTTTCCTCCTATGGTCTAGAATGCCATCTGCACGTATGCCCTCAAAATCTAAATTCCATTTTTGCACCTGTACCTGGATTTTGCTTCTTGCAGCCACTGTCCCTTCCCACCTCCCATACATGAGGGGTGGAGGACGAGGAATAACACTACACTGAAGAAGACCTGAAACATGACCACTGAGAGAAGACTTTGGGGGAGATGACCAGAGAGATGGGTTTGCTGTGCTCAAGAAGCCAATTTACACACACATGCTAATGATCTCTCCAGCCTTTGATTTAGTCACACACAAGGACGCAATACCTTCTAGTCCTTTATTGTTTCACAGTGAACCCTTTAAACTCGCGTCACAAAATACCTATCAACGAATCATTTTGGAAGGTGGACTCATTATGAAGACATCCTTGTAAATATTAGCTCTGGTTGGCAGACTGATAAAAAAATGAAACCTCAAAACACAGTGCCTTTTGAGTCTTTGCTAGCTCACACGTGAATCTGTTGAGGCAACAGTAATAAAGAGGACTTTGTTCATCTCAATCACAGTGCTTCTTTCGTCCACTGGATAAATAAGGTAGGTTTAAAAAAAAAAATTTTTTATTGAGGTTCAGAAACCTATATTCAATAAATACCAGTTTCAAAAGAAGACCCAGAGAAATAACTAGACCCTACCGTCACTAGCACATTTCAAGGCCTACCTATTTCAACTCACCTGAAACAAAGGGGTGTGGCAGCTAGGGAAAGAGAAAGGGTGGGCCAGGAGAGCTGAACCATCAATCAATCCAAGCTTATGAAGGAACAGTTGCCACCACTATAATTAAGGTTGCTCATTCCTCTACCGTGACATTATGAAACATCTTTCTACATGACTACAAAAGACCCCACAATAGAACAGCAAACTCATGCCAACTATCGGCCATGTAAGATTCCTACAGTCTTGTCTATAGAACGTTTTTTGCTGCCCCCACTTGGGTAAAAGCATGGTGTCTGCCTTATGAGGAGAATTCGATTTGGCTGAATATCATAGAGGGCCCATCCAAATCCACTTTAAGCACCTTTTAAATGACCTACAGTTTTAACACCTGCTTTGTGTAGAGTGGTTATAATCTAGAAAAATCTAAATGGGCTTGTGTTCAAGTGGAGACTTTGTGATGCGCATCTGCGTCCCTCAGTATCAATTCTATCTCTTGTTCAGAGCCTAGTTTGTTAGTGATGGCATCCCAAGAATCTTAACTGCTGCTCCCTCCCTTCTGTGGGAGCCGATTTGCCTTGCACACCATCAATCACCAGGAGTCATTGTCTTGGAGAATCTCTGTATTCAAGAACCTCTTGATCCAGTGGCGTAGCTAAGCCGTTTGCCACCCGTGGCTGTCCAGCCCCGCGGCGGCTGTAAGAGCGGGGGGTGCTGGTGTTCGATTCCTGCTTTTGCCGCCCCACGTGGCCGCAGCTAAGAGCAGGGGGGAGGCCACCGCCCACAAAACCCATGCTGCCCAGGGCGGACCGCCCCCACGCCCCCATGCCCCCCCTTGCTACACCACTGTCTTGATCAGACTAACCAAAGGGTTGTCTCTCGTTGGATTTTTCAGTACTACTAGCAGGCAGATATGGTCTGTTCACAATTTGTAGTCAAAAAACTCGATTTAAGACTTCCTGCAGATCAACAATACTGTGACAACGCATCCGTTAAATTCTCACTGTATGTTGTCCTCCTGCAGTATAAATTCAGAGGGCTCCAGATAGGCACACTTTGCCTCCTGAATCTCTACAGTACCCTATGTTTTGAAAAGCCACTGTTCAAACAAAACCATAATGGCCACTTCCTCTAGTTTCGGCCCTTGCCACAGCCATCATTTGCTGCCGGTGGATTTTCCGCATGGTCCAGGTATACTTTTGTGTCTGGCCCAGATACAGTGTTGAGTCTCTGGATAGGATGTGTATATCCCCACATGATTGGCAAGTGATATTGGGAGACCCCTTTCAGATGGCCAGTCCCAGGCCGGTCCTCTTGCAACGATATCCCAGCAGCATGGCTTCTGTCATTCTGAAGTCGCCTGGTTTAGGGGGACGTACTTGAAGCACCTGATGCTTGTTGATGGGGAACAGAAAAGCACCATTGCCCCAAACCACAGATGCATAGACATCTCCTACCTTTGAAATAGAGGTTCCCTGTCTGCTTTCCAACCTCCAGGGGCCCAGGCTTAAAATATGAAATTTTGTTTCTTTGTCAAATATTTAAGAACGGTTTTAATTGCTGACCATTGTACAAATCGTATTGCAATATCGGGTAGATGCAGTGGGAAGAGGTTTTCCATTCACTCGTGAGACGAACAGAAGGTGGTCTGGACCTGTCTGACTGATGGTAGTCTAGCACTGCCAAATTGTTTTCTTCCCCAGAAAACCAAAGAAACTGTGGTCCTGCAACTTTGTTGTGGAAGGCAACCGACTTCCATTCTAATTGTCCAGTGTCAGTGTGTGTACATGCCCTTTGATGGGTTGTTGTCAATAAAAGATAAGTCCCCAATGCACGTTATTAT
Source organism: Calotriton arnoldi (assembly GCA_963921515.1). Classification (NCBI taxonomy): domain Eukaryota; kingdom Metazoa; phylum Chordata; class Amphibia; order Caudata; family Salamandridae; genus Calotriton; species Calotriton arnoldi. The sequence goes on along the minus strand of CAWUFW010002528.1, from coordinate 1,733,967 downwards.
CCACTAACACAGGATTGTTGTCATTTGGGCAAGACAACTGTCACTCGGAATGACTGCAGCCACTAAAGCAGGCCTCCTGTAGCTCTGACCGGGATTCAGACAAAGCAGGATTGCTGCTACAAAGGCAGAATTGTGGTCACACTGAACAATTGCTGTCACAAAGGCAGAATTGTGGTCACACTGAACAATTGCTGTCACTAAGGCAGAATTGTGGTCACATTGAACAATTGCTATAACTAAGGCAGGATTGCAGTCGGAAAGAACTGCAGTTACTCGTACAGGGCACAGTCACCCGGCAAGATTGCTGCTACAAAGACATGATTGAACAATGTCAAGCAGGCCGTCCTTTGGGTAGAATGACGGTCCATGAGGAAAGATTGGAGCGAAACTGAAGGTAAATCCCATCTGAGACTTAAGTTCAAATACAGACTTGATTGTAATTATGTTATTGGATTGCTTGAATCTGTGGAAGAAGTAGAGCCAGCCATTGTCTGCGTTTGGACAGTCACCGCAAGGCAGGAATGTAGTCCCTCCAGCTCTGAATCTCGTTTTCTCAGGCAGTATTGAAAACCGGCAGTTGCTTATCCATTATTGTTTGGTGCCAATCGTAGCTCCTTTTTGGCAGTCTAAACATATGCAGCCTTTACCACAAGAAACAACTGGCACTGTGAAACACTTCACTAATAATCGTACCTTTCATGACAGGGTTGAGGTGCAGTCACCATGCCCAAGTATGGATGCTGTCCTTTCCACTGGACATTGTGGGGTTTGATCCCCTGGCCTTTTTGTGGATTAGATTCATCTATCTTCACTTAAACCATGGCTCTGTGTGCTAATGTGGCCCACCCTTGCTCTGCACCTCTTGGTCGCGTGGGTGCTTTCAGGAGATCAATGAACAGAAAACCATAAGAATCTCACTTTAGAGATCTGATTGCATATTAGCACAACGGGTGCCTACCTGCAAGGGGGAAGATGCGCTTACCAACTCTGTGAAAAGCTTCATGCTGCGAGAGATCTTATAATAATGAAGTGTATTTAAGTACAAATTATTTCTTTTAAATTTTCAGATTGTGTGCCGTCTACTCAAGAACAGCATTCAGGTCTCACTGGTCACCCTCTCGCTGTCTCTGTGGTGGCTGGAGCTCTTTGGGAAGGGACAGCCTTCATTTCATTGGCGATGGCCAAACCTGTTGAGAATTCACCCTGGCATTTGGAGATGGAAGGCTCAGATGTAACCACATTACATGTGCTTGAGCTGTTCCTTGCACTGCTCCTCTTCTGCCTGGCTGTGCACAGATGACTGGCAGCATAACAGATGCCGAGGGCAAATTCCGGGTCCCTCGGACCATGTCCTCCCAGATGGTGCAGACCTTGGGCTTTAGGCTGTTGGCCACTGGGGCCATGACTTCCTCAGACATTATTGGAGGCTACAGGAGCACAGCAAACCCTACCTGCAGATGAGTGCCCAGTTCCGCCTAAAAAATGGATACAACTCAACACATGGATGAATTTTTGTTAAATCTTTTTCAAGAAAAACGTTCTATTGTAGTGGTTACACTGTGTTCCTCCTGTATTTGTTTCTAAGACATCTACATAGATTTCCTCTAGGATTCAGAGGCATTGCCACAATACCCTTTTTTAGGTCGAGCCTAGCGTCAGCGTGCATGCACTGCTCGCTCTGCGAGACTGCTGTAGTAGAGTATGGGAGAGAAGCTGCGCCCACTCTCCTCCCATATTTTTTCATTGGCTTGTGTCATTGTCTTTCGTAAATGCTGCCTTCGGATTCGTTGATAGGCTTGTTAGTCCCTCCTTAGTATGGCCTTGACTTCATTTGTACCCTCCCTTGGCGACTGGCCCCTTTACTTCGGTTGTTTCACAAGACCTGTTATTTAGTCTGTAAGCACTATTTACTTTATTGGGTTTCTCTTACTGCAGGCCGGACATGCGCTGCTTCAGCTGAAACCGCTTGTGTCTTTTTAAGCAGCACGGCTGCCCCTGTAACACTGGCGCCTGCTTTCAATCACTTTAACCTGGCATTATCTCTTGTCTGTTTCAAACCACCCCCCAAGTAAAATGGATTTAGAAATGATTAGCGAATTAAGTCATGTGAATTCCAGGTAGCACAAAATCCTGTGCTAATGGGCTGAAGCTGACAACAGCACATCTGTGTTACATGTCATCTGTACTAAAGCCACCTGACGGGTTGTTTTCAAAAGCCTGTTTGATTAACAACACCACCACCAATGCCACCACCATCCAGAACACCACCTCCACCAGTACCACCACCACCACCAATACCACCACCATCGCCCATACCACCACCAATATCACCACCACCACCAATATCACCACTATCGCCAATACCACCACCAATACCACTATCACCACCACCACGAATACCACCACCTCCAATACCACCACCTCCAATACCACCACCTCCAATACCACCACCACCAATACCACCACCACCAATACCACCACCAATACCACCACAACCAATAACACTACCAAAACCACCACCAATATCACCACAACCAATACCACGAATACCACCACCACTGCCAATGCCAATACCACCACCACCACCAATACCACCAATACCACCACCAATACCAATACCACCAATACCACCAGCAATATCACCACCAATACCACCACCACAACCAATAACACCACCAATACCAATACCACCACCAATATCACCACAACCAATACCACGAATACCACCACCACAAATACCGCCAATGCCAATACCACCACCACCAATACCAATACCAATACCACCACCAATACCACCAGCAATATCACCACCACCAATACCACCAATACTACCGCCAATGCCAATACCACCACCACCAATACAACCACCACCAATACAACCACCACCAATACCGATACCACCACCAATACCACCACCAATACCATCACCAATACCACCACTTATATCACCACAACCAATATCACCACCACCACTAATATCACCACCACCAATACCACCACCACCAATCCCACCAACAATACCACCACCACCAATACCACCACCACCAATTCCAGTACCACCACCACCAATACCATCACCTATACCAATACCACCAATACCACCACCACCTCCAACACCACCACCACCACCAATTCCACCAATACCAATACCACCACCAATACCACCACCACCACCAATACCACCACCACCATGACCAACACCACCACCAATACCACCTTCACCACCAATACCACCCCAATACCAACACCACCACCAATACCACCACTAATACCACCACCACCACCAATACCACCACTAATACCACCATCACCACCACCAATACTACCACTAATACCACCATCACCACCAGTACCACCACCAATACCATCCCTCCCTCCCTCCATGCTTGCCATAAAGCACAGCCCGCCCTGTAGGTGAAACCAGGGCCCTACTATAGCTGAAGTGTTTTTTATTAGGCCAAAGATGGCCATGACATTACGCAATGCCACACTGCACACTCAAATCACGGAGAGGGCAGGAAATAGCCCCCTCCCGCTCTTCCTCCTGAGCCGCGACAGTGTATTCACAGAGCGAAAGGTGTTGGAGTGCTTTGTTAGTGTTTATAGCTCTGATCATAATCCTATGTAACTCTCACTTCACACTTTGTGTCTGTGTAATTTACAACACTTACACATCTTCTTCACTGCACTATTTATCACTACTTTGAAGACGTCGCAGGCTGGTCTCTTCCTCTGATATTTACAATATAACAAGCGGTCGAGAAGGCCTTTTATTGCAATGCAATAGGTCTCGCATTTGCGAGAGTTTAAGCTATTAGTATTGTAAATGACAATGCCTTTTATTTATGTTTTAAAACCGAAAACATAAATAAAAGGCATTGTCATTTACAATGCCAATAGTTCAAACTTGCGTGAATGCGAGACCTATTGCATTGCAAATGCTTGTTATACGTCTTGGTCCCGCTCTCGTTTAACCAAGATAATGGTGGTTCCCGTGCAGTGGTCGCTAGTTGGTGTGTTGCCCCGTTGGGTGCTGCCTTATGGTCATACCTCCAAAATCAGAAGTCTGGCGGTACAGGGGGGGCTCCTGCACCCTTTGACAACAGATGGGTGCCACGTAGGTACAAATAGTAGTGGCGGTTGCAAAGCACAGAGCTGCAAAGCTAGAGAAGTTGGCATAATTGATGCAGCAAGGGGTGGAATGTGTTTACTGTGCGTTCTGCTGGTGTGTGAAAATACTGCAGCGAACACAGCTGGCTTTGGCAAGGTTAGGTAAGGCAGACGAGTGATGTGCAGCACAAGATATTAAAATGGGCAAGCTTTGACCCTCATGCATCTCATTTTCTCAGTACTCCTACCTATACATTAACTTGCTCATCGATGCTAAATCTTACAGCCAACACTGCTGCTGTTTCCCCCCTGCTGGGGGTAGTGAAGTGCCGAGATCGAGTGACTGGGAGGAAGCGAACCACAACTCCCAGCATCCTTTGCAGTCTCGTGAGCCTCGCCAACGCCGCTTGCCCCTGAGGCACCAGGAGGCACCTACATAAGCCCATCGGTGCTCCCGCAGCTCGGGACGCGTGCGGGCTGCGCCCAGGCCAAGCCCGGGCCAAGGGCGGGCCCATCCGTGCCCATCAGAGACCGAAGGAGGCTGGGCTGGGCAACCCCTCTGACAGACCGCACTATTCTTGACTTCCATGTGGTGAGTTATACAAGATTTATTTTTGTGGATATCATTCGTCATGGGTAAACGTATTGTTACGCCAAGCTCCCGTTCCACCACCTCTATAGACAGCATGCTGGAGAGAGCTGTCAACATTGTTAGCACTGAAATCGAGCTAACTGAGAGACGCCTGTCCTTGGGTCTAACAATCCCTCAACTTACCCTTTCTATCGAGGATGTTGATCGTATCAGCCCCCCCTTGATGCTGAACCCACCAATCGAACATAATATACATCTGCCAGTTCTGGGAAGTGGGCAGGGTGCCGAGGGCAACAAGGACATTGGGGGTTCCAGGGAGGCTGAGGATTTTTCTTCGGCGATTTGCAGCAAGGATATTGCCGCAACTGTGAACGTCTCCCCGAATCCAGAAATTACCGGGGCAAAAAGAAAAAGGAAACCAACTAAGCCCCTTTGCTCAAAGAGGAAACAGCCTCCACGTTCAAAACCACACCATACTGCTTTAAGTACATGGATCCAAGGACCAGCGGTTTCAGTTGATACAGCAACTGTTAGTGCCTCCGTTGATTTACCGCCCTCTGAGACATTAAATCATTCAATCTACACTCAAACTGAGTCTATACCAGCACCTTTTACTAATTTTAAACTTGGGGACACTGCAATTGATATTATTGTAGATACTATGTATGAGCGCGTCAGGGAGCTTGTAGATAAGAACTTTGTTATACTTTGGAAGCGCTTGGATCATTTAGAATCATTAATTAACAAGCCAAGTTCGCACAGTAACGTACCCAAGACGCTACCCCAACAGGGAGGGACTCATAAACCGCAGCCCCTGAGTGGAATAATTTCTAGTATGCAACAGCAAATCGTAACTCCAGCGCAGCCTTCTCTAATTGATCTTTGCGATACTTGTAGTAATGTTAAAGAACGCATCCTCCCTAAACACCCTATCTACCAGGAGAAAGTCTCAAAGCCAGATGACCCGAATAGATTCCATCCACCTAGCCATTCAGTCGACCATGTCCCCCTCACAGCCCCAGCAAATTACGCCCGTTTAGCACGTAACTCCCAGAGTATGACTCCTGCTACTAAGAATAATGTTTGCGGGCCTGTTGAGGCGAGTAAAGATGTTTTAAGCCTACCACCGGCGGCCTGCCCTTATGTCCTGGTTCTTGCAGGGGTCCCCCCTATAGGGAAAAATCAGTCTGAGTCTTGGGACCAATTATGTAACAAGAGTACTGACTGGCTGGTTAAACACAAAGGGTTCAGGGCGTCTAACATCAACGACATCTTAATGGTGCGCAGGGTTGGCTGGGTTGGACCCTCAGACAAAACCATAGAGGGAGACTGTGTTGTCATCAATTTCCGCCGACCGGCATTTGTAAGATCAATATTGATGTCAAAAGAGTATAACAGCTCCTCACCCACTCATATTTGGTCACTGCCTCTTGGTTTTTTCTATAAACCATACTTTGGGCAAAATACGCCTGTCGTCTCCCCATATTCGACACATAACAGGTTTTCTGCCCTTTCTGGTTTAGATAGTTTAGACTGACTGTTGCCCACATTAACACCCACTGAATCTGTCCCCTCTATACCCATGTCGGTTCCCCTTGAAAATGATGTCCTGGAGCCACATGACCGAAACCTGCAGGTGCTAAGCTGGAATATTGCTGGCTTGGCCTCTAAAGTAAGTACTGAGGATTGGGTCAAGATGGTAAATAAATATGATATTTTAATGTTTCAAGAGACTTGGGCAACAAGGGAGTTATACCTTGAAGGGTTTGAATGTTTTAATGTCACTGTACCCGTCCCCAAACATGGGCGACCCTCCGGCGGCCTTTCCATCTGGGTCAATATTTCTTCAGGCGGCAGCGCTAAAACTATTATTACCAATAGTGCCAACTTTCAAGCCCTGATATATACACGGGGGTCTCCATTTGTTTTATCAATTTTTATAACAATGACTTTTTAACTGTACCTAATAGGAATTTTGCAAATCTTTTTAATTTTGTCTTGGATATACAAAGTTTAAGGGGGAATTATAATTTAGTTGGAATTTGTTTGGGCGGCGACTTTAATGTTAAGATCGCCGGGGCAAATAATTTGGTTGCCATCCATCAACTCCAGGCACACCCGTGTAAAAGGGGGATTGAACTACTGGACTACTTGTTAAATCACAATCTATTAAACGTGATGGACATCGCGGCCATAAACCATATTGACAGTCATCCAATACCCACTTATAGAGGCCGCGGCTGTGCTTCAATAATAGATTGTTTTTATATCGGCTTCACTAGAAGATTTTTTAGTCAGAGCTGAGGTTAAACCCACCGTGTATGGGGACCATAACCCAAACTCGGTTACACTTAGGGTCGCCCTCATACCAGATTTTATTAAAGAACCAGGGGCATGTAATTTAGTATCCTCAACAGATAATTTAAGAGTCATCTGGAAAGGCATTGACAATAGTAATGTGTTCTTAAACATGTTAATAACCTATCGATCATCTGTCGACACCTGTCTGTCGTCTACTGACCCCAATCCTGAGGCAGTTATTGCCTTTATCCACTTATGTGTAGGCATCAAACAAATGATCTCAAGACCTGCATCCAACAATAGTTATAATCCTAAGTGGTTTAATAGTGCTTGTTCACAGGCTAATAGAGAGCTCCGTGTTGCCCTTACAGTGGCACCAAGGGATGCAAACCTTGTTAGATTATTGAGGCATCAATATAAAAAAGTGGCCAAGCAGAGGAAAGATGAGATCCTAAAAGAACAATGGGATACCTTGGCCTGTGCTGCAAGACTTAATAATACAAATGGTTTCTGGGCAGCAGTTAAAGATATGAGAACTATGGGCCTCATACTCACCCCTATAAGTTGCAATATAACTAGTGAAGCCTGGGAAGCCCATTTCTCTAAAATATACACAGACCCGTCTCAGAGTGCGGATATCACAGATATCTATGCTGCCACACGAATCCAGATATCGTTATCGGAAGTCGAGGATGCTATTCATCAAAGTTTAGGTAACAAGGCCCCTGGTCCCGACAGGCTACCCATTGACCTTATTAAGCATAAACCGGAGTTTTGGGCGCCCCTTTTACTTAACGTTTTTAATAATTTGACAAATACTCAAATTCCCAGTACATGGTCGACCAGTAGTATTGTCCCGATTTTTTTAACAAGGGGGACAGATCCAACCCTAGTTGCTATAGACCGATCTCCCTGATCGATAACATGCTTAAGATACTCGGGAGGGTGTTATTTAATAAAATCAGGTTCTGGGCTGAGGAAGAAAGTATTTTAAACAAGTGACAGCTAGGTTTTAGAAGTAATATGGGAACCGTGGAACAATGCCTTAACCTTAATCTGATCATCGGCAAATATACCATAGCTCGGCATTCTCCCATTTACTTAGCCTTTATGGATCTTACCTCAGCCTTTGATTTTGTTAACAGATCGCGACTATGGTCATGTCTTTTAAAATACGGGTTGGATGAGGTTTTAGTGCATTTTTTAGCTTATTTACACAGGGACCTGAGGGCAAGGTGAGGATCGGTAGGGATGGGGCAGTTTCAAGGGACATAGTTATTGGTAGAGGGGTCAGGCAGGGGTTTGTACTGGCCCCACTACTATTTATTTTATACATTAATGAGTTACACAATGTGCTGTCTAAACTGACTACAGACGTCCCGATTATTAACGGTAACAAACTGCCCGCCCAATTATATGCGGATGATGCGGTCCTAATGGGCCGCACCCCAAAGGCACTGCGCACTTTAGTTAGGGGTTTTGTTGATTTTATGGATGGCTTGGACCTTTGTACAAATTTTAAGAAATCGTTTTTAATGAATTGCGGCCCCAAAAAACACTCTGTTAATGTAATTACCTCAGGTTCTGAAAATCTGCTATGCACTCGCACTTTTCCATACTTGGGTCTAGTATTTTCAGACAATGGTTCTTGGGTAGCTCATTTGGCACACAGTCGGAGTAAATTTCTAAAGGCTGTTAATTTGATTTTGAGCCTCCCCCAACCTAGAAGAACCGAGGTAGTGTTATCTCTATTGAAAATATATAAAACACAGTGTATACCCACCGCAACATATGGGGCAGAAGTTTTGGGCCACACAAATTGCAACAGCATTCAAGTAGAAGAAAATAGATTCTGCCGGAGAATCTTGGGGGCTCCAATTTCTTCCTCATCCTTTGTTTGCCATAAGGAGTTAAAATTGTTTTACGTAGAAGACTATATTAGGTCCCGCCCGGCCATATTTTGGTTAAAAGTATGGAAAAACCCAGCAGCCACGTTAACTAGAGAAATTATAGTTGACTGTCTTAAATGTGACAAGGGCGGAGATATACCGTGGCTGGCGGCTGTTAAGGCCAGCCTGGCTAGCGTAAATTTTGATCATATCTTTTCAAACCCAAGCCACATGGAGGGTATTAACAAAAAGATTATTCAGGAGGCCCTATATGAACACTATGACGGCATGAGATATGAGCAAGAACTTTCGAAATCATCAGTTGCTCGGTATATATCCATGGTGGATGTTGACGGCCCCCCCCTCACATTTGCCAGCTAGTTATCTCTTAAAAGCCATAAACCGCTGGGACCGAAGCTTGCTCTTTCGCCTCAGGGCTGGCACTTTAAAATATCTACTGTGCTTCCTTTAGGCTTCAACATCAATCTTGAACAAACGCCCTGTCCCTGCGGTAATCATGGCAATCAATTTATGTTACATTTTTTATTCTTTTGTAACTTTTACCAAAAATATAGCAAACAATTGTTGATCCCTTTTTTTAAGGCCTTGGCCATTACTGATTTTAAGGTAGCCTATAGGGATATCCTTAAGCTTAACGGGGGAAATTTAATTTTCTGCGTTAGCACTTTTCTGAAAATGGCCATTCGATCACGTGCCTCCATGAGTACCTTATAAGTAGATCTGATCGTATTTTAAATTTTTGCTTTTATGTTGATAAGGAACATGAACCTGGACCTTGGTCGATGTCTTGAAAAGTGTTGTTACTCATTTTATGGTCCTAATTTTATAGTTTAATCTGATGCATTTTAATGTATTATGCTGCTTATATTGGATTTTGTCCCGGTAACATTCCGCTGCTATTTGTTAAACTTTTTGCACTTTACTACATTATGCTGCTACATCCTATGAAACACCTTGTTTTTGGCTTTGATTTAATCATAAATCTATGATGATTTTGTTGCGTTGTTTTGCACAATGTATAGGTCCCTGTGTATTTATTGTCTTATGCCATGTGTTTATTGTTTTAACTATGTAATGTTTTTAAATGTACATTTTTGCTGGTATTTTGCTCTGTGCTTTTATGGATATTTTATATCTGAATAAAGACGATTGATTGATTGACTTACATGCTCATCCTTCAACCATCCTCTTATTCAACTATACTCTCGTGCACTCTTCTATTTGCTCAGGCCTTCTCACTAAGCTATCCCCTCCCTGACCCGTTCATTCCTCCACCCACTCATGAACCCACACAATCATACACCCACTGACCCATCAAGCGTTGTATACATCATTTCATTTACCCATCACCACCACCTAATGTGTCTACCCACCTGAACTCAATTTACTCATCCATGTATTCATCTACCCATTCACTCACTTGCCTACCTGCCCATTCACCTTCCAATCCACTTTTTTTACCACCTGTCCCCTGATCCACTCCATACACGCACTCGCCAACCAATCCATCCATAACTTCTCCCATTTACTAACTAACCCATCTATCCATTTACTTATCCACAGATGCAAAATCTTTGATGAATAAAGAACTTCACTTACTTAGATACTGAGGCTTGCTACCTTTGCCCACGTGTGTGGTGTTAAACGCTAAAATACTATGTTATGACGAATTCTGAGCAAATGAAGGCTGAGAAGTTCCTTTAAAAAATGTTTTTAAAAAACCCGTTCTTGAGGACTAAAATGTCTTTACCTCTTAGTCAACCGTAGTGTGTGTGTGGGTGGGGGTAGAGCGGGGGGGCCTCTTGTAAAGTTAGTACCTAGGCCGCAACTGAAATGTGGTTAAATTGGAACTGAGCTTACAGAATTCTGTCTGACAATTATCCGGAGTACTAAAAAATGGGCACGAAACGTTCATGGGCAAGATTTCAACTGGAACACATTGAGAATGGGTGGGTGATTTTTTGTGTCAAGCGGATACAAAACTTTCGGGCAAGTCTGCCCTTTTTTTTTTTTTTTTTTTTTTAACTTATTCGTACCCACATCCCCACATTTTTTTTTTTTTTTAAAAGGGTGGATTGACCTGCAGCACAAGTAGTCATCATTTCCTGCAGTAAAGAATGTGAGGAGAAAGAAATACTTGCGTGGTTCAGCACCATCCGTGGCTGAGAAATGCAAGTACCTTGATGGTAATTGAATTAATTTCATTACACTGACCAGCCCCAGACAGTGCACTAAGACAAGTTACCCAGCATAAGAGGCTGTGAGTGGTACCTGCTTGCTAGGAGGGCCTTGCAGGCAGGCACAGCACACAGCTTTCCCTGCTATGGATGTTGCTTTCAAGGGCTCTGCCAAGGGGTTGTGCAATATAATTTTCTTAATTAAATTATCACTAAGATAATTACATTGACAGGCTCCTCACGGAGACTGCAGATTATGCAGCAAATTATGGATTGTGTGGCAAATACGTAAATTTGTGAAAAAGCCGCGGCCATAGAATCGCATAATTCCAGTGGCCTCAGCCCAAAAGTAGCCAATGGACTGTAGACGTAGGTTTCTTTCGCTGACGGAGTAACCTCAATTTGGCACTGCAGGTGTAAACATTGGGCACATTTTTAGCTCTTTAGGAATTCGCCCAGCAGTATTACCCAGCCCTAAACTCTAATAAACACTAATGTGGCCGAGCTGTTGTCTTAACCCACATTCATAAAGATCTGTATTGGAGCACCCTCAAGAGGTCAGAATACCATAGAATCTAGACTAGAGCAACGCAGAGTGTAGATGTGCACGTGCAGTCATTCCGTTTTTACTTGTCATTCATGTATTTTTCTAAGTGTGAACATCCAAAAAGTTGTTTTGTTTCTTCTAGTTTTAACCGGGTTTGAAACGAACAACAAATACGAGATAAAAAATGCCTTGGGACAACGAGTTTACTTTGCAGCTGAAGAAAACGACTGCTGCACGCGAATGTTTTGTGGCCCCGCACGATCTTTCGTCATCAGTGTGATTGATAACACGGGTCGTGAGGTCATGAAACTGCACAGGCCTTATAGATGTTCAAGCTGTTTCTGCCCTTGTTGTCTTCAAGAGGTACGTGCATTTGATCTAATATTAGTTTAATAATAGTCGTGGCGTTGGACAAGCCATAGAGAGGGGAAGAACCATAGAGTCCTAGAGAGTCATAAAGAGAGCCGAGCCAGCAAAGATATGGCATGTATAGAACACAGCTGATGTCTTCTAAAATAGGATAAAGACTGTTTCAAATATTTTTTTTAATGGAGTTTCACTTTAGTATAGTGGATTATATAGCTACATTGACCTCTGTTAAAATGAATATTTCTTACACATGAATTCCTCTCCCACACACCCCTAACCACCATGCCTTTAAGCCACTGGCGCATGCAAACCCAGACATTTTGGTTTATCGTGTGCACTCTGTATATGGCCAACATTATTAGCAGTGGAGTAAGGTTCTTGTCTATTAAACCGTACACAACTGAGGTCTTTTTTTTATAGAACACACATCCTAAAGTGAATTCCTTCAAGGTGGAGTCAGATTTGACCCTTAGTGAACATAAGGCACAGTGAAGCAGAGATTTGCCTGGGATCACATCATTTGGTCATGTGGGGAAGGAGCAATTTGAGCCCAGGTTCATTGATTACACATTTCCTAATACAGCCAGTGTATGAAGATCTTCTACTCTCTTCCACTTACATGACAGGACAATGTTTCGTGTTCAGTTATTTCACGACCTAATTTACTGCATTATGTTAAAAAAATAGAAGTATTGCATTTTAACTCTGTATGAACATGTTTAAAATGTCAGTCATTCTGTAAACAAACCCTGGCAAAGTCAGTAGGTCTGGCTGTATGTGCTGTGGCACGCAAACTATTTGTAAACGGCTGAATTTGCTGTAGTGATGAAGTCTGTAGCCGAGATGTAGTTTTAAGAAGATTTATTGAGTTCAGTTACAGGTAGTTGAGTTGTAGAGATGCAGCCCCACCAGGAGCAGTCTGCCTGCTGCTCATCCCATACTCCAACTGTCACACTCAAGCATCCAGGTACCCAAACATTCCATTCAAGATCATCACACCAACATTCCATGCATCACATTCACACTGGCTGAGCAGCTAGGGAGAAAGTAACAGAAAGTAACCAGATAAATATAATACAGGTCACAACACATTGTCAATTGAAGTCGGGCCTATTGGCTTTAGCAGAACATTTGTATTTTTGGTGCTTGGCCTATTTTTGGTTCCAGTGTGATCTTGTCTGCAGGACTTAAAAAAAAAAAAAACAACTAGACAATCTTATTGGTTTTCCCGAATTGTTGTAGAATGACAATTCCCCATTCGTCTCAAAATCTGTGCACTGACCTCTCTTATGCACCCTTAACCGGTCCCCTCCTCTACCCTGAGCAGCCATCTCCTTGGAAATTGCAGGTCGTGACGAGCAGTAATTCATTGCTCATTCACTTGGTCTCCCCAAGTCAGCGGTACTTCTGTTACTGGACTAGGGATCATCCGAATGGAACTGGAAATACCGACAGGCAGCGACTGCTGCCCTGGCCCGTGTTTGGCTGCTAATGCTCCTGTGCTTGTCCTCAACACTAAATGCTGCTTGTTTTGACAATCTGACCTTGCAGGACGTTAGATTTACTTGCTTTTCCTCACATGTATTTTATTTGAATACAAGGCTCTGTGGGGGCTAAATTTATGTCCCCAGATTTCACTGCCAGATGGTATCCTGTTGCATTGTTATACTATATGATTATAAAGCTGCCTGAGCATCAGACTCAAATGCATACAAATACATGAATTCTGCGGTTCCAGGGTCCACAGGGGTGAGATTTGAGAGTTGGGTCCTGATTACATATTTAGATGGAAGATGGTATATATCTGTCATATTGGGTTTAGCTTGCACTGGCTAGGCTAGGACCTTTGTGATCTCACAATATTCTGTGATGTCACCTTAGGTTCTGCTATGGCCAGGGTCCATTATTCAGTTGGGGATAGTTGGTTGTGCCTGGCTGGGGTTGTTGGATTCTCCTGACCTCTTATGAATAAACTACTCTTCTTTTCCACTTACGCGAGTGCGACTCGCATTATTACAATAACACAGCAGCTGTAGTCCGACTCTGTGGGCTTTGAATTTATCAGGAGTGATTCATTTCACAGATTCTGAGTTTTTGGAAAGTGACGTCATAGTAAATATAGTAAATTTTTTCACAGCTCAATTTCAGCAGGAATTAAACCAAGTGTGTGGACTTTAACACCCAGCGATTATCTGTTTGATTAATTCCGCACAACTAGGAATTCCGACGCCTGCGCCAACATGGGTTTGCACATGGATCAGGAATCTTGAGCCTTCTCCCAAATAGTGACTAAGACCAGATTGTTCAGCGAATTAGTGCTCACCACTGACTCATCTTAGATCTTCTAGACCAGTGGTTCTTAACCTGTGGTCTGGGGATCCCTGCAGGTCCGCAAAACCTACTCATGAGGTCCGCAAAAGCTTAGAAAATTAAATAATAGATCAATAAATTGTATATAAATAAAGAAACAAAATTGAAAATGGTAAAGCATTCTGTAAATGTGAAGCAATTTGAAATTGGAGGATAAAAATTGTTAATATCCTTGCATTGATTTGTGGAGCGCATTCAAAAGAATATAGTATGGGCAATAAGTGGCCTCCATTGAATTTAGAAAAGCGCCAACCTGGCCATAATTTTTTTTATGTTTGTGAATAAAATAATACATGTAATCATTTGTGTATTTATTTGAATGCTTGCTCCATTATTTTCTGTTTTGTTTTACGGTTCAAATCAACGAAATTGTTTAGGATAGGATCTCTGTTTCCAGTAATGATTTAGTGGGGGTCCCTGGGTTCCATTAATGATTCAGTGGTGGTCCACAGGTTCCAGTAATTCAGTGGGCGCCCACAGAAGTCAAAAGGTTAAGAACCACTGTTGTTGACAAAAGCTCGAATTCCAGCAAGGCCAACTGAGTGTTCCATCCATCAGGTTAATTGTGTACGATTAAACTGGGCAACAGTAATACTTCTGACTCCCTTTTTAGGTCGAGCTCCGATCGACCTGTTATATTTGTTCTGTGCGGTTTGGCACACCCACCCATTGCCACTCGTTACTATCTGTGGCATTCAGAAATGCTGCCTTCTTATTGGTGCATTTCTGCAAGAGTCCCTCCTTTGTATGTGTAGCTCTTTCCCCACGATTTCACTCGGAGAGCATTTTTGTTGGCCATCACACTGTACAGCGTGTGATGGCCTCTCCTCCCTCCTCCCATCTGGCTCTTGCATGGCAGGCGTTTTTTTTGTTGCAGTTTTATCTAGCACGAATTCGCCCGGAAGGTATTGGAGTGCTTTACATGAGCACCAATGACGTTAATCTTGTTTTGACTTAGTGGAGAATAAAGCATACTTTATCAGCACTGCGCCCGTTTCACGAGCGCTGCACTGGTTTCACTTTCTTTATTGTATATTTTCCGGCTCCTCCATCCCAATTTTTCAGCTCCCTCTCACCCTCCCCTCCCAATCAGTCAGCAGGCTCCAGCAGAGCAGAGGAGCCAGGTGGACGGAGAAGGCGGGGTATGCTGCAACCTGTCTCAGAGCTGTCTGTGCCTGCTCCTCGCAGTTCCTCCGGCAATGGACTGGCACTGGTCTCCGCCCTCCGGTGAGAACTGCAGGTATGAGCTCTGTGTTTTTTTTAATTTATGGGCCGATGTAGAGTAACTGGTTTGCCCAGAATCATGGAGTGTTGAGGAGAAGCCGGGATTCGAACCTGAAGCCCAATGTTGAAAGGTCGGCTGGTCTAGCTACTAGGCACGTATTTTCTCTCTGGGACTCTCAATGCGTCTGTCTCTGACTCTACCACAGAGATACTTTTGGTCACTGTCTCCATTTTGGCACTCAGTACTCCACAGTTTGTGTGGTGGCACCAGTCTCCCAGGCCTCTGCCCTCCGTGGATTCTCGTGACACTTCCCAGTGCACAGCCCTATGCCGTGCGGCCTGTGTGCACCGATCACCTTCACTGCTGTTCTACCGTCCTTTGCTGAAACACAAGTAGGAAAAACACCCGTTAATGGTGATAACAGCTTCCTGTTACGCAGAACAAAACTAGACGTGTCTGTAATCACATCACCCATTCTGAGATAAGAACACAGATAAGAGCTGTAAATCACACGGTAACAAGGCCACGGGCTGAGAACAACCCTTTTAAGATAAATCCACAGAAGGCCACAGTCTTGATAAAGCTATATTTAGCCTAGCCTTGTGACTGTGTCTCTTTCTACTTTTTATTCTTCCCAGACGCCTTTTTTAAACCGATATTTAATAAAATGTTTCACAACTACGACTGCTGGAGCTTGTCTTTCGAAAATCTGTCCTAAGACTCTAAGGTGACTGTATTTCTCTTTTTCATATTGACTCCTACTCTTTCTACCTCTCTCTCCAACTGCTACTAAAAAGCATGCATTGATTGGGCAGGTACTACACTCCGTTTTCAACGCCCTTAGGTAAAATGCAAGTCAACTAGAAGCAGTGGCGGCTCCTCCCTAGGGGCGTGGGGCGACGCCCCACTAGCTCTCGCAGTGCGAGAAGCAGAAACATAAAATGGTAAAACTACAATTTTATGTTTCCGCTTCTCGCACTGCGAGAAAGCAGAAGTGCCTGGAGTGCCTGGTTGGGGGCGGGCGGGTGGGCGGTCCTTTTTGAGGGCAGGGGGGGAGTGGCTTGCCCACTGTTGTGGGTACTGATTGTTGGGACGGCCCCAGGGCCGACCAACCCAGTCCTGCGCACTGTCCCGTTTTCTCTATGTAGGCTCCTGCATGCAGCCTACATAGAGAAAATGGCTCGGCTGGGGCGCTCTCCGCTGCGCCTCACCAATCACAACGCTGCCATTTCAGCATTGTGATTGGCTTAGGGGAGGGAAGGGAGGCTGCCTGTGGCTGCTTCCTGTTGGGACCCCGCCACTGCCAGGAGCTGAGGCGATGCGGGACTTAGGAGCCGGTAAGGTAAGTTTTTTTTTTTTTTTAATTATACCCCCCCCCCCGTGACCCCTACCCGCGAGTCCCCTACCCGCAACTGCGATGGTCCACCGGCCGCGACTTCTTTTGAATGAAGGGGTTGTTGGCTTGAGGCACACAAAAGAAATGCGAAAGCTTAAAAGAAACGATTCTTCTAAAACTTTCCTCTCACCCTGCTAGGAGGATCTCTTCAAAATGCCCTTTGCACAGAAGCAAATCCCCTCCTTCAAGCTGCACGTTGGCTACAGAATCGTCTGTACAAACTCAGGCTCTGGAAGACTTTGAAAGCTTTCCAGAGCCTGAGTTTCAAAGCAGCAGGCAGAACCGATGCGGACCGGGAGCTTTTTTTCATCACATATAATGAAACATAACCCTGAATTTATCTGTGGATCGAGACAGTGGACAGTAACCTTTGAGAAAAATGAAAAAGGCGGCCGTGCGCAATGTTTCTCCTTAATCGCATCTGTCACCAGTGGAAGTCGAGCCAGCATCAATGCCTACCGCAACCTGTTGTTAAATGGATTTATTTGACCGACCCTTCCTTCTGTCAGAAAGTAAAGAAATATCGGAACATGAAAGTATTTTTAACTTTTTGAGCTCGAAGCCCTAGATCAGAGGAATTATGAGGTTGGGATGGGGTGGGGTTTTTCGGGCTGGTGCAGACGTCTGCCAGAGTTTTCTTCAATTATTCCTGCATTTTAAGCATTTAAGCAGCACCAGCATGTTACCAGGGCCTTCCTACGTGACCACAATGTGTAAATTTAGGGGACAAGGCAGAAGATTCTGAAATGCTCGCTGACGAGTCCCAGATTATGGGAACCTCTCCCCTTCGCGATTCATACTCGAATACGCTCTACATGGAAACACCAGGATTCTCAGGCACCGCCTAAAAGAACAGTGGTTATTACTATTAGCTTTATTTTAATTCCCAAAAAGACCGATTATCCCCTTACTGCCCATCATTTGTGAGATGGGGACGTGGAAGCCCGTTTCCATAGTGACTGAAGCATGGGAGCCATCTTTGGTTCTATATGTTTGGCTCTATGACGTCCATGAGGGTCATTGAGGGGAGGGTCAAGGCTGTGTTACTTGAGCCATTAGCTCCTGGTATCAGCCGGGGCTCCATGTAGTATATCTGCGTCCTACAAATCACCAGAGTCGGTTTCAGTGCTGTGTTATGACTATTTGGGTAGCACTGGAATTCATCTCAGGCAGTGTTTGTGGGGTTTTATTTATTCTCCTCGTGGTTTTTAAAGTTTGCACGATACATAACTGCCAGGTGGCCTCGTGCCTTGTCTGTGAGACCAAAAGTGATGAATTAAAACGACTGACTTAATCGTAACCACTGAAATTGTTCTGAGAGCATTCCATTCCATCTGCTCTTTTGGTCACTGTGCCACCGAAAAAGTCTTGCCTGAGCGGCTAGACTGTGTCCTTCCTGAGCAGGCACACAAGCAATCCAGACGTTTCACGCTTTTGGAACATCTGGGAGGTGCACCCTGAGGCTTTCTAGGAGAGTGAGCTACGGGTCCTACATTGTGGCATACTCTGGTACTTATGGTACATCAAAAAGAGGTGGTTGGCGATCCTTGAATGAATGTTAACCTCTGTCAATTGCTGTTGGAGCATTCCATTCCATCATTTATTTATTTTGCTGACTAAACCTTTACAGACAGGGAGCAGCCATATGCCAGTTATTCCTGGCCCCACCCCGAGAGGGGGAGTCCAGGCTGAGCCGCTGGCCACGTTCCCTCTGACCAGAAAAAACAAGCAATGACGGATGCACGTTTGTTTATTACTTAAACAAAGTATAGTCCCTAAACAATGTTGGTATATAAAAACTTCAAGGCGCTGGTTAGGCATACCTGTGCCACTCAGGATGACTCACTGAAAAAGACACAAAATGATGGATGGGAATCCTTTATTAATCTTAACCCTTGAATGGATGTCAGTAAATGTTCCTGCATAAATTAAAAGTTTTTCAGATGAATCCAGCAATCCTGTTTTGTTTTGCTCCACGTCATGTGTGAATTTCTCCGCTGTTTCTGATAGCAAAGTATGCGTATTTGTATAAACTGGAAAGCTAATGTTTGGGGACAAAATGGTGGCATTAAATATTTTGGATTCATACATTTCTATGGTTATTTACGTTCAGATCCTGTTGTTGGTCTTGGTATGTGTGTCTGCTTAATGTTGATGCTGTTATTTTATTATTTAACACACACATGCCACATGGTGATACTCCAACTCTCCCCAAACTCCCTTTAAAAGCCGCTGCCCCGCTCGCTGTAAACACGTTCTCGTCTATAACCAACATCCACGGTGATGTGTACTGTGTCAACACTGATGTCCCATAGTGGCCACTGTCTGACTTCACAATATTCATTTAGGGCCGGGCAAACGCTAGATGTGTCCTGCATTTCGGCCTCGCAGTTACTTGTGGTTAAAACAGCAGGAAATGTAAGCTGAATCCGGTGCCAGCTTCTCTTATGTTGGGTTGGGTTCTGTTGAGTTGTGCGGTATGTTTAGGTGGTATATTATGTGACATTTTGTTATGCTGCTTTAAGCTATGCAATGCTATGTTACTTAAACTATACCATGCTTTGTTATGCTATGCCGAGTCATTTGTTATGTTAATGTGTTGTGACGTGTCACATTAACCTATGTTATTTTAAGTCACAGTGTGCTATACTGGGTTGTGGTATGATATTTTGTTGGGCTTCGTTGAATTATGTTATGATATGCTTTGCAGAGTTTTGCTATTCTGCTGTGCTATGCTTGCTAGGATGAGTTATCATATGTCGAAACTTCAAAATCCTTGAATAGATTTTGAATTACCCTCTCTTATTACACAGTGCTGGGTCAAAACCGAAGTAACCCTTTGCTTCTTAAATTTGTTAACACAAATCATTTAATATCTCTACATTTACACGTCTCATTTCTTTAGTTCTTAGAAACAGAGTTGATGCAACAGCATGCACCCTACTTTTCATAATATTGGCAAATACGAAATCAAGATTTGTTTTATTAACTGTTTAGCTATACGGTTTTTAATCGAGAAGTTGCACATCAAGTCTAATACTAAAGTGATAAATTAGAGACTCCTACACAACCTATAGTATTATAATTATACACCAGAAAGACTTACACAAAGTCAAGTCTCACATTTAGGCATTAAGATGTGTTACAAAAAGTGTAATCCTACAGCTATACACCAGGATGATTTATACTTTATGTAATCTTATAGTTATGTGAAAGAAACCGATAGTTATTGTAGATTTATAATTAGTTACTAGTAAAGCTTACACAGAGAATAACCTTGTAGATATACAACAGGAATAGTTATTGAGTAGTCTTATACACCAGCAAACCATATACAAATTATAAAATTAACGCATACACCTGGAAGGCGATGAACATAGAAGAGAGACATACAAGGTTGTGCTGGTGTTTGACAGGGACATAGCAAGGCAATGAACATAGAAGGGAGATGTACAGGGGTGTGATGCTGCTTAACAGGGAAATAGCAAGGCAATTAACAAGGCAATTAACAATTGCTTTATTAACCTTCCTGCTTTCTCAAATTTGCTTGAAAATGCACCATTTATCCACCCTTTTTTCAAAATTTTCTCGGGGGGGGGGGAGAACCCCCCCGAACCCACTAATTTTTTTACACCCCACCACTTTCAAATCTCACCAGCCTCCACTGACTAGAAGGTCACAACTTGCCGTCCCCATGGGGTGACTCAGCCTTTTACTGTATTGAAGGTGATAAAAAGTGACTCCCGACGTTCACAGTAATTAGTACCAATTTAACACCCAAATACAACAATTAGCAACTGAAAGATGAGTAGTCAACCTTTGCAAAAAGCCTTCCGGTGCGAGGGAACCCAAGTCGCCATATTTTTTGTAACTTTTGATCCGTTTGAGCTAGAAACAAATATTTTTTTTGTTATAGCTGTTTCTTGTTGTTTGCCTGCCTCCGCTTGTTTGTGTGCTGCTTCATCTTTCTTCACGGCCGCTGGCCGTCATGCACAACTATAACGTCCTGTCGTCAGGCTAAAGCAGACTCTACCATTTATTTACATGCACGGTAAGAGCCTCCCCAGCGGCCGAGTGAAGATGAGTGTCGTTTTTTAAAAAGCACACATTAAAAGGCTAATACAGCTACTTTATAAGTGAGAGCAGGATTCAGTGCGGGAATTAAAGTAAACCCACCTGCTTGTTGTTCCACTTAGGATAATGTGCTGCATGGCTACACACTTATAAGGTCCCAAAGGCGACACCTATTGGCTATGCCAATGCTTGTTAATATAGCGTCCTTCAATCTGTGTGAATCTTATTCCTTAGATACCAGCTGGCACATCTTGAGTTTTCCTGTCGGTGTAAATACCAGATGTTAACCAATGCAATGGATCTCGTTCTTCAAAACAGTGAAGTCTGTGTGGACACAGGAGGACTTCTGAGTATTGGGTATACATAAAGGGTCTTTTTAGAGGGCATGTTAACCCCCAGTGCTATTTAGCAGGAAGTGTTTTGGTTCTAGTTGACATTTTTTCTCAGAAAAATGTCACACATTTCAAATTTGTGTGAAGCGGAATGTTAAAAATATACCTTTGCAGGGCACTTGAAGGCAAGTCTAAAGTGCATACAGTCCTTAGAGGCTAACTTTGCAATTTAGTAACAATGGCACAACCACCAACAGGGCCTCCCTGACACAAACACCCCCCCCATCCTTTGCTGATGGCCTTGTAGGGCATTCCTAGAAATGTGAAAACTATTGAAGGTGGGGCTCAATTCCACTCAGTGTTTCTGAAATCCGTACCCTGTGGTTAAACTGACATTCAGTATGAAGAACCTCTCGTCATGGCAGAGTTGGGGTGGCACAGCCCCGCCCTCTTGTGGCAGAGCACAGTTCACAAAATGGTACCCAGTTCCAGGTTCGATTCTTAGCTCTAGAGGGGGTTATTGTGTTTTTTTTCTTTAATGTCCTCTTTAAATATCCGTCCATTCAAATCCTGAGACAAAACTGTCTCTCTAAGGGAATGACTCTGGTGGGTGTATTAGGGGTTTGGTAATGCACTGTGATGAAAAGCAATTCATTTTACGCCAGGGTTGTACTTTAGAGCACCGTTGGGCAAGGGGGTTATTAAAGACAAATAATAAAATGGATACAGTCTTTTCTAGATCTCAAAACGTGACTCAGTCACTGATGCCCCCTTGAGTGGGACGCACCACCAGGCATGGAGCATGAGCAAGTCAGCATCAGCATATGTCTTGGCGTGGAGGGGTGCAGGGGAGGAGTGGCAAAGTCTTTAGAGTCTCCTGGAAATGTCCCTTAACAGTGTGCACCTTTTATTAAAAAAAAAAAAATACAGAGAAATCAAGACAAAACAAATCTTTTTTTCAGGTTATGTTGGGTGCAAAAGCAACATTGGGATGGGAAGCTGCAGCAATGCATGTGCGCCTGTGAGAAGCTAAAGCATATTTATGTGAAGGCGGTCACTTTGCTTGACCCTCATCACCAGTGACTGTCCCTGCTCTTAAATGACTTATGCAGCCACGGCCCATGCAGGTAAGCGTGGTGGGGAAGTGGGGCCGGGTGGGGGGGGATTTAGACAGATGAGGGAAAATTATTTGTTTAATTTTCCCTCGTCGTCATCTCTCGAAATCTCCCTGCTTACCCGGCCTCACGGCCCCACCCCTCTTACCTGCACAGGCCGTGGCTGAACTTATGAGCATCCAGCTGATCATCTGGAAAGATCCCAGGCATTCCGTTTATTCATTGGGAAGCCTCAACATGAATGGCACTTGAATAGCCATACTTCTGCTCTACACCGGTACTTACAGCAGTGTCATGTCACATTTTCCATAGGATGTCGCCATATCATTGCGTTTAGCATGGTGGCCTTCTTGGATGAGTGCAAACAATCAGGAGGATATAAGAGTCCAACCAGCACTATTTTTCAGTGCCAGCACACATCGGCCCAATAAAATCCTGTGATTAAGGTAAACAACATCTGGTCAGAGCCAAAGCCACTTCCAATTGTGAAGCTCTTTTCGAATGAGCATGTGATGTCTGGCCACAGCACTGCTATCGAGCCAGACCTCAAAAGTGCAAAGTTAAGCCTAAGGGAAAACAAGAGACTATTTTAATGTTCATATTACCATCATCCTATGACTTTAAAAATAAATAGGAGAGAGGACGAGCGTCAACACCACATTGACAGCAGCTATTATGATTAGCAAAACAAAGAGGGCTTAGGCAAGGTGTGCTTTCCGATTACAGGTTTGCAGTGCGAAACATGCACTTTGCACTTGTGTAGCTGATAGACACAAACACCAGAAAAGCTCCTTTTTACATGTATTGTGTTCAGCTGCTTTGCGTTTAGTATATTGCTTATTGAAATGGGTGGTGGAGGGTTCTGTGGTTTGCATTGTGAGCTAACAAATGAGTTTGACCTCTCATGAAAAAGTTGAGTAAACGGTTACATTTGTGACTCAAATAATCTTCTAAAACCATACTCTGAGCTTCTGATATCTGTTAGATTTCTGTGCATCTACGCGTACATTTGCTTGTATGACCAAGCAAGGCTAAATTCAGAAAGAGAATCTGGTGGGAATGGGCACGGGGGTTGTGGGCACACTTGACACTTTCCTTTCAAGGGCAGAATCAGCGTTAATGCACGAGATCCAATTAACCGAGCGCAGACTATCATTAGAACCACAAACTTCTCTCGGTGCTCTTAGCACTAATGCATTTTCTACCCAACCACCGCCAAACCACTCCAATGATACCGCACTGCATTCCAGTCAGTCTCCCACGGCACAACCAGATCTAGCGCCACCTATTCCATCTAATTCGGTCTGTTCTCCAAGTATCTCTATGGTCACCACTAGGGGTCAGACTCCAGTAAGGCTACAGGTGGTGAACCGCCTTCTAAAAAAAGGAAAGCCCGCGGGCCACAGAAGCCCAACCCTTTGCCTTCCAGAGTAGCCAAATGCAAGGTAGTCGCAAATGGAAACATTGGTAGTCAACAATCTAAAGAAATGACAACCACTATATGCCCTCCCACTGGCACTATTGATTCACTTCCGCCTATTATGGATGAGCTCTGTTTACAGATAGAATTGAAAATCTCAGTTTTGATCGATCCCCTACTCAAGAAGCTGACCTCGAGTGAAGAAAGACTTAATAAAAATAGAGCAGGGCATTCTTAGTAGCCCCCCAACTAATTCTAATGGGCAGAAGGGTGGCGGGATTGTAACACAATCGGTGAGGGGAGTTGGAAAAGAGTTAAAGGGACCCCTTGAAAATGTATGCTGCCCCACACCTCCAATAGCGTTAACCTCTGAGGTAACCCAAACCACTAATTTACCCCAAGGAGGTATGTCTTTGTCATCGACATCGCAGCAAGGGAAGAGCGGTATTGGCACACGGTCCCCCCAGCTTCATGCTGCTAGTGCCCCGAATCCTCACACCTTTTTACACCTCCCCCTGGAAGCTACTCCATACACGGTTGTTTTGGTTAATGTTCCAATGCTCTCCCCCAACACACGGGAGCACTGGTCAACGTTAAGGAACAAGGCCCTACATTTGCTGAGTAATAGGACTGGCATAAAAGATCATCTTTTTTCCGAGTTTAAAATGGTTCGTAGAGTACCCTGGGTAGGGAAATCCCATAAGACTCTACCTGGTGACTGTGTGGTCCTAAGTTTCAGGTCGCCAACTTTGGTCCAGCACATATTGGAGAGGGCCGGGAACTGTTTTGTTAAGGTGCACGATATAAATATCTCCCCTCTGGGTTTCTTTTATCAACCAAACAGCGCTTTTAGGTGCAGTGAGAGGAGGGGGGCTTCCCAAGCATATGGCCAACATAACCAACTGGTCACTACAAGTAATCGTTTTGAAATCTTCACCTCTTTGGAAGATATAGATTGACTTGGAACAGTAGCTTGCCCCTCTTTAATTGGAACCCAAGGCCCTCAGGGCCAGTTAGGGTCTGACTTAGGATTGTGTATTTTTGATCCTGATGGACCGTTTGAACCTAGGGCCGACCCAAAGGCTATGCATGCCTGTAGTTTAGTTATTTCCGGGGGCGCGTGTCGAACAGAGATGGAAACGAGCACTGGGGTGGGGGAGAAAGTTTCAACTAAAACCCCTCCTGTAAGAACTTCTATACCATCTAATACTCCCAGTCTGGTAGCTTTAGAAAACGAATGTGTATCTAACTCCCAAGTATACACCAGCAATATAACCCAAGGGCATTCAAAGCCACACATGTCCATAGTCTCCTGGAACATAGCAGGACTATCCTCTAAAACCACCTCAACTGATTGGTCAGCATATATTGACATCCATGACGTCTGGGTATTTCAGGAAACATGGTCCTTGGACCAAATCTATCATCCTGGTATTTTAAACTTCTCAAAAGCTGCTCTGGGGGGGACAGAGAGGTAGACCCATGGGTGGTCTCACATGCTGGGTCAGACAGCAAGCGGGCCTTACGGTGGAGGAAGTATCTATCGACAGTCCGGACATCATGGCCATACGGCTTCGGATGGCACATGGACCTGATGTTCTGATTATTAACGTCTATGCAAGAGGGCTGCCGGGAGGCAGGGGATCTAACGTGGTTACTCTCCTCGATAGCTATTTGGAGAGTCTACAGGGAAGTTGTAATTTGATAATTGCAGGCGATTTTAACTGCTCCTTTGAGCCATTGGATCTTGACGATGGCAACCTAAGCGCAGAGGAGGATGCACAGTGGAATATTCCGCAATTAGATTTACGTCCCATCAAAAAGTGGACCGAGGCTGCACTACAGTTAAAAGGGTTGTGTCTGGGAAGGGGATTGAGGGCAGCCAATGGGAGGTCGCAGTCGGATAGAAAGGGCGCTCATACCTTTGATAACGGTTTGAGAAGCAGCCGCATAGACTACATACTCCTTAAAGTAGAATTCTGGACATCACTTTTGGATATGACGGTGCAGGAGCGGACCGAAAGTGACCACAACCCACTGGTATTACAACTGCAGGTTCCAGGCTTATCTAATCTTAATAACAGGGCTGCCGAATATGTAACAGCAGAGGCCATGCTCACAAATGATATGAGGAGAGTTAGATGGGCTAGGATCATTGCTAATGAGGGTGATTTGGAACAGATGAAGACAATGGTTGCTCGCTCGATCGCCACCCTCCACAATTGCGATTCCCAGGAGGACATTAATTCTATTAGTGAAATTTGGAAGATGAATCGGACATTTAAATCAACTCCCTATACTTTCACCCAAATATATACTATTCATGCAGACATTAACACTACCATCCCATCAGTTTACTTCCTGACAAAGAATCCACAACTTACACCACATTTTTTATCAGTTATAAAATCCAAAACAGTAAATAAGTCCTAGCAAAACAATAAATGACTTTGAATTGCAGATGAATAACACAATTACTAAAATATACCCTAACACACAAATTGAAGGATGTTTTTTTCACTTTTCTCAGACATATTGGCGAAACATTAAAAAAAATCCTTTGCTGTGGATTTTATATGAAATTGTAAACTACAATGTGAACTAAAAAATGAATGGTATTGTGTTTTGTACCTCTTGAATTTGTGGATGACTTCTATACTTCAATTATACAATCGGAACATTTTTCACCAAGCGGAAAAAAATTTACTCCATTTTTATATTACTTCAAAGACACATGAATTAGCCATCTAAGCAGGTTGGGTCATAGAGGGAAACCAAGGCTTCCTATAGAATGGTGGAACTGTTACTCAACCTACTTAGAGGGAGGTGCAAAAACAATAATGCCATAGAAGATTGGCATAATTGTTTCAACAACTCAATAGCGACCGCTCACCCCAACCTGTATCATTTCCTGGAGATTTTAAAGAAAGAACAAAAGGCCTGATTATGATGGCGGTCAGATGAGCATCCGACTGCCATCCTGTCTGGAACGGGACCGGCCGACAGGGAGTTGGCGGTCCCACCAGACAAATTACAATCCGACCGCCATGGAGGCAGTCGAAAACATGCCTCTTAGCATTGAGGCTTGTGCTGTGGCTCGAAAAAGGGCTGCAACACAAGCCTCATTGATAAGAGGCATGTTTGTGAACATCCCTGCGCCTTGTGACAGGCACCATGCGGTGCCTGCCACACGGTGCAAGTATGTTTACCCATAGCTGAGGGCCAGGGGAGAAACGGGGGCCTGCTAGGGGCCCCCAAAGTCACTTTCTGCTTGCCTTTTCAAGGTGGGTGGACTGCCATGAAATGGCAGGTGGAAAGGGACATTGTAATCCCTATGGCGGTGCCTGAGCAGGCACCATCACTATTGTAGGTATCGCAGTCCCTCCAACGGGCTCTGAGCCCTTCGGAAGTGAGGTGGCCGGTCCTTCCGCCAGATGCCTCCCCCCGCTGCATCCTAATGCAGCAGGCGGTCCTGCAGGGGCCAATGGCGGTGGGACCGCCACTGATGGCCTGACGGTGGTGGTCCCACCGCCATCGTAATCAGATCCAAAGTGTCCAGGAAATTATCATGGCACAATCATTGTCAGGTAGTCTGAATCCTTGTTTATCCCAAAAAAAAAAGGGATGCCTGAAAGACTATTGGCAAAGATCCAACAATTTCCATTGATGGGACCTTCAGACTACCTAGACCATATTGCATACATCTTAAACTACTAACGCCAACTAATACCCTCTAAAATTACTCACCTGTTTTGACTGTAAAAACAAATTAAAATGGCATTTTTAAGTTTATTTTTTTGTTAATTAAATCTCTACCTGTAGTTGTTTTCTTTCTTCGACTCTTGGTGAGAGGATTCCTATAATATCACCAAGAATCTCAAATAATCCAACAATACAAAGAATTCACCAGGAATCCTAAAAACCCATGTATCAAAAAAAAATCAAATCAAAAATCAATTTTTCAAGTTCCATTCTTCTGCAATCTAAAAATATGGCAACTCCCCAAAAAACAACAACATTTTTTTAAATATTTTTTTTTTAAAAAAATGTATGTATTTCCCAAATCCAAAATTCATACACAAAAGAAAACAGTCTAATAATCCACAAAGTATTCTTCGAAAGCGTTGTCTTTTCAAAATTGTAGAACAATAAAAAACACGAAGTATATACATGAAAATGTTGCTATTTTTCAAATGGGTTTAAAAAGGTGTTAATATGTTTATAGCATGTGTAGGCCGTCAATACATATGCTTAGCATACTCCTGCCATCTAGTGTTGGGTTCAGACATTTGCAACTTGTTTTTCTTCGGAGAAGTCTTTTGAGTCACAAGGTAAAGTGACTCCTCCTATAGTTTGTTTTGCGCATGATCATCAGCTCCTTTGTAAGATTGGCTTTCTCCATCGGGTTCCGATGTCTATCTCGGAGCTCTAAGATCGAAGCTTAGACACGGTCACCAGAGGGATTCTCAGCCACCAATTCATCAGCCTTTGACATACATCAGCAAAAAACAGCCAACTACTGTTTTTTCGACAATCTTCTTTCCGCCCGGCCAGACATGGTTGGACTCCAGCTTCCACATTTTCACTGCCATTTTCTTTTACTCGATGCGCACGGAGTGATGGAAAAGACTCCCATCAACTTCTGGCCCAAGTGCATGCTAAATATTCCAGGCAAGAACACCATCCGGCCTGCAACCTCTTCCTGTCTCCAGATCACGACGAGACGTTATGTGAAGCATGCTTGGTCTTCTGCTCACAGAAAACACTTTGTCAACTAAGAGAGCAACGCTGGGCCCATAGCACACTGCAGGCACACCGAGCTGAAGGTGCACACTATATCTTTGGGGACCAGACACAAGCTCTCCATGCTGAGGATGTGATCGAGGAGGAGACCGAAGACCAAGGTTCACTGGTAGACATTCCCATCCGTCTCGCCAGCAATGGGGAAGGGTCTGAATCCGACTACGACCCTGAAGCCTTGACCGGGCACATGAGTACAGTGGCGAAAGTCTCCCAAACCCACACAAATATATAAACACAGGCTCCCGGAACCCCACTGCCGTTGGGCCATGGAGGTGTCAGGCACAAGGCAAAGAGGCATATAGTTGTCCCTCTACCAAAACAATCCTCGAAAGGCACCGAAAAAACAAAGGCAACGATCGTTACAAAGTCAAAGCCGTTTTCGGAGCCGACGTTGAAGACACAAACATTGACACCAGAAAAGCCTTCAAAATCTTCAGAGCCCTAATCTACTCCAGAGAAGCTGAGGATGCTTCAGTATTGAAAACATCTTCTGCCTCCAAAGTCTCCACGCCTAAAACACTCTCAGCACCAAAAACATCAAACATTGCCACGGGACAAAAGGACCGCATAATTCAGCCAATTCTGTCTAAATTACAGGAAAGAGAACTCCAAAGAGAAAATAAATCCGGACACAGGTTGGGTGGTAAGCAAGCCACCGCTTCCATTTACAGAGACACCACCAAAGAGGAAAAAGACATTTGATGAGGAAATCATTGGGTCTCAACCACAAAGCCACCATGTAAGGAATGGGGTACCAGCCCCATTGAGTTTCTACCTCCTCTCCCTCTTACTCCACCACTCCCTATACCCTCTCCTCCACCACCTATTCTTCCTAGGCTGCCAATACCAGCTAAACCTTCAGCTCTTCCAACTTCATCACAACACTCCCTTCACGCCCGTTCACAAGGGTCACCCACTGCATCTACGATGGGGGAGCATAGTACGGGGGGAGAATTTCGACCCCTACGACACACCATATTTTCCCGAAACTGCAGGGCGACCCAGACAATGTAGATCAACAATGGGATGACTATGGTTGACCCACAAAGGGATACAGACCCTGATCTATGCCCTTCAAAATAATCCCCACCTGATGACACCACTACATACCACGAAATACTGCACAGTATCATAAAATCGACATGCGCACTCTGGAGGATTGGGACGATTTCCTCATCGAAACACTATCCAAAATTCAATGCACAGTCCAGTGTTTACCAATGCTAAAAGGCATACTTAAACCCACCACAGAGATTTTTAAGCAAGCTGTAAAATAAAGGTTCCTAACACAACAGGTTGATAAGAAATACAAACCATCACCAACTGACTCCACTTACATCAAGGGGCATGTTCCACCTGATTCTCTAGGGGTGCATACAGCCAGAAAACAGACCAACTCAAAAGGTACTGGGGATACTCCTCTTACTAACAAGGAAAGTAAAAAAATATGACACAGCGGGTAAGTGTGTGGCACCGCAGGCAGTCAAACACCTTAGGACCACCAATTCTATAGGCCTCCTCTCCAGGTTCAACATGGCACAATGGGATGAGATGCAGTAATTGCTCCAACACCTCCTGACCAAAACAAGCAAAGAGGCTCAAAATTAGTAGAGGAGGGAGAGTCATATTCAATGCAACAATTCAATGTTCCTTAGAGGCAGCAGACGCCAGCGCAAGAGAGATCAACACCAGCATTATCATTAGGTGCCATGCTTGGGTAGGAGTATCAGGCTTTAAGCCTGATGTCCAGCAATACCTCCTAAATTTTCCATTTGATGGGGAACACTTATTTGGCCCACAAGTAGACAAAATGCTGGAAAAAATCAAGGACACTGACACTGCTAAAGCCATGGGTGCCCTTTAATCATATCAGCACAGAGGTTCCTTTAGGAGGGGCTAATAAGGTGGTGCGTTCAAAACTACCACCTCCATGGTCACAGCCACCTCTCAAAAGCCACAGAGCTCCTACCAATCGCAGTAAACTTGAGGAGCCTACTATAAAACCTAATACAGAGATAACGGCTGTCTAGGATCCACTTCCAAGGACCATTTCCTCTAAACAGTAACTCTGTCCTTATCGCCCGCTGCCCCCGCACTCAACTTCAGTAGGGGGACAAATACATGACTACCACCAAGATTGGGTACAAATTATATCAGATCAGTGGGTCCTCACAATAATAAAGGGTGTATGAGATTGTCTCAAACTCACATTCCCCCCACCCAAGTTCCCACCGCAAGCACACACAATGTCAAGGGAATATCTAACTCTTCTACAAGAGGAAGTTCAAGCTCTGCTTCAAAAGAGGGGCTATAGAGTCGGTCCCAAAGCAGCACCAGGGACATGGGTATACTCACTGTATTTCCTCATTCCACAGAAAGATGGCATTTTCAGGTCTATACTAGACCTCAGGCCAATCGCGTACATCCTATTGAAGCAATTCGACATGGTAACGTTCCAAGAAGTCATACCACTATTGCATCAAGTAGACTTCATGGCAGGCATAGACCTCAAACACACCTACTTTCAAATACCAATACTCCTAGCCCATCAACGCTACCAACGCTTTCAAGTAAGTGGACAACATTATCAGCTCAAAGTGTTGCCATTCAAAGTGACTACTGCACCAAGAGTATTCACAAAATGTTTTGTAGCAGCTCATCTCAGAAGGGGGGTGGGCACACACATATTCCCATACCTAGACTATTGGCTGATTAAGAGTGCAAGCAAGCAACAATCTCTGCACAATACTCAGCAGGTAAAAAACCTTCTAGACAAACTGGGTTTCACGCTCAATGCTACAAAATCCCACCTCTAACCTTCACAAGTGCATCTGTTCCTCAGTGCTACCCTAGACTCTATCACAGCAAAATCTTATCCCAGTCCTGCAAGAGTACAAAAGTTCCTGCTTGCATTGTATCTTTTTCAGCCACATTGTCACATCACAGTCAAAACAGTTATAAGCTTTTTAGGTATGATGGCCTCCGGTATCTCTATAGTACCACGTGTGCGACTGCATATGAGCCCCCTAAAACAGTGCCTCCAATCAGAATGGTCTCAGGTGGAGGGGAGCCTACAAGATCTAGTGTTGTAGTGCCAGCAACCCATCGCTCTCTGCAGTGGTGGAAGAGCCACAATCTGTTGCAGGGGCAGCCCTTCAAAGCCCCTGTTCCACAAATGACCATTACAACAGATCCATCCTTGCACGGCTAGAGGCACTTATGGAAGATCTCTCAGCATGCAAAAAGTGGTCCCCAATGCAAGTGCAAAAAAAATTACATATCCGTCATCTAGAGCTTCTTGGGACTCAATTAGCTCTCAAAATCTTTCAACGACATCTTCACCACAAAGTAGTTCTAGTCCGCACGGACAATATGACTGCTGTGCACTACATTCAGAAATGAGGAGGCACACACTCCATAGAGCTCTCTTGCATAGCAGAGTGCATATGGCACTGGGCCACACATCACAACATCCACCTCGTAGAAGAATACCTACCCGGGGTAGACTAGGACTTTGCAGATATGCTCAGCAGAATTCAGCAGCAGTTACACGAGTGGGAAACTGCTACAGCACTGGTCCACTCATACTTCCAATGGTGGGGAACCCTGGAAATAGACCTGTTTGCCACACACCAGAATGTGAAATTCCAAAGCTTCACCTCCAGGTTTCCCCAGCCACAATCCAAAGGCAATGCCCTATGGATCAGCTAGTCAGGGATATTTGCTTAAATTTTTCTCCTTTCCCATTTGTTTCTTACTTGGTTCAGAAACTCTCACAAACATCCCCCACACTAATTCTAATACCCCCAATATTGGCTTGACAACCATGGTACACAACCCAAGTACAATTATCAGTTCTACCACAATAGAAGCTACCCATCTGGCTACGTCTTCTAACTCTTCTAACTAACCAGAGAAGGGTCACACACTCCAACCCAAAACAACTGAATCTAGCGATCTGGCTCCTGAAGCCTTCGAATTCATGTACCTCAATCCTTCACAAGAATGTATGACCATTCTAAAACAAGCTTGCAGGGCTACCACACGGGCATGTGACGCAGCTAAATGGAAAAATGTGTGCATTTTTCTTTAGCAAAACGAATCCAACCATTTTCCCCTAAAGTACAAGACCTTATTTGCTACCTACTCTATTTCCTCAAGCAGGTCTTGCATACACCTCTATTAGGTACACTTAGCAGCACTTGCTGTGTACATGCAAAACAGACAACACATGTCTTTGTTTAAAATTCCAGTTATTAAAGCATTTATGGAGGGATTGAAAAGAGTCATTCCTCCTTCCATCCCACCAGCACCAGCCTGGAATCTTATTATAGTTCTCACCAGGCTAATGGGCCCTCTTTTTGAATCACTACATTCATGTGATTTAAAGTTCTTCATATGGAAGGTAGCATTCTTAATGGCTATAACATCTCTCAGATGGAGAAGTGAACTTCAAGCGCTCACTCTAGAAGAATCTGCCCTTATAAATTGGAATAAAAACAAACCCCAAATTTCTCCCTAAAGTAGTTTGTTCTTTTTATGTAAACCAGACCATTGAGCTACCAGTGTTCTTTCCGAAACCAGACTCCCTGGTGGAAAGAGCTCTACATATACTCACTGTTCAAAGAACAGTAATGTACTACATTGACAGGACAAAACCTTTTAGTAATACTCAACAAACCCGCAAAAGGGCTTACCAGTATCTAATGCAGGAATCGCAAGGAGGATTGTAAAATGCATACAAACTTGCTACCACAAAGATAAGCGGTTGCTACCTGCAGCTCCAAGAGCTCATTCCACACGTAAAAAAGGGCTACTATGGCTTTCCTAGAAAACATTCCAGTAGTAGGTATCTGTAAGGCAGCTACGTAGAATAACCCACAAAAATTCATAAAACACTATTTTGTTTGTGTCTTGGCTAACCACAAGCTAGAGTGGGTCAAGCTGTACTACGAACACTCTTTCTAACATCTACATGAGCCAGTAACTAGCCACCGCATTACAGGAGCAGTACTTTACATTCAATGTTAAGCATATGTATCTACGGCCAACACACATGCTATGAATGGAACATTTTACTTACCCTGTAAGCATCTACTGGTCTTATCCTAAGCTCACCTGATAAGCCGAAAAGCAATTTAACAAAATGGAGTCTGACCATGCACAATACAGACTATAGGAGGAGTCTCTTTACATCGTGACTCACAAGACTTCTTCAAAGAAAAGCAAGTTGCAAACATCCAAGCCCAACACTAGATGGCAGGAATATGCTAAGCATATGAATTTACGGCACTACACGCTATGAATAGATGCTTACAGGGTAAGTAACCTGTCCTTTTTTCCCTTCTTTTTTAAACCAATGTTGGGAAAAAAACAACGGTCCTGATGTGCGCATACGGTACCTACCTTCAAGGGGACTTAACTTGCTAAAACTTAAATACATACAATTTTTTAAAAATAAATAACATCTATCTACCTTCCTACATCTTTCCTTACAGTACATTTTGTTTTTAATATGTCTAAATTAGTAAATTAAATAGATCCTCCCTGACTGCAGTTCCTCCTTCCTTCCAATCATGACCGCAACGCTTCACTGACTATAGAAACAGGCACTGTTCCATTAATTAATAGGAAACAGTGGGAAAATGTATTAAGGTTGTAAATATATATTTAACTTTATGCAAAGATATGTTTTGTATTTTTTTTAAAAAGAAGTTATTTTATTGTATTTTATAAGTATTTCTTAATAAAAAAATTATATATTTTTTAAATAGACTTGGTTTGTTTATTTTACTTGTAATTAAATTAACAATGTTTCTTTATTTTCTTTTAAAAAATCTTCCTGTCCTACTAATTTAAAAAAAAACATATTTTATCTTGTATTTGTTTGTTTACATTTTTAGTTAACAATATATATTTCTAAATACTTTTTAGTCATTTTGAAAATAAATTCATTGGTATCACAGTTGATACCTGAGTATTAATACACTTACCCACTCATTACCCCTATATCCCTTGCATCCAGCTCCTAAAACCTTATGATATTTTTTTAAAAATGTGCATAAATTATTTTTGAAATATTAGTTAAATTACAAATGTAATACTCGGGTATCATATTTGATACCGGAGTATTAACACACTTTCCCACCAATTACCCCATATTCTTTTTAATCCCAGTCCTAAAATTTATTATGATATTTTGAATTCATTTGCATAAATTATTTTTAAAAAAATGTAATTACAAATTTCATTCTCGGGTATTACAGTTGATACTGGAGTATTAATGCACTTCCCCACCCATTACCACTATATCCCTTGCATCCTGCTCCTAAAAATGTATTATATTTTTATATTAATTTCCATGTTATGTATATATATATGTGTGTGTATGTGTGTGTATATTATCTACAGGAAATTCGCAACATTCTATTTCCAATACCTTTGGCGCCGGTTGACGAATCTTCGCGAAATTCTCAAGACTTATGGCCCGCTCCGGTCCGCTCCTATCCTGAAAGTTTCGGGGTGATTCGTCAAGTGGGGGCTGAGAAAAAAGGGGGGTCCCAAAACGTGTTTTCCCCATGCAATTTTCCATAGGAACCTTTAGTCGCAGCTACAGCCCGAACTGCTGAACGGAATTACACCAAATTTGGCAAAAAGGTAGCCCTTGGTTCAGTGTCATGCCTTTTGGTTAAATGGTGTAAATCCGTTCAGTAGTTGCTGAGAAATTCAAAGAATAAGAGTCAAAAAATCAATTTCCCATAGGGAAATTTGTGCAAGGCTACAGCGGAAACTACTGAACGGATTTACCCCAAATTTGGCATAAAAGTACTGCTTGGCTCAGAAAGCTACCTTTTCAAAAACGGTGTAAATCCGTTCAGTAGTTTTTTAAATATTAAAGGAAAAAGAACTATATATATCTGGTTGGAGCCTAACCACACATGTCATCGTGAGATCTGATTGGCTGTCAGCACTTCATCCAAGAAGTGTTGGCAGCCATCTTGGGACCAATATACATGATAGCACCCCAATGAAATGCATTGTAGTGAATAGAAGATTTTGAGGGTCACCAAAAGGAGAACTATAAAGGGTGATAACAGACTTTAGTTACATTAGAATTCATTTGTTGATGGTACCATACTAATTTTAGGAATTGTGGTGTGTTCTAGGGTGATTTTACCCTGTGAAAAACCTTCTGCTGGGATTTCATGAATCATGTTTGAGAGAAAACAATTTTCTCATGCTTGTCTCACAGAGGTTTGGAAGGTGCTCCAGAAGCTAAAATGAGAGCATATTTTCTGTAAATTCACATTATCTTTCTCAGTCATGTGAGAATGAAGTCTGACATTCTCAGTAAAACATGTACATCCAACAAGGGCAGAGACTGTCAGTTGATTCCTTTGTGTTCTACTGCAGCTTCCCAGAGTGTTCTAAAGAACAACTAGAGTGCTAACAGCCTTACTTATGACAAAAGTATGGCACACCTGAAGCCATCTTGATTGGAATAAACCGGTAACACTTAAAACATTTAATTTAAAAAGGAAACAAATGAGGGGTTCATTTTGCCATAGAAATTATGGTTAGTTCTGCAGAAAGAAAAATTAGGGCATGTTTTAAGTGAGATCTCAAATCCTCTTCTATTTCATTAGAAAATTCTGACATGCAGACTGAAACAATCACTTTCAATACCAGCAGTAGACTTCCAGTTAACTCCCTGGTGAGCAGTAGCTTTACTACAGTGATCTAATGAGCAACTATAGTGCTAAAATTCTGAATTTATGGCAAATGTGTGACACATCTGAATGCCTTCTTGATGGAATCAAAGTAAAAAACTGAAAGCATTTCCTACTGAGGAGACTGCAGTAAATGAGGAAATTAGGAAACTTCATAACAAATAAGTATCCCAAGATGGCCAGAGAAAAAAGAGTCCAAATGTAGCACAAATATCACCCACATGTAGCCCACATATAGCCCAATGACAGAAGTGTGGAAAACACTTTTTATTTTTTGTTTTTTTGCAGTTTTATATAGTGCAGACTGGTCAGGTATTGGAGCGTTGCATCTTACTTGGACCCCTTATTGCGTATTTTGCACGAAGTACATGAGATTGATCTTGCGAAACATTGAACTTTACTATTCTGTTAACCTGAAGTTGCTCTGAACCGGGCTTTGTAACACCTGTTATTACCTACTGGTTTTAATTAATTCTCACTGTATTAAGAAAGAGGATTTTATGTACACTTTTATGATCTATGTTTCTAAATCAGATCGAATAAAGTTTAATGAATGTAATTGAAGTCTCCCAAGATGGCCACCAGAGAAAAAGGAGCCCAAATGTAGCACAAATATCACCCAGATGTAGCCCACGTATAGCCCAATGACAGAATGGAAAACACTTTTTATCCTTTGTTTTTTTGCAGTTTTATATAGTGCAGGCTGGTCAGATATTGGACTGCTTTACATGAGCATTGGTTACATCATACAAGGACAAACTCATTTTGGTTGTAGGCATGGGGAGATTAAGTGATTTGACCAGAATCACAGAATGACGAGCTGAAGCAGAAACTCCAACTTGGTAACACCACATTTTCTCCCTAAGCGTAACATTTAATCAAGTGGTCAACTGGATAAAAAACCGAGATAACAAATAATTCAAAAGTGCTTTGTCGCTATTTGAGAACTGCTTGGCTCAGAAAGCGACCTTTTTAAAAATGGTGTAAATCCGTTCGGTAGTTGCTGAGAAATTGTAAAAAAACAAATATCGATATCTAGAGGCGCGGTGGATCCGCGAACCCTCCCGACCCGAGCTTCATTTTAATTGGCTGCCAACACTCCAAACCAGGAAGTGTTGGCAGCCATCTTGTGACTCGGTAGAACCGAGTCACAAGAAAACAGGGAAACAAAGGTGAAAAAGAAGAAAAGGGGGCAGAGTAGAAACACCCTGACCCCCTAGGCCTGCTCAGGGGGTCCCACAAGGACCCCCAGGGACATAAAAAGCATTTTTTTTTTTTTAAATGGCGAAATTTGCGCTGGGGTCGTGAATCCCGCCGAAATGTAAAAAAAAATGAAGCGCGGGATACCGCGCTTCATTTAATTGAGACCCCCGGGTGGGCCAGGTCCCGGGGGCATTGCCAACAAATATATGCAGGGCCCGCGGGGGCCCCTGCAGCCCCGGGGACCGCCACCTCCCGGGGCTTGTTTTTTTAATGTTTGGGGGGGCCTCCAAGGCCCCCCCAACCCTCGGGGACCGCCACCGCCAGGGCTTTTATCAAATAGGGACCCTCAGGATTCAAGGGGAATTAATCCTCCAACTTACCCTGAGCACTACTGATGCAGTCCAGCCATCGCCCTGTCACTACCCATGCACTCCTCCAATCAACCAGCGAGCACCATGTACTTATCCAATCACTCCGCCAAAACACAAGCACTTATAAATTCACCATCCACTCTCCTTGCAGTACTCTAATCATCCAGTCAGTACCCATGTACTCATCCAATGACCCAGGCACTAACTCATGGCAACTACAGAGGAGGTCATGCTAATCACAGGGGTACCCCAACGCATAGTGTTCCCTAGTGTATGTAGGTGTTTTCACTGTATTCTAAGTGTCTTTTACCACCAGAGACAGAGTCAGTTACCACCAGTACCCATCAGCAAAAAGTTGGGGGCACAGGAGTACTTTCTACTCCTTTGTTGGTTCTTTCTGCACATCTCTTCCTTCTTCTTGCACTTTTCTTCGTCTTTCTGGACTTCTGTTGCCTCTTTCTGCATTTGTCTTCCTTCTTTTTGCGCTTTTCTTCTTCTTTTCAATGTCCTACCTCTGTAGGCATAGTTAGAAACTAGCATTTAAAAAACCTTTGAAATTCACTTAAAAAACCATAGGTTTCAGGCATGTTATAGTTAGAAATTAGCATTTAAAAAACCTTAGAAATTCACTGAAAAAACCATAGGTTTTAGGGAAAGTTATAGTTAGTTGGACATTTCACTCGTACAAAACCAGAGAAATTCCCCTGTTATAGTTAGTTCAGCTAACTATAACTCGCGCCCCCGCAATGCACTGCTGATGACGTCACATATGACATCACTCATGACATGGTCAGTGACATCAATGATGACATCACTGATGACATCTCAAATGACATCACTGATGACATCACTGATGACATCATCCATGTGATAATTTGATGCATCTTCTCACACCCTAATGTAACCTTTGATAGACCAACTCTAAATAACAGACTGCCATTCTCAAAACCATAGACACTCCAGCAGCAATAACTACATACCCACTCACTGATTCTTAGGTCTAAACACATATCCACTCACTCACCCGTACAGTCACTCATACTTACAATCACTCAGTACAGGACTATCATATGCACTCATACGCCTATATAGACACACACACACCACCACTCATCCATAGAGGTACTCACACACCTAGTCAGTCATGCAAATAATTAATCACACTCCCATTTATTCACCTATACAGTTATACACACACCAGCTCACTTACTCATACAAATACTAGGACATTCTTACGCTCTTATACAATCACTGATACAAGCACACACTCATCCATACAGTCACTCTCATAATCACACACTCTCACTTATAGCTATTTATATATTCCAACACACATATATACTGCCTTTCACATATGTAGTTACTCACATATGTACCACTGAGATATACATTCACTCACTAACACACCCATACACACACACCCATACAGTCCATCACAGATGCACTCTTGAAACCATGCACCCAGTGAATCACCCACTCACACATCTATGCACAGAGTCACACACACCCCACCCATACAAACACTCAGGCATCCATACAGATACTCAGACAACCAATCAATAACCCATATAGACACTCATGTAGCTATTCACAAACCCATGCAGCCGCTTACACACCAACAGACAGACGGATACAGACATTCACACAGTTTAGTCACTAACCCGTGCATTCAGTAAGATACATTTAATCACTCACTTATAGAGTCAGTCACACACCTACTAAATCATCCATTCAGACACTTATACACCTACTCATTCTTCAGCCTTTCCCTATATATATTAAACATATTTAAACTTTACAGAAACACACAGTCACTAGATGATGTCATTTGAGATGTCATCAGTGATGTCATATGGGACGTCATCAGCAGTGCATTGCGGGGGCCGCGAGTTATAGTTAGCTGAACTAACTATAACGGGGGAATTTCTCTGGTTTTGTACGAGTGAAATGTCCAACTAACTATAACTTTCCCTAAAACCTAAGGTTTTTTCAGTGAATATATATATATATTATCTACTGGCGGTCGCCAGTAGATAGTTATAGTTAGGACCTATTTTCCATAGGAAATCCGCGACATTCTATTTGAAATAACTCTCTTGCCGGTTGACGAATCTTCGCGACATTTTCAAACTTTATGGCCCGCTCCGGTCCGCTCCTACCCTGAAAGTTTCGGGGTGATTCGTCAAGCGGGGGCCGAGAAAAAAGGGGGGTCCCAAAACGTGTTTTCCCCATTCATTTTCCCATAGGAAACTTTAGACACGGCTACAGCCCGAACTGCTGAACGGAATTAAAACAAATTTGGCAAAGAGGTCGTTCTTGGTTCAGAAAGAAGCCTTTTTGTTAAATGGTGTAAATCCGTTCAGTAGTTCCAGAGAAAATCAAAAGGAAAATCACATATATATCTATGGCCGCGTCGGATTCGCGCACCCTCCCGATCACGAGCTGCATGCTAATTGGCTGTCAAGTGGCTGTCAACACTCCAAATCAGGAAGTGTTGGCAGCCATTTTGTCCCTCGGTAGAACCGAGGGACAGAAACAAGTGCGCAAAGCGCAAAAAGGGGGCAGGGTAGAAACACCCTGACCCCCTAGGTCTGCTCAGGGGGTCCCACAAGGACCCCCTGGGCAGAAAAAAGCATTTTTTTTTTTAAATCGGCAGGATGCGCTCAGGGTGCGCGGATCCTGCCGATTAGAAAAAAAAACCAGAAGAAACAAGTGCGCAAAACGCACAAAGGGGGCAGGGTAGAAACACCCTGACCCCCTAGGTCTGCTCAGGGGTCCCCCAAAGACCCCCTGGGCAGAAAAAAGCATTTTGTTTTTAAAAAATCGGCGGGATGCGCTCAGGATGCGCGGATCCCGCCGAGAAAAAAAAAAAACGAAGCGCGGTCTCCCGCGCTTCGTTGTTAATTGGCCCCCAGAGGCCTGAGGAGGGGGGCCACGCAGCCCCCCTCCAAATTAAAAAAAATAAAAATTGAGGGCATGCCCCAGGGGATGGGGTCCCCGGGGCCAAAAGTGGCCAAGGGAAGGGGGGCCATGCAGCCCCCCTCCCAATCAAAAAAAAAGACCGGCATCGTGCCGGAGGCCCCGCCCCTCCCTGCAGCAGTCTGCAAACGCGCCCCTGGCGCGTTTTGAGAAGGGGAAGTAATTCCCCTTGAATACTGGGGGTCCCTGGGAGCAAACTAGCCCACCAGGAACCTCCAGTATGCGCCAGGGAGCTGCGTTGCAGAGAGGTGTACAGAGGCCACGCCCCTTTTTACACCTCTCTGCAACGCAGCTCTGTGGCGCTTTTTGGAAGTACATGGTGGGCTAGTTGGCCCCCAGGGACCCTCATGATTCAAGGGGACTTAATCCCCCAACTTAAAACGCGCCACGGGGCGCGTTTGCACAGATGTCACCTCAGGCCCCGCCCCCTCCCTTCACCATTGTGCAAATATTCCTCTAAAATCAGCCGAACTACGAATTCCGATTTACTCACCTGTTATCAGGAGAGAACCCAGTGCTGCATCTTTTAGCCCAGCACTGATCCTGAAAAGTAATTTTAACCGTACTTACCAGTAACTTGAATTTCCTTCCATAGGATATCATTGCCTGCTTTTTGCTGAAAAAGTTTCTAAGTGTCGATTTTTGAAACATACAAATATTCCTCTAAAATAAGCCGAACTACGAATTCCGATTTACTCACCTGTTATCAGGAGAGACCTCAGTGCTGCATCTTTCAGCCCAGTACTGGTCCTGAAAAGTAATTCTAACCGTACTTACCAGTAACTTGAATTTCCTTCCATAGGCTAACATTGACTGGTTTCACTTGGAAATTCTTCTAAGTGTGCAGTTTTGGAACTTTATAATATTCCTCTAAAATCAGCCGAAATACGGATTCCAATTTACTCACCTGTTATCAGGAGAGACCTCAGTGCTGCATCTTTCAGCCCAGTACTGATCCTGAAAAGTAATTCTAACCGTACTTACCAGTAACTTATATTTCCTTCCATAGGAATCCATTGTCTGGTTTTCAGCAGAAAAGTTTCAAAGTGTCGATTTTCACAAATTACAAATATTCCTTAAAAATCGCCTGTATGACTTAAACGCATTCTTTCAACTGTTTACAGGAGATGCACCAGTGCTGGATCCAGGATCCAACACTGAGTAAGAAAAAGTAACGATAACACTACTTACCTGCTAAGTGAATTTCCTCCCATAGGATAACATTCAATCAATCAATCACGGCATTTATAGAGCGCGCTACTCACCCGGGAGGGTCTCAAGGCGCTGGGGGAGGGGGTAAGTTACTGCTCGAACAGCCAGGTCTTGAGCTGCTTCCTGAAGGCGAGATGGTCCTGGGTTCGCCGAAGGTGAGTGGGGAGGGAGTTCCAGGTCTTGGCCGCCAGGTAGGAGAAGGATCTTCCTCCGGCGGTGGTTCTGCGGATGCGTGGTACGGTGGCGAGGGCGTGGCTGGTTGATCGTAGCTGGCGTGTGGGCGTGTAGAAGGACATGCGGTCGTTGAGGTACTTTGGGCCCAGGTCGTGGAGGGCCTTGTGTGCGTGGGTGAGGAGTCTGGTGATTCTATGTGAAAAAGTTTCTAAGTGTCAACTTTTAAAATACAATAATATTCCTTAAAAATCACTACTGTAACCAAAACGCTTTTACTCAACTGTTTACAGGAGATGTCCCAGGACTGAATCTAGGATCCAGTCCTGTGGTTAGAAAAGTAATCCATAAAGTAACTAATTGCATTTAACTAGAAATTCACATTCAGCTCAATGTTGCATTGTGTTTGAAATTGTGTTGCCCATTGCAACAACTGTAACTACTGTACTTAAAACTCTATTGCCTATTTGCAAACTATTTAAACTAAAGTAATTCATTCAGAGAAAGTATATTTTGTAATGTAATGTATAATGTAATTACAATGTAATTTAATAAATAAAATATCTAAAAATAAATAGTTTAAAAAATGTAGTAAATCAGTATCAAAAAAAATAAATATAACAATTAATGCATTTAAAAATTGTCATTTACAAAACCTTTGAAATTCACTGAAAAAACCATAGGTTTTAGGGGCGTTATAGTTAGAAATTAGCATTTAAAAAACCTTTGAAATTCACTGAAAAAACCATAGGTTTCAGACACGTTATAGTTCGAAATTAGCATTTAAAAAACCTTTGAAATTCACAGAAAAAACCATAGATTTCAGACACGTTATAGTTAGAAATTAGCATTTAAAAAACCTTTGAAATTCACTGAAAAAACCATAGGTTTTAGGGACAGTTATAGTTAGTTGGACATTTCACTCGTACAAAACCCGTGAAATTCCCCCGTTATAGTTAGTTCAGCTAACTATAACTCGCGCCCCGCAATGCACTGCTGATGACGTCACATATTACATCACTCATGACATGGTCAGTGACATCACTGATGACATCACTGATGACATCTCAAATGACATCACTGATGACATCATCCGTGTGATAATCTGATGCACCTCCTCACACCCTAATATAACCTTTGATACACCCACTCTAAATTACAGACCGCCATTCGCAAAACCATAGACACTCCAACACCAATAACTACATACCCACTCACTGATTCTTAGGTCTACACACACACATCCACTCACTCACCCGTACAGTCACTCATACTTATGGTCACTCAGTACAGGACTATCATATGCACTCTTACTCCTATATAGACAGTCAAACACCGCCACTCATCCATAGAGGTACTCACACACCTAGTCAGTCATGCAAATAATTAAACACACTGCCATTTACTCACCTATACAGTTATACACACACCAGCTCACTTAATCATACAAATACTAGCACATTGTTACGCTCTTATACAATCACTGATACAAGCACACACACATCCATACAGCCACTATCACAATCACTCACTCTCGCTAATAGCTATTTATATACTCCAACACACATATATACTGCCTTTCACATATGTAGTTACTCACACATGTACCACCTGGGACATACATTCACTCACTAACACACTCTTACTCACACTTACCCACCCATACAGTCTATCACAGATGCACTCTTGAAACCATCCACCCAGTGAATCACCCACTCACACATCTATGCACAGAGTCGCACACACCCCTCCAACACAAACACTCAGGCACCCATACCGATACTCAGACAACCATTCAATAACTCATATACACACTCATGTAGCTATTCACAAACACATGCAGCCACTTACAC
This sequence comes from Calotriton arnoldi, assembly GCA_963921515.1. NCBI lineage: Eukaryota > Metazoa > Chordata > Amphibia > Caudata > Salamandridae > Calotriton > Calotriton arnoldi. The sequence goes on along the minus strand of CAWUFW010002528.1, from coordinate 1,689,707 downwards.
AGCAACAGACAGACAGATACAGACATTCACCCAGTTTAGTCACTAACCCATGCATTCAGTAAGATACGTTAAATCACTCACTTATAGAGTCAGTCACGCACCTACTAAATCATCCATACAGACACTTATACACCCACTCATTCTTCAATACGTCTTTTCCTATATATATTAAAAATATTTAAACTTTACAGAAACACACAGTCACTGCATGATGTCAACAGTGATGTCATTTGAGATGTCATCAGTGATGTCATCAGTGAGGTCACTGACCATGTCATGAGTGATGTAATATGTGACGTCATCATCAGTGCATTGCGGGGGTGCGAGTTATAGTTAGCTGAACTAACTATAACGGGGGAATTTCACGGGTTTTGTACGAGTGAAATGTCCAACTAACTATAACTGTCCCTAAAACCTATGGTTTTTTCAGTGAATTTCAAAGGTTTTTTAAATGCTAATTTCTAACTATAACTTGTCTGAAACCTATGGTTTTTTCTGTGAATATATATATATATTCACTGAAAAAACCATAGGTTTCAGGGGCGTTATAGTTAGTTGGACATTTCACTCGTACAAAACCATAGAAATTCCCCCGTTATAGTTAGTTCAGCTAACTATAACTCGCGCGCCCGCAATGCACTGCTGATGACGTCACATATTACATCACTCATGACATGGTCAGTGACATCACTCATGACATCACTGATGACATCTCAAATGACATCACTGATGACATCATCCTTGTGATAGAGTGGCAGACCTCCTCTCACCCTAATATAACCTTTGATACACACACTCAAAAATACAAACTAACATTTTCAAAACAATGGACATACCAATACCAGTTACAACACACCTATTCAGTAATTCCAAGATCTACACACACATCCACTCATTCACCAACAGTCCCTATACAGTCACTCATACATGTACTCACTCATCATATGTACTCATACACCTATACATCCTGTTACACACCGCCACTCATCCATAGAGTTACTCACACACATAGTCACACATGCAAACAAAGTATCAAACATCCATTTACTTGCATATACAGTTATACACACACTACCACACTTACTTCTACAGAAACTTACACATACTTACTCTCTTAAACAATCACTTATAGAAACACCTACTTATTTGTACAGGAACTCTTCCAATCTCTTACTCGCACATATACTCACTTATATACACCAATACTCACATATACTCAGACACTCATACTGATACTCAAAAAACCAACTAATAACCCATATAGACACTCATGTAGCTACTCACCAACCCATGCAGCCACTTATACACAAAGTGAGAGACTGATACAGATATTTTCATATTTAAACATTACTCACTAACCCATGTATTCACTAAGATACACTTAGTCAGTTATACAATCAATTTTACACAAAAAATCATCCATTTAGACACTTATATACCCATTTATTCTTCCATCGACCTTGAGATATACATATATAAAACATATTTAATTTTCAGAAAAACACACATTCACTGGATGTCATCAGTGATGTCATTTGAGATGTCATCAGTGATGTCATGAGTGATGTCACTGACCATGTCATGAGTGATGTAATATGTGACATCATCAGCAGTGCATTGCGGGCGCGCGAGTTATAGTTAGCTGAACTAACTATAACGGGGGAATTTCTATGGTTTTGTACGAGTGAAATGTCCAACTAACTATAACGCCCCTGAAACCTATGGTTTTTTCAGTGAATTTCTAAGGTTTTTTAAATGCTAATTTCTAATTATAACGTGCCTGAAACCTATGGTTTTTTCAGTGAATTTCTAAGGTTTTTTAAATGCTAATTTCTAACTATAACGTGCCTGAAACCTATGGTTTTTTCAGTGAATATATATATATTTATTATACTATGTATACATGTTAAAATGTCTCGGTCCCCTGTTTGCCTCGGTGGCACGGAAAAAATGGGTGGAACTGATGTCAGCACGCCGACGAGGTCCTCTTGTGGCTCCGATGACGTCATACGGTGTCGCGAGCGGAGCCGTGCTCGTTGACGTGGGCGAGCTAGGAAAGAATTTCCGTGGAATGCTGGTGCAGGGGATATTCACCTAAGTGTTGAGGCTAGTCCTTTGGGAGCAACTGTTTATGTTGCCACTCCAGAAACCGAAACCAGTGATCCGAGGGCAGAGGCCCTGCAGATGGCACACGAGGTGGGGTGCCCAGTCGTGTGCACCGGCGGGGCAGCGAAGTGACAAGCACCACAACCCACAAAAAGGTAACGAGGGCACTGAATAACACAGGATCTTCTCTTTGTATCTGGCAGGAACAACAAAGTTAAAATGCCCTAGTACCAAAATGTAGAATTAGTGCTACAACGGTCTTCAAGAGGACCTGCGATGCCGCTTCTGCCTCCCGTACCCTGGAGGCGGCACATGGGTCACGCGGTACGGTCATACTGCGATGGGACGCACACTCGTTGACCTCTCATGGCACTGCTCCACACTTCAGGGAGGACGCTTTCCATTAGCTATGTTTTCTGATGACTTGTCGCGCTGGCCCCGTCCAACAACAGAACTCCTTTAGATCCAATCAGACTCTTCCACTGTCTCACCGGAAGTGAAACCAGGCCACGCGGACACTTTCACAATACAACAGCCGGGAATGCACTTTTCGGTAAAAAAACCACATTCCTTCCTCCTAATTAATCAAATAAACGTCTCACTGAAGAACAGGGGCCAGCTTCGATGGGTAAACAGCCGTTACAACGACTTTTTTACTTTGAGATACCATTACAACGCATGCATTACCACGCATGCGTTGTACATCACAAAGTCATTACTACGCATTTTTTTAGAACGCATGGTCATTTACCACGCATGCTTTTACAACGAATTTTGTTGTAAAGGTATGTATGGTAAATGACCATGCGTTCTAAAAACATGTAGACGATCCATGTCGTTGTAAGGAAACAGAGGCTGTTCCGTTTCCGCACAACGACGTGCACCGCCCCTCAGAGATGACGTGAAGCAGGAACCACGAGGAGAGAGGAACCATGAGGAGTGAGAGGTAAGGGGGATTGGGCATGGGGTGGGGGTTTCTTTTCTAGGGTTTAGGGTAGTGCAGTGGTGTTTGGGTGGTGTAGGGAGTAGTGTTTTAGGGTAGTGCAGTGGTGTTTGGGTAGTGTAGGGGTTGTGCTGGGGGTAGTGTTTTAGGGTTTAGGGTAGTGCAGTAGTGTAGGGGGTCATGCTGGTGGTAGTGTTTTAGGGTTTAGGTAGTGCAGTGGTGTATGGGTAGTGTAGGGGGTCATGCTGGGGTAGTGTTTTAGGGTTTAGGGTAGTGCAGTGGTGTTTGTGTAGTGAAGGGGACATGCTGGGGGTAGTGTTTTATGGTTTAGGGTAGTGCAGTGGTGTTTGGGTAGTGTAGGGGTCGTGCTGGGGGTAGATTTAGGGTTTAGGGTAGTGCAGTGGTGTTTGGGTAGTGTAGGGAGTCGTGCTGGGGGTAGTGTTTTAGGGTTTAGGGTAGTGCAGTGGTGTTTGTGTAGTGTAGGGGGTTGTGCTGGGGGTAGTGTTTTAGGGTTTATGTTAGTGCAGTGGTGTTTGGGTAGTGTAGGGGGTAGTCCTGGGGTAGTGTTTTAGGGTTTAGGGCAGTGCAGTGGTGTTTGTGTAGTGAAGGGGGTCATGCTGTGGGTAGTGGTTTAGGGTAGTGCAGTCATGTTTGTGTAGTGTAGGGGTCGTGCTTTAGGGTATAGGGTAGTGCAGTGGTGTTTGGGTAGTGTAGGGGTCATGCTGGGGTTAGTGTTTTAGGGTTTAGGGTAGTGCAGTGGTGTTTGTGTAGTGTGGGAGGTCATGCTGGGGGTGTATTTAGGCTTTAGTGTAGTGCAGTGGTGTTTGGGTAGTGTAGGGAGTCATGCTGGGGGTAGTGTTTTAGGGTTTAGGGTAGTGCAGTGGTGTTTGGGTAGTGTAGGGAGTCATGCTGGTGGTAGTGTTTTAGGGTTTAGGGTAGTGCAGTTATGTTTGGGTAGTGTAGGGTGTCGTGCTGGGGGTAGTGTTTTAGCACTAATTTTTCGTTCTACAGCACTAACCATAATTTCTATGACAAAATGAACCCCCTCATTTTGTTCCTTTTTAAATTAAATGTTTTAAATGTTACCAGTTTATTCCAATCAAGATGGCTTCAGGTGTGCCATAATTTTGTCATAAGTAAGACTGTTAGCGCTCTAGTTGTTCTTTAGAACATTGTGGAAAGCTGCAGTAGAACACAAAGGCATCAACTGACAGGCTGCTCCTGTTGAAATATAACAGGAAGATATTTGAGATCACACTTGAAACATGTCCTAATTTTTCTTTCTACAGCACTAACCATAATTTCTATGACAAAATGAACTCCCTCATTTTGTTCCTTTTTAAATTAAATGTTTTAAGTGTTACCAGTTTATTCCAATCAAGATGGCTTCAGGTGTGCCATACTTTTGTCATAAGTAAGGCTGTTAGCACTCTAGTTGCTCTTTAGAACACTCTGGGAAGCTGCAGTAGAACACAAAGGAATCAACTGACAGTCTCTGCCCTTGTTGGATGTACATGTTTTACTGAGAATGTCAGACTTCATTCTCACATGACTGAGAAAGATAATGTGAATTTACAGAAAATATGCTCTCATTTTAGCTTCTGGAGCACCTTCCAAAACTGTATGGGACAAGCATGTGAAAATAGTTTTCTCTCAAACATGATTCATGATATCCCAGCAGAAGGTTTTTCACAGGGTAAAATCACCTTAGAACACACCACACTTCCTGAAATTAGTATGGTACCATCAACAAATGAATTCTAATGTAACTAAAGTCTGTTATCACCCTTTATAGTTCTCCTTTTGGTAACCCTCAAAATCTTCGATTCACTACAATGCATTTCAATGGGGTACTATCATTTATATTGGTCCCAAGATGGCTGCCAGCAATTCCAGGATGAAGTGCTGACAGCCAATCAGATCTCACGATGACGTGTGGTTAGGCTCTGCCCAGATATATATGTGTTTTCTTTTCAAATTTCTCAGGAACTACTGAACGGATTTACACCATTTAACCAAAAGGCACGACTCTGAACCAAGGGCTACCTTGTTGCCAAATTTGGTGTAATTCCGTTCAGCAGTTCGGGCTGTAGCTGCGACTAAAGGTTCCTATGGAAAATTGAATGGGGAAAACACGTTTTGGGACCCCCTTTTTCTCGGCCCCCGCTTTACGAATCACCCCGAGACTTTCAGGATAGGAGAGGACCGGAGCGCCCCAACAAGTTGGAAAATTTCGCGAAGATTCGTCAACCGGCGCCAACGTTATTTCAAATAGAATGTTGTGGATTTCCTATGGAAAATAGGTCCTAACTATAACTATCTACTGGCGACCGCCAGTAGATTATATATATATATATATATATATATATATATATATATATATATATATATATATATATATACACACACACTTTTGACATAAATTAATAAAACACTTAATTACATACACTTACCAACATACTTATCAAATGGCATGAGTGATAAAGGCATGTGTGATAAAGGAATTTGTGGTAGAGACATAAGCGTGGTAAAGGCATGTGGTAAAAGCATATGCATGGTAAAGAATGTGTTGTAATGGCACTGCATGGTAAAGACTGTGTGGTAAAGGTTGTTTCCCATTGGGACATGTGCGATTTGTGTCCTGCACTGCATTGCAAGGAATTGACTTCTGTTTTGCAGCAGCATTACATAATGGCATGGTAGAAGTCAGTCTGTGATACCTTCTATCACCATCCAAAAATGTAACCCTTGCCCCATAATTTGTGATACGTTAGCCAGTAGTGGCCTCTGCCAGTGCATTCTGGGCCGCCTTGAAATTTTGTTTTATTTAGTTTTTTAAATGTTTTGTTGGCTACAGAACCAGTACTCCTTTAAAAGTATGTCGCAAAACAACTTCAGCATTGCACTAGAGTCTCTTTGAAGGTGAGATGCAAGAGGTAGTATTAATATTTACACCGTTAGTAAAGCTGCACCTCACATATTTCAGAAATCTTCTCATCTCTAAACTGGGCAAATAGGTGACCAGATTAATGGTGAGGGCAGAACACAGGATTCATGGTTTAGTGAACTGGAGCCATCTTAAAACGTGCTTGTGATGTGAGGGAAGGGGAAAGGTTGCTTGTTTAATAATTTTGGAGTGCTACCATAAATTGCAAGGCATGGAAAGGTTTTGGGACCCTAGTCTTCGAATAATCCAAACTCGCCTTTGTCATACGCATGTGCAGTTGGGATGTGATTCACTTTAGTTTGTTGCCTGTTTCATAATTTTCTAGTTCTTTACCTCTGGCCAAATATGAGCGCCAAACATAATCCATATTACCGATAATTGTTTTGACTGCCTCCTTTGCCTTGTATTTAGATTTAGGTAATGGAACTAGTATTCCGACTATATACAGAGCCACTACCACGTTTTGCACCTGGAAACAGGATACTCTAAAAATGTTTTAGCTGTGCACTACTATGGCGGTAGTCTGCAGCCCTCAGAGAGGAGGACACTTGGTTATTGGACAGCTAGTGGGCAGGGCTAGTGGAGTGCAGAGAGGGTTTTATTTTTGTTATTGCCCCAGTGAGTCTCTTAATGTGTGTTTTTTGTGCCTCCCTCTGTCAGCACAGCCCTGCGCATCAGCCTCAATATCCTTGGAATGTAGCTACAAGCGCTGCAATGCTAAAGTGTGTAGGCCAGGTACACTGCACGCTGCTACATTGCTTCAGCTGTCGGTCTGGAGCAGGGACAGAAACATACTTGACTACATACTTATGGGGCTTGGGTCTGAGCACTACATAGTGCTGATTGCTAGTTGAGTGTCACTAGTTTGATGTGTGAGGTGGTGCTTCCTCTGACTCTCTGTTCAACTTGTCCCCAGTTACAAACCTCTCTCAAGACACTGAGGAGCTCAAGGACCTGGTGATTGGGTCTCACTGGCATGCTGCAGAGTGTTTAGTCCAGTTTTTCCAGTCAGTGAAGGGGGAGGTTATGACAGGGTTGTTGAATGTACTGTTGTCGATGAGGGTGAAGAGCACCTCAATTTCTACAGTAAGCAGGGGAGACGACCTCTAATAGCCAGTGCTTTAAATGGGGGGGAAAAAAGTGCAGGTACTCATCAAATTGAGCTGTGGCCTGGGGGCGTGGCAAGGAGGCGGGGCAAGGAGGCAGGGCAATGGGCGGGGCTAATTACACAGTTAAAGGGTGCAATAATTTTTTTGAGTGCGAATGATGACAAATTGCTTTAATCTGTAATGTACAGGTCTAACAGTGTGAGGAAGAGGCAAGGGCCTACAGCACATGACTGGCCCACAAAAGAGTTTGCTGTAGGCTAAGCATTCCATGTTTAGGGCCGCCAGTATCACCGTCTTTTGTATGCTTTATCTTTCTGGTTATGGACTAACGGAATGCTATACAGCGCTGACCTTTACGTGCGGCCCCTGATCAACAGCAGCACTAGGCTGCAGTCTACTCGACTAAGAACTGACATCAAAAAGATGTTAAATAAACATGCAAACATTTATTTAAAGGTTAAGTGAAGTTAAAGAAAGTAACTAGGGTGTCCCGCACCTCTTAACTTTACCAACACTCATTTTTAAACACATCTTGCAGCAAGAGTGTAAACATTATATAAAGTCTCTTCCAAATTAAAAAGCGTTAATTCACTAACATGCAGAACCGCTTATCCTTATTACATCAGATTATATCAGTGCGTTGATAAGCATTTTTTCATTTAAAGTGATAGTTTTCAAACATGAATTTGAAAACATGAATTCTTCCCTCCACCCTGACAAGAATGCCAATGTTGAACTAAGAGTTAAGTCCATTATGTGCATCCTCTTGAGTGGCCTGGGTTCCTATTATACATGAACATTATATTTTATCAATCAAACACAGGGGAGGATTTTGTAAAACGCATAACCTGAAGTCACATTGCGAGGTCCTCCTATATGTGATAATGAAGAAAAAGGAGGTAAAGTATAAACAATTGCCTAGGATCACACAATTTGGTAAAGTGGGGAAGCCAGGATTAATCCCAGGCTTTCTGGTTGCACATTGTGCAGGTCAACTGCACAATGTGAAACCAGAAAACCTAGGATTAATCCTGGCTTCCCCACTTTACCAAATTGTGTGATCCTAGGCAAACAAAAATGTTTGCGAGTACCCATGATATTCACTAATCCGCTTGTTAGCTACAAATCTAAACACCACTTCTGGTGTAAATTTGAGAGTTGCATAAACGACAAAGACCATAAAAACGGCAAAATACTGAAGACTAATCTCCACCAAAAATGTGTATAGCACTCCAGGGGCCATCAAAAAGGAAAATTCCACCTCTGTGCTTCCATCTGTGATTTTTCAAAGGCCTGCTAGCCCAGATAACAGTCGCTGCTGCCCAAACGTTTTAACAGTACCAACTCCTGGCCTGAATGCACGACACAGAACCGGACCGAATGCAAGATATAATTGGGGTGGGGTGCACCCCATACAAACCCCCCTGAAGATACGCCCTTGGAGAGAGGAGACGGGCCAGCAGCGAGGACCAGAGCAAAACACAGCAGCAGAGGCAGGAACAGCAGGAAAGGAATTTATTAAATAGATTCCTTTTGTGTTGTTCCTGCCTCTACTGGAACACAGGATTGGATGAGCCCCTTGGAGAGATGTAATGCAGGGCACCGGGGTGAAGCACTGCAGCCACCCCTGCATTACACAAGCACACTAATTTGTTTCAGGCACGGTTACCGTGCACCTGCCAGCAACTAGGAGTGTGCGGTGGCAAGTCCTGAGACTCTAGCCTCACCTCCTTGTGTTCCTCTTCTGTGTCACTTGTCTCCTCTTCTGCTCTTTTGTGTTGTTCCAGCAGAGGCAGGAACAACACAAAAGGCGTCCAGGGTACTTACCTATGCACCGGAGTTGATGTAGATGGTTCCTCGCTGGGTCTGACTGGCGCTGGCGAATTCCTTCTCGATAGTGCTCTTCTGTGCTTCAAAGTAGTGATCCTGTGGCTCTGTTTTCCGTCCTCTGGCGCTGGGAAACAAAAAAGGGAAAACCAGCCCAAACTGCCCCTTTTAAAGGGCTTCCTGGCGGATGACGTCAGACGTTGCTTGGCTGTGCCATGTCACTACCGGTGTGAAACCGGTGTGAAATTGCCATCATGTGAGCATGTGTCACATTGTAAAAATGTGACGCATGCTCACAAGATCTGAAACGCCGACCTGATTGAATGAGTACCGGTACTCTCCTCGGTAAGGAAAAAGTGCTGGTACTCTTGGATGGAAAAAAAAGAAGTGCCAGTACTCAGTACCGGTGAGTACCGGTCCATTTAAAGCACTGCTAATAGCCCTCGGGAAGAGGCTAAACAGAGCTATGCATAACTTTCAGACTATCCGTTTGGGAGATTAGCTGTCCAGCATACCCCAAAGCACTGAGATCGCACTCTTTGCTCCTCACAGTGATGTGGACAAAATTAGCCAATATGTTTGACTACCAGTGCTTTAAATGGAAATATAGAAGTGCAGGTACTCACTATTTGTAGAACCTGTTTGCTCCTGAAAAGTGCTGATCCTCTCCTATTAAATGTATTGGAGCAGTACTGAGAAGTGCAGGTACTCTTCATTTCAAATTAAATAAGTGCAGGTAGTCTGTACTGGACTGGACAGTACCTGCTCATTTAAAGCACTGTTGACTACACTACATGTGTGATGTTTGGCAGGGCTGCATAATAGAGTATTTCTCAGCTTTGTTACAAGTTGGAAAGAGGATCCGGTTTACAGCAGTTTAAATAGTGCCATATTCAAGGGTTGTATTCTGACACAGAATTTCTTTGTATAATGAGACCATTTGTACAGGAATCCTGTGTCTGATATGTAGTATGTATAGACTGCAGGAAACTAGCTGTTGAGTCTTCTTTACAACTATGATTAAGAAACGGGAGCAATGTTGTTTTAGGCCATCAGGCCAATGGTTTTGTCCGAATTAATGGATTCTTAAAACTGTGCAGTCAGAGAGCTGAGCTGGAACCAGAATTGTTGGGCATGAGAACTGTTTAGCAAATTAAATGACATCATAGTAAGTGATAAATGCAAAAAGAACAATTGATGGATGGAATGCTGAACAATGTCAAACACACCTCCAGTTGGCGATCTGGGCCTAAATACATTGTTTTTGTGCTCACTGCGCCATTCCAGTTTGGACCCAGCCATATGCAAATCTGTCTTGACCCTGCTCCCCATGGAAACAGCCCAGTCCAAACTGCCAAGTCAAACCCTCCCTGGACTGGAAACAAGCACCCTAGGACCAGTTATAGGGTATCACCCCTCATCAGCCAGGTAGCCTGAATCCAGCGGCATGCTGAGCACGTGACCCACATCTGGGCATACCCGTCCCACTCGGAGTGACACATTTAAAAAGAACAATTGATGGACACACTCGCCCCCAGTCAGAGATCTGGGACTAAATCCATTGATTTCTTGCTCACCCATACCTTGTAAAACACTAACAGTATGTCTTTACACGTTCAAAGCTGCCTTAATGTGCAAATGCGGGACAATTTTTTTTAGCTGTTTCATTTTCTAATGGAGGCCACTTGCTGCCCAGTCCAAACCTGAAGGTACATGCATGGCTACAGTAACAAGCATTGGCAAAACCAATAGGTTTCGCCTATGCAATATATATTGGCTTTGTCAATGATTTATTAGATATGCTGCACAGCAGCAAAGGCTTAAAATAAAGAAAAAAAGTGCTATAATGCAGCCAGTGTTGACCGTGTCATTGCGCTTTTTTTCCTCTGTAAGCCATGTTGCATTGCAGCCTGTGCTGCTATGCAGTATATCTAAATAAAGCATTGACAAAGCCAAATAGCTCTCGGGTATGCGAGTGTTATTTGGCATTGTTTAATGCTTTTGTGGTGGACAGGAGGTTGGAGGGGGGCATAACAGAGGTAAACAGCCTGTACCACACATCATTTACCATGCATACACTTTTACCACACAAGGTAAGTGTAGGTAAGATCTATGTATTTGGGGCATAGGATGGTAAGGGTATTTTGGGGTATAGGGGTGGGTAAGGCAATGAGGTGGTAAAGGTAATTACAAAGGGGGGGATGTGGGGATTCTCTCCCAATAAAGATTTTAAAAAATGTAATTCATACCAAAAATAGGGGGTGGGGGAGGTCTCCCCTAAATAAGAAAAATAAATAAACTTAATTTAAAATGTTTTTTATGTATATTTTTATAAAATATATTACCACAAAAGAATTAAGTGCGCTCTCAGGCAGGGATAGTGGATGCAAATAAAGATTTATTGCTTCATAAATCTGTTCGTAACGCATTTCGACCTTCCAGCGGTCTTGATCACGCAGTGAAGCGTAGAGAGAGGTATCATTACATAGTCAATACAAGACATTGTTTTAGGATTGCAAGTACGACATAAACATTGTGGTAGGACTGCAAATTCAAGATAAACCAACATACGGAAAACAGCGATTGCCATCTTAGATTGGAGAAGATGAAATGCACAATTCATTGTAATACAGTCACATACCATTTAAGTTGTTATATGTCTATGTAAAATATAGCACGATGGCACCAGATTTGCTCAAGTGCATACAAGCTTGCATCAACAATGTACACTGAAAACATGTTGCTGGCCACGCGTGGGTCATGTTAATATGAGAGCACTGTGTGGGCTGATGCCCTATATGGGGAATGCGCAGTATTCACGCTGGTGCGCCCAGTGGAAAATCTGTCCCAAAGTAATGCCCGGTCATGAATAACCAGCATCCGGTCTGTATTGACATAGTGTCTATTATGTGAAGGGAACCCCCTATATCATGTGTGCCGTCATACCAGCATCTCTGCCTGCACGTGCTAGTCCCAAGTGGGTTGACTGCATTCCCGGGGAAAATAGACATGGTGTCTGTGATGCTGTGTAAAAGTTCCCCGTTTCTTGTACGACCTGGACTGAACACCTGAGTTTTGGAATCCCTACTCGCCATGGGAACTTGTTTCGCTCCCAGTTTTGTGAACCTGTTTCTGAGGGCATGGGAGGAGGAGATCCGCAATGACATCAACAACACTGATGACTTGAAATGGGTGGTTCTATGGCTCCGTTTCATAGATGACCTGTTTTTAATCTGGAAGGGCACTGATAGAGAAGCTGCCGATTTTATTACTAGGTTGAACTGTAACAATCGCAACCTCACACATGGCATGGGGGCTCCCTTCACATAATAGACACTGTGTCAATCTGACTGCTCAATTACACTACCAGGACTGAGCTGAGGCTGCTAAGAGTGAATCCGAGGTCCACTTTTGTGTATTTTGTTAGTATTACATGATGGGGCCTCCCAGACAGAACACATAATTCTTCCACCTTGCAACATACTGGGAAGTGAAACAATGGAGATTACTGGTAAGTAATCTGATTGCCTCCTCATCTTTTTCGTCATCCCATTCCTAAACTCATGAGGATATGCCCATACTCGGGCCTTCTTACTATATATAAGGAGAGAAAGAACAAAGGAACACACTAGCAGTGTCTATACACCATCTTTATTGAAATGAACAAACCTTAGAGAAATACAAAGTTGAAGTGTGGCAAGAACACAAATACGGATTCCAAAAACACTGCCCAAAATTACACCGAAACCTGGGAGACTGCCTTAGAAGGGAGCCATGAACCAAAATCCAACTTGTGTCCCTGCATCAATTTAAGTCTATTATGGCAAATGATTGTGGATGAAGAGACCTATGTAGCAGTGAACATATATCCACTAAAGAGGAAGAGGAAGCCATGCCTCTAGTGGAGTGAGCCAACACTTGCTCTGGAAAATCCATACCTGCATCTTTTAAGACCAGAGAAATCACTGTTTTGATCAATCGAACCAAGGTTGATTTAGAAGACTTACAACCTCTGTTCCTATTGCCAAAATTTATGAATAAGGAATCTGTCTACCAAATAGGCGAGGTCCTTTTAAGATATGTAGTGAGAGCCCTTACCACATCCAAAGAGGATCCAGGGAATGAAGGAGAGGAAGAATCCTAAAAGGAAGGAAGTACAATCTCTCTCGTTCTTTAATAAGTAGAATTCAGCTTAAGAAGAAAATTGCACCCCAAAGGCAAATCCTCTCTATTCTGTAACATCTTCAGATAGGGATATCTGCATTGAAGCAATTCGTCCATACGTCTAGCAGAAGCTATAGCTGTTCAGAATAAAAACTTTTAAGGTTAAGAATTTATCAAAGGATTAGTCCAAAGGCTCAGAGAGGACCCTGTAAAAAAAGACAACACCAATGGAAGGTCCCAAGGAGGAAAAAAAGATTTGGGTTTAGGTCTTAACAAAAGAAAACCCTTAAACAGCAGAGGACCCAAATCCTCTACAACAGTAAGACAACCCCTAGGAGCCCTAAAAGCTCTGATGGCAGACAATTGGAGTTTCAGGGTAGAAAAAACAAATTCTCATCAAACCCTCCTGAAGAAATTCCATATTTTTTCAGGGCTACTTTCCAAAGGGGATAAATTCTCGGTCCACCATTTATGAAAAAAAGCCCAGTGGTGGTTATAAGACTTCTTGGTTGAATTTATCCTGGAAACTTGAATGTAGAGAGATGCTGGTAAAGCCTGACCCCTTTTTAATAGACCCTACCTTAGCCAATAGACTAAGACGTTCCAGGGCAGTTGGGAATACAATTGGAGAGATCGAAGGAGGAGTAGACAAGGGAAGAATCTGCTCCTGCTCTGTTGTCAGGAATTGAAGAAGGGTGAACCATGTTCAGCATGACCAAAATGTGACTAAAAGGATAATCCCCAACCATTCCCTCAGAATCTGTAACAGAACCCTTGAAATGAGGGAAGAGATGAAAGGCATACAGAAGGGATTTTGGCTACCGGTTCAGAAAGGCATCCACCCCCAGAGATTGACTGCTGTGACCTTGAGAAAAAATTTGGGATCTGAGCATTTGCCTGATTTGTCAAGAGATCATCCACTGGATAACCTCAGCTGAGGTAGAGCTTCAAAAAAACCAAGAGATTTAGAGTATAATTCTGGGAAGTTGGAAACACCTGACTTAAAGAATCTGCTTGAATATTCAGTCGACCCTGAATGCGCACTGCTTTTGTAGACGAAAGATTCTTCTCCGCTCAACTCTTAATGTCTGACACAGATTGAGGGTGTGCAGTTTGTCCCAAACTGACGGTTGACATCTGCTGTGGTCACAAGGATGTCTGTGCTTATGATCAGAGTGAGTCTTTGGGATGGTGAAAAACGCATGCAAAGCTTTCTGAACTTCCATCAACTTCCTCTAGTTCGAGGACCTCTTTGACTCTTGAGGAAGCCCACGACTCTAAGCCGAGATCCCCCAGGACTGCACCCCAACCTCAGCTTGCTGGCAGTCGTTGCTAGGATCAGATGGTTGGGCGATAGAAGGGAGACCCCTGAAAAGAGCCTGAATCCCCAGCCTCCATGCCATCTGAGATCAAATCCATGGATTTACAGGAATGCTGGTGCGTAATCCTCAGATGATGGAAACCAGTTGATGTCCGATGGTCAGAACTACTTAACCCCAGTAAGATCAAGCTCAAGGAATGATGAACACTGTTGCTTCCTGTGAGAGATTAAAAGAACAGAAGAAAAACACAAATCTCACTCCCTTCTGGCCACTTAAGTAAAAACGAAGGCAAGTAAATAACAGCAAAAATGAAAATAGTCACCATATCTCCTTGGACCCGTAGCCACTCTCTCACTGGTGTCTTCTGCTTCTGTAGAATTGGTCTCAGATGACAGCATAATTTCCATCTTCTCTGAAGTAGAAGGTACACTTTCCCAACATCCATCCGGAAGCTGGCACCAATATAGTCCAGGGTCTGTGATGAAACCAGAACCAACTTCAGGTTTATAAGGAAACCAACATTCTCCAATTCCAGGCAAACCTTCATTGTGTGAACCACAGATAGAGAGGGAGAATATGCTTGAATCAGGAGGTTGTTGAGATGAGGGTAAACCCTTATGCCATTGGTTACACGGTTTACCCTTGCCAGTGCAAACCATTTTGTCTACTAGGGCATATTTTTCACGGCATTGGAGATCAGTATCACGCCATTGGGACAAACCTGCTGTCTTTCAGCAGTCATGCAGCAAAGTTCCGTTCACATTGCCTGCAATGCTTCTGATCATGAATTTCATCCTTTTGCAAAGAATCAATTAACTCTGTCTCATGAGATGAGATGACCATGTATGCAAGTGAAAGAGCACTGGGCCTTGAAACGTAATCTTAGTTAAGTCGTCAAATGTTCCCCCCATTGGTCATATGGACCTTTGCTAGCTGATTTGAAGCATTGAAAAGGAGTTTTCACCAACAATACAATTCTAACTTGTGAAGTCAGGGTGACTCCACAGTAAGGACCAGGAATCACTAAATATGGTTAAAAGGGGGTTATTTTGGATTACCAATCAACCCATTATATATGCAGACCAGAAATAAGTTCAGCAAATGCAGGAATACAAAAGGTAAACTTATGTATCTAAGTAGGTTAGGGTGCAACAGAATAATATATCAAATTGCAATAATCACAATTGTCTAAACACAGATTAAAGCAAACAGGTGTTCCACAAAGAAACTTTGAAAAGGAACGAATAAGAGGATGCATGGCATAGAAATGAAGATACCACAGTTTCCTTCTACTAACATGAAATAGATATCAGGTCATCTAATAAAATCTCTAAATTGGGAGCTTAGGACAAAAAGGGAAAGAAAAGTGTCCGCATGACCAAACTTCAGTAAAAATCTAGAAGAAAAGGAAATCTGTGTTTCGCATAAAGCTTCACACTTGCAAGAAAAGGGCAAGCAGATAGGTTTGTACCTCTCCAAGTCAATAGGAAATCTGCTTTGCACTACCTACAGCTGTGAAAACACCAATTTAAACATAACAAGAAATTCAGAACAATGTTATCTCTCTCTCTCTCTCTCTCTCTCTCTCTCTCACACAACCAGGGACCAATTGGGCCACTGCTTGAATGCATCTACATCCTCAGTCCAGGTTGACTCCGGATCAAACTGCAGCTTTGGTTCTCAGCCTTGAACATCTTGCCATCCTAGGACATGATGAACAGAAGGCTTCTTTCGGTCATTGTTTCTCCGCGTTGACTCAAGTTTCTTCTCAGGCCTCTCTATCAGTCATCTAATACAGACAATGAGCCTTTCTCTAGATAGCAAATATCATGATAATAAACCTGCAAGAGAAAGAGAAAACCTGCTGGCAATGGAAAATGCATTTCCACTTTAGGCCTCTAGTCTTGCCAACTTTAGTTAATCATTTTAATAGGCACTTCGAATACATGGTTACATATGCATGGGTAACTTTAAGAAATAAAAGTAAAACATGAGTTTTTAATAAAATTATCACCACGGGATTCTTTCTGAGTGACGGGAAGAAAGCATCAATACTACCCCTCTTAAAGAAGCCCAGCTGGAACCGACAGTTCCAAATAGTTATCGTCCCATCTCTAGACTTCCCTTTCTGGCAAAAATCCTTGAAAACGCCCTTAATATCCAACTGGCTAGTTTCTTTCAACAACATGATCTTCTAGATCATACTCAGTTTGGGTTTAGAAACTGTCATAGCACTGAAATTGCTCTTATAACAGCCACAGAAGAGATCAGATGGATCATGGACAATGGAGGACATGCTGCGCTTCTATTATTAGATCTTTCCGCAGCATTTGACACTGTTAATCATGCTCTGCTGATTGACCGCTTGGCTCATATCAGAATCAGAGGAGTTGTTCTCTCCCTTTTAAAATATTTTCTGAGTGATCGTGAACAGACAGTGTCTTTAAAAGAGTTTGAATCCAAGCCCTTCTCATTGCCCTCCGGAGTACCGCAAGGGTCCTCATTGAGCCCGACACTATTTAATGTGCACCTCATGCCTCTTGCGAACCTAATTAGATCGTTTGTTTTTTCCCTGGTATCATATGCCCATGATACCCAGATTGTGGTGTCCTTCTCCAATCCCTCGTGTGCAACGGCACTTAGACTCCATGATTGCATGCTGGCCGTAGAAGACTGGATGGGCAGAAACGGTCTTAAATTAAATTCAAGTAAGACGGAGGTTCTCCTTTTTGGCAAAGAATCCACCTGCTGGACACCCTCCTGCTGGCCGCAGAATCTAGGGTCGTTACCAGCTCCTGTCAAAAATGTTAGAAATCAGTGCGTCCTCATGGACAATAAACTTACCTTTGGTGACCAGGTCAGTGCCACTATTTCAACCACTTTTTATACTCTTAAGTTAATCAAAAAGATTCTTCCATATATTCCACCTTCTCTACAAAGAACAGTAGTAACAACATTAATATTGTCTAAATTAGATTACTGTAATGGGCTGTATTTAAACTTACAGGTGCAGTACCTAAATAAATTGCAATGTCTCCAGAATACTGCTGCTAGGCTCTTGTTCGGAATCCCCAAATTCCAATCTGCTATACCAGCTTTACGGGTGCTTCATTGGCTCCCGGTCAGACAAAGAGTTAATTTCATAGCCATATGCATCACCTTTCTAGCTTTGCATGATCTTGGTCCAAATTTCCTTAAGGACAAGCTTAAATGGTGTCTACCAGAGAGGCCCCTCCGTTCAAGTGCAGCTAGAAATATTAGGATCCCCAAGTTTAGACGCGCCTCCTGGGGCGGCAGAAGTTTCGTGACAGGGGCTTCTAAACTTTGGAACTTCCTGCCACTGCATATTAAATCTCCGGCAAACTTCCTTTCCTTCTGTAAGTCACTGAAAACACAGCTTTTCACCCTCTAACTCTGCTCACTCGCTCCGATACTCAGTTGTCCTTGACGCCTCTGGGCAGCTATTAGCGCTTTATAAAATTAATTAACATAACATAACAGTAAATGAGTACATGTTTACATATGTAAAGTATTCTTCAACATAAATGCAATATAGGTTTGAAACCTAAGTGTAAAATGTAAATGAGAATTACATCTCCATGTTTAAAATGAACATTAGTGCACGTATCTTAATCTCTAGTTTCTACAGTGAATATACTTCAGTAATGTGTTTAAATGCGTCACACACGTTAATAAAGTTAAGGCACACAGTGAATATGATGTCAAGTGCACGTATATAGTTTGCGCTTCTCTTACGTAGGAAGGTGAAGTCTAAATTGCCCTGCTTCGCAGGTGAGCTAACAGTTCATTGCTCAACTAACTTAGTTGGACACTGTCCTGATTTTTGGTGGGCATTATTCAGCTCCTTCTGTCCCATTCGTCTGTTTAGGTGACAAATGCATGGACTCCAAGCCGTTCTCCAGGAGACCTTCACTGGCGGTTTTTCCTTCCAAACTTGGCATTTCAGGGAAGCCGGTTGTTGCATTAAGTCTGGCCATAGTCCTAGACGACCGTATGACTTGCAGATCTGAAACAAGCTAAAGTTTCAAACTACATCTGCTCTTTCCTCATCCGACATCTAGATCTCGAGCTGCTGCACACACTTTCCCCCGCCCTTTTTCCTCATATATAAAGCAGTGATCTTATTTGTGCGTTATTATTAAAAGATACTGGTGACTCAGGACCCATATTATTGTTACCTGGTTTTGAACACCTGCTATGAGTAAGAAACAATACGTATAAATCCAGCAGGGGCGGGCTTCATACAAAACAGATCGAATCACCTGCAATCACCGTGCCTTATTGGAAATGTATTGGAACATTTCAACGCCTATACACAACTGCCACCCAGTGGCTGCATTCTGAATTGCAACCCGGTCTTTTTTCAATAGCCCTTCTTCCAATCGTTCTCCGTTCTGTAGTAACCGCACAAAGTGACTAATTTCAATGTATTGCTAGACGGTTCTGTACTTTTCAGTCAATCCATCCTTCACTCCATTCTGCCCCGCAAGTCTTCTGCAATTAATCCTCCTCCTCCATTATATTTTTAATCAGCACCGTAATACCCGCTTACTATCAGAGGTGAGATGAGGTCTTAGCAAATTCCAGAAGCATGCCAACTACGATACTTTCACAATGACGTACAATATCATCCAACTATACCAATCACTATGCGTCCCCTGAAAGTGTGCTTGTACAACTGCCACTCTGCTAATACACACCACGCCTTTATTGCTGACACTATATCAACTTTAAATTTAGATGTCCTCTTACTAACTGACATTTGGTTGTGTTCCGTCTCTCAACGTAGTCGTTCTAGTCTACCCTGGTTACAACGTTTTGATAGCAGACAGGTTGCACAACTTTGTTGATAGGGTGCACTCATTTTCATTGACAATTTGCTGTGTGTCCTAATTCCTTCAACAAAATGTGAGTTCTTCGAAATCCTCCCCGTTGCCTGGACGGTTTCTCCAAACAGTCACCTGTTTTTATGTAATAAATCACTTCCCGGGTGGGGGGAGCTGCACAAAGATTTAATTAATGACAACTATTTTTGTAATCAAATAGTTACTAAAAGGCCAAAATCCTTACCTGGGAAATGTTAATATTAACTGGAGTCATCCACCAGATAGTTATGCCCAGGCACTAAAAAATATTCTCCTAACACAGCCTCCTTCACGTCTCCAATTCTCAACTCATTGTAAAGGGAAATCCTAGATCCAGTATTTCACCATACATACAAAGTTGACTGGTTAAGCCTAATTGAAGTAGATTGGTCTGATCATTTTATTGTTCCTTTTCTCATAACCTCTTCCTTCCCCCTGTCCAAGGCACATTCACCTTCTCTCATTCTAATGAAAAGGCACCTAAAATGTCTTTTGATCTTCAGCGGACAATGGCACTGAATAAAATCATATAAGATGGCTCCATCTGTCATACTTGAATTAATTGTTTGAGAGCTACAAAAGAGCTGTTCTAAGCAGTGTAGACTTAATTGCTTCTGCCATAAAACTCAAGACTATAAAAATAAAAGGATCCCGTGGTTTTCTGAAGAACTAGCTAGAATGAAATCTGAACCCATGAACCTGGAAAGCATATGAAGAACATTGATGGCCCCGGAAGCATTCCCACACTTAGTCTGTAGTGTTGTGTGATCATGTGCAGTAGGACCCTTGTGGTCCTCTGTGGACTCCTTCTGATATTACGTAATCAGTAGGGGATTGTCTGGGTATGGTCAAAGTTTGGCGCAGTCCGGTCAGTTAAAGGTTCAATGCTGAACAATAAAGACGTGTGCTACTGTGCTCCATATAAGACGTAGTCATTTATGTTCTCCAGAGCTGGGGTGGGTCCGGCAACTGCCGACGAGTAGGGGATAAGTACCCTGAAGAAGAAGACTGCTCTCCCTGGTCCAGCAAACTGCTCATGCACGCCACTTGTGCCACAAGAAGCAATCTATGGTTGGCGTATGTGGAGTCCATGCTCTGCTCTAGCTCTTATGAGGCCCTTGAAGAAGGTGACGGGCCTACGGAGAATCACAGTCAGAGAGCCTGCCAGAAGCCTACTGGTAAGGCCGAAAGAAGAGATACTGCACCACGTGTAACACAGAGCCATTGTCCATATACAGCAGGACGCTATAGGCAGCGACAGCCAGGTACGAAGAAGCGCTAAAGACACCGACAACCAGGTGTGAAAAAGCACTAAATGCAGAGACAATTGGATGCAAAGAAATGCTAACGGCAGAGGCAACTAGGTACAGAAAGTACAAACGTACTTACCAGCACAATCGAGGGAAGTGCCACATGACCTCGAATCGGGTGTGAAGACCAAGTCCGGTTGAGCTGCCGATGCTTGAAAAGTGGCAAGTAGCATCCAATCTGGAGAAAAGACAGTCGGAATAGTGAAATTTGTCATCAGCTGTGACAGAAGACAGTGCCACCGTGTTTTTGAAACCCCCACCTACATTTGACACTGCCAAAAAGCAGAATTGGTGCGAGATGGACTGCATGGATCGAAACGCTCGATGACTTCATTGATGCTCTAGAAGAAGTAGATGACAAAAAAGATCATTAAATACTTAAAGAACCTTGCAGGTGATGGAGTGAAAGAAATGATTAAAAAAACATGCTACAAGCTACGGACGTATCGTACCATCAAATCAAAGAAACGTTGAAAGCCAAGTACAATCAAATGCCAAATGTCAACTGTGAAAGGTATATTTTCAACCAGGCAAGACAGCAGCCTGGTGAAACGATGGACTAATTTGTCGAAAGACTTAATACCCTCATCAAGCACTGCAAATCAGTGAATTCAATGACGAAGCAGCAATGCGCCTCGGTTCCTTTAGACAACACATGCTGAGAGAGATATTCAGTCTAGAAAAGGTACTCATGGCTGCAAGAGCCGAGGAACATGCAGATCGACAGGCTTCTGATATGGAATCTGGAACAGCCCAGAATGAATTACCGTTGATTATAAAAAAGTAAGCAGAA
The DNA here is from genome assembly GCA_963921515.1 of Calotriton arnoldi. Lineage (NCBI taxonomy): Eukaryota > Metazoa > Chordata > Amphibia > Caudata > Salamandridae > Calotriton > Calotriton arnoldi. Next base: position 1,668,300 of record CAWUFW010002528.1, on the reverse strand, counting down.
ACACTAAGTGGAGGCCCATAAGATGTCTCCATAGAAAAATAAATTGTATTTCCGATGTGGATTCTCATTTCTACATGAAGGTAAATGTCCTGCCATTGTACAGACATGCAAGGGATGTGGGGAAGTAAACCATTTCCTAACTGTCTGAAAAGCAAAAGAGGAACTAAGTGCGTTACGACAAGAAGAGAAAATGAGTACCAGAAAGTTCCAGAAGCATTCTAGCGACACCCACAACACCAAATGGCAACATCAATTGAGGCAAATGGAGACTAAACTAAGTCAATCGTCATTAAATTCGTCTTCCAAAGGCTCTTCAACATCATCGTCGAGCGACAATGAAGAAGATGGATGTGCAATGGCGATGTCGACCGAAGAACAATGTGCACATGTAGGATTGGCTGCTTGCAAAGAAGAACACAAGTTAAAGAGAGATCGCCACGTGAGGTGACCAAATTTATTTGGACAATGCCCTAAATTTAGGCTAAAGGTGAATGGCTGCCCTATAACTTTTATTATAGACAGTCGTGTATCGATCAATATCATGCTGACAGAAAAACATAACAAGCTGTCTCTGGTATCCCGTCTAACGCCATTGAAAACAAATGTGTACACCTGGGCTGCTTCTACACCATTGGAAAGTCGAGGGTCATTCGTAGCTACCATGAAGCATAAGAAAACAACAGTACAAGCACCAATTTATGTCCTCCCAGGTACTTCGACAAGGGCATGTCTACTCAATATCAGCACTGCTGCTGACATGGGACTGATATCCATCAACTACAACCTCAGTGCACCTCATGAAATCGTAAGTCCATTCCCATCGTCATTTCACGGACTGGGAAAACTCAAGACAATGAAGGTGCAACTTCACATTAATAAGTACATTTGTCAGGTTGCTCAGTGGCACCATATAATTGATTTTCATTTACAAGAGGCCATTGAGAAAGAACTAGAGGCATCATTAAAGCACAATATCATCAACCGCTCTACTAGTCCAACGCCATGGGTTTCACCCATGGTAGTAGTGCCAAAAAAGGACAGTGGGGGTGCGGTGTGCATCTGTGTTGATATGCGCTAGGCCAACAAAGCAATCGAGAGAGACATCCAGGTCCACACATAGTAGACATGATTACACAGCTGAATTGCACCAAAGACTTCTCCCGTCTTGATTTGAACAAAGGATACCATCAACTCGAGCTGGAAGAGAACTGTAGGTACATTACTACTTTTCCAACTCATGATGGTTTGTTCAGATACAAAAGACTCAGTTTTGGTGTGCCATCGGCTGCAGAAATCTTTCACGATGTCATTCGCCAAGTAATTCAACCTGTCACATTTTAACTACAGAGATGATATACTAGTGTTTGGGGCCACACGAAATGAGCATAACAACCTATCTGCTTGCTGCTGCAGGTCTCACTTTAAACGCTGAAAAGTGTGAGTTTCACAAAACCAAACTCAAGATCTTTGGGCATAGTTTCCCAGAAGGGGGGATGACTCCTGACCCTGAAAAAGTACAAGCATTGTCATACACTTGTCCCTTGCAGGATGTGACCATGCTACTATCCTTTTTAGGCATGCCCAGCTATTGCTCCAGATACATTTGTGACTTTGCCATGGTGAGTCAATCATTAAGAGTTGACAAAGAAGATTGTTCCTTTCCAATGGTCCCCTGAATGTGATTGAAGTTTCAAACAAATCAAACACGCCATTGAAAATGCAATTGAAATGACCTATTTTGGTCCAAGTTACACACTGAGATCGTAGTAGATGCAAGTCTGGAGGGGTTGGGCACCATTCTTGCTCAACACAATGGGGATCCAAATGTTCAAAAACACATTGTAGCCTATGCTAGGAGAAGTCTGTCTCAGACTCAATGTGCCTATTCTCAGCCAGAAAAAGAGAGCCTGGCTGTAGTGTGGGCTTGTGAACATTTTCATGGGTTTCTGTTTGGAAAGAACTTCACCCTTGTCACTGACTGCCAGGCATTACTCACCATTTTTGGAAATCTGAAAGCCAAGATGTCCCCTCGTATCAAGAGATAGGGTTGCCATTGCAAGTGTATTATTACACTATTGTGCATAAGCCAAGAAGGATCAATACCCCGCATATTACTTTTCACGAGTGTCACAGTGCAACGTAGCAAGCGGCTGAAGATAATATCAATTTCATAGTAAAGATTAGTATGCCTGCAGCTCTAGCCATTGAGCAAATCCTTGCTGCTACCAACACAGACAGAGACATGCTCGCACTTAAGGATATCATTGCAACGCAATCCTGCAGAAGGCAAACTCAACCTCTCATAGATGTTGAATATCAAAAATTCAAAAATGTGCAGGACGAACGTTCTGTCACTCAAGAAGGTATAGTGCTAAGAGGTTCGAAGATTGTAATACCTGAGAGCTTGAGGCAACAACTCATTGAATTGGCACACAAAGGACATTGTGGCATTGTGGCCAGCTAGAGAGCCCTCAGCGACAGAGTGTGGGTTCCTCGCCTTGATGAAAGAGTGGAGAAGGAACTGAAAGCATGCCACCTGAGTAACTGCTCATCTCCCAAGACTTGCCATCAACCACCCATGACAAAGTCATTGAGAGGCCGGATGACATTTTTGCAACACGGGGTGCTCCTCCATTCTTAAGTCTGACAGCAGTCTACCCTTCAGTAGCGGAAAGTTTAAGGGCTTTCTTTATTGCTTGAATGTCAAACATTGGAAAAGCACACCTCTCTGGCCACAGGAATATGTCATTTTTGAACAATTTATGGGCACCCTGAAGAAAGTGATTTAGCCCGCTGCGCTAGAGTGAATCAATCTCAAGTCAGCCCTACGCCCAGCCCTTTGTGCCTATTGGTTAACTCCCCATTCTACAATAGGTGAAAGGCCTGCCTCTTGCTGTTTGGGAGAGCCATTGGGACCAAGTTACCACAGTGGACCACAAACTGAGTAATAGACACTGAGATTTGTTTCATAGACACTTCCCGCAAAAGCAAGATGAAGACCTATGCAGATAAGCGCAGATGCGTTTGGGACATGGTTTTCAAAGGAGACGGGTCCTAGTCAAACAAAAATGTGAACAAAAGACTGACGCTCCATTTGATGCTGATCCATTGAGGGTCGTGACAAGTAAAGGACATATGGTGACCTCTCAACGTCCCGGAAAGTCCATTATGAGAGACTCGTCACATTTCAAGCATCTGCCTCAATGTTCATTAGCTCCAGACCTTACGAGTGAGACAAGTCCTCCTGAGCGCCTGAGTCAAGCATCTGAGTCTACTTCAACATTGCCAGGTGATAGTACAACTTCTTCACCTGTACGCCTCGATCTTGGAGACTGGTGGGAGTACTTAGACGACTCATTGAGGAACTCTATTGTATATATGTTGTCAATACTTTTTATTTAACAAAGGGGGAGATGTAGTGTTGTGTGATCATGTGCAGTAGGACCCTTGTGGTCCTTTGCAGACTCCTTATGGTATTACATAATCAGTTGGGCTGTGTCTGGGTGTGTCCAATTAATTTTAAGATGCATAGCATTCAGTTAACCGTTGCATGCTGAAGAATAAAGACGTGTGCTACCGAGCTCCATGTGTGGAGTTCTCATTTATGTGCTCCAGAGCTGGGGTGGCTAAGACAATGTTTTGTATGAAACTTAATTAGCACAAAGTGATCTTGCTTAGAGTATCTCTTCCAGTCTAACATCTACAACATCATAAACCACCCCAAAGAACTTTTCAATCTGGTGAAGCTCAAGTTGGCTGCCCCCACAGAATCAATCTATCCACTATCTCAAAGCAAATGTGATGATTTTGTAGGTTATTTCACAAATAAGATACTAAACTCTATACCAGTGGTGGACTCCTTACCTCAAACAGCCTATTTAATTTCAAGAGATACAAAACCTTAGACTAACTTCACTCCCATAACTGAAAACTTTCTTGAAATGGTTATAAAAAAACTAAAAAGCAACCTTTTATCAGGGTGGCACTATTTCTCCTGTCTTCATCGAATATCATTTCAAGCTGTTCAGTAAGTTATGGTGCAGCTTAATAAATGGGTATAAAAAGGAAGGTGTTTTTCCTGATCCTCTTAAAATTTGCCACATTACTCCTTTACTGAAATGACCTCAGGATATTCCGAATTAAATCTCCAACAATCTTCCTATTATGAACTTGCCCTGGTTGGAATGAGTTTTAGGAAAACCTGTAAACATTCAGCTTACTGATCACATTGAGGTTAATAAACTCCTAGCACATTATCAGTCAGGGTTCTGAATTGGGTGCAGTACAGAGATACAGCCACATTAAAGATTTTAGATGATATTCATCACATTCTAGGTAACAGAGCTACCGGTCTTCTCTCCCAGCAGACTTGTCTGCAGCCTTTGACACAGTTGACCATGATCGGTTTAATGAGGTCCTGAAGTCACACATGGGTAGAGATGGTGAAGTGTTTTAGTGGTTCTCGTCATTCTAATCACAAACATCTGGTCAGATTGAGCAGTTTTACTTCAAACCTGACATGAGTAGCCTGTGTTGTACCTCAAGTTTCAATATCTTTTCCTGTATTACTCAACATATATATGGATCCGCTTTGAGTTTTAATGGAAGAACCAGGTGTGGAATTCAACCAGTGGCAAATAATACGCAAACTTAATTGAAAATCGCATCCTCCAAAAACTTCAAATTAAAAAAACTGCTTAAGGATGCTCCAGAGCTGGATGTCAGAACATTTTCTAAATCTTAATTTTGATAAAACAGAATTTCTTACTCCATTGGCCTCAAGATCTGAATTTCAAAATTAAATGGCTATCAGAACTTCATAGTGAGGGCTTCACACCCTCTGTGTCCAAAGAGGTAAAATCTCTGAGGCTTTGGGTAGCTTCGCACCGGTCTGTAGCTGCTCAAATTGAAAAATTTGCATCTAGAGAAAGAGTTGTACTGCACTAAGAAAATATTTTTTTCTTCTTCCAAATGACTTCTGCCTTATGGCGCAGTATTTGAAAATCTCCAGAATTTATTATGGAAACTCTCTTCCCATGTGTAACTCAGCCTCATCATTCACCCCTAATAAAGCTGTTCTTCTTTTGGTGGCCAAGTTGAGATCAGTTGTAAGAAAATAGGACCATATTTATCGAGTGCCTAGAGATTTGTATTGCCTACTGCTGAAAGCCAGTATTAAATTCAAATTATCATGCATTACTTTTAAAGTTTACATCCCCAACAACACAGTGATCTTCGCGCTAGCCTTGAGTTATCAGAGGGAAGAAGAAACTAAGGGATTCTGCAAAATCTAACATTAGTAACTGTGAAGTATATAACTCAAAAAACAGTAACACAATCATTTTCCAGTGCAGCACCAACACTCTGGCACTCGCTGTCTCTTCCTTCTTCAAACAACATCTGGACTAGTAGTTGTTCTCTTTGGATATCTGTATTCTTTTATTTTATCACATCTCTGTTCATCTTTTGAGCTACTCATTCTCTCTTGCATCCTCTTCTGTACTGCCCAATGTCTTTCCAAACTCCTGATTTCTTGTGTCCTCTTTCACCTGCCTCCTGGTGTCATGGTGTGGTTTTGATGCTTGGATGTGCATAATTGTTTTCAGTTATGTGATTGTTCACTTTGGATATATAGAACAAGGCTATGCTTGTGTTCTACTGTACAGTGCACTGATATTTTTTTGGATGAGTTTCTTCATAAATAAATGGTAGGAGTCCAGCATACCTACTGTTTCACTGTGCTTTGGTAACATATGCTTTGGAACATTTCTATTTTTTCCAATCTGATCCGAGCTACATCTGGAATCACATAAATGTTGCCCCTGTACTGCTGTAATGTCAATTGGATGTTTTGATGGTAGCTTGATTTCACATCATTCAAGAAATACCCCCCTGCCCCCTCCATCTTTGCTTTGTTGTTATCCTCCTCCACTCTTTTTATGCCTCACCTCTTTCTATTTCTGATCACTGCTGTCAACATTGCATTAGTCACCTTCCCTCTCCTAACATTGGCTTATCTCAGTGGTTACTGTAGGAAAGTGGCAATATTAAGTGGTATTGCTGGGAGGCCTTACCATGTAATATTAACACAGTACCCAAAAGTGGACCTCTGATATGCATTAGTAATCCTTTTCTCAGTCCTGGTAGAGAGGCAAAGAGTAGACAGGCTTACTTCAAGTAACATGTGTTAAGCATTTTACAGTACCAAAATGGACGATAAGTAATTGGCATGACTCGAAAGAAATCAGGCACCAATTTATAAAAATAGAGCTTATTTTTTATAAATGTAGACACCAAAACGAAATCAATACAAGTTGTATAGCCGGAGTTATCAACTTTAAAGTGTTTCATAAATCAGTACTTTGCAGAGCTGTCAAACTTTACCATTGCGATCAATGAAGAAAATCGCAGGTGACACTCAGTCACTTTTTGTCGTGTAGTTCCTATAGTACCCATGCAGGACCTGCGCGTTTGGATAACATAAACCGTGGGCTTGGTGGCAGACTGATTCTGTGCACCCCCGCCGCGTATGTTAGCCTGATTTGCATTAGCTAGCTCACAGTGCCACTAGAATCTCCTCTTATCGGGGAAAGATTAGTTTCTGGCAACCTTAGACCATGACAACCCTGATCCCTCAGAATTGTGGAAACAATGTACTACTTTTCGCTCAGTCACTCGTGCTTACTTATTCGCTTTGTCTCAGAGAGTTGCACAGAATAAACAGTCTGGGCGTTTCAATAAGTATTTATTGAACAGTTGTTATTCTAGTGTAAAATATATGTGCTGTAGTAACCAGCAGACAATAGCAGAGATATATTATCAGCAGTATGATAAAAGTGAATGGATAGAACAGTTCTACCATGTTGCAATAATCATGAATACATACATGAATATAAAAGCATTATGATAGTGCGCGTACTCCTACGATGCCTAACTAGATGTACCTGAGTGTACCTAGCATATGTGTAGGTCTACTAGCCTAAGAGCCTAGAATCCTTCTAGGATTTAGTCGAACCCCCATACCTGAATAGAGAGAGTGTGGGACCCCGTCCTTTTCTCGAGTTGGACACCCCGCAAGGGCTGTGTCAGACCGCTGTCAGCTGGAGCGACTGCATGCAGGAGTCTCAGCGTCTCTGGTCAGTGTGTCAGCATGGAAGTCTCGGTTCCCTCTGTCTTACCAGGGTAAGATGTGGTGTATTTATACCCTGAAGACTCTAGTTGCTTCGTATGGTTTGTATTGGGCCTTATTAGACTTGAGGAAGATGTCAGGGGTGAACTTTGTACATACATATTATGCAGGTGGTGTATTCCTAGAGAGTCATGCATAATTGATGAGTACAGTTTGGGCCTGTGTTTGGGAAAAACCCTGCTGTATTCAAAACCACAGGCGAGATAACGTTCAGCCCACAGAGCTCATTGTGTACTAGCGAGGACCAATGTAGGTGAAAGATCATGCCTATATAAGGAATCATGACTATAATAGGACATGTACAGTTATGACCGTAATGGGGCATATGCGGCTATGACCATAATAGGGCAAGTACGAATATGACCTTATTGGGGCAAATACGAATACGTCCATTTTAGGGCATGTATGAACGGGTCTACATTAGGGCCTTTATACGGAACATAACACCCACTCCACTTCCGAATAGGATGATAATGACCATACTTAAAATCTGGACAATTTAAAAACATTTTAAAAGCAAGTAAAAACATGGTTTTAAAATTGTAAATAATTTTTTTTTTCAAAAATGTTACAATTCAGCTATTTCCAATTGCCACAAAAAAAAATGTCTATTTTGTTTCTCTATATAAGTTGCTTCACTCAAAGCGGAAGAAGGCCATGCTTTTCTCAAGCAAATGTGTCAATTTAGGAAATGTTCCAAATTTGCTCGTTTATTATGAAAACGAATGGAGAAGCCGAATTCTTTCCCAGGACGCGATGAGCCAATTCGAGATTAAGTGTCCTGGCTGGGAAGCACAACATTACAGTGTTAGCTACTGCAGACGACATATCCAGCGCTTCACAGAGAACGTCAATCGCACATAGATGGTATGTAGCACTGCCAACAGTCGATGCTGCGGCAGCTTGTGCGGCAGTTGTTACCTGGGTGCCTGTGGAGGAGTCACCTAACCAGCAGGAGCAAACGGCACCTGTGGATTCTCCAGGAATGCGTTCATCAGAATCGGAAGGCGCTGGGGACAACACAGAGCGTGGGCCTTTATGGGGTCCAGCATTGCATCCGTGTCCGGAGGCGCATCTGATGGAAATGTTAGACAAAGATCCAACGTGCATTCTTCTCCGCAAAACAGGCATCGAAGAACAGGTAAGATGCAGTCTACCCAGACTGGTCGAAAGGATAGAAACCAGGAGGCATTGAGTTCTCGCAGGCAAGAAATGCCCAGAAGTTGTACCATGCGTTCACGGTATTTCCGCTCCAGGAGCATGTTCGCCATTCCCTCGGGAATTGGGCCGTCCATTGCGTAGCAGTAGTATTATAAATAGGACCCCTGCAATCAGCAACAGGATAAGCGGGAGTCCTCCAAATACGCTTCCCAATACGGAGTGTATAAAATTTGGGATTACTCTGAGGACTGTCTGAAAGGTGCTTAACAGTCCTGACCCTATGGTCTTAAATAGGTGTACGATGCCGCTTGTATCAGACATATTGAAGATACGACCCACCATTTCTGCAAAATGAATGGGGCAGTTTGTACGTATGAGCGCCTGTATCTCACTCGAGGTCATTGCAACTTAAAGTTCATAGATTTCTCGAGCAGAGATTAAGGGCACGGGTTGCTGTAAAAGCATGGCTTGCAGTCTGCTCAGAGTATCAAATTGTATGAAAGAAACGTTCAGTGAAGGCCATAGCGGCGCCTCCCTGACTGTGTTCAGTGGCGGAAACAATATTTGCATACAGCAAGTAACCCTCGAGTTAACGGTGACCAGATATGCGACGCCCGGAAGCATCCCACAACAACCTTGATCATTTAGCATCAAGTAACTCCCATTCGAGAGCAACTCGAAAACCGGCGTGATCACTGCAGCTGGGGTCCCAGTCATGTGACAAGATAGGTTCGCTACTGAACCGCTACAGGCTCCGTGCAGAGAAATATCCTGACACATGAGAGAACCGCTTAAAGCGTTCTTGCAGTTTGCACCGCTCAGAAATACTTCTCGATCCCCATTCCGGCATCGATATCTATATGGTAACTCCCAAGATTCCTTAATGTATCCCTTACCCATTTTTTCATATTTGCCTGCCTGCCTTTGCTCAAGGCAATATTGAAACTGAAACGTAGTGACCGGCAGAGTGATTTGGCCATGAATTAGCCATTCGGTTGATGGTAATTCGGCTACAGTGAATGGTAACCTTTCCAGTTTCTCAATACGCAGCATTGTATATTTGGCTCCCCTTTGTGCCAATTATGTCTGTTTATCAGTTAGATTGTATTCTGAAAACAGAGACGTGGTGTTTATAAAATGCCAGGGCACATAGCCTGCACGCAAAGATTGTAGCGTCCAGCTTAGCATCATAATAGAACGTAACTGTGATTGCCCGTGTTGTAACAAGGCCAAATCTTGTTCTAATATGTCGATTGCCGAAGACACAATGTTGCCTAAGGAGTAAATCCTGGAGGTCAAAGTTGTTAACCCATTATCCACAACAGCTAAAGCCTTCTCTAAGTTAATACAGTTTATTTCCCATATTCTTTCTGCGGCCTCCTGTTGGGATATTTTCCAGTTTTCATTATAGTAGGCATAAATGCCGGCATATATGAAATGTTTCTGACGTGTTTTCCTTGGGCCTAGTAAAAAATTCCTAAGGTCTACATCAGGTGTGAGTAAGGTCAAGTGATGTTTCACTTCTGTGAGTGTTGAGGTCTCTAGCCAATAAAGGCACAACTTCCCAACACTATAGGATGTCACTACCCCTGGGTGTTGTCTTTGTACATAGCGTGTATCTGGCCTATGGATACTAAACCCTTCGGTTGTATTCATAAATCTCTGTTGACAGGTTTTTGTGTCAATGGGCCAAATCAGCCATTTCGTCCAATCAGGATCTGATCTGTTGTACTGGATAATGTCATCTAATTCTACCCCCTGCGTAGTTGAATTCTGCCCCCACCCATCTGTGATGGTGCTTGGCTAGTCCAAGACAGGATGTCTGTTGCACAGTTTCATTCAGAAATATAATCTGCTGTGGAATGAGGCATGCTCTAAAAAGCGCTTCTGTTCCTTGGACTTGCCAGTCCCTAGAACCCAAGATTGATTTTAAATCTATAGTTTCCTTCCATAGGTCAAAACCCTGTGTAGACAACTGGGCCATAAAGGAAGCAGAGTAAATCTGTTTGGTGTTAGTTAACATAATTTTCTGTGCTGATGTTTTTGCCACTTTGTAATAAAATGACTTCGGGTCAGATGTATTAAACCCTGAAAAGTATGTGAATTTCTGTGCAAAAGTTTGCGAACTACCTTTTGGAGGTGTTGGGCAGTGTATTAAACCCTGAAAAGTATGTGAATTTCTGTGCAAAAGTTTGCGAACTACCTTTTGGAGGTGTTGGGCAGTGTTCCCACTGGTGGTATTCAAATACAGTTCTAGGTGTTATAGATTTGTGTAAGAAATGATGACCATAATGTTGGTAACAGTACAATGTATCATAGTCTGAAGGACCTTCTAACATTTCATTGTTCAGAAATGCTGCAGTTTTTTCTAAATCAGACATCATAGCATTTACAGTTTCAGTGTCCCAATCATCAGAAAATGTACTGGCGGTAATGATATCACTTAAAGAAATTTTAAATACATGTTTAAGCTTTAAAAGTTCAGTCGGACCAAATATATCAACATCAATCTTGTCCCATACTATACCGTCCGGTATAGGAACTGCTGTAATGTTCACTGTAGACAAGTCTCTTGGTTCACGATGTGAAGACTGGTGTGGTTTTAAAATCAAATTGACTCTTTGGGCTGTAGAGCTCTGCTGGATATATCTTCCATTAATAAGCATACTAAAAGTTATAAATAAACCTAGCCAGAAAAGAAAAAATTAAATCCCAGTGATATACCATAGTTCTATCCAAGGTGACACCAGGTAAGTCTTTCTAAAAAAGTTCCAAAAGTCAGTGAGTTTCTCTTTGTGTGATTTTTTAGCTGGCGTCGTTTCCGGCTCGCTTGGATCCAGTGAAAATGTATCAAAGTTCATGAAATAGCCAGAAGCAGTTCGATCAATTGTTGGAATTGCATCGGGATTTGTTGAAATTGGATTTTGCTCTTGACGAGGAATGTTGACGTAGATGTCAGTAGTCGGTCTTATTGCAACTTGGTTGTTAAGTTGAGTTTCTTCTTGTTGAAGTGGAACGAGTTCCATAGCATTGTTGCTTAGTCCTTCATTCCGTACAGGTGGCTCTTCAAACGTGATGAGACTTTCTGTTTGAACTTCTTGGATTGTAGCAAGAGGAGGGCGTCTGCTACTGTGGAGTCCATGAGGCCTACTGTTTAGTATCGGCCACATAGTGTGGTTTGATTAGGTCAATTGAGACAAATCTTTTCTCCTTTCTTCCGGCAAGAGGCGGCAGAAGTACTGTTCTTGTGCTTTGGATTGCTAGGACCTGTACAGGCTTTCTGTAGGATGGCCCAAATTCTGTGTCTGCAATCTTTTCTCTGACCAGATCCCTGACTTTTGGGATCCAGACAGGTCTTGCCGTTACTGCCTTGACTTCCTCTGTGGCGGTCTGTTTTAACTGGACGTTGCTTTGTTGTGTCCTGGATTCATTTAGATCCTGTAAAACAGCCAAACGATCATGGATATCAAACGGTTTTTCATCCGCCACTGTGCCTTCACAATCAAGATCAGGTACCCACATTCTTGTCCCAAATAGGACCTCGTAAGGAGTGACACCCCCTAGAGAGCTTCTTGGCTGATTATTTGTTGCTTGTTGTACCCCATATAAGTGATCAACCCATCTACCGCCCTTGCCTAATACCCTAGCTGTTAAAGATTGCTTTAAGCCACGGTTTTTCCTCTCCACAACGGAATTTCCCTCAGGATGATACAGAGAGGAGTACCGCAATGCTACGCCCATTCCTTCCATGGCCTCTTTGTAAGCCAGAGAGCTAAACGCCGGGCCAAGGTCAGAATGTAACGTGCCAACTGCGTATGTGCCGATAAAGACTCGCAAATCTTTTATAACATTTCGAGCGTCAGCCGAGCACTGAGGCCAGACCTTGAGGAAACCTGAGCTGGACGCATACGGACATACAACCTGGTGCTGTCTAATAATGGTATCTGTACCGGACGTGTTGTGGTGGACCCTTTCATATGCTTGCAGATGTTTCAGTTCCAGACATAGTCTCTAATCTGCCTCCTCATTACAGGCCACTAGTAGCGTTGCTTCAATAAAGAAACAGTCGCCCTAAGACCCGAATGTACAGAACATGTCCCTTCGTGTGCTGCCACAATTAAACTTTGCCTACGATCCATATTTGGTATTACTCTATCCCCCACTCCAGGAATCTGAGCATATGGAATGTTGTGTGCATCTAACTTGTAGGAGTACTTGAGTGGAAATTTCTTTGGTACTGCTGTGCTGCCTTTGCGTGATGCATTGACAGCCACCATAATCTCGCCGTCTACTCTCATTTTTGAACGAGTAACTGCAGCTACGGCGGCTGTGAATGCCAATGAATTCCCTTCAACGTGAACGCCATCACGCTGATGACTCAGTGTATGTATCACGTGAGCCCTCAGTAGTTCGTTTCTCAACTCAACTACCTGTTCCCATAGCATTTTATGCTTAATTTTGCCACCTTTTGCATCTTTGAACCCGTTTTGTTCCCAATGATGTAAATATTCATTGTACGACTGTACATAGTAAAAGGAATCACACACAATTAGTGTGGGGAATTCGTGTTCCGTAGTTACAAGTGCCAGTATCAGTGCTTTTAACTCTGCCAACTGAGCCGTGCAGTCTCCTAGAGATTCCGTTTTAGTGCAACTTGGATGGAACTTTCCATCGTGCATGCGACCTTTAACAATCGCACATGCTGTGCTGTAAGCTTGCTTACTCCCTATGGCCGGTTGAGCAGATCCGTCAGTGTAAATAATGTATTCATACTGATCTAGAGGCAAAATCTCATTTGGTAGAGGATATTCTTGTTCGTATTGCAGAAATGCTTGTGTTTTTAAACTTGGATCAAATCTGTATTCAACATCCGTTGCAGTAAGAGAATTAGCCCATTGTATCCATCTCGGATGTAAGGCTTTCGCGTTAGGAATGCTAGCCTTTGTAACAGCTTCTAAAGCCGGTACCGGGGTCACGACAATTATGCGTTTCCCCTGAGCCAGAGCTCTTTCTCTTGCTACTGCGGTCTGCACTGCTGTCAGAATTGTTTCTGTTAAAGTGAAGCGGATCTCTGCGTTCGTGTACAGGTGTGATTTGTATGCGATTGGTACTGTTTCGCCTTCATTGAAGGTCAAATAAGTGTACCCGCATTGACCCGCTATTACTCCTATCACCAAATTGTGTGCGTTTACGCGTGTCTGTAAATGTTTTGAAGCTATCATGTCTTCTTGTAGTGAACGTAGGATGTTTGTATGTTCCTGTGTCCATTGGCTGACTGAAAAATCAGGTTTTATTAAGTCGTAGAAAGGTTTTACTCTTTCTGCGTAATCCAAAATGTATGTTCGACCAAAATTTAGGAATCCCAGAATTGATTGTAAATTCTTTAATGATTTTGGAGGTTGGAGCAGCGCGCACTTTTCTAAAAAGTTAGCTGCTAGGCTTTTTCCTTCACTTGACAGCTCGTATCCTAAAAATAGGACACTGAGGTGGGCAATTTTTGATTTTTTTAAATTAAATTTATAGCCCTCGGAGGCGAATCCCATAATAATGGTGCTCACCCTGGTCAAGTGCCTCGGTAAGTCATCGTCCATCAGATAAATATCATCTACATAGGACAATGCTTCTTCATCCAAATTTTGGAGTAACTCTGTTACTCATGCTGAAAATACCCCAGGGCTATTTTTATACCCTTGGGCTAGTCGACAAAATTGTCGCTGGGACCCTAACGCACTGAATGCAGTCAGATACATGCTTTCAGGCGCTATATTTTGGCAGAAAAATCCATTTGAGATATCAAGTGTTGTTTTGTATTTTTTGCGCACAATGTTATTCATTAATGCAGCACTGTGTGCCTTTTGAACTGCAAATGTCTTTGTGCAAGTGTTTAAATGTTGTAATCCAAAACTAAACGATATGTGTTGTCTGGTTTCATTACGGGAAACAAAGGATTGTTCATAGGGGAAGTGCAATTTTCTATCACCCCCTGGTATTCAAGTTGATCTAGGATCTCCCTGACTTGTTTTTTAGCTTCCTGCTTTATAGGGTATTGCCTTTGAGCATTTGGGGAAACTTTTAACAGGATCACGTGGTGGGTTGAATCCTCATCCCAACCAATATGATTTTTGTACAATGCTGGAGGTAGGGCAACCGCCCACTCCTGCGCATATGCATGTTTTAAATGTATGGGAACGAGGTCGGAAAAGGCTGGAAAAATTATAGTTTCTCCCCTAGGGCACTCCATGACGAGTGCTAGCGGCCAGTCTTGCTCTGCTAATAGGATGTCATATCCAGATGACAGATTTTTCCAAAATAGACCCTTAACTTTCCTGGGTTTGTCCCCCTCCATCCGGAGTGTTATCTCATGTAACTTATGTGGGACACTTACCCGAGTATCAGGTGTTTCCACCGTGATATACTCACTCAACTCCGCTGCACCAGAAATTCCTTCAGGTTCTGGCGAGCTATTTTTACTTCTGCCGCGCTGTCTAGCATCGTCAGAGCCCATTCCCCGTTCAGAAGCTGTGTCCTCAGAATTCTGGGCATGTCTGATCTAGAGACCTGCTACCTTCTTCTTTTTGAACTGAGGTTTTGATTTTTGTTTATCTTCTTTTTTAGGTGCGTAGTCCGCAGCGCGTTTCGTGTCTCTGGACTTTGTACGCTCCTCTCGTCTGTGTTCTGACCGTCCTTCCCTCTCGGAGTTTTTTTGATGAACCCTGAAAGGAACGAGAGGAACGTGTATCGGTATCCTGATACCGGTCAGGTTTTTTAATATTATCCCTATTCCTGAGGTTATACCTCCTTTCAGAGGGCTCCTGTTGAGGAGACATACCTCTGGATTGAGATCTGCTGTCTTTAGTCTTTTGTTGTTTTTTATTTTCTCTCTTCTTTTTAGAAGAAGTAGGTGTCTGCTTTGTATTGTCCTTTTCAGGACTGCCCACCAGTTGTGGTTTTAATGCTTTCCCACCTAGACTGTCTCTGCCTAGTTCTGCATATGCAGTTTCAATTATTTTGGGTAGTTCGTGCTCCTGTTCTAAAGGACTGAACTCCCTTAGGCGTTGGCGGATCGCCACTGAGGCTGCTTCCCCCTTAATGTTAGCTAGTATTATGGCTGATACCTGGTCAAAGTTATTTAGTAACTTCATCCCTAAGTTTAGGGCAGGTTCTGCTCCGTACTCATTTTGTATCTGTCTCAATACGTCAGGTACTACTGCTAATGACGGGATACCATGTGTTCTGTTATATATGGCAGCAAAGACTGAACCCCAAGAGGTGCAATCCTCTATATGTGGTGTGATCCCCATGGGCAAGCAGATTGTTAGTATTCTGTGTTTATCAGAGGTGGTAGTATTCGGGAATACTGCCTCAAGCTTAGTTATTTTCTGAGCTATCCAGAATGGTATTTGTTCGCGTTTTGCAGGCATTTTGCCCATTACCTCGTGTAATGTTTGAGGAGTAATTTTATTTCCTGCACCCTGAGCTGGAGTACTATTTGCTGCACCTGGTGCAGGTTGGATTGTTAAAGTCCTCATGACAAATTGTGCCAGGTTTCTGTAGATTTTGATTAAATCTCTGTTGTACGAGTAATTCTGGCTGTGGCATTGTTCCAATGTCAGGATGCGGTGTGTAAGCCGCTAGTATTGGCCATGTGGCCCCGTCTCCTCCGAGTGGGCCTAATCTTACTCTTTCTCGTACGTGGGGTAGGGCGCCATTAAACCAGTAATAATGTTCCTGGTAAGTGAGTGGAATCTCTATGTCCTCAAACGGACCATATTCCCTTGGTGCATCTCCTTTTATATAGTAGTGAAATGTCTTTGTTAATGTATTTGCTGCTGGGAATGTAACCCATGAATAGAATACCTCTGTTTTGTTTGATTCGTGTGCCTCAATCACGAAAACTACCATGCCACCCCCCACTTGTAAACCATTTTCTAATAGTCTTAGGGTGACTGTCCTTCTGAATTTTGGTGCAATCTGTATTGCATTTTCAGGATCTCCTTCTCCTTCTAAAAGGAAGAGGACAACTCTCTGGTCCCCTGTCTCGGTATCAGACATGTTTAGAGGAAGAAGTGTTCAAAGGGAACTAAGATAAGGTGTTATGCACAATTTTTAGGAACTAAATGTCCTTCAAGCTTGATTAACCCACAGCCAATAAATAGTATTCTCGTACTACTCAGCTGTGGCGGATTTTGTGCCCACCCACTCCAGACGTCTCTGGGGTTTTGTGAGTAGGTTCTCTGAGAATACCACGACTGAACTACTCAGATTCTACTGTTAAATAAGTACCAAACCAACGTTGGGCGCCATGTCGTGTAGTTCCTATAGTACCCATGCAGGACCTGCGCGTTTGGATAACATAAACCGTGGGCTTGGTGGCAGACTGATTCTGTGCACCACCACCACGTATGTTAGCCTGATTTGCATTAGCTAGCTCACAGTGCCACTAGAATCTCCTCTTATCGGGGAAAGATTAGTTTCTGGCAACCTTAGACCATGACAACCCTGATTCCTCAGAATCGTGGAAACAATGTACTACTTTTCGCTCAGTCACTAGTGCTTACTTATTCGGTTTGTCTCAGAGAGTTACACAGAACAAACAGTCTGGGTGTTTCAATAAGTATTTATTGAACAGTTGTTATTCTAGTGTAAAATATATGTGCTGTAGTAACCAGCAGACAATAGCAGAGATATATTATCAGCAGTACGATAAAAGTGAATGGATAGAACAGTTCTACCATGTTGCAATAATCATAAATACATACATGAATATAAAAGAATTATGAAAGTGCGCGTACTCCTACGATGCCTAACTAGATGTACCTGAGTGTACCTAGCATATATGTAGGTCTACTAGCCTAAGAGCCAAGAATCCTTATAGGATTTAGTCGAACCCCCATACCTGAATAGAGAGAGTGTGGGACCTCGTCCTGGTCTCGAGTTGGACACCCCGCAAGGGCTGTGTCAGACCGCTGTCAGCTGGAGCGACTGCATGCAGGAGCCTCAGCATCTCTGGTCAGTGTGTCAGCATGGAAGTCTCGGTTCCCTCTGTCTTACCGGGGTAAGATGTGGTGTATTTATACCCTGAAGACTCTAGTTGCTTCGTATGGTTTGTATTGGGCCTTATTAGACTTGAGGAAGACGTCAGGGGTGAACTTTGTACATACATATTATGCAGGTGGTGTATTCCAAGAGAGTCATGCATAATTGATGAGTACAGTGTGGGCCTGTGTTTGGGAAAAACCCTGCTGTATTCAAAACCACAGGCGAGATAACGTTCAGCCCACAGAGCTCGGTGTGTGCTAGCGAGGACCAATGTAGGTGAAAGATCATGCCTATATAAGAAATCATGACTATAATAGGACATGTACAGTTATGACCATAATAGGGCATATGCGGTTTTGACCATAATAGGGCAAGTACGAATATGACCGTATTAGGGCAAATACGAATACGTCCATTTTAGGGCATGTATGAACGGGTCTACATTAGGGCCTCTATACGGAACATAACATTTTGGGGTGAATTTAACGGACCCACGTGGAGTTAAGGTGTTGCGGGTCCACAGACCAAGCCTCGACAGTCAGAACAATTTTACCTTGCCCAGGGAGTCCGGGTGCAGAGGTGACTTGGGTATCCTTGGTGCTGAATGGGAGCTGTCAAAAATGGTACTTGACAAAACGATACTGGCAGGTTGAGTTATAAGGAGCCCCTTGTAGGAAAAGCCTGGAGGGGCCCCTGGACCAGAAATCACAAGGTAGAACAGATCTACATAGCTCGGGCGTCTCAGGTGCAGAGGTGTGCCTGGCTATCTGTGGTGCTGAATGGGACTGCGGTGCTGCTGGCCAATGATGCCGTTTTGGGATGCAAGAACTCAACAACTGCACCACTGGAGTGGAAGGGTGATGATCCAAAAGGTTCCCTCCGTTTAGGGCATCATGTGAACTAGTTAGTAGTCAGCCAGACCACCATCAAGCCTTGGTCCTGGCAAAGGTCACAACTGGGTCAATCTGCTTCCAGAGGTCCGGGGAATGCTTTAGAAGGCTGACTTGCTGAGGTGCAGTACTACGTTTCTTAGAAGGCACCTGGCCGGTTACTTTCAGGCTGGCCTACAACGGAGTTGGCAGGTCAGTACTTCTTTGGATCATGGAAGTGTGGTTTGTGCCTGCCGACTGCAAGGGAATACTTCCTCTAACCCAAGGGAGTCCTGGTGAAGTCTTTAGATTGCAGAGGGGTTCACTATCCTTTTGGAACTAGTCTCTGGTCCTGGACGAGTCATAGTCTGGTGGGTTCAGGGGGCTGCCACAGGTGCAGTACTTCGCGCCTCTTCTTTGTGGAGTCCTGCCTTGTGTGGACACAGGTCTCTTCTTTGTCCTTCACAGCAGATCTGGAGTTCTGGTGTCAGGGGTGCCCCTTAAATGCTGGGTTTAGGGGGTGCTTAGGGGTGTGAGGGTCAGTAGCCAATAAGCTACTGATCCTGCGTCTAATCTGCCCTTGAGATGACCACATCCAGGGGGGTGTATGTCACCAAACTACCCATAACCCATTATTCTTAGGATTTATCAAGATGGCACAGGCCATCCTCAGCTGTACAGACCTGCTAGCCCACCCTGGAAGTATGGCTAGCCTTTGGGGGTGCACACCTCCTGAATACCTAATTTTCCACCAGCTCGCAAACATGAGTGCCTGAGGTGGGGGGGGTGCTCCGTCTCCACTGAGAGACAAGCCACTTACATATCAGAGGCGGCGCCGCTTCTGATGGGTCATTCACTAGCCATCATGGGAGGGCGGAGGTGTGACCTCCATCCTGCCCAGGCCTTTGCTCCATCCTCTGAGAGTGATAGCACTACCCAGCAGGAGGGCAGACTTCTGTCTTGGCAGCAACCGGCTCGGAAATCCTGCCAAAGCACAGGGAGGCAATGGCAACTTGTGGGCAACCTCTAAGGATTCCATTCAGGTACAAGCCAGCTCACCTTCGATACGAGAATTGTGTTGAAGGTGAAAAAGCACAGTGTTTGATAACAAACATGACTAAATTTGGTATAAACGTAGAATGTGGCTGGGCCACCTGCGCAAAACCCAGTTATTCTTCCCAAAGTCACTGGACGTATTCCAAGTCACGTTGTGCTCAAAGGGAGAGAGCGGCCACTCTCGCTCCCACAATGGCTGGGAAACTCAGCAACAATTCAATAATAGTCCCGAGCACAACCACTCCAATAATTTTCAAATACAACAAAAATGAGTCCATTCAATTCTTCTTTTGTTCCAGACCGCTTTATTCTTATGGTCCTTGTTTCATCGGTAGTCCCTTAAAGCCAAAGCCAACACGTGTTTCGTCAGATCGATGCATTAACATCACTGACTTCATCAGGGCTACAAATTAAATATATACATAATTAGAATGTCACGCAATTCATTTGCACCCATCACCCAAGACACCCAGGTGTTCAGGTTTCAGGGGAAAAGGTGCCCATTCTCAAAGTCCTATTCCCAGACAAAAGTATTCCTTTACAGAAGAAAGGGAAATTTCGTCATCAGTCTTATATCTGTTAAATAAGAACACATTGTGATTTTCTCCCAAAATTATGATAAAGTTACATCTACAAAACAGTTATATCGGTGACAAAACGCATCCTAGAGGGAAAAGAAACAATAGAAAAGAACAGAAATACCCGAAGGTGAATCTCACTGTCACCCAAGTGCGATTATCTGTACGAAAAATAAGAGTTGTAAAATCTATGTTCAGGCTCACCTCATCGTCTATTAGCAGCAAAATGTATCATGTAGGTACTGTGTGGAATTATCTACCTACAATCAAAAAGCACATCAAATATCAGGAGCTAGAAAATCACCTAGTCATCAAAAAGTTATGCGCCCTGGTCCTGGTTTAGGGGAAGTCATCTTACCTCCACAAATCCAACAAATATCATAGCTTGGACATCCGTTCCTTAGCTGTGTTATTCACCTGTAACCAATATATCCCCACTCATTAGTTTCCTCATCGTATATTATTGTCATATAACCTGTCTCTCTGTCGTAAGTGTCTAAAATTTCTGCGTTCTACCAATAATCCGTGTTTTTACCAGTCATCTTATCAAAGACACTGCCAATTTATATATCATGTGATGATGTCAATAAACATCCTAAAGTAATATGTATAAATACCCCAGCGCACCATCTATTAACTATGATACGTAACCCATAAGCTTATCTTGCGCATTATAAATCTGTATCCGTGTGCACAATTTCTATTCAATATGCCCGTGCAATTTTAGTTATCGGTTTGAAAATGCTACACAAGTTGGCGTGGTGTCCGAAATCTTCATTTAAAATCCCAACCCTCAGTATTACATTTCAAAAGTAATCCGTAGATCCCCAAACGCGTATTACGGAGATTCTAAATATAAATGCGACGCGTTCCCCAAAGTAATTTGTCAACCTGAAATCACCTAATGTACCAAAAAGGGCCCCCTAATTCCAACGAAAGAGTCTATATTGTGTCCGTACCTGCATACAGGAGAGTGCTCTTACGTGTATCCATCCCGGCATGGTCGATCAGCACCATATTGGTTCAGCCTTATATAGTGGCTCACAATCGCCTTACTAAAATTTGCGATCCCAAAGTGACTGTCCCGTGTTCTGTCGGATCATATCGTCTCATGCATTAGCATAATCCGACGCCAATTTTCATAGTGGACTAACTGAGATTATTGTCTCGTCCTCATACACACTCAAAACCTTAAACATGATGGCCGCCACTCTGCCTCATTGTTAATGCAGAGGGTTTACACAAGATGGCGGCCATCCTTGTAAGAGCCGTCCAAGCATAGCTTTAATGAGACACTCATCTCAAAAGCAAGTCAATTAAAGTTGGTACAAGATATGTTACCAAAATGAAATTTAAAATCAAATGTCACAATTCCCCATGCTAAGGTGTCGTTTGCGAAATAAATTTTGCCGCAAATATTTCTAATCCTGTTCACCTATCCCGTACCAAGCTCTACGTGTAAGATGTACAAAAGGGAGTTATTAAAATACATCCAGGATTAATGTGGTATAACAGTATGGAAAGAACTGTCTTGTGTAAACCCTCTGCATTAACAATGAGGCAGAGTGGCGGCCATCATGTGTAAGGTTTTGAGTGTGTATGAGGACGAGACGATAATCTCAGTCCGCCATGAAAATTGGCGTCGGATTATGCTAATGCATAAGACGATATGATCCGACAGAACACTGGACAGTCACTTTGGGATTGCAAATTTTAGTAAGGTGATTGCGAGCCACTATATAAGGCTGAACCAATATGGCGCTGATCGACCACGCCGGGATGGATATACGTAGGAGCACTCTCCTGTATGCAGGTTCAGACACGATATAGACTCTTTCGTTGGAATTAGGGGGTCCCTTTTTGGTACATTAGGTGATTTCGAGTTGACAAATTACTTTGGGGAACGCGTCGCATTTATATTTAGAATCTCCGTAATACGAGTTTGGGGATCTACGGGGTACTTTTGAAATGTAATACTGAGGGTTTGGATTTTAAATGAAGATTTCGGACACCACGCTAACTTGTGTAGCATTTTCAAACCGATAACTAAAATTGCACGGGCATATTGAATAGAAATTGTGCACACGGATACAGATTTATAATGCGTGAGATAAGCTTATGGGTTACGTATCATAGTTAATATATGGTGCGCTGGGGTATTTATACATATTACTTTAGGATGTATATTGACATCATCACATGATATATAAATTGGCAGTGTCTTTGATAAGATGACTGGTAAAAACACTGATTATTGGTAGTACGCAGAAACTTTAGACATTTACGACAGAGAGACAGGTTATATGACAATAATATACGATGAGGAAACTAATGAGTGGGGATATATTGGTTACAGGTGAATAACACAGCTAAGGAACGGATGTCCGAGCTACGATATTTGCTGGATTTGTGGAGGTAAGATGACTTCCCCTAAACTAGGACCAGGCGCATAACTTTTTGATGACTTGGTGATTTTCTAGCTCCTGATATTTGATGTGCTTTTTGATTGTAGGTAGATAATTCCACACAGTACCTACATGATACATTTTGCTGCTAATAGACAATGAGGTGAGCCTGAACATAGATTTTACAACTCTTATTTTTCGTACAGATAATCGCACTTGGGTGACAGTGAGATGCACCTTCGGGTATTTCTGTTCTTTTCTATTGTTTCTTTTCCCTCTAGGATGCGTTTTGTCACCGATATAACTGTTTTGTAGATGTAACTTTATCATAATTTTGGGCGAAAATCACAATGTGTTCTTATTTAACAGATATAAGACTGATGACGAAATTTCCCTTTCTTCTGTAAAGGAATACTTTTGTCTGGCAATAGGACTTTGAGAATGGGCACCTTTTCCCCCCCGAAACCTGAACACCTGGGTGTCTTGGGTGCAAATGAATTGCGTGACATTCTAATTATGTATATATTTAATTTGTAGCCCTGACGAAGTCAGTGATGTTATTGCATCGATCTGACGAAACACGTGTTGGCTTTGGCTTTAAGGGACTACCGATGAAACAAGGACCATAAGAATAAAGCGGTCTGGAACAAAAGAAGAATTGAATGGACTCATTTTTGTTGTATTTGAAAATTATTGGAGTGGTTGTGCTCGGGACTATTATTGAATGACTAAATTTGGTGGTACCATCATGGAGCTGGCTATCTTTGTTTTGTCCGGTAGCCAGTCCACGTTAACCTATGGACCTCTGTTCACTTACAGTAAACTTAAATGGCAAGGTTACTGTAGAGGAATATATGTTTGCGCATATATGCATGCACCATTAATATAATGCACCCTGCCTCCAGGGCTTTAGGAGGCCTACCTAAGGGGTGACATATATATTGAGGCAGTGGTGACCTTGTCACGCATGGTGTGTACAGGGTCAATCTCGAGCAGGGAAAATGCTTGTGCAGGCTGCGGTAGCAGCCCTTCAGACTTCACTTTTACCCGGGTCACTCAGGGTGGCACAAATAATGCTGCAGCCCTGGTGACCCCTTCAACACACTTGCCCTTGGTACCATATACTAGGGACTTACAAGGGCGGGGTTGTTAAAGTATCTTGGCAATTGAGTGTACCAATTCACATTACCTTTTGAAGGAAAGAGCACTGGCACTGGGGCCTGGTTAAAAGGATCCAGTGCACTTTCAGATCATCAATTACCACAGCATCTAGAGCAAAAAGTGGGGGGAGTGAACATCTAAAAGGGGCATTTTCCTAAAGTTGCCCACTCTCATTCCAGTGCTTGCTCCCTGAATTGTTATGCCGATGTTGACAGTTTCTGGGAGGCTGTAGTTTTCTACCCAATCAGGTAAATTTTTACAGCATGACTCAACTTCTTTGTCAGAGCCTGACATTGATTGGACAGAGTTCTTGTCTGCATGCTGAGGCATTCAAAGATAGCATTGGGCATACTTTCATCTCTCCCCCTATCTTTCCCTCCTGTTCGTCTCTGCTTCCTCATTCTCCCTGTCTCTTGTCCAATCGGTTGCTCACAATTAAACCCTCCCAGCTTCCTTGTTCTCGCTCTCACTGTATGGCTTTGGTAGTTCCGTACTGAACTTTGACTATATGCCCCTGACCGTTGCTTCAATTGAGCTTTCAGAATCTTTAACATCTGGGTCAAGCTAGTTGGGCAATTTTAGATAGAGACACTAGAGGTGGAGTAATCCACAGCATCACTCGGATGTACCTGCATCACTCCAGGAAAGTAGACTTTCTTCCTTCTCTGTTGATACAGGGAGGTACTGCACAGAGACTTTCAGTGACAGCAAATCTGCATGCTAAGCAGAAATTACAGTGCTCACTGCTCTGGCTTCCAGACAGTTTTAGACAGTGCCATGGATTCCAGCTGGCAGGCATAGGAGACATTCCTTTTATCCCCTGCTCCCGTTGAAGTGGCAGGGGATAAAAGGGGGCTAAAGGCTCAACAAGGCAACATTGACTCTTTTCAACTTAGGAAATGGTGGCTTGACAGTGCTTTGTTAGTGCTTCTATACTTGTAAATATGGTGGCCATATTTTAAATGGAACTGATAACCGAGACATTGCCCATTATTGCCCCATTATTCATCAGTCACTAATTGGCACCCTCCTTTGGGCCTCTTGGGCCTTGCTGGTTCTGGCACTGGTTCTTTACAGCGTATGCCTGTAAGGTGGGGCAGGCGAGGAGAGCAGAGGGCCTTCCGCCAACAGGATTTGGCAGTCCATATGCGGCCTTGCTGCCAGCCTCCTTGACTGCTGCATTGGCTGCAGGCTTTTGGCTCTAGCTCAGTTCTTTCACGTCCAATAGCCAGCTTGCTGTTGGTTCGATGTCTCCAGCCTCACAAGCCCTCTTCTTCTGGTCCGACCTGCCTTTCTGCCTGGTCATTGTGGCCCACAAGTTCTGATTCCACCCAGGACCATCAGAGCAGTGGCAAGTCTGCTGTGGCCAAAAAGCTGGCATTCACCAGGGTTAATTTATCTCCGAATTGGGATGACCTGTCGTGATCGCCTGCTGTACAGGTTGGATGTGAAAAATGTTTAACCAAAGGTAGAATATAGATTATAGCAAGCAAGTGAACTCCTCCTACAGTGCAGCCCTTCTCTGTGTATTCACCGATATCATGACCAGCAGCAGATATTCTGTAAATATGTTTACAAAGTCTTCCATGCATACTAGCCTAACGGACTAATGTCTTCATGCGCGAAGTGCCCTACCAGATGTTTTAACTCATGATCCCAGTTTTTCATTCTTTACAAACTAGTGTTTGAAAGGCACTGTCATTTGTTTAAGTTTAATTTACTACCTCATAGCTAAAGTTACACCCAAAGGATTTTAACTCAAGTGGCTTGTCTTTCTAAGCAGCATGTCAATCAATTTCATGTCCATAAATCATTGTAGAGTAGCCTATTCCTAACTAGAAGCCAAGGCTCAAGTAAACTGTGAAACAGAAAATGAATGATTATTAAATGGTATAGAGTCTGCAACAGGCAAGTAAAGGCTGGAGGCAGTCTAGGCCACTGATCAAGTGAGTGACTGGCTTTGTTCTGGCAGATAGATTTTCTTTGATGGCTAGTACTTCTCTGCCCTTCTGCACATGCTCGAAAGGGAAAGGAGGATTATTTGTGCCAATGAAGAGGTGTGGCTACGGAAATGAAGGCTAGCCAGATCTGTCGGTCCAAGACGGGCTCTGCAACCTGCCTACATCTCTCTTGCTCATTCACGATTTTTCCCCCTTTAAAAGATTAATTTATTACAGCATGCTGATTCAGTTTACATCGAATTTGTATTGTCCACATGCATTAGAACACCAGAGGATCTAAGAACATTAAGGTGACCTAGTAGTGGGCAAGTGAGTTGTGATAAGTTTTTGCTAGTCCGATAACAGTTCATTGCATACTATGCATGGTCGAGGATTTATTGGAAGTGTTTAGGTAAACGGGGGCTGTTATCTGTCTGACATAGCTGACACTGTCTGTCTCTTTGGTTGTATGTGATTTAATAGAAAATCAGTTTCATGGAATACCATGACTCAGAGACATTTCACCTAAAGAGCTTAATGGAAATTTGCAGGACGAATGGCATTTACTATTTCGCAGAAACCAATTCATAGTTTTTTGTGTTTTTTTAATTGTCCTTTGCATGCCATGTTTATTTAAGGTGTACATTTATTGGTTGCAGGTCTTACTTTTAGACACATTTTAGTCTGAGATATTTATTTCAATATTTATTTCAAGTGTTATTTAAGGGAACATTATTTTGGAGTCATATCCTTTACATTGTCAGACATTATTTAGGATGTTTTCAAATAGCTGTCTGCTTACTACCCTTAAACACCATCCATCCTCAACTCCATCACAACCCTTAACCCCTAAATGCCATCCATCCCCGCCACCTTAAAATCCCCCCCATGTCTAAACTACATCCATTCCTGACCCCTAGATGTCACCCCTTCCTGAACCCTAAATCCTCTCACAAAACCTAAACTACATCTGTCCCTGAGCCCTAAACTCTTCCCCTCCCTGAGCCCTAAAAGCCCTTCCTATCCCTAAACTCCACCCTAAAGCTCTTTCTGCCTATAAACTCGACTCCATCCTGACACCCAAAAACCCTTCACCACCCTTAAAATCTTCCCATTTCTTAAACCTAAAAACCTTTCACCACCCCTAAACTTTACCAATCATTTAACCTCAAAAACCCTCAACAGACTATGAACCTGAAATAACCTTGCCACCCATCTAAAACCCCTCACCACCCCTAAATGCTGGTCATCCGCAAAACCTAAAAATCCCTCATCATCCTAAACGCCACATTCCTGAACCCTAAGAATGCCTTTCTATGGCCGAACTCAACCCATCCCTCATTCCTAACCCTCGTCACCCTAAGCATCGCCCAACCCTGAACCCAAAAACCTCACTACCCCTAAATTCCATCCAAGTTTAATGAAATATTGAATTTTTCCTTAAAACTAGCTTTTCTTATAACTTGTTTTCTATGATTTGGATTCCTCTATTGTGGTTTCTCAGTTGTCACTTTTGTTTGTTCACATGCATCACTTATCCTCAGACATTGCTTCTGACATGGTCTGAAAGTTGCAGTCTTCTTTATTTATTTAGCATCCTCTGAACTCTGCTAGAAGTAATCTCAGAATGTTTTGCTACATTCTTTTTATAAACTTTCTAACGACTCACTGTCACTTTTTATATTTACTAAATAGGAGGAACATTACTTATTTGCAAGTTTAATGAAATATATAACCATGTTTTTTATATAAAAATAGTAACATTTATTATGTAAACACACAAGAATACCTATAACATACATATAAAATAACATTGAAATGAGTAAAGGAATGGAAATATAGCTTTGACTGAGAGCCAGTATAAGACATCTGAGGGGCTTGTCTGCAGGTGATGCAGGGCTTGGCTGTCATCAGGAGACTCGAGCCTATTGAGGCTGGCTGATGGAATGGGGGGACTAAGGGTGGGCTTAGCTTGTCAAAAGGTATTTTAAGGCCTCCTGGTAACAGTAGAAGGCGGTTGACCCGTTCTTGTTAAAATCAGTGTCTGGTGGGGTAAATGCGTTTCTTATTGGGATAGTAGTGCTTGAAGTCAGATCGAGGACTTTTTAATATCCACAAAGGGTTCTCTGAGCTAGCAGAGGCTTATTGAAGTCCTGTTAAGGAAATGTTTAGGTTTTCATGGGGTCAGCTGAAGGTTTACAGGTTTGGCTGCGGGTGTCAATTACTGATCGACGGTGTGGAGGAAGGGCGTATCACCTCTGTCTGAGGATGTCAGAGGACCACTTAAGTTTGTTTGGCTGTCTGAGGCGATCTGAAGGCCACACTTGTATAGCTTAGGGTCTCCTAGGCATAGCTGAACGTTTGCCGGCCTGCTGCTGAATGTCCGCAGGCCTTTGCTATTTCTTCAGGGCCAGCGGGTGGTTCATTGGCAACTGTGGGCATGCTACAGCTGGTCGGTGGTGTTTGAGTGTGGGTGATGACAGGGTGCTAGTTTCTCTGCCCTGACTAGAATGTTGGCCTGAGAAGGACATGCAAAGCTGAAAAGACCTAGAGGTAAAATGTCGGAGAAAATGGGAGGCTGCAATGAGATGTGCAGCTTGTGCTTCCTGGGGAGGGACATCCTAGCACGAGGACGGAAGAAAGGGGCACTTTGGAAAAAAAGGAAGAGGCAACTTTCAAAACCCACATAGTTTAGGAGAGAATAGAGAAAACGAGAAGTAACAAAATCAATAAGTATTCCGAAGTAAGATGGCAGCTTTAAGGGATCACCATGAGATTTAAGGGACTATACAGCTCCAGAGTATGCAGTTTCTAGCCGCCAAGATACTTAAGATTAATAGGGTGTTTGGGACACGTGCACAACTGCTACCCATGCTGGGCCTGAGATTTCTGTGTTAGTGAAGGTCGGAAATCTTTCCATGACACGAAAGCCAAAAGAATTGCAAGTGCATTTCATTGTTAACGTGTTCGTTCTCAGAGAGGAGAACCCATAACTAAGGATGCGTAGATTGTATTGTAGAATGTGTGGGAATGCACTTAGTTATGCAAAAAAGCTAAATGTTTAGTGGAAATCTTGTTAAGCTGAGTTCCAAGTAAATTTTAAGAACTAATTCTACTTGTGCTTCTCATTCTTTGTGAAAGCTTGAGGTACAGGCACCCCCTGGAACAACCGTGGGCTATGTTATCCAGAACTGGCACCCATGTTTGCCCAAGTTTACGGTCCAAAATGAGAAAAAAGAGGGGGTTTTGAAAATTATTGGCCCGTGTGTTCCATGCAGCTGTTGTGGAGATGTGAATTTTGAGGTATGTAACAAGTGAAACTTTTGTTCCTGATCAAGAAAATATGTATGCTTATGTAAAACGAATGCGTTTCTGATTATACAGTCTACCAAGTATTCAATTCACTGATATGTAACTCTAAAAACAAAAAATGGAAAAGTGAATGCAAAATTTATGTAGATGGGTGAAGTTGCTTAGACTTATTTTCTGACGTTGCATGCCTAATACATAATTAAGGCAATAGTTAAGGGTTTTGTGCTGTACTTGTGCAAATCGTGATTTTCCCATACTTTTAATTGGGAGTGCTTCTCACCATCGTTTCACAGGAATAACCTAGAGCACACCCTTCTCTTGAGACTGTCCGCTACAGTGAGACTTTTCTACTCAAACCATCTCTACCCCAAGAAAATGCTCCTGGGTTGACATAAGCACAGTGCTTAAGTTGTAAAAGAATAGGTGCCGGGGTCCAAAGTTTTGCTGAGATGCCTACGGGAACAGATTGTCATGGTTTCTAGACATCGAAGCTGCACAGTCTTTATGCACACTGTGCCTCCTTCATCCACAAGACACTCCCTGTCCTTTTATCTCACTCTTGCAGGTTCCTTTCATCCCTGTTTTCTCCCCGTCACTTCTCTTCCTCCTTTTCTACTCCAGTAGTGTTTTTCTCTCTCTTGTTCTGGGTCAAATTTGGATGAGGAAAAATAACTGCTGACCCCCCCAAAATAAGATCCAGTTTCCAGCACCTGCAACCACTGGCACAAATTAAGCACTGCATATGCATAACAGAATCAGCAAATTCGATGAGCTTATGTTGGCTATTAAATGGGATTAACAAGAGACTGCGCTCTGTAATAAAACATTATGTACAGGCATAGTTTTATGTATGGAATGTGTGACATTCTGGGGGGAAGATCAACAAAACAGCACAGAAATACCTGGCATTTCAGGGCTCATCTGTTGTGTAAACATGTTCAGCAATTAAGCTTCTAAGTCCGAGCCAAATGGGTGAGTATATACAGCCCTACCTCCATCATGCTGCTTGACAACCAAATATTAAACCAGCTGTTGGACTTGGCATCCTTGGCGTAAATGTAATTAGAGCATTGGAATGTTGAGAGCTCCATTGAAAACAATGCAGCTCCAGAGATCTGTATTCACTGGTAAAGGCCCTCTTAACTAAGTGTTCTAAACTCCACAAGCTGCCAAGAGCAATCCATTCTATTGTTTAAAATCACAGTTAGCTCAGCAGTCAAGCCAAGGTGAAGAGCTGAGCAGTAGCAATGGCAAATCCTCCAAGATATGTACAGTTTTGTGAAAAGCCTCAACAAATATCTTTCAATTTATTTGGACACCTTTTCATTGATGAATGGGTAAATAAATCTGCTGGAGTTCAAATGGAGAAGCCTGGAAAACGTCACCAAAACTTTGCTGCACATGAACTGGATATACTTGAAGAGCAGAGGGCTGAAACCAACACTAGAACAGCAACAAAATGGGCGACTCAAATATTCAGAGACTGGTTGGTAGAAAATGGGTATGTGCCAGACTTTGAGATGAAACCACTGCCTGAACTCTGTAGCCTTCTGAGACATTTTTATGCAGAGGTAAGAAATGCTAAGGGGGAATGTTACAGTAATCAAAGCCTTATATCAGCAAGGGCTGGACTAAATAGACAAATTAATAATCCTCCTTTTAGCAGAGCTGTTGATATCATGCATGATGCTGTATTTGCACCCGCTAACAATGTGTTAGTAGCAATTTTAAAAAAACGTTGAGAAGGCAAAGATATCAGTATGAGAAAAGAATTTATTTCAGCACAGGACTTGTCATTGATAAAACACTGTGGTATCTTGAACTGTGATGAACCTATTTCACTGCAGTACAAAGTTTTTTTTGATACCCAACTACACCTTGCGAGACGTGGCAGGGAAGGATTACAGGAGTTGCCTAAAAATGCTTTCACATTCCAAGTAGATGAAAACAACCAAGAGTATGCAACCTTCACTTTTAATGAACAAACAAAAAACCACAAAAAAGTAGATGAGAAATTAAGATACCAAAACAGAGGTCGCATCTATGCCCAGACAGGCAATGATATGTGTCCTGTGAAATCTTTGAAATTTTATATTTGCAAATTGCCCAGAGATTGCACGTGCTTCTATGTTCAACCAATGAAACTTACTGTGGAGGATGCTGCAAGTGCCTCTGTTTGGTATTTCAAGAAGCCTCTCGGGAAAAACACAATTGGAGGACTAATGAAAGAAATCAGCAGAAAAGCAGGATTAAGTCGCATTTACACAAACCATTGTCTGCGCACTACAGCTGTGCAATTGCTTGCAGATAATGGTCTTGAAGCTCGACAGATTATGGCAGTCACTGGCCACAAAAGCGAAACCAGTGTACAGAGTTATTGGAAAGCTTCATCTGAAGATCGAAATATATGGTCCACTGTACTAGCAAATGCAGGTGACTATCCCAAGAAAAAAATATCTAACAAATACATAAATGGGCCAGAAACTTGTGTAGAAATAGAAGACAATCCTTCTTTGAAGATACCAGGGAGCAGAGCAGATCACAATAAGAAAAAAATTATTACCAATGTTTTCTCACACTGTAACATCACATTTAATGGCAATGTACAATTTTTAATGAAATGAAAGCTTATAAATGAAAACTTACTGTAACAAATTATTTCTGATGGTTGTCATGCTTTGCAAAGTTCCTTCTTTTCTAAAAGTGTAAGTGTGCATGTTTAACTCCTAAATTTGTAACTTGTTATTCCATGATTTAGTACTGTAATTGTAGTACAAGGTGATGTTAATGGTGTAATAAATAATATTTTTTCACAAACATAGCTGTCTGTTGTTTTTTATTCTCCCTATCTGTATACAGTTTCATACCACTGTACAAAGGCAAACCTCTTATGGTGATGCGGCCAACTACTTTTAAAAACGGGGATATTATGGATAAAACAAACCAAGTCCTGTTTATCACGTGAGAATTTATGTTTATAACATACGAGGGCGGCACCTGTGGCAGAAACTGTGTAACCAGAACTTTACATAACCTAGAGCAGCTGTGACAGCGACACGCTAAAGATGCAGATAACTCTTTAAGTGAGCCTGAGATTTGCTAACTTTGTCCCGACCGCTTTCAGTGTGACTGCTTCCACTAAATATTTTCCAGCAGAGAAAGAGTTTAATTGTGCAAAAGTCTGAAAAGTATGAGTTTTCTTGTTTTGATATAAATCGCCTGGTGTAGCCCCCTTGGATTTGCTCCATCTAGTCATATCCATCAACGCCATTGTTTCAATGAACCGACAATAGCAACACATTGGCAGACGTGGCACTAAGATTGACTATATATATATTTTTTTTCTAGAGTTTTATATAGCGCAAACTAGACCCGAAGATATCAGGTATCAGAGCGCTTTACATGAGCACCAGTTTCTTTTACAGATGGACACATTCATTTTTGTTAGGCACGGGGAGATGAAGTGATTTGCCCAGAATCACAGGATGCTGAGCGTCGTTGCAGAGTTTCGAACCCGGTTCCCCAGCTTCGAGGTTGACAGCTCTAGCCGTAAGGCTACATCCTCTCCCCATATTTAGTGAAATAAACTGACTATACAACTAAACAGATAATTTCACACCTCTGATAATGTGCGCTTTTATCACTGGCAAACTCGCTGATGATTAAACAAATTTCATCTTCACTTAGTTTTATGTATTTTTTTGGACCGCAAAGTAGCTTGGTTGACTGAAGAGCTAACAGTGGCAAGTGTGACATGGGACTGTATCCCATCATGGATCGTCATTGCCTTTCCTCTATCCAATGAAGGAACAATTTACCTTTCTTCTCTTGCAAGAAAGGTGTATAGTAGCAAGAATGAGCAAAACATTTCTATACCTAGAAATCAGTATATCCTTCTTTAAGACTTTATGTTACAATAAGATTTTACGGTATCGGGTGGGTTCTACCACAATATTAAAGTTTTATTATCGATCTGCACTTACATCGACTTCCCAATATTGACAATCTTCCCTGTGTATGCTTGTCTTGACAGTATGTCAGTAGTCAATACTGTAAAGTCAATTTATGTGCCAGTTGATCTTACGAACCTTGATATTGTGACATAAAGACCAGCTTTTGAAAAACGGTATAGGGTACTTCATTGAAATCAGGCTAACTCTCAGCAAACTCTAGAGGAGCTGCACCACCACCACCACCATCACCACAGAAATACCTCTGCATTAACTGGGAGACACAAAGCACGCCATCTGTAAAGAATAATAGACGATGGCAGGCAGAAGCCAAAAATCTTGGAAGAGGTCACAGAGATGAGATGATTTTAATACATGCTTTTAGGTAGGAAGAGCTGACTTCATGCAGCTCATCTGCCCCTTATTTTCCCAGAACCAAGAACACTGCGAAATCACGAATGTCCACGTACGTATATTTCCATCTATGACTGCAGACCTGTGACGATATATTTCAATGCTTAATGTTGATTTCTCCAATTGCAAGAGAGCGGGGAGAGAATGAGAGGCAAGGAAACCAGGTGGCCTCAGCAGCGCCCCTGAGATCCAATCACAACTTCTCCTTCGACTAGCTCAGGGGAAAACGGTTCCGTATTTACCTGCCATGTGCCAAGTATCATCTCAGTCTTCTAATATCACCTTCCCTTCTGCAGCTCAGGAGTACTGCACTTCACAAATGGGAAAGCTCCTCATGTCTAAATGTGTGTAAAACCGGTGCGCTTTCTAGCTTCCGGAGTAGAACAGCATGGGGTGGGCTCTTCCTTATTTACAAAATGTCCACTTCATACCAGGCGCATGCGCAGAAAAAACACCAATTCCCGTAACTGAAAACGGAAAACATCTTTCCTTTGCCTGGCATTCTTGACTTTGATTTTATGAATGCCCTGTCATCGTCATCCTAATTAAATGTGTCCTTCAGGCAGTGGAGTCGGAGTGCGGTATTTAACTGTAGTGGTGATGTATTTGTCTGGTGTTACCTTACCCCTTTGTAATACATGTTATTAGAATGCTGTATATGTAATGTAGAAATGTCTTGCTTGGAATGTACGATGTGGAGTCTTCCTCGGTTCATGGTTCGATGGGCTGAGGCAGTTGCTGATCGGACTTCGGGCTGAGGAGGCACTCCTTGTCGTGGGTGAAGCACTTTGGAATAAACTACTTCTTTATTAACCTTATCAAGTCTCATGCGTAATGACTAAGTGAATCATTACATTTGGCGACGATTGGGATTTTGTCGCTTCACCCACCGACCGACCCACGCAGGGCTGTGAGCTGTGAGCTGTGAGACCTTCAGATCTCTGGGCACATCCGAAGCTGAATTGGCGTGCCCGGACGGACTTTGACTCTGTCGTCGGCTCCTCTCCACCTGATTCCTGTGACTCGCTAAGGCATTGCTGTGGTCGCGGAGTTACGGTAGGAATAGACTGAGCAAGTGTTTGTGAGCGCACGTCTGGAGGCTCTTTCCTGTTACCAGAGAAGGATTGGCCCCGCTAACTGTTTGTGACTGCGCTCGAAGAACCGAGTTCTTTGTGGCCTGAAACTTTTACACGGTCGGATTCGCCTGGCTGGTTGTGATCCCCGAACCGCCACCATTATTTAAAAAAAATTTCGGAACACGAGTCCTTACCTGCATTCTTCTGACTCCGACGCGCTGTTGGTTCTCGGCTTCTTCTGTGACGCGCTGTTGGTTCACGGCTTCTTCTGTGACGTCCAGACGCTTGGTACTGCTGAAGGACGCTCTGCTGTTCTAGCGTGCCGTGAGCCTCCCGGAGCGAGCGTCGGGGGAACGTGCCGCCATGCTGGTATTGGCTTCTCGCTTCCGTGGCCTGCTTTGCCAATCACGTTCTTTAGCTTGAAGCGTGAGGAGTTGAGAAATCGTTTTTCTTCAAGTTTTACCCGCTAAGCAAGTAAAGCTTGCACAGGATCACACTTTGAACATTCCTGTGTCCTAAGGAGTAGCGTTCAGCATGCGTGTTGAAAATAAGGATTTAACTCTTCGGTGACACGCACACCTTAAATTTTTTAAAAGATCTCTTGTGAATAAGTGCGCCTCCAGTACGATATCAAGGAGTGTTTCGGTGATACACTCACCAATTCAAGCAGTTACAGGCTCTGTTAAAGTTGAGTGTTCGGTGATACACTCACCTCTTTAATTCTACAGGGAGCAATTTTAATATGGCTTCAGCACGGGAAGTCACTCAACCTCCTCCATTCTTGGACAAACCTGGTAAACCAGTTATGTTATGGGCAGAGTGGTTAGGATTATTTCAGAATCACCTAGTGGCTATTGATGCTTCTGAATATTCCCCTCCCCGAAAATTTGCTTTATTGTTTCGCAGTTTAGGTCTAGCTGCTCAACGCATTTTTAAGAGTTTAACGCCGATTCCTCCTCCTTCTGGTCAATCAGGAGACGGTCAATGGGACGTTTATTTAGAAGCAATTGCTAGGTTAAAAAACAATTTGAGGAATCTCCTAATATTATGCTAGAAAGGCATAATTTTTATAAGCGTAAACAGAAGGAGGATGAAAAGGTCGAGGAATATGTTTCCGCCTTGAGAGTTTTGGCAATTTCGTGTGATTTTGGTCCCCTGCTGGAGAATTACATAAGAGATCAATTTGTATTTAATTGTTCTTCATCTAAAATTAAGGAAAGAATTCTCAGTTGCAAAAATCCTCCACTCTCAGAGGTAATAGACCTGGCGTTAAGCATTGAAAGATCTGTAATTTCAACTAAATCTTTGAAACCAATTCAATCTAAAGTGCAAAATTTCTGCTACAGATGTGGTTCTAAATTTCACATCAGCAATTTTAGAGGCTGCCCAGCTTTGAGTAAACGCTGTTCTATATGTAAAAAGATCGGCCATTTTCATAAAGTCTGTAGAAATCAAAAGAAGCCTGTGAAGATAAGCAGTGTCGATATGGATATGTGTTCAGAGTCCCTTGACAATCTTTTATTGACTCTTGATTTGGAGGATGAGCCAATTCAAATTAAGGGTCCTTTGTGTGAGTTTACCATCAATGGAATTAATCTGGAAGTCATGGCAGACTCTGGTTCGCCTATTACCATCCTTCGAGACTCTACTTTTTATACAAAATGGGGCAAAGATATTAGTTTGCTGGAAACAGATGTGAATCCCAAAGCCTTTGGCGAAAAGGATATTGAGATGTTGGGGTTTTTCATGGGCACCTTACAGGTTTTAGAAAGATCGATATGTACAAAAATGTATGTGGCAATTAAGGGAAAAACATTGTGGGGTGGAAAGACCTGGCAAAAATGGGACTGTATTTAGTACCAGGGGATGAAAATCCCATAAGAGCAAGGGATTTGTCTATTTGCAACGTGGATGAACCAAAAATTGATCGCAAGGATCTGTTATATGAATTTAAAAATGTATTTAATGACAAAGTGGGCTTAGTAAAAGGTGTAGAGCATAAGATTAGGTTATTACCTGGAGCGTCTCCTGTCGCACATAGAGTTCGCCCTGTGCCGTTAAGTGTGAGAGGGGAGTTAAAAAAAATGCTGGAAGATTTGTGTTCCCAAGGGATAATACAACCCACAGAGTCATCCCAATGGGTCGCTCCCATCGTCGTAGCTCGTAAGAAGACTGGCGAAATTAGGTTATGTGCGGATCTTAGGGGTTTAAATAAAAACATTAAAGTGGACTGCCACCCCCTTCCGAGAATCCACAAACTTTTGGCGAATTTGGGGGGCTAAATGGTTCTCGTTAATCGATTTAAAATCCGCATATCATCAAGTTCCTTTGTCCAAAGAATCCCAAGAGCTGACAACCTTTGTTACTCCGTTTGGGGCTTACAAGTTCCTGAGGCTTCCTTTCGGACTAGCATCGGCAGCCAGCATGTTTCAAAGACTTATGGATACCTTATTTAAGGATCTGAAAGGGGTGCAGGCTTACTTGGACGATATTTTGATTTTTGCAAAAAGTTTGGAGGAACATAATACGTTAGTGAAAAAGGTTCTGTCCTTATTAGGGGAACGAGGTATGACAGTCAGAGAAGACAAGTGCAGGTTTGGTGTGAATGAATTAGAGTATTTAGGTCACACAATATCAGAATCGGGAATTAAACCAAAATTTTCAGTGGTCAGGGCTTTAAAAGAAGCAAGGGCACCTTGTGATAAGGATTCTCTGCGGGTATTTTTGGGGCTTGCAGAGTATTATGCGAGATTCGTGGTCAATTATGCTCAAGTAGTGGAACCACTAAGAGCTTTACTAAAAAAGGGTCAGAAATTTGTGTGGTCCAGAGAGTTGGATGAAACTTTTTCAAAAGTGAAAGAGCTGATTGTTTCAGCACAAGCCCTTCACGCCTTTCGAGATGACTGTACTTCAGTCATTTCCGTGGATGCAAGCATGAATGGTTTAGGGGCAGTGTTAAGCCAGGAAGTTAATGGTAAGGAGCAAACAGTAGCTTTTGCTTCGAGATCACTTAGACAGTTTGAGCGGCACTATAGCACTATCGAACGAGAGGCTTTGGCTTGCGTTTGGGCTGCACAAAAATTTAAAATGTATATTTGGGGACGTAAATTTGTAATTTTTTCAGATCACAAACCTCTTTCTTTTATTTTCAGCAAGGTGGCAGGTAATAATAATTTATCACCAAGATTAACTAGACTAGTGTCTAAACTCCAGGAGTACAACTTTGAAATGAAACATATTTCCGGAGGGAGAAATTTTCGGGCAGATTGCCTTTCAAGGATGTTAATGGAAAAAGATGATGAGGATGATTTGATTGAAGAGGATGTCGAATGTGTGGCGGTGGTGGATGCTATCGATGAATGGAGTTTGACAATTTCTGAGAATGAATGGAAAGAGGCTAGCTTAAAAGATTCAGTTCTATCTAAAGCAATGGAATTTTCAACCAAAATCTAGCCCGAGGCAAGAAATTTGACTGGAGAATTGAGAAACTTTGCTCAAGTTGCAGATGAGCTGTCTGTAAAGGATCACATCCTTTTAAGGGGCGATAAATTTGTTCCTCCATCTGAACTAAGAAATACGATAGTGAAAATGGCTCATAAAGGTCATTTGGGGGTTACCAAAACTTGTATGAGAATTAAACTGCATTATTGGTGGCCAGGCATAGATGCACAGGTTAGGGCAGTGGTGAATAATTGTGAGGAGTGCTTGTTGTCAGATAAACACTGGAAAACTTCTTCTGCTCCACGACATCCCACTCAGTTTCCCGCTTCAGCATGGGAAAAAGTAGGATTGGATTTTTCAGGTCCTTATAATATTTTACCAGAAGGAATGAGGTACCTCATCTTAGCAATGGACTATTATTCAAAATGGATGTACTATAAATTTGTTGATTCGCCTGATTCAGACAATACCATTTTATTTCTAAAAAAAGTATTTTTGTTAGAAGGGGCTCCTCATGTTCTTGTAACAGACAACGGGACACATTTCGTGTCAGAGAAAATGCGTAAGTTTTTAGATTTACAAGACATTAAGCATTTTAAAGTAGCACTCTACTCTCCTTCTTCTAATGGGCTTGTGGAGCGCGGTAACAAGATTATGAAGGAAGGGATCCAGACTGCTATTGCTTCAGGTCTTGATGTGGGAAAATTTCTCGAGGAAAAGGTGTGGAATTATAATACATCTCCTCATTGTACCACTGAAGTCACACCTTTCGAGCTACTAAGAGGTAGAAAAGCACACTCTACTTTATTTTCCTCTTGGTTAGACAAGAAAAGTATAAATGTTATAAAAGAAGGGTCTGACAGAGAAATGTTGGTAAACAAAGTTAAAGAGAAACAAGATCACATGAAGAAAAATTATGATAAAAAGAATTATTTAAGGAATTTGGAAATTTCAGTTGGTGATTGGGTAATGATTAAAAAACCTTATAAGGTTTCAAAAGGGAGTTCGGTATTTTCGAATCCAGTCCAAGTTAGCAAAACCAGCAAAGGTGCTGCTTTTTTGAATGAGAAAGGTTGGTGGAACAAAAGGCAATTGGTAAAAATGTCTCAAGAGCAAGCCAAGCTAGTTAGTTGTAGGAAAGACAATTTGGGTTCTGAAAGCTGCGGGTGGACACATTGGTTACAATCGGATGTGAAAACTGTACCTGTTTCCAGAAATGAAAATGTTGGTTCTGCTAGTGGTTCACTCACTGCTTCATTTAGTCGTTGCGGCAGGTTGAGGAGAGCCCCTGCTAGATATGAGTTTATTGCATATTAAACTGTTTTTTATGATAAAGGGGGAGGTGATGTAGTGGTGATGTATTTGTCTGGTGTTACCTTACCCCTTTGTAATACATGTTATTAGAATGCTGTATATGTAATGTAGAATGTCTTGCTTGGAATGTACGACGTGGAGTCTTCCTCGGTTCGGGGTTCGATGGGCTGAGGCAGTTGCTGATCGGACTTCGGGCTGAGGAGGCGCTCCTTGTCGTGGGTGAAGCACTTTGGAATAAACTTCTTTATTAACCTTATCAAGTCAAACAAAGGTAGGTTTATTTATTTTCCTGCGCGCGCACCATGTGCAGACCGAGCTGCAACTGTAATGTTTATTTTGTGTGAAAGGTATTGTCTAACACGGGCCAATGCTCTAATAGCCTTATAGCCTACCGTAGCGGGCTATACCGGCTATTAAAGGCCCGCTGCCTTGTTAAAGGCCCTCCCCTTCGGCTCGGGCCTTTAACGCTGCAGCGGGCCTTTAATAGCCGGTATAGCCCGCTACGGTGGGCCATAAGGCTATAATAAATGTCCAGTATTTGTAAAGCGCGAACAATTACCCGAAGGTGTCAAGGCGCTGGGGGCCGTTGGGAAGATTAAGCGAGCTATTGCCCAGAGTCACATGGTGCTGGGCTTATCTGCCGCCGGCACCGGGGATCGAACCGTGAGCCCCCGGGTTCCGGAGTCAGTCGCCCTGGCTGCTGCGCCACACCTCTTCCATCAGTGGTTTCCCCTGACTTTTTGCCTTCTGACCTCCTGTTTTGCTGACTTCATTTTTTCTGGCTTTAGGATTCTGGGCACCTTACCACTTTTAACCAGTGCTAAAGTACATATGCTCTGTACTGAAAACATGGTAACAATGGCTTGTCCATGACCAGCATATTTAATTTACTTATAGGTCCCTAGTAGAGTACACTATATGTGCCCAGGGCCTGTAAACTAAATGCTACTAAGAGGCCTGCTGCACTGATTGTGCCACCCACTCAGTAGCCCTTTTAACATGACTCGGGCCTGACACTGCAGAGCCTGTGTGTGCAATTTAAACTGCCATTTCGACCTACTTGCCAGGCCCAAACCTTCCCTTTTATTACAGAGAAGTCACCCCTTAGTTAGGCCCTAGGCAGCCCTAAGAGCATGGTGCGGTGTATTTAAAAGGTAGGGCATGCACTTTGGAGTTTTACATGTCCTGGTAGTGAAAAACTGCCAAATTAATTTTTCACTACTTCAAAGCCTATCTCTCCCATAGGTAAACATTGGGATTGCTTTAAAACATCTTTTAAGTGTAATTTCCATTTGGGAAAATATTTAGATTTGGAGTTTAGGGTCTCTGGCCTAACAATTTAAAATCACAACTTATGGTGAAGTCAGATTTTAAATTGTAATTCTGAAAATGCCACTTTTAGAAAGTTTAATAGCAACAAGGGGTTTTGCCCTAGGCGGCTGGACGGGGCCGTAATAAACTAAGAGAAAAGGTGTCCTAGCCATCACATTCAAATGCTGCTAAACCAATTTAACAGACTAAAGGCCATCAAGTCAATTGATATAGGCTTGAAGCATTTATTTGCTACTTCATTCTATGCACTTTACTCCACATATAATCATAGGTCAGGGAAGTGCGGATACATTTTAGTCAAGAACAAATTATACATATTAAGGCAACAAACAAAAAAAAAACATACAATTTTGTGAGAATGTGATGTGACAAACAATAGAAAACCTAATTATCTAACTCGGCTGCTAGGAAGGATCCCTCTGTTTTAGTCCCCTCATCAGATTAAAATGACTCCCGCCTTGGTCAAGCAAAACTGGCATACTGTAACGTTGTCTACGCAGGCACGAGAAAAATAGAGACGTTTTAGAGATTGTTTCAATTTTAACAATTAGTCCCATTTTTCACTTGCCCTTGTAGAACTAAGTGCAAAGGATTCTGGTGGCGCAGAGAGAACAAAGTTCAGATTCCGCTACGTTGTCTTCAAAGCACAGGAGGCTCGAAATTCAAAGTATCTCCATTAGCCGTTGAGAAAATATTCTCGGAGGCAAAAAATCTGAACTACCAATGCTAATCTGCACGTTTATGTTGATTCAACTGAAAGACTCGGGCATGAAGTCAGCCCGCCTTATCTCAGCTCCACTCTCGATAGCTCTGGATCCAAATTTGAATAATCAATTCAACATGAAAGCTTTAAAAGGAAATCTGAAAACGAGCCTCTTCAATTAAGCTTATCCATCCATGAAAACATCAGGACTGTTGTACTTCAACTCCAAGATGGGACATGGCTGTGTGCAAGTAGCTCCACAAAGCCCATATGATATCGAGGCCTCATGTCCCTTCAGCTGCCTCCTGACCACGCAGAGGATGTACCTTCTTAGGCCCTCACTGACACATGCCCTCTGTGTTCTAAAAAGCTGCCATTGTTATGACACAAGAGCAGACAGAGCACTGTGATTGCATAGGTAACTGTCACTTCCTTTGCATTGGCAGATGCCATGTGGTCATGTTAGCTGATGTTGTAGTGCTGCTCCTGTTAATGATGCTAAGGGATGTAATCTGACGGCGGGGTAGGTGCTCGCATGGAAGTAGTGGACATAGTATCTTCAGTAGGAGCAGGGGTACTCTTGGTTGCAACAACCTGAGATTGCAGCAGATGTGATCACATTGGTGCTGTATATAGTAACAGTGGTTGGGGTTTCAGTAAACTTGGTGGCACTATCTACAGTGAAAAGACTGCTATGACCATCAATGTATTCTGTTATGGTGAAAGCAATGTTTGTGGTGACAGTAACCCTTCAGCAAGAGGGGTGACTGAGACCTGCAGCATGATTTTCTGATTTCATGTGGCATAAAGTATCGCTGTGGCCATAACAGTGACACTTCAGTGTCAGTAATTATTCATGTGCAAGTGGTGACCAAGTAGCACAGGATGCTGTTGCTTTCTGAGGGCCACTGGCCTGGACTACATGGCCCAGAACTCCCTGCTGGTAAGGGATGTGAGGAGGAGCCCAGCTGCACTATTCATAGCTTGCTCACACGCTGCATGGGGCTTCGTTTCCATCTGTGGGCCACTGGACTGGACTATGAGGCCCGGTACTCCCTGCTGGTGAGGGAGGTGATGAAGAGCCCAGCTGCCCTATATTGAGTACATTCAAACCTGCTTTGGGGGACACTGTTTCCATCTGTGAGCCACTGGACTGGACAACGAAGCTCAGAACTCCCTTCTGGTGGGGAAGAGCCCAGTTGGCTATTTCAAGTGCTTTCTCACCTGCTGCGCAGGACGCGACAGACATGGCCTGGGCAAAGAGAGGGGCCCGTCGGTGCCAGTCAGAGCCCAGAGGAGCCTGGACTTTGCTAGGTCTGTTGGTTCTTTATGCTGGCCTTGGAAGGAGCAATGGGGAAAGGAAAATTCACCACAGTCACTGCCGTAAAACAGGTACTCCGAATAGTGGGGTCTCCAACCAGTAGCTCGTGAGCTGCTGTAGCTCTCCAGCTACCTCCGAGTAGCTCATCTGTGTGCAGCCAACTTATTAGATTAGAAAGCATTTGCTTGGTTGAATTGATATACACATAACAAAATTGAAATTAGACCACACCAATAATATTAGTAGCTCTCAATGCGTTTCATTGAACATACGTAGCTCTCAGTACAGAAAGGGTTGGAGACCCCTAAGCTAACTTCCTGTCAGAAGCAACTGATGACTTAAAGGGATAATTATTTCTAACGCTAGAATTGAGGCTCCCCATCACTTTATAAACACACAGGCGGAAGTACATGAGGTGATAGTATCCCCTGCTACTTCTAAAAACTCAAAATCAACAGGGATGAAGCAAAGCAGGATTGACCGTGGAAACACAGGTGGAAATACATGTGCACATAGTGACCCTCTGCCAGTAATAGACTCATAACCCGTGGCATTTGACAACCCACCCCAAAGAATCAGCTTACATTGAGAGTGTGTTTCAGATCCTTAACACTGTTTCACCTAAATGTGCGTCCAATGAGATTTGTGGAGGTTCCTTCTCAAATGAGGACTTATAAGTCTTGCAAAAGGCAGTAATGGATCAACTTCAATGTTTGCAGTGCAGTGCTTGAGGTGAGGTTGAAAGAACACTTGAATAAGTTTAATTTGTGCCTCACGTCAGTGGAAAAGTCGGTACTTGTTTTGGGGCCATCAAGGACTCACAACACAATTACTGCTGTCGGTGTAAAGAACAGTGAAAGCATTATAAAAGTGGAACCTG
The DNA here is from genome assembly GCA_963921515.1 of Calotriton arnoldi. Lineage (NCBI taxonomy): Eukaryota > Metazoa > Chordata > Amphibia > Caudata > Salamandridae > Calotriton > Calotriton arnoldi. The sequence goes on along the minus strand of CAWUFW010002528.1, from coordinate 1,625,159 downwards.
GGAGCAGGAATTATACGTTGGAGGAGGAAATGCAGGAAAAGTTAGACTGTCAGAGCAGGCTCTGCAATGAATATATTTGCTCAACTCAGTTGCCACCTGGTACATGGCTGAAGGCCTTGAGCTGCTGTGGGCTCGGCTGGCAGTGTCTGGAGTCCTATCTCTGCCATACCTGAGTTTTTCACAGGTCTTTAAAATACCATTTACATACCTTTGAACTGGTTAACGAGGCTTTGTTAGTTTTGTTTACTGATTCCAGTAACCCCTGAGTCCCCACTTCGCTATTCCTTACATTTGTATTTTATTTTTACTGCCAAAGTGGGAGAATGCATTTAGTCAAAAGGCAACTCACAAGTAGGGATGCCACCTTTCCAAAAGAAAAATACTGGCCATTTGTTGTTGTTTAAATGTCTGCAAAGGCCTCGCCTTCAAACTAAATAGGGCTGTAAATAAAATGGTATGTAGTCATTTGTAACATGACTTTTCTGCCTTTTTTTCCTATTGTTTAATTAAACTTAAACTGTAATTATTAGTCATGGATCATTAATGCAGCCCTATAACACATTTAAAAGTGCTTTCTATTTGTATGTGCTGTTTAAAGTGTGCACAGAAAAGTGCTGAAAATACCGGCTTAAGGTGATTTTGCTTATTTTTGTAGTGAGTGGGACATCAAAATACCAGTGGTGCTGGTAGAAATCCGATCAGCTGGCAACCCTAATCAGGAGACTGAAAGCTTGTTGCAGGATCAGCACATTATTTATTTCCTCCAAACTCCATCCCTGATTGTTGCCATAATAGCAATAATTTAACATATCAAACTCTAAGCCAGCCATCAATACAATGCTGAGTTACTCCAGATGTCTGTGTATATATCCTGCATTGAGACAACTTACTCCTCATTCTCATCACTAACCCTTCACTTTCACGCTCACCCTGCACTCACAATGATCATACTGCACTGACACTGCTTTCAATGCACTCACGCCATTCACCCTGCTCCTACCCTGCACTCACATGCGCATACCACTCACCCTACACAAACCTGACACTCCAATCACTTGTCACTTTCACCACTCATCCTGCACTCAGGGATCGCACCCATGCTGTTACCCTACTCTCACACCGTTCATCCTCCTCTTACCCTGTCCTCAAAAACGAGCACACCGCTCACATTGCATTCGCAGCGACCACACCGCCCTCATGCCCCTCGCCATGAGCTCCTGCCGTTCTCCCTCCATGTACCCTGCAGTCAAATGAGCACACCACTCACCCTGAACTCAAAGTGATCACACTGCACTCACACCACTCACCATGCACTCATGCGTTTCACCCTGCACTTGCAAGAGCACACTACTCACCCTGCACTCAGGTGACACTTTACTCACCTGTCACTCTCACTGCTCACTTTGCAAACTCACTCAAACAAGCACATCAATCCCCATGCATTCATTCCTCCCAGTCTGTACTTTCACCCTCACCCAAACTCTTATGTAATATCACTCACCCTGCAGTCACTGCTCTCACCCTACTCTCACAGTCACATTGCTCACTGTGCACGCTCACTGTGTACTCACATAGGCACTCGGGTCACTCACACAGCTCCCCAGTCACTCACATCTTCACTCTCATGGGCACATCACTCACACCACGGACACAAGCACATCACTCACTGTGTAGTCGCACCACTCACCCTGCACTTCCTCCACTCACACTGCAATCACACAGACAAACCTCTCAGCCTGCACTACAGGCACTCTGTTCATCCTGCCTGCACACAGGGACAATAGTGTGCTGGAACCTATAGGACCACACCACTCTCTCTGCACTAACTCCTCTCACCATGCACTAACCAATCCCTCTCGCTGCTCATCCTGCCCAACACACAGGCACACCACTCACCCTGCATTTTCACCACTCACACCACCCTGCACTCACTCTGCACGCAGTCCTCTCACCCGACACTCACATGGGCCCTCCTCTCACATTGCATTCATGCAGCTCACCTGACACATTGGCACATTTTCATTCTACACTCACGCTGCACTCACTCACACTATTCACCATCACCCAACACTTGCATGAGCACACCTCTTACTCTGCACATGTAAAAATTACACAACTCTCGTGAATTTACACATATTTCTACAAAAGCACCCACAGAATTCCTGCTCTTTCCATGGTACTAGATACCTACTTTATTCCCTCTTCAACAACGGGGCTGGTGCAAGAGAGGAGAGTGGACTGAGAATGTGGAATGGCACAAGGAGGGAGACTAGGGTTGAGGCTGTGGGGTATGGTGCTGGATTGTGGATCATGCGACTCCTTCAGCCATTCCTAGCTTTCCATTCACCACACTGCTTTATTACGGGACATGCAGTTCTTTTTACAATGGCAAGAAGACTTTAAAAACATCGGCGTGCCCACAGAGGCCAGCATGTGTTGAACCTCCACATTCGATGCCAACAAGGACGGAGAAGACCTAATCTATTTTACCAATAGGTGTTACACATGCCCCACTGACTGGCATGTTAGAAGATGTAGTGGATATGGGGGATACAGTTGGCAAAGCTAGTTGACGCTAGGGGTAAAAAGTTGGCTAAGTCAGTTGACACTAGTTTGAGCGTCCTATATTGGAATGTGGCGGACCTACAAATCAAATTAGACAACATTGAATTGATTACTTTCATTGAAAGATATTAAATCCTATGTTTTGAAGACACATGGTCATTAGAACCACTCCATATTATTGGGTATATGACATTCCACATGTCAGCAAATAAGGCCAATTTAGGTAGAGCCAAAGAAGGTATGGCTATTTATATTTCTACCCTAGTAAATGGAAGTGTGTAGAAATACCGGGCTGGTGACCCACATTACCAAATTTTGGGTTTAGAGAACATCAGGGGCATTTGTGCCCACTTTGCGCGCCGCCGGGGCACTTTGGTATTACAGAAGGGGCCGAAGACTTGTTTGTGGCCCCTTCTGTAATACAAATAGTGCTGGTGCACATAAAGCTCCAGCACTATATTCAGGGGGCGTTCCCTCATTTGCATGGAGTTGTGACCGCGCTTTATTGAAGACATGGGTTCAGAGGCAAAAAAGCTCTCCGGCGGTGCATGAACAGTGTATGGAAGCATGATTAAACACAAGTTCTTAAAAACTAATTTTGTGTTTGCAAATGAAGTAAGTATACTGACAGTCTCATTTGTAAAGACATGTACAGCTAGTGAAGAAGGAAGTATTTTTTAATATATACTAGTGTCTGGTAATCTGAGATTGCATAGCCATAATTTTAAACTTCATGGAAATTGCTTTAGTGACCTCCATCCACAAAGTTTGCAGATTGATTCTTCTGTATGGGAAGCCCAGAGTACGTGCTGTAAAGATGCCAGACAAATTAAGGTGGTTGGCAGAAATGCTCCATGAATAAATGGGACTGAGTGAACCCAGATAACTTCTTAGCAAAATTAATAAAGGAAAACAAAATGTAGGTTAATGTTTGACGAGATGAGATTGCTGGCAACATGGGAATTAAAGGATCTTTGGTTCCAATCTCGAATTATATAAAAGATGTACTCGCTAATCCTTCTAGCAGAAGGATCCTAAAGGTTCGACGACAAATGCAGAAAGGCTCATGTGAGACTTGAAGCTGCACTGAAAAAAGGTAATCGATTACAGAGTGAGATTGTGGAGTGCAGAAGGCGCATAAAGGTGCCCTCAGCCAGAGTAAGAAAACCATTACGGAAGAGGCTTGGGCTGCCCTTGAGGCAGCCAGTAAGGCCTAGGATAACCTGGCCTTCTGGCAAGTGATGAATCGCCCAATGTTCAGAGATAAGTGAGGTCCCTCACTTGAAGTAGCTATCTCGGCCTATGAATGGATTGCTCATTTTTGTAGTGTATATGCAATTGGAAATACGGCTGAGAGGATTAATAGTGAGGAGGGGGGAGTCATATAATCCCCTTCCTTTCTAGTGAAGATTATGCAATGTTTATGCCAACCTTGCAAGAGGTAATCTCCGCAATTAATAAATGTCCCAATTCAAAAGCTCCAGACCCAATGGGGTCCCTTCAGATGTTTTTAAGGCCAATATTGAATTCTGGGGTCCACAATTAACATATGTACTGAAGATAACTTGTAGAATGGAAACCTGAATACTGGTCTCAGTCCTTACTATCTATAAGAAAACACAGTCGTAGTGAGCTGATTTCTTTGTTTGATGTACTGATCAAGAATGGTAGGGAGGACTATCTTGGGTAGATTGGAAGAGTGGGCGGAATAGCATCACTTTTTGGCAGACATTCAGTATGGATTTCAGAGGGGTTTAGGCACTGTGGAATAGTCCTAACTTGGACCTGTTGGCCTTGAAATGCACACTAGCTTAAAAGGGCAGTATTTACTTGACTTTTTTAACCCGTCATGTGCTTTTGACCGTGTCTCCCATAGTAAGTTATGGCTGTTGAAGGAGGGCATGGGGGTAGATGTTCACTTAATTCAAATTATTGGGAGCATCTATCCCGGTACTGTTCCCAGAGTGAGATATGGAATTGATTGGGAATGCACAGAGGAATTAGTTATAGTTAGGGAGTGAGGCAGGGTCATGTCCTTGCACCCTTTCTCTTCTCTAGCTATACTAATAATTTAAAGAAGGTGTTTGGCGGAGGGTGCAAGGACATGCCCCAGGTTAGTCATCAACCCATCTCCATAATCCTCTATGCCTATGATGTGGTCCTACTTAGCCTGCTCTCTAAAAGCTTTTCAGCTGTTAGATAATTATTCATCCTTCATGAGAGATTGGATCGTCAAGTCAACCTTAACATGTAATTTGTAATGACCTGTGGGTCACCTGCCCCCAGAAATCGACACTTTAGTGTAGGTGTTGATTTGAAACATGCACATAACTTCTCATACTTGGGGGTAATATTTAATTCTGCTCTCACCTGGAAACAGCAGGTTAATATGAGAAATGTACAATTCACAAGAGGGGGAAAGGGGATCTGTGATAAGAGTAAGGGCAAGTCTCTGATTTTTGAAGAAATGTACATGGCGTCATTTAAAATGTTTCCAGTCTCTTCTAACACAGAGAAATGTACCATGTGGCTGGGGCAAAGGGGTGACACTAGGTCCAGTAGCACATGAGTCACTATAGGGAATACATTCTGCAACATGTTTATGCAGTCATAACACACATTTTATGCTTCTGTTGCTACTTGTTTTCCCAGGTAAAATCCCTTGATGAGTCCCAAGATGTTGGAAGGATTTCCAAGCAGTGGAGTGGATTTGTAAAGGAGGCATTCACAGATGCAGACAACTTCGGGATCCAATTCCCTATGGACCTTGATGTGAAAATAAAAGCAGTGCTACTTAGTGCCTGTTTCTTAATAGTAAGTTTTTCAGGAGTAACTGTTACATACTTATAGTGCAACCGACTTACATCAGTATTACTGGTGGGATCCAGAGCAGGGTACACCATATCTGAGGTATCCATGTGCAGGATGTACAGTTTCCCTTATCTCAGGCTGGTCGTAACCTCAGGGTCGTTTTCTGATTTCAGCCTGGTAACACTTGTGCCTCTAGTTTGACGTTATAATTCTGCCTACCCTCTCAAAAAGGATCCACTGGTATATAACTATACCGGTGAGTGCACCATCACACACGAGTTCTGGTGTTTGAGAAATTTTTCACACAGAGCAAACTTTCCCTTGAGATAAAGGACATTCATGATTAGCCTTTATTAATCAACCAGCAGCATCTTGATGAATATTGTAAACCAAACAATAAATGCATGGCTTTGTAAATTGTCTCAAGAGCATCTCCGTCAGGTATTTCTAACCACTCAGCTCTTGCGGAGCTGTCACTTGATACCATTCCTTCAGTCATTCCTGACGTCATCTTTTTTTCACTGCCGGCTTCCATAAGAAGGACTCAATTTTTAGGTCGAGCATCAGCACGCATGCGCTGTCTGCAAGACCTGCTGGAATCACTCGTACTTAGCGTAATCCCGCCAGCTGCTTGCAATTGGTTCACTCTTGCATTGCTTGTATTTCGTGGCTCCTTATTCGTTAGTGCTCCGATACATCATTTCCTGTTTTACGGTGAGGAACACCGGTAAATTACAGTTTCCTTACACACAAGTGTTGTGTGTTCTTTGGGGACTACTTGTTTAGGGATGACCGCTTGTTGAATGAGGCATATTACATGTGTTTTTTTCTATTTCTTTACTTTTTTGTAGGGGTGGTAAGTGCATTTTAAGGGGGCATGTGGAAAACTTTCACATGAGCCGTTTACCAGTTGAATGATGACGCGTAACAAAACAAAATGGGCTTTGCAGGAAACTTGGAGAAGCTTTGCCTCAGCATTTGAAAGATGAGTGCACACCTTCTCTTTGTTTGAGGACATTCCTTTGCGCTTAGAAAGTACGGAAACTGCATGGAGAGAGCCAATGTAGTTAAATACCCTGATCGCAGCTTGCAGACCAGCGGGGGATTATGTGCATAATAATCCTTGATGTGTTATGCTGATATGCATTATCAAATTGCTTATTGATTTTGGTGTTTGAATATAAGGTACATAATGCGCACCTGCAGGGTAAGGGAAAATATGCATTATGAGTTAAGCGAAGATTTCATAGCTAGAAAATGAATAAACTCTGAGTGATTTATGATGGCGGTTTCCTGGAAAAGCTTTTTGTAATTTGGTTTGGCGCAGATGGGCACGCTGTGTTCTGTTTACTTGTTGACAAAGTGCAATTAAAGCCTGCCTCGGTTTTTGTACTGGTTTTCCATGGAGTTGAGGAATCCAGCTTAAGCATGGCAAAGAAGTAAATCGATTTTGCTAAAAGAGGAAATTTGGCAGCTGACTTCGTTTTCAGAGATTTGAGAGGGAAAAGCAACAACGAGATGGGTATGAAGTGGTTAAGATGCTTAGGGGCCACTGAATTTTTTTCAACAGAGGACATACTTTTTGTACTTCTGTAGTAAGTGATGCTGGCTGATGCAAGAAAGGTCGAGCAGGAGCTATGATGTCTAGACGTCTCATCAGGGCACAAGCAGGACGTGCATATTAGGGGAGTCAAATTTATAATAAAGTATAGGCTGAAGTTCGTCCAAAGTCCCTGGGGTGGGTCAAAATCACAATCTTTCATGAAAGGTATTATACTAATGTCAAAGGGAAGCCAGGTGTTTTACATTTTTTCATGCAACAATTCAGATAGGGAATTGCACAGCTCAGCAGAAGACTCAGTGAACTTTGTAGTAGATGCTGTGTGGAAGAGATTGTTTCCTCTCAAAAATGATTACTCCCGGATTAAATTCGAGGAGCAAGGTAGTATGTACTGGCAGTTTTTGTTACGTTTTTTAGGTCCCTAATGGCCAGGTGATTGGTGGCTTTAGCAGAGAGGCTGAAGTCTTGGCACCATATTTTTCAAGAGATTTTCAATGATGTTTTGCCATTTCTTCAGAAACCTATAAGAAGGAAGGTGTGATCCTTGAAGGACAGGCACATTTCAGAAATATTAAGAGCTGATTCCATACACATGTTAATTACATACTTATGCACTCATATCGTGGCCAAAAAGGGCTTGGACTGTGATGTTGTAAAGGCAATACAGAATGCAGAAGTAACTTTATTTCAGTTTCTGAAGCGGACAGAACTGGGATGAGTGATAGATACCCTGCTTCATCTGACTAGGCAATGTGAAAATCAACCAGAGACCAAAGTGGTCAGTCCATGCTTAAGAATAGCACAGTACATGAAAGAGTGTTATATGAACTGAAAATAGCTGGATAAGTGGGGCATAAACCTCCACATCTAACGTTTTGTGCACAAAGGCGACCGGCCACAATTGAACACAGCACATTTGCTGGAGATTATTTTTTTTCAGTTTTTAGGTCGAGCCTGGGCAGTGCAGGTGCTTCGCTGCTAGGCATGCTGTATTCAAGTATGGACTTGAAGCCCTGCCAACTCTCTGCCCATATTTGTCATTGACTTGTCATTGTCCTTCATAAATGCTGGCTACTGATGCGTTAATAGGCTTGCTAGTACCTCCTTAGAACCACCTTATTTTCATTTGTAACCTCCCATGAAGACTGGCCCTTTTACTTCTGTTGTTACAAGGTATGTGTTATTTAGTCTGAAAGCACTATGATCTTTAATGAGTTTCTCCTACTGCAGGCACGACATGCTTTACTGCAACATTCAGCTTGCCATGCGCACTTTCACTTTCCAAGCACCCGGGACAATGGCAGCTGCTTCTTTGAAATGGGTCTCGCATTTACAAGAGTTTGAGCTATTGGTATTGTAAAGGAAAATGCCTTATATGTATGTGTTAATTATCAAAACAGATAAATAAAAGGCATTTTCATTTACAATGCCAATAGCTTAAACTCTCGCAAATGCGAGATTGCAAATGCTTGTTCCGTGCTGTGCACGGTTTGAATCCTGGCGGATCAAATAAAAAAAAATGGGGTTTTCCTCCAACTTCTTTAAAGTAGAAGGGAGTATAGTTGTAGAGAAATCCTTCCAAATTTCGATAAAAAAAAATGGGCCTGCGCCTTTATCATCTGTGATAGGCTTGCAATACTTATAACATTTTGCCTCAGGGTCTTAACTATACGAATGCTTTTACCCAGGTTACTTGTAAAAATTTGGCGGCATCTTGTCCTGCAACCCTTTTCCTCAGGTGTCGATCTTTCATCTCTCTCTCTCTCTCTTTCCCTCTCCAACTGATTACTCCCAACTTAAAATATCTTTTCCTTAGCATCAACATTCTGTTTTCTACGTTGCAGACGCTCCTCAAAGGCTTGCAGTTGAAATTTAGCACCACAGCACTCGCACAGAGGTCTACCACACGGCAGATGGACAATAAAATGTGCAGACACACCCTGAGAGATATTTCCATTTTTGACAAAATACATAGTGCGACCTAATGAGTAACCCTGAGGCCGTTTGTGAATTACTTTTACTCCCTGCTGTGTAATTTACTTGCCTGCTAATACTAAAATATTTACCCCCGATAAGCCTCTGTTAAACATTACTCTCAGAATTCTGAAGCAGACTGAAATGGGACACATATCTTGAAATAATATCTTTACACTTCACCGTTTTATTAGGGTCCAAGGAGGAATAGTTGCTTGCCTGTAAAATTATTTCTCCAGACTGTTTCTTCTCTGTACCTACTTGAAACCTTCCTATTTGATCTGGAAAATGCTGCATAGTGACTTCAAGATGGTATAAGAGGCTGTTATAGGCATTTAAGCGAATATTGGCTGATAAAGGTAATCAGCAGCCATTAATGCCCGCCAGTGCAGGCAATAAGGGATGTTAATGCCCAGCCCTACGCCTAGTGATGTATTCAGCAGAGGGTGAGGAGGTGAACAGATGGCAACACCACAGCTCCAAATGTTTTATCAGAAGCTGCTCTCCTTCAGTTGTGCTGTGCTGCCCCTCTCTTTTCCTTCACTTTCTCATTCGGGTCGGGGTATTGCTGAAGAGATGGGAGCTTGTATCTATGGAAAGCACCCTTTTTCAGCCCTGATACAGCAGCTATAGCCCACAAATGGAGCATTCTGATTGGCTGGTTAGCTCCAAGGATTAAAAAAAGGCCGCTAACTCACTTGATGACCTAAATCTAAAGACATTTTTTATTTTAGGAATCCTTCAATCTGACATCTGGTGATCTTCAAATTAGCAAATCTCTAAGATTGACTGTCTTCAACTGTAAATGTTTAAAATCTATATTTCAGGTCCACAAATTTAATATTTCTTTGTCTTTTTCTTTTTAGGATTTCATGTTTTTTGAGCACAAGCAAGACAATAATTGACAGCCTGACACTTTAGATTGCCAGCTTTAACTAGCTAATATAAATGATTGTTATATAATTCTCAAAATTGATTGCATATATTTTACATGAGACAGTCGACATATATATTTTTCTTAAAACAGAGTCTTAACTGTGTTTATTATGCAGAGATTTCACATCAGCTTTGTTATTGAACTGAATTTTAACTACTGCACATGCTCCAATTTATTACATTTGTTGGTGGCTAGGGTGGGACCAGAGCTTAATGTGTGCCGATGATTGCCGGGGCGCTCTGCGCCAGTACATCTGTTTCAACACCAACACTTGTTTCTAACAGTCTACCACATGGTGGCACTGCTTGTCTATTTTTGAGCAGAGCAATTAAGCAGGTTGTTTAAAAATAATTCAACATACATTAAAATAACAATATGTCTCCCAGGCCATTCTTAAATTGTTGGTGACATAGAATATTCCAAACTCACGTTTATTGGAGTAGGGTGGTTATTGGGGAACAGTGGCACTGGCATTTGGCTGCGCTGGGGGTGTGTGCAAGTTGCAGTCTCCTCCTAGGAATTACCTTGGGTCCTTGCAAATTACGCACTGGGTGGAGTGAGAGAGGATAGTGAGGGGGAAAGAGTTATATGTCTGTCATTGTGATGGATCTGATGTTAGCAGATATTCTACAAGCTAGGATGCTATTTTTGTTTTTTGCACTGTATTTATACTTCTGCTGTGGTGCAGGACATAATGTGACTGCTAGTGCTACAGCTGGGTCTGGCATGCCTTTTAAGTGCACCTTGAGTGGAACAAAACTTATTCTTATTTGTATGGGCATCAACAACATATTACAGTTTTGATGGAGAATTAGGAAGCATCTTAAGTATTGCATATAAATTGTAGGTTTTAATCTGCAAGGATTTCAAACACCACACAAATCCTATTCATTCATATGAGGCTACTCAGCAATATGTAGGATATTTTCATCTGTTGGTGAGTTTCCAATAGGTTTAATGTGTGCCATCACAAAGGGCCACATTAGGTTTTTAATGATTGTCCTACATGCACACTGGAAAATGTTTTTAATGTCCATTTCAGTGTTTGTTTTTAAATATTTTGTCACTTAAAATGTTTGTCTGATTAGTAGGAATAAAATTGGCATTAAGCAAACCTACCTCTATGTAATTTGATAAATGATTTTTAACTCATTTTTACCAGTCTTGTACATGCGTTGTCAATTTAGAAGTCTCAATAATGGCGCAATTGTGCGGATACCAAGGCTGGTTACAGGTAGCCTGTACTTGTACATATAAATGGACCAATCCGCTGTAGAACTACAGCAACAATGTAATTTGAATATTGATGTACCTTTTAGTGTCACAATAAATGTTGTACCTCTACTTCAATAATGTCTTCCCGTTATTTATTTGGATTTTTGTTGTCTTTTTATTGAAATGGTTTTTGATCAATAATAAACCAGGAGGTGGGGAATATTCAGAGCGTTAAAAAAGCAAATATCACATGACCATAAAATGCTAAACCAACAAGGACCTTGATTATCAGTGAAATATGGGAGGGGTCTAATGGGCCTCTCACTAAATTTCGCTGGGAGGCCCCATCATTTTGCGCTGCACCACTGGGCCAATCTTATAAGTCTGCGGAAAAACCAGCGTGACAGATGCATAGAGAAGGCAGGGATGTGAAAAAAACTGTTTAATATGTTTATTCCCTTAACATGTCATTATAGTTGCCCACCTCCTGTAAGCACAATCCTCTGACCATTCCAAGCACCCATAGTATTCTCACATTTAAAATACAAAATTAACAGTTGCAGCTATTAACAAAAAGTGATGGGACAGCGTGGGGGAGAATAACGGAAGCTAACCTGCCTCCTGCCGCCTCGGTGCTCTTCTGCTTGCTCCTCTGGCTGCTGGTAAACAACAGCATCCCAGACTCCCCTAAGCCAATCCACACGCGGCTCTCATGCTGTTAATACTATTACCCAGCATAAAAGAAGCGCCGGGATTGGTCTGAGCAAGCTGGTTTTGCACTCACACAGGGACTGGGAGCCTGTGCCTACTGTTCTCCAGCCGACTGTGCAGCTGAGGTTGGAGAAATCTAAGTGCGCATGTCGCTTTGACCGTCCTTAGACAGCCGGCCAAACCGGCATGTGCACTTGCAGTGCCCACCACTCCTCCTCCATGCTGCTGTCATCTGGATGGCCCCGCCCCCAAGACTCCGTTCTCAGTGATGAAAAATAAAATGATAGTAAAGTTGTTTTATTATCATTTTATTTTTCATGTTTGCATCTGCCTGCTGGCTCTCAGCAGTGGGGCGATTCTCCTCCTCCATAACAGAGGAGCCGCAGCTGAAAATTGATAATGTTTTCTAGTTTTTGTGTGGATGACACCCAGTATCTTAATTGATGTGGAGGATGCTGATTATAGGGTGCCTAGGCTACAGTGAGGACTAGTAGCGAATAGAGGGTGGATGAGAGGGGGCTGGGTCCCATTATACGTGAACAGAAAGGATCTTCTGCTAATAGGAACAAATAATCAGGCTGGTACGGATCCACCCTTTGGAAACAACTGATTTTAGTTTCAGCTGCTGGAAAGCTAGAATGGGTAAGGAAAATATTATTCTGAGAACATTCGATAACAAGTTAAATAATTTTGTATTGTTGAGGTGTATGTAATCCATGCTAGTGTGTGATCCCAGTGGGGCAAACATTATACCTTCCATATGGTGACTAGCTCTTATGGTGCCCAGAAAAAATTAACCCCGACTACAAGTGGCACAACACTGGAGGGGTTGAACCTACACGCATGTGAAATCAGATACCGAGTTGTAACTGCCCTTTCATACTGTGCAATTACAAGTTAATCCTTGAATGAGGAATAATCATATGAATTCAGTTTTCTGGGCCAAATTTCGAATGCCATTCCCTTTTCCCTGGGGCTTAAGTGATAAATGGGAGTGTGGGGGCCTGTGCAGAGCAGGGGCAGGGAATGAAGAAAATGATAGCGGAGGCTGGTGTGAGGCTGGGAGAGTGTTCTGTTCCCCGTGCTGTAGGAGAGGGTCTTGTGGGGCAGTATCTCAATTGATTTTAATGAGATAGTTGCTTGTCTCAATCGATTTTAATGAGATTTCCTAGCCAGTAAAATTTGACCTGGTGTTTCAACACATGGGAAATCTGGATGCTGTGTCACCGGACCAGTTATAACCTGATGCAGCAGTATCACTCCGGAGGATACCAATCTACCAACTTACAATCGGGGCATTGATCAGAAAACTAAACATCCTACCAGTGTCACATAAGATGTTCAATACTGACAGTGTCTAAATGGTTCTCACACACTAAGAAGGGGGGAGAGGCCAAGTTCCACTACTCCGACATCCCCTATCACATGACTATAACACACACGGAGGAGTAGGGAAATAATAATCCAAGGGTGGCACGTGCTCTGTGAAAAAATCGAGTTTCATCTACTACAACGCTCAAACTAGCGAGATCTTGGGAGTGACCCCCTGTAGTCAAACTTTCATCAAGGTGGGTGTACTGCCCAGAAAATATCCAGTTTTAGCCGACCTACACGGCTGGTGTGACCCAACACTGTGGAAACGTATCAGATGGCAGTAACATATCGACATTTTGACAGTAAAGAGGGGTGAAGGAACTCTTTATCTTCTTTTATCACCACCATCCTTCACGTTTTTAGACCTAGCCGGGGGGCCAGGAATAAATCGTCGGAAGGGGACACCTCTGAGCTAGTTTTAACCTTCACTGCACTTTTCTTTCGGTGATCCCAACTTTTTATGTTTGTATTGTCTTCCCCTCTCTTTTGCTCCACCCCAGACGTTGGTCTGTGCAGGGGTGTATTAAAGCAAGCCCAATGATGAAGCATGTCACAAATTTGTGAGTGAGGGCAGTATTTTTTCACAGAGCACGTGCCACCCTTGAATGATATTTTCCCTACTTCTCCTTGTGTGTTATAGTTAGTGTCTAAATGGTACCTGCAATGGCCTCAAACTGCAGGGACTAAGAAGGGGAGGGCAGCTCAGGATATGGGAGTCAAGTTAGGACAGCATGACTCAGTCTGTAGTCTACTCGCTAGGCAGGAGCTGTGGCGCTTTCCTTTCAGTAGAGGTACAGCAGGGTATCGGCAGTTAAAGCTACTCTTCTCCACAGGAATGGTACAGATTAAGCCACAAGAAGTGTAAGTGGTATTCAGGTGGCTTGCAGAGGTAGGAATTGTGCCATGAAGCCACCTGAGTGTGATTCTTCTCGCTAGCCAGAATCGTTTTAACATAGTTACCAGTGATGATCTTCCAGCCTCACTCAGTCCAGAGAATAGACCGTACCAATGTCACTGGAGCTCGCGCTGACAGAAGGGAGGGCATTCATGGGATTCCTTTGCTGCATTCACTCCTTACTTTAGGTGAGAAGTACCATATTCCTAGGGTGGGACCACAACATCCACTTCCCTCAGTTGTGCAAACATTTAGTCTACCAGTGAAAGCTTAGCAAGTAACTAGTTGGCAAAGTAGTGGCTTGAAAGACCTGAACACTTATTCCTTAGGCCAGACAACATCACAAATCACCTTGTTCCCTGGAGAGTCACTCACGCATCTGCGTTCAGATATTCTCAGAAGCACCCCCATAAACCCACCCACAGCCAGCTACAGCAGAAGGCACCAAGACATTCTAGGAGACACCCTCAAACATACACTGCCAAAGAGTAGCACAAATTAGGAAACCCCTTTAAATATATGCACAAAATAATCCCAATAGATTGTATGCAAAAGTTATGGAATACACACAATAGACTACCAAAGACTTCCCAATATAGACACTAATCTACAATTCATCCAGGAACACCGTCAAATATTTGAGAACATGGTCAAATGCACACAAGTAAACACCCATAAACAGAACCATACAGTTTTTCAAAAACAGAAAACCTAACGAATATTGTCACACACTCAGCTACACATAAGTGCCCTCAAAACAGTATACAGATTAGTCACACAGATACTCCCTAGACTCTCATACAAAACCTTAAACACTAAGGCACACAAAAGATGCCAAGACAAGCAACCAGATGTCTGCTGGTTTCATCAGAGGCCAGCACAGACCTGCAACCTTCCTCAAGAAAGCAGTCAGAATGTTAAAGCAGCCAAGCCACCTCCCAACTTTGATCTATGCCTCTAATGGCACAAAGGGAGCGAGCCAGACCATCCCTACAAGTGATCAATTCCCTCTTCCTGCCATGTATCAGTTCATACTGTAAGCCTTCCATTCACCCCCTTTCTTTTTACCATGACATCTATCCCTTCACCGTTCCACTATCCTTTCTATCCCTATTCTCTCCATCCTGTCACCTTTCTACCCATCCTTCCATTAACCAATCTTTCACCCTTCTGTAAACCCACCTACCCTTCTAGCCATCAATTCACACGTCCATCTCTTGTCCATCTTTCCCATCAAATATTCTATCCATACTTTCAACATCCATATGTTCGCCCACCTATCATTTTCCCCTTCCTTCCATTTATCCATTTGCCAATCTACCTTTCCATCCACCCATCTTCCAATAAATCAAGGTTTTTCCCTTCCACCTATCCTTTGTTTCATCCGTTTATCCATCGTTGCATCCACCCTTTCACACTTTTGTTCTTTCATTCATCTTTTCACCATTCCATCCCTTCACCCATCCATTCTTTCAACCATCCACCATTTTACTTTTGTCATTCATCCTATTTATCTGCTCATCTTTCCTTTTCGCCTTCCGTCCCTTTCATCTTACTTCTCACCTCCTTTCCTTTGATACTATTGTACTTTTCACCCTTTCGTTCCTTCACCTATTCTTGTTTCCGTTCAGCCTCCATTTCTACCTTTCTTCTGCTGTCCTCCCCTATTTTTTTTAACTTTCTCGCTTTTCTGTGCACAGAACATATCCTGTCCCAGCAGTTGCATCTAGCCATGGTAGACCGAAGGGAGTGATATGTACGTATGTTTCCAACTATCTCCCCTTCACTAAAATAACTATGGTGGCATATAACTTGTATTATCAGATAACTGTTTGTGAAAAAAGGACAACTTAAGGTAAAAGATACAAGTGTGATGATGAAATAAGTCACAATAAGATTGCACTCTTACATGCATGCATTTGCTCTAGTAGACATCACACATGCTTTTTTTTGCCCAAGCACTATTCACACAATGAATGTTGTTCAGAATATGGTGGTTTTTAATAGTAAAAGGGAACAGGGTGATGCTGGTTTCTGCTAGGTGGTAGACAACAAGATCACCAGCAGGGTAATATAGAATGACCCCGTGGTTACACACCTGGGACCCAACAAAAGAATCACATTAAACATCATTCTATTGTGTTTTGTTAAAAGTTCCTTCTACATGTATAGGAACGCCTGAAATACAGAGGACACTTCTTCAGGTGAGAGCATTATGCCTCATTAAAGTGCATGGAATGCATGCTAAAAAAAGGCAGGGACACATACTTCTAGCCTTGAGAAATGCACCAGACCCATATGGGCTCTTTGTGAGGGTCAAAACATGTCAGCAAAAATAAGGGGCAATGAGATAATAACGTTCAATAGGAACCCTGTATTTATTTTTAATAAACCCATGGTACCCTACTAATAAGTAGTAGTTCTGACATGGTATGCCATGCGGTTGTTTTAAACTTTACCTTTACTCAAGCTGGATCCCTGCTTTATTCAGATAGATATTTTTTATAAGAACTTCCACTCGTGGTCGAGTCCGCCCTCGTGGTATTGCCCTACCAGGGTGTGGATAGGCGCTGATGATGATGTATGCCACTATTTAGTGGGCAAGGTGTCTACTCCAAAATCTCTGGAAAATCTGACATACACCACCAGGTTTAAGAATAATACCCAGACAGGCTTGATGGTGACAACCAAGAATATCTGGCCCACCATGTGAGGAATCCACTTTTCGTTGCACCTCTCGACCCCTGTAACAAATAGCAGTTTCAAAGAAAACCAAATATTTTGATGCCACCATACTTTTGAGGGGTTGCATCTGATGATAACAATGCCTCATTGATATTGTTATCATGAACAGTATCTCTGGAAATAATAGTTATTTTGGACCCAGAACCTGTCAATAAAGGTATCGCTACCTCACCTACCTTGAACATTTTCACTGGATCCTCTGATTTAGGCATGTCATCCTCATGAATTCTAACACAATACAATGAATTACAGAGCTCGTTGGTGATTGCCTGTTGTGCCATCACTGTGCTCCCAGCATTGGATACTTCCTGCCCTTGCACCCTTACACACAGCAACAAATCATTCACATCATCAGATTCAATTAAATTCAGCTGTATTTATATAGCTCACGGCTACCTCATGGGCATCCCAGCGCTAGATGATACACAACCGCTCCAGTAAACTAAGATGAGCATTTCCTCAACCATATTTAGGAAAGGGGGATTTTAGCATTTTCCTAGAGCAGGCTTTCGGCTGCTGTCTTCTAAGGGAGGCCAGGAGAGATTTCCAGAGCCTGGAGGTAAAAAATACAAAAGAGCAGCCTCCACTCCTTGCTCTTTTGATCTTGGGCACCACCAGCAGTTGTTGGTTGCTAGAGCGAAGGGCCCTTCCTGGAGCATAAGGGTTAAGCAGGGATCGAATTATAGGTGGGCCTTTTCCATGGGTGGACAGGTACATGATGCAAAGAGCCATGACATTTATTATTTTCTGGACTGGAAGCCAATGCAAAGCTATGAGGGCTGGACTGGGTAATTGATGCTTTGTCAGTTTTTGAAGGATTCTAGCAGCTGCATTTTGTACCACTTGGAGCCTTTAGATCACATATTTTGGGCTTCCAAGATACAGGGAGTTGCCGTAATTAAGGCCAATGTTTATACGCCTCTGACCCACTGTTCTTCTAGTGGGGAAAGGTAGCATTTGCAAGAATTTTCTCAGAGAACTTAGAATCCCAAAGCATAAACCTGACATTATTTTTTAACTTGTGTCTCCATCATAAGCTTGTCGTCTGTCCAGACACCCAGGCTTTTTACTGCTTGGTCTGGCTTGGGGCGATCTCACAGATAGTCTGGCCATGAGAGTTCCTGCCACCTAGAACTAATATTGCCTACACCAGAACCTCTGTTTTATCGCCATTAAGCTTTAGCCTACTGCTGGACATCCAATTTGTGACCTCCCTGAGGCAGGAGTTTAGTTGGGAGGTAGTATGAATGGAGTTTGGTATAAGGGCCAAGATGACCTGAGTGTAATAAGCATATAACACTAATGCAATCCCTTGTGATTGAACATTTTTGGCCAGAGGGCATACATGTAAGTTAGACAATGTGGGGCTGAGTGAAATGCCCTGTGGGATGCCACACGACCGAGGATGGATAGAGGAGGCAACAGAGTCTTCACATACCTGCAAACTCCTGTCTGCTGGAAAGACTTCCAGCAATTTGTGGTGATCCCTGTGATACCAACATTCAGCATCCTTTGAATGAGGAAGCCGTATGACACAGTATTCTAGGCTGCACTCAAGTACAGTATGACCATTGCAGCTGATCCACCTTTATCTAGAATGGAGCAGAGTTGTTTGGTGACTACTAGCAGTGCTGTCTCCATACTGTGTCCAGACCTAAATCCTGTGTGAGTGGGATGGTAAATGTCATGCAGTTCCAAAAAACTGGACAGATGTTGATTAACATGTTTTTCCAGTATTTTGTTCACTACCAGGAGCAGGGAAATAGGTCTGTAGGTGTCCACTATCTCACGGTTTGCGGTTGGTTTCTTTAGTAGTGGCTTCACTATGATGTGTTTCCAGGACTTAGGAGTATGTCCTGCCTCGAGTTCAGGGTATTCTTGAGGGTGTCTAATACAGGCCTGCCACCTTGGCCTAGAATGTCTGGATGGGTCGGGTCCAGACATGATGTTTTTCAAAGTCTCCAAATGTAATGCTGGGAAGGCGGAGAGGATCGGCCAGCATGTTGCTTTGATTGGTCAAAGGTATTGGGAGTGGTAGCTGCTGGAGGGAGGGTCAGTATTTTATTGATTTTGTTAGTGAAATGATTGGCAAACATATTGCAACATTCTGTGGGGGTCCTGTTGCTCCTGAAAGGGGAGTCCTAATGTTTTTGATTATCAAAAAAAGGTCCCTTGCTGTATTTGGGGAGGATTCTATTTTCTCTTGGAAAGAAGTAATTCTGTCCTGTCTAATCGCCTGTTTGTAATTTTTTATGGCTATTCTGTAGCCTCTTTTGCAGTCATTACTATATGCATTCTCCCTCCTTCTTTCTGGCATCCCTTTTTAATTGAGTTGAGCTGTTGTGTACCAGGGTGCCCTACGTTTGGACTGGTTTGAGTTCAAAGATTTGAAGGGAACTCTGGGCTTTAGCGAGTCGATGAGCCATTTCTCAAAGGTTTTGTATCTCTCTGAAGTGTCCTCCTTTGGAGCGGGGGCCGACTCAAATAGGTATGCTTCCTCTCACTTATATTAAGTTTGGACCATGTTTGTCTGGACTTTTGTGTGGGGGTGTTTGGCCGTTATCTCTGATATTTCACAGTACATGGAGAGAGTCTTTAATGAATGTTTCTCAGTTTGTGGGTGAGGGGTTTTTACTATTTGGTGTAAAATTAGGTCTTCGTGGTCGCGAGATAGAACTCTTGTCGTTTTGCATCCATTGGGTTCAAAATGCAAATTTAAATCTCCTAACAGGGTGAGATTTGCTTTATGCAAACTAGATTTAGCTACAATGTCAGGTAGAGCTGTGATAAATTGTGAAGGTGTCCCAGGGGGGTGGTACATAACAATATTAGAGAACGTAAATGTAGGAGTGAATTCTAATGAAAAATGAAGGGTTTCACATCCCGGTATTGTGATGTGGAAGAAGCCCTCCGTATAGTCCCTCTTAAAATATTATTGTGGCCACCCCTCCTCTGAGCCTGTTGTCTCTATTTTGGTTAACTATTGAATAGCCAGGGGGAGAGTTGGCACCAAATCTATGGTTAGCCATGTTTCTGTGAGCAACATGCATCTTGACGCCATTCCTCTAAAAAGCTAAACAGCTAAGTGCTATGTTTGGGGAGGGATCAACAAATCAGTAGAAAGATTTTTAGTTTGTTGAGGGGGTGGTGTGTTTCTATTGGGTGTTTGAAACTAGTGACTGGTAATGGCTCGATGCCCAGCTCCAGACTGCATGAGGTGCAGACTGATGGAGATTTAAGCATAGGCAGCTATTTACCTGCAGCCTGTTAACTTGGTGAAGCATGTCTGATGTACAGGTTATCCGCATTTTGAAGAGCAGAGTTTCTGGCCCGGGTTGGACTCAGACAGGCACAGATGGGCTTGCCTTTGGCATACCTGCGGTGCTTGTCCACTGTTATATGGCCATTAGGGTAATTGTCGACATTGCTAAGTTAGCATGAGCTCTACAGCCATGATGCTGCCTTTGCGCACGTTACTACATGACTTTATTTTGCAAGACTCTGTTTGTGCCATTCACATGAGAACTGTCTGCTTTCTGTGCTCTCTGCCTGTTCCTGGAGTTTAGTCTGAACACGATGTGCAAGGTCTATAAACAATGCCCCTTGTTATTCTATTCTGGTCAGTTCCTAGCACCTAGACAAAACATGCTAACACAGCTGCACTGCTGGAAACTCGTGCTTTGATATTACGGGGATGCATGTTGTTCAAATACACACTTGGAGAGGCACCTTTCCAGGGAGAAGAGCTATGCTTTTCCTATGATGTAAAACTTCCATCTAGGCACTAAGGTATGGGGGTCTGCTGACAAAGCCCAGAGATCTTCCTTTATATAATAAACATCACCTTACCAAGGGGAGGGTGGTTAGGCCTTCTAGTCCTTTTTCCACTGTCTGTATATGATGACATCCCCCTTTATATTCTATGGAATTGTAACAATGCTAACTGTTTTAGGTTTATGCATTTCGTTGCTGATAGTGGCTCCTATACTGCATTATAGAGCATGATAGTTAAAATAAACATTTTGAACTATAACGGTGACTCTGACAATTCTTATTGTGGACAAGTACGAGTGAGTGAGCGAAAGGGTACGTCTTGCTACCGCGATTCCTGAGAGAGTCGGCAATATTGTGTTCTGGGTTGTCTAATCATTTGTAGCTTCATGATTATGTAGGAGAACGAATGAGACACTATAGCTAGGCAGTTTGGGGATTTTGGGTACTAAGGTGGTAGGAAGGTTCAGCCCCATACACCGAGGTCCTGTTTTCCTACGCATAGTTCTGTGTATGTGCAGAATCCCCGCAACATGGCTCCTCCAACGTTTGTTCTGGTACTTATCTGTGAGACTCCTGAGTAGTGCTTGTGCTTGTCCACAAACCCCTCACTTCTGTTTCTGGAGACGGTTGTGATGGTGTAGCCTCCTATATTGTGATATATTATAGGTTTTTCAAGCTTGAATTTTAAAAGGTCTTTCTCTTTCTTTTTAACCCGTTATTGCGCTGACGCACATAGGTTGTTATTCTCTACTATTGATTATGGTGGTTGCCACAGCACCTCCTAACCGCGCACCAGTCATGGCTTATTTGACTCAATATGGAGTCCATGCGGATGGTGTTGCGCTTATTTTTGTTGTTCAAGCGGATGCAGCTCACCGCTTCGAGGTGTTTTATTCTTGGGTCACCTTTCCGGCAGTCGATGGTACTGATTATTTGTTTCACTAATATACTGCCACAGCCCTTCCTCAGAATTATCAGCCTTACAGATCACTTGAAGTTCCACTAACGGCTTGGCAACATGCAATATGGTTTAATGGCGCCCTTCCTCACCCAATGACACCGGTCCGTTTAGGCCCTTTATCGATCGATGGGGCCACTTGGCCCATTTTGGCTGGGTATACCCCACACCCAAATTATCTAAATGCTACAGTCGCAGAGCTACATAAATTGCATACTTCGTTAATACGTGTACATAGAGCTGTTATTCAGTTCATGTCGCGCAACTTCCAGTTGGGACCGCCTGGCGTTGCTGCACAACCTCCGGGACCTGGTGGTGTAATCATCAGTCCCGTCATGATTAATTCAGTGATGGGCAAGTGTCCGCAGAATAAGGACGAACTTCCGTATTGGCTTGCTGAAAAATTTGGACAACTCGAAGCTGTTTTTTCAAACACCACGCTTGTGGAGAAACACAGGATCCTGACCATGAGTTAACCTAAAGGCCTAGTTCCCGAATTAGCTGATTGTAACACTTGGTGTAGGATGTTTGCAGCGGTTTATTGCGATATGTTTCAGCACCCCCTCAATGAACGTTCTCCCTGAGTCTTCTGAGCGTACTAATGACTTGCGCGACCGCATGAAAATTAAGACTCCTGGTAGATTTCAAGTCCCTGATCAGTGCTCTCCTCCTTCTTTACAGAACACATCAGACTCTCAAGTCGGTGGTGGGGAGCGCCAGAATTGTGGCAAAGGTTCAACCACACAGCAGGGACGGGATCACCCTTGACAGTTTGACGTTAAAGCCAAACAAGAGGAGCTGCCTCGTTTTAGACACCCGTATCAGAAGAAAAAAGTTGCTGCTTTAACAGCAAAGTATGCCTCAGACGGTGAGAACGCGGCTTCTAGATTGGACATGGGCAGTGACTCTGCTTGACAGCGCAGTGGAGGTTACCATAGTGCGTGAGGCACTGCATCCCTGTCTGGAGGCGAGAGCAATTGATACATTTATTACAGTGGAAACAGGGGATACACGAGTTACCCCCTCGGATAGACTCTATGAAATTGTCTTACAAATTGAAGGTTATATACAGAGTACAATTAGGGCAATTTTCTGGGAAAATCTCACCTCCTCATACGACATTTTGTTGGCAGAGGCAGATTGGCATCCACCATTTGTGCTTGCCGCTTCTAGAAGGGAGGACGTGATACTTCCGAGTTTTTTGCGTTACATCCCTGAGGAACATGCGAAGGCTTACGCATCTGAGTGGGCTTTGGCACTTGCCCCAGCGGTATACCGTAATCAGGTAGGCTGGGATAGAGATTCACCGGCACATGAGATACCATTACGGTTTATGCCACAGCCGCAATATCCAATCAGACGAGAGGCTAAAACTCCCATTTGTGACATTCTAACTCAGCTGGAGTATCAAGGAGTGATTGAATCCTGTGTATCATCGATGAATAATCCTCTTTTTCCGGTATCAAAACCTGATGGTTCATATCGCATTGTATTAGATTATCGAAATTTGAATAGTCATTGTCGTACATTTGCGGTACAGAACACACACAGCTCTGCGCTAGTGAACAGCCTTATTCATAAGAAATACAAAACTACACTGGATAAAGCCAATTGTTTCTACAGTCATAACTTGGCTCCTGAGAGCCGTGACTTGACAGCATTTGCCGCCGTCGGAAATCAGAAAAAATTTACGTGCTTGCCTATGAGGAATAAGAATAGCCCAGGGGCTTTTGCCGCACGTGTTGTGTCTTTATTGCACAACATAGATCCAGATGCGTTCTCGTATATGGATGATATTTATCTGACGGACGACGACCTCATGCCGCATCTTGTCCGAGTCAACCACATCATTTTATCGTTTGCTGACTATGGCTACAAAACCAATTTTGCAAAATCACACATCGCTTGTTTTGTGGTGCTCTTTTTGGGCTACGAGCTCAATAATGAAGGTAGGGGGTTAGCCCCCCACTTTCTGGAGAAATGTGCACAATTGCAACCTCCGTCTACGCTGAAGAAACTTCAGTCTTTGCTGGGATTTTTGAATTTCGGGAGGACTTACATCCCCGATTATGCCCAGCGTATCAAGCCGCTTTATGCTTTGATACAACCGACATATTCTTCTGCCAGCTGGCTTCCAGAACATACCACTATTCTGCAATCTTTGCAATCAGATCTGCTTGCGACTAACTACTTGTAGACGCGTGATAATTCCACAAAGCTGGTGATACGTATAGTGCCTGGGACAGTGGGTTTCACTTACTTGACGTTCAATGAGGGAGACACAGTACCTATTGCATACAAATCACATTTGAATGTTGAAAAAATGTTGACGCCAGTCCAACTGGCGATTCTGAAAGAACGCTTGCTGGCGCAGGGAAAACGCATTCTTATGGTCACGCCTCTACCTGCTTTAGAAGCCGTCACTAAGGCAAGTGTACCCAACTCTAAGGCATTACATCCCCGTTGGATACAATGGGCTACTTCTTTGACATCGGCTGATGTCACGTTTATCTTTGATCCTGCTCTTCAGACACAGGAGTTTTTAAAGTATGAACATGTTCATCCTTCACCATTGTCGTTGCTTCCTTTGGAGGAGTACAAATGTATCATTTATACCGATGGCTGAGTTCAACCGGCCATCGTTTCCAAACATGCTTATTCAGCGGCTTGCACAATTTTGGCTGGTTCGATTGTAAATAGAGAATTTAAGTCTTCCATAGTGCATACACAGGCACTTGGGGACTGTACAGCGCAATTGGCGGAGCTGCGTGCTCTTGTTCTAGCTCTCGAGTTTGCTGATCCTGATGTGAATACTCTTATTGTATACGATTCTTACTACTGTGTTCAGTCTTTTAATGACAACTTATTCTTTTGGTCTCAAAATGACTATCTAGACTCTAAGGGGCAGTGCAATTAAGCATAAAACGCTTTGGATTCGAGTGGCGGACCTTAAACGTCTGCCACTCACACAAGTTATACATACTCTCGGCCATCAGCATGTGGGAGCACATGCTGTTGGTAATTCTTTGACTGACGAGGCAGCCAAATCTGCAGTAGCCACGTGTTCCGTTGCAGCAGTTACAAGGTCCATGACTAAGATAGATAATGACATTTTGGCAGCTGTAGCTACTACGAAGGATGGACCTGCTTATCCGCAGGGCTTCCCTTCGAAGTATTCTTATCATTTATCTCCTGAACAAGCTCCTTATGCTAAAATAACTTCAGTTGGGGATCGGCTGATTCCCAACATGGACCGCAGACTTGCTTTGATCATTGCCGCACACGAAGGCATGGCTTCTGCATATGCCGGAGTGTCTGCGACTGTCTCTATTTTACAGCAACGTTATTGGTGGCGTGGTTTATATAAACAAACCCGTAATTATATACTTTCTTGTGACATTTGTCAGCAAATCAAACCGTCTACGGTCTCACGTCCACCACAAACACAGCTCTGTATTTCAAATCAGCCATTTGGCTGTGTATATCTTGATCACTGCGGTCCATTGTCTTCTGATACTGCATATAAATACATTTTTGTTGCAGTTGATTCGTGCACTAGATTCCTTTGGGTTTGTCCACAACGCAGTGCTGATGCTCGAAATGTCATTAGGGATTTGCGTGTCTTTGTCAGGATGTTTGCCTGTGGCACCTTCCATTCTGACAAAGGTCCAGCATTCGCCTCTAAGGCGTACAAGGACGCGATGAAGTCGATAGGGGTGCTGGTGCAGTTTTCGTCTCCATACAGGCCTGAGGGCAATTCTATAGTGGAGCGAATGAACCGTGACTTAAAGCAATCTTTGACAGCTAGAGCCTTGGGTAAGGCAGGAACTGGCTGGCCCATTTATATGGAGTTCAACGTGCACTCAATCTCCCTAGAAGATCTCAGGGTGGGCGGACCCCGTACGAAATGCTCTTTGGCATTAAAATGTTTGTGCCAGACCTTGATGGTCTAGACGTTGTGGCGGCAGCCGCAACCTTTGACGTAGATAATCATTCTACTATGTTACAGGACCTACAAAAGACCCGTAACAGCTACGCAACTGAACATTTGCCCTCTTCCAATGATACAGCACTGCTGATTCCGGTCGCCGGCTAGCTTCCTAAGATTGGAGATTTGGTACGAGAAAAGTTGGAGAACAAAAAAGAATTTGATCCCTCTTATCGTGCACCGGTTCCAGCACTTGGATTGAAGGGTACCCGTACAGTAATTCTAACCACCTTTGCCTGGTCGCAAAGACAACAGATACATTTCAGTGGACAATGTCAAACTACACCGTCTGGCCAATTCTGAATAGTGTAACTCCTGCAGTTTCGTGCAACGCCATCTCTTTGAATCTGGTGCATTCAGCCTCTTCGATCAATTCCCGTGTTGTTGAGGGTGAGATGGAAACTACTATTGACCTTTTGCCTGTTCTGCCTCCGTCCTCTTCCAACGTAGAAGTTGAGTATACTTACCCTGCGGATGAGTTCCACAGTGAAGTGCCGAACAGTCCTCGACAACATCAAGCTGATGCTGCTCTACCACCTTTAATGAACATGGGTGCAAGCGGTTATTTTGGGGACTGTACGAGCTTCTCTTATGACTCTTCCTCCTAATGTTCCACTTTGGCACTTCCACCGACAAAAACAAGTATTTTCATCTCTTGGTTCAAAAAGACTTACCTGGTCCCACCCTGAACCTACATCTGGTTGGTCCTTATCCTGATTTTCCTGTTCATGTCGATTGGAATTGTGACAGTATTTTTCTTGCTCATCAATGGTCATTATTTGCCAGAACGCTCTGCAGTGAAGTTGGTCGAAGGAATTCTGGCCCCTCTTACATCATCCCATATAATGAAACGTGATCAAACTCTTGTCAACATTTCAGCTTTCCCGGTTGCAGATGGCATCGTTTGGGATAAAGTAGCATCGAAATTCACGGCCCAACGGAGGTCCTCAAGATACCATACGTGTTTCGCGTTTCATTAGGAGATGTGGTAACACCGGACATACATTCCGATGATTGGGACGTACAGGCAGTACATTCATTGTTTTCAGATTTAAAGTATTATGCTGCTTTTGATGCTGAAGATCTATATTTAAATTCTGCCAATTATGCTGATTTATTCTGTTATCAACACTATGGGCATCATTTTTTACACAAAACAAACACGCTAAGACCTGTTTTTAATTACACGCAATGGGAACATTGTCCAGCTCCCTTACAGGGGAGTTCTAAAACCCTTAGGGATAAATTCACCTATTTCACAGATTATAATATGTCCAATCCAGAGTCCTATTTCTTTAAATTGCAATTGTCACCTCAATCCAAATTTATTCTGACCCACACAAAATTGATCTACTCCAGTTCCTTTAGAGCTGATTTGGCAGTACAGGGATATGATCACTGGAGAGAGACCATTGATTTGAAATCAATTTGGGGCACTAAGGCTTGACAGGTTCAGGGAACTGAAGCTTTGCATCATGCCTGTCTAATTCTGACTCAAATGATACAGCGCACCAAACTACTTGTTTTGGTCTGGCAACTGCCAAAAATTTAAATATCCCGTCCATTCCGTCATTGGCGGAGTATGACAATTGGCGTACACACACAAATTATACGATCAATGTATTACAAGCTCTGTTTCCAAATTACACTTTCAATGTCTCTGATATTGAACCGTCGGGATGGTTGTTGTGGAAAATCAATTCAAATGCATGGCAACAGCATTTTTACAATGCAATGCCTGGTTTCACACAGACTAGACCAGATCCTCGTTTTCCACATTCACATTCGGTCACCACATATTCAGTGGGAAAATTGTGCCAACAATGGTTGGAACACTCCACTTTGTCATCAGTAAAACAACACCTGTCACTCTTGTCGAGCGACATCAATTTGGCTGATTTTATCTTAGGTCCTAGGATTCCTAGAAAGAAGAGGTTTATCTATGCAGCTTACAATGAAGTATGGAAACTTTCACAGATTGAGGCAGCGCTTCGTCTACTCCAAATTGACAAAGCAAATTTAGAAAAAGTCCTTGCAGTTGTCGACAATAGTATTAATACACTGTCTTCACGCATTTATACCTTGGATAATATTGTTTCATCTGTTATTGATATTGTTCAGAATGATGTATCTGTGTTATATCCTGGTCAAAATCAATTACGATCAGTGATGCAGTTTGCATGGACGTTACAGACTCTCAAAATGGGAAAAGTACCTTGGGATTATTTGAATGCTTCTGCTTTGTTTTTACCATTCAATCTAATTGATAAAGAGAGATTTATGTCCATGAATGACGCTACATACACGATATTACACATTGAACAATTCGAACACTTGCCATTCTCTGTGGTGGAGACAGATTCAGCTGTATGGTTAATTCATGGGGTTATATCTCTCTCATTTTCGCTGTTTCAATTTAAATCTTGCATGAAACATTTCCCAATAGGCCGCTTTGAACCCTTGGGAAGTGTGCTTCTCCATGAATTATAGTCCCTACCTTTCACTTACAGATGTCAACGGGAGGATAAGGAAGTTTTCCTAACGGGGGAGGACTGCGATTCCACAGTAGGACATTCCCTAGTTTGTAAACACGTTAAGTTGCACGGCGCTTGTAATGTTTCCGCGCCTAATCTTGCTTGTTTTTTAAAAGCAACTCGCGTCCCAGCAATAATTCCCACTTTTACTTTGCTTACTAGCGGCAGTTATCTTATTTTGAACAACCACGACTGCTCTGGTTTACGGGCAGGAATCCCGTATTTAGTAACAGTTTCACAACGTGTTACTTGTTGTAGCAATGTGCTTTTTCTGCCCCGCATGGGAAAGTAGATAGTTCAATTTGGCCTTCCATTTCGACTTTGAAAACAGATTTCAACAAATTAAGCAGATTCAAAGCGCTATTGTTTCAACAAGAAGTGGCTCTCACTTCGGCTCGAGAGACCTTCGAATTGCAGATGGCTAGAACATCTAGCGAGATTCAGTCACTTCTGAACACAAACCTCCCACTTCACTTTGGGGAGCTTATACATCAAATATTTAATGCGTCTGATACCAAAGGCCTTGCTCATTTTTTTAAGCTTGTGACCTCGTTTCAGACGGTATTTGGAGTAATACTGGCTTTTATTCATTCTATTTTTTCTAGCGTCTTCGGAGGGTCCCCATTATTACTGGCGCTAGCTGGTGGAATGGCTGCTCATCTTGTGGTAATGCACAGACCAGCCAATTGCAACTGTACCGTGACCGAATGCAACTTTTTGGATGCTTGCCATTAGCAATGCTTAGCGTAAGTTATGGACTAACTTTTCGCTTTGCCTACTTCACTTGCGTGCAACCTGTGTTCTACTGTCAGCGGTGCCCCTTCTATTGGGCTTTGGATTTATGCCTCTCCAAAATGTCATGTTCAGACCCAGATTATGACCAGTTAATGGGTCCCTTAGTGGCCCATGAGCAGGCTGCACTTGGAGTCTTGGCTGAATGGGATATCTGTGCGGCTGCACAGAACCTCTTGCGACGGAGTTTCATTGAATATCATGCAAGTTGTCCGGAAATGCTCTTGGAAGCATCGGATTACGAGGAGCATGTCTGTTCCTTCAGTCTACTTGATTGGATGGCATCCCTTTTTTCTACTAACGATAGGGATAACCTTTTGGAATGTATTGCATTCTTAAGTTCACATACTTTGATGGATTTACCACCTCCATATTGATCACATTTTCCGTGGAACGAAAAATATATATATATATATATATATATATATGTTTTTTCCAATTTGGTTTTTTCAAGAGCCTTTTGAACTCTGCTTACCTTTGAACTCTGTTTTGGTCTTTTGTCTATATACTATGACCTTACCAAGGGGAGGGTGTTATATGACCATTAGGGTCATTGTCAACATTGCTAAGATAGCATGAGCTCTGCAGCCATGATGCTGCCTTTGCGCACGTTACTACATGACTTTATTTTGCAAGACTCTGTTTGTGCCTTTCACATGAGAACTGTCTGCTTTCTGCGTTCTCTGCCTAGTCCTGGAGTTTAGTCTGAACACGATGTGCAAGGTCGATAAACAATGCCCCTTGTTTTTCTGTTCTGGTCAGTCCCTAGCACCTATACAAAACATGCTAACACAGCTGCACTGCTGGAAACTCGTGCTTTGATATTACGGGGATGCATGTTGTTGAAATACACACTTGGAGAGGGACCTTTCCAGGGAGAAGAGCTATGCTGTCCCTATGATGCAAAACTTCCATCTGGGCACTAAGGTATGGGGTCTGCTGACAAAGCCCAGAGATCTTCCTTTATATAATAAACTTCACCTTACCAAGGGGAGGGTGGTTAGGCCTTCTAGTCCTTTTTCCACTGTCTGTATATGATGACATCCCCCTTTATATTCTATGGAATTGTAAAAATGCTAACTGTTTTAGGTTTATGCATTTCACTGCTGATAGTGGCTCGTATACTGCATTATAGAGCACAATAGTTAAAATAAACATTTTGAACTATAACAGTGACCCTGACAATTCTTATTGTGGACAAGTACGAGTGAGTGAGCGAAAGGCTGTCTTGCTACCGCGATTCCTGAGAGAGTCGGGAGTGTTATGTTCTGGGTTGTCTAATCATTTGTAGCTTCATGATTATGTAGGAGAACGAATGAGACACTATAGCTAGTCAGTTTTGGGATTTTGGGTACTAAGGTGGTAGGAAGGTTCAGTCCCTATACACGAGGTCCTGTTTTCCTGCGCATAGTTCTGTGTATGTGCAGAATCCCCACAACACCACGGTATGGCTTTTGTACCAGGGCGTACTACTCAAGAGAAACGAAACTAGACTGCGTTTCAAAATGGCGACTTTAGTTTGGAAAGGTGGCAACCAGGAAGTGGCTCTGAACACGGCCAACTCTTGTGCCATAACACAGACCTGAAGCTAATTGATCATGATTCCCCACAGTATTAACACACTCACAATAATGCTAATACCAATTTAAAATTGAAATGTCCCCACACCTAATAGCAGCAGTAAAGTATTGTCAGCAAGATTGCAGTAGAAACGAGAAAATGCCCCCCAAATTAATAGCAGCACTAGGAAAAGAATTGTGGGTAGTGTTACCAGGGAAGTGCAGAGCTGATCAATAGATAGATAGACAGATACACAGTTTCATAGATATTCCCTGGTCACAATCTTGTTACCAAATTCACCTTTTCTATCTTAGTACTTAAACTGCACATTCTGGCAAAATGACCAGTAACCCCACACTTGCTACAGCCTTTGTAGAAAGCAGGAGATTACTTTCAGGAAGCAATGTGGAATCTGGATCCACACCGAAAACATATGCTGCTAGAACTGAAAGGTTTTCGCCTATCTTTTGCTTTGTTCTCATCAATAGCCTTGTTCACAAAACACCTGTTGGCTTTAATTAATAAAACCGCGTCATCTGTCTTGTTGAGTTCCTTAAATTAATCCTTCAAATCTTGAATTGCATTGGCTATCTCCACTGCTTATCTAAGGGTGAATTTTTATAAGTAATTAGTGACTCTTGAATTTTCTTTTACAACATCTAGTGACAAGTTGATCCCTCAACAATTGATCAGTTACATTTCCAAATTCACACTTGTCTGCCAGTACACGCAACAAAGTTACATGCCTATAGATTCCGTGGCAGATTGTTCCCTGGAAAAAAAAATGTGTATCCTCACAACAAAATTTGGCGTTTAAAAAATAAAAAAAAAAAAGCTTCTCTAATCTCTTTACTGCCTCTTCATATTCATGAAGCTCTTAGTCATCTCCAGGTGTATATACAGGCAGATGAACAAATATTTCCTCTCCCCGCAGGCCCATAGAGTGCTCAAGTACCCATCTCCTCCTATCAGGCTTGAATTAAAATCCATCAATGGCTCCAAGATACGCATT
Source organism: Calotriton arnoldi (assembly GCA_963921515.1). Taxonomy (NCBI): domain Eukaryota; kingdom Metazoa; phylum Chordata; class Amphibia; order Caudata; family Salamandridae; genus Calotriton; species Calotriton arnoldi. Next base: position 1,593,753 of record CAWUFW010002528.1, on the reverse strand, counting down.
AAACACTATAAACCACTCTTTCCTGGAATGGTGGGCTCCCCTGGAGACTGCATAAATGATGAAGTGGGGGTCAATGGTTTGCATAGTTACAGTAATATGTTAATAACATTGGTGAACAGCTGTGGCAGAGTATCTGGAACCACACAAAACTGAGTAATACACCACAGGTTTGCCTGTCACCGCAATACACATTCATAATAGGCTGTACAAATGTGCAGATGTTGTGCCTGTCACCGTATGTACTCAAGATGAGCAACTCCCTTCATTAACTGTCATAAGCAGAGCAAAATATAACGAAGGTGTGCCTTTCACCATAAAACACCCAAGCAACAGTCTACACAGTAACAGAATCCGGCTTGTCTGCGTATAATGCGTGTAAGGCAATAGGCAGATTCCCAATTACTTAAGATGGCTGCCTTATGTAGCAAAATGTGTGATTTCTATAGTAGGCGTGGCTTGTTTTGTGCTTCCTGACCACGTTTCAGACAAGATAGGCAAAATAAGATGGTCGTCAAGCATGCGTGCATGGAGTGACTGCTTCTGGCCACATGCACAGTAAATTTGAAGGAGGTCTTCAGAAAATGTCCAACAGACACAGTGCAGCCAATGAAATGCTCATGCAGCCGCCCAGCCAAAAAAATGCGACCTGAAATGAAATTGTCTTTTCGTCACAGCCTCTCATCAAGTAAGTGAACACCTGTTGTGAATTCCTCCTTCACTACTGTTCTTGGTTGTTCAATAGGTTCTCGTTTCCTTCAACTCATCGCCAATGTTACAAGGAGAGCGCCACACTTCAACTTGGATAAATAGTGGGTTTATTGAAGTCCAAGTCGTACACAATACAAGCAGTCACTCGCTGACACATCCAGCTCCTTGGCACTTCCAACTGCTGTGCCATTTGCTGAACATTCCAACATAATTGACTATCAAGCGACGCGGAGATGTCACGAGCCGGAAGGGCCACAAACCAGCACCCTCCACGTTATCACAGCAATAAGATATAGCACTATGTTACAAGAAAAGGCAAATGATGCAGAGTATTGCAGCACTTTTTGTGATAGTATTACTTTATTATTTTGTCATTTTTACACCAGGTAATGCTGTCTCTGCAAAGATTTAACCTTATTTGTACCAGTTTAAAACTCAAATACGTCCATGAGCAATTGAAAGATGACCAGTCAGTGTTTACAAAGGGCCTTCCACTGCGAAGGAGAGACGTGACGCCTCTTTTTCAGTAACTTTTGATATGTTTGAGCTAGAAACATTTCTTCTGTTAAAATCTGCAGATTATGCAGTAGATGAATGGAATATGTGGCAAATGCATCAACTCCATAATAATGTGAAACATGCCGTGTCCGCAGAATCGCATAATTCCAGCGCCCTCCTGGACACCCGCAATATGGTCAGGTTGTCGCTGATGTCCCTTGGAGGAACCCCCCTCCGCAAAGCCCCCCACACCTTCACACACCATATAGGAGACAATGACTACAAATTACATTTCTTTGGGTTAGGGGTCGTAAACCCCTGGCCGTATTTAGTAAAACTTAATAAACAGGAAAACACATTTCTTCATTTTTTATGCAAAGTAACCCAACATTTGACATTTTCTCACAGAGTTCAGTCCTAGCCTTAACAGAGTCTCTAATACAAGGGAGTTACCTAACCATAATTAAGATTGTTCCTGTGCATCCATTACGAACATCTTCTGAGTGAGATCATGACTGTTTCCGGACCCCTTACTCTTAAGGCACTTTGTCCAATACCAAATGGACATGGATGAGTCTTTTCCTTTTTGGGAGGACCCCACCCACCATTCTCCTATACTGGGAGTGCCTGTGCAGGGGGCCCGTCTGCCCTCTAGAATACCTCCCTCGGGCAACCCATACACCCATCTTCCTCCCCCCAAGGGCCTGTGCTAGCTTGCACCCACTGTGCTAGCGTTGGTGGGTGCGAGGTAAGGGCCTCATGTGAACGACCGCCCCTATCCTGTACCACTTCAACCTTCTTTCGACTCTTGGAGGGTCCAGTGATGCCACTGTTACTTTTAGGCCAGTGATCTTTGCTGCAGTTGGTGCTCGGGGCTAGGGCTACTTGGAACACAAAGCACAGCTTTGAGAGATGTCAGGAAGTTGATGCACTTGCAAATGTGCTCGGTGTCCAGGGGTCATGGTTCCACGTTACCCACGACAGCTACGGGCCTCAGCTTTGCTGGGGACTCAGGGCAGCCTCGGGGAAGTCTGGAAATCCACCTCTGGTGATGCAAAGACTTCGGCGTCCGGCGGGAGCTTCAGTGATGCAGACCGGACAGATGCTTCGTTCGTGCCTGCCAAGCAGGGGAGTCACTCCTTGACCCCAAGGGAGATTATTCAGTCCTCTAATCTTGATTTAGAGCGTCGAAGGTCCAGGATTCAGCTTCAGAGTTTCGTCCACGGATATCTAAAGTCCTGTTGCCAGGGTTCCCTTACTTATACTAAGAAAAGGGGTTGGACTAACTCTGGGGACCCACCTATGGGAGGGTTTGGAAAGAGGGGTGGCTACACCCATTTCCTTTGTCCAGTTTCGCACCAGAGCAGGGGCTGGCAGCCCCTGCAACCGGTTTGAACTGGGGTATGCACGAGGACACCAAATGTGCCCCCAGTGCAGGACTTCAAAGCACTCGGAGAGTGCACCACCCAGCCCCAATCCACTAAGGCCTGTCATGCCTGTCTGGGAGGTGGTAACACCTCCCTGAGACAGGAAACCTATTGTCCAGGCCTCCCCTGCCGGAGTTTCGGTCAGCAGCAGGAGGCCAGACTCGTGTCTGTGGCTGTAGCATCCATTTTGTGATGCCAGGCTCTGTTTAGTTGGTACCGGGTATACCGGTGCTGTCATGTCTCTCCCTCTAGAAGGGTGGGATCATACTCCCACACCAGGTACTGGTGTGGGGGTATGATTCCAAGGTGTTTGACACCAAACACAGCATGTTTCCGCGCAGCCATCCCAAAGTTTGCATTTACCGTTTAGATATAATGCACTTAAGAGTATATGGTCAGGCTGCCCCACAGACAACCCCGGATAGGAGATTCCGAGAGCTGTAGAGGGGCTCTGCTCATGCATGGGCACCCTCTCACATATAACCAAGCACCCTGCCTTCAGGATTGATAAGGCCTGCCATAGGGGTGACTGATAGGTTTCTATGTGCAGTGTTAGGTGAGATATAGGGAACCTATATCTCTGCAAGGGGTGCATGCACCACCTCACTCAGGCTGCTGTAGCAGTCCTGTGGTGTCATTTTGGAGGGCCTTCCCTTCCAGGGGTGGCACAATACATGCTTCAGCCCCTGGTAGGCCTCTGGGGTACCTATACCCTGGGTACATAGTATACCATATACTAGGGACTTATAAGGGCACCCCAGAATCCAATCTGAAGTGTACTTAAGGTACAGGGAATCAATTTAGAGAGGAAGCAGCTAGGCTGGGGTCCTGGATAGCAGGGCCCCAGCCAGACTAAAGTCGAAAAACAGTGATACACCAGCAAAAAGTGGGGGTAACCATAAGAGGCAGATCCTACTCTCCTACAAGCACCCTGCCTACCGGTACACAACAGGCTTAGAATGACACCGGCCCCAGAGTAGAAAGGGGTGGTCACTCTCCCCTTCGGTTCAGGCAGACCCGACGACTGTTGACGTTGGCCTATAGAGAGGAAAACTGTGAGGCCCAACACAGTCAAAGGAGTTGCAAAGAGGCATAATCATAGGACCCAGATTTCTTTTTTAGGTAAATAATTAAATCATTAATAATACTAAATTTTAGATCTCCCAAAACTAAGCATTGGACCATTTTAATAAAAAATCCCAAAGTGCTTTATTTTTACTGCTCTGCGTTCTACACAGATCGGTCCTGGATGTTGTGAATAAAGAGGACAACCACTCAGAATGTAAAGGGGGTGCAACTTCTACCCATCTTTTACAAATTTCCTTCCTGGCCAGCAGTATGCATAGAAAAGAAACAATCTAGCAGGGCCCGTAATTTCACTAGATATTCCAAAAATTATCAGGGCGAGATTAATTTGGATTGAAAATCCTAGAATATCAGCAATAGCATTTCCTACTCTTTCCCAAAAATCTACTATAGCGGGGCATTCCTCAAACATATGTACATCAGAGGCTCTCTCTAAATCACATTTTTTACAGCAGACTGGAGGCCTCTTTGAGATTTTAGTCAGTCTTAGCGGGGATAGATAAGCCCTATGAACAGTAAACAAGTGGTTCCTCCTCAGCCAGGCTGGTTTTACAGTGGCAAACAAGATGTTAAAGGATGTTTGCCCCAAATGTTCCCACTGTTTGTTTGGCAAGGAAACCCACCACAGTTCCTCAGCCAATTTAAAATCTCCATCAACAGCCTCCTCAAATGGTCCAATAAAAGAAGGAAACCTCCTTCCTCCCCGCCGGTCTTACCACTAACTGTTCCTCAAGGGTATTTCCTATGCCTATAGGTTTTTTTAGATTTTGGACCAACTCTGCAACTGGATGTATTTGAACTTAGACATGCCCTCTTCTAGCCTATTGTATAGTGACAGCCATGGTAAGAGTGAGCCCTCATGGGCGAGGTCCCCCCACACCTTGAGCCCAGCTGCTCTAAGTGGTAATGCTAGCCTATCTTTCAGGCAGTCTGGTACGCCTGGAGAGTCCCACAGGGGGGTCCGACTCGAGAAGTAGTTGAGACCAGTCACATGTTTAATACTAGCCCATGTTCGAGCCATCCCCAGCAGGACTTTTAGCCTGATCTTTTTGAAGAACTTCGGTTCTCCAAATTTGAAGAGAAATCCCTTCTGAGATAGACCAACACCCTTTAACATTGCAGAAAACATGGCCCCCACCCCTGTGTGGTCTGGAGTTTTTAAGAGCATTCTCGAGTGCGATAATTGAAAGGCCCATGCATAATATTGCAAGTGCGAGACCACCCTTCTCCCTCCTGCGCCTCAGCTTCTTCCAGGCAAAACTGGTAGCCCTATAAGCACAAACAGAAGAGTTAATTGCCTGCTGGAACTTAACTATGGCTGATTTTTCAAAATGTAGTGGGATGGCAAAAAGAAAAGTGATTTTCGGAAGCACCACCATCTTGACCAAATTAATCCTCCCAAGAATAGTCAAGGGGAGATGGGCCCATGATTTCATAAGTTTCTGGCACTCCCTAGAAACACTTGCCAGATTGGTCCCTGAGATCTTATCAATATCCTGCACTATTCTAACCCCCAGGTACCTCATTTCACGCTTGGTCTGGTATTGAAACTCCGCCAGGTTCCAAGTCATGACCTAGGTTTTCTCTGCGTTAACATCGTAGCCGGATACCTGCCCGAAATCCTGTGCTAAGCTGATAACATGGGGAAAAGTCCTTGCGAGGTCAGCGGAGATGATCAAAATATCATTGGCGTACAGGGCTACCTTCCTCTCCCAAGCCCCATACTTAAAAGTCAAAATACTGTGCTCCTCTCTTATACGCTGAGCAAAGGGCTCAATATATAGATCGAAAAGGAGGGGGGAAAGGGGGCAGCCCTGCCTCGTACCCCTGGTGATCTTAAAGGGTCTAGTCAATTTACCATTAACCAGAAGTCTCGCCGAAGGGTCTTGATAAATCAGCTGAATGGCTCGGCAAAACTTCTTGCCCAAGTAAAATTTTTCCATAACTGCCGACAGATATACCCAGTTGACCCTGTCAAGGGCCTTAGTGGCATCTAATGTCATTGCTGCGAGGGGAAGCGAGAAGGTAGTGGCCAGATCTATTGCACCCACAAGATCATAAGTGAGGTCAAAAAAAATTCCTGCCCTTAACAAAACCTTTTTGATCGGGGTGAAGCATGTCTCCCGCAACCGAACCCAGCCTACCCGCCAGGATCCTAGCAAAGATTTTATAATCTGCATTCAACAGCGAGATGGGTCTGTAAGACCCACAGCTCGCTGGGTTCTTACCTGCTTTCAAGATCAGAGTAAAAGTAGCCTCGCCCCATGAACCTGGGAGCCTTGAGCCAACAGATAAGATCTCATTAAAGAGCAGTGTCAGAATGGGAATTATCGCCTCCCCCAGAGATCCATAAAGTGCTATTGGAAGCCCATCCGGCCCAGCGGCTTTCCCTCCTTTACAAGCAAGGATAGCCTTCCTTACCTCCTCCTGAGATATATCCTGCTCTAGATCTTCCTGCTGGGACAAATTCAGGGGGGTGAGTGTGCTCCCCCGCAACCAATCCATAGCCGCGGTTTTATCCACCACACTATCCTCTTGATACAACTCCTGAAAAAAAGCAAAAAAAGCATCCCCTATCTCTTTGTCTGTAGACAGAGCAGCAGCTCCATCTGCACTGTCAATTTGTTTTATCAGATTGCGCGTCCTATCGGACTTCGCCTTCCACGCGAGGAGCTTGCCTGCACCTTCTCCGTACTCAAAGTGGGCAAGCTTACTCACCTCCCACCTACTTGTGACCCTAATCCGGATAATGCTGTCTAACTGATCCTTTAATTTACTAAATTTGGTGAGATTTTCCTGGTGCTTCTCAGAGTCAGCCTCTCTATTTAGACTCAACTCTACTATCTTCATCTCTGCCTCCTTGTGAGCCACCTCCTCCCTATAATGTCTGTTCTTATGACAAACCCTACTCGTAATCATGCCCCTTAGAAAAGCCTTTAAAGAATCCCAAACTACCGAAGTCGCAGTCAAGCCCAAATTCATATTCAAAAAGCACTCAGTCTCCTGAGATAAGTGCTTCATCTCCACATCATCAAGAAGTAGAGTTCGATCGAACGTCCAAACTCTGGGATGTTGGCCATCTATCAAGGCCAGATGCATCCAGACCCGTGAACAAAGAAGTTACTCTTAAAGACTCAGTTCTTAAACCACTAGGCCGCAGTGACTTATTGGGTTAGACTTGTTGGTAGCACGAGTAGTTGTATGCCATTGTACTGTGAACTATCTTTACCTCACCTTTTAGAATGTACAGGCGTAGGTGTAGAATGCTTGTAGGTGGAATGCTGAACACTCGAACTGCGACGGGCCAGCGAGTAGACAGTTGTTCTGTGCCTCTCTTGCTGGTTGCCGGTGCGAAGGGTCTTGTGTGAAAGAATCAACCTCACTTGGAAGCTACATCGCCTGAAGAGTGTTCATTGACTTAAGAATTTTGGCGATGATCACCCAGGACCGTCAAGGAACCCATTCCATTCAGCCATAAGTAAGACTAGTTAATTTTGCATGGCCTATATGCTAGGGAACAGGCAGTGTCCGCACTGGCAGATTAAGCAAACCTACAAAGAATCTAGTACAGGATCGGGCAGTTTGTAAAGATATAATTCACTTGGCGCTGGTACTTACATGCACGAGCAAACCAATGGCCATTCGTGGACATGCGATCAGTACAGCACGAGGACCGTGCAGCTTGAGGGCAGTCTTGCCAGCAGTAGCGGAAGAGAACCCTCCACGTGCTGCATTTGTGACACGTGTGGAAGCTTAGTGCATGCAGGGTCTGGATACGGAGAATATGTGCGCACACACGCTCACATCTTGGCAGCCATCTTAGGGGAGGTTGCGGCTTGCACTCGGTGATAGGCGCACCAGTAAAGTGATGAGCATGGCCTGCAAGGAATCTGCAGAGTATCGCTCACAGTGAAAGGCACACCATGCCTATCACGCCTTTATTCTGTAATCGGCTACGTTGGAGCAGCTTGTGATTTAAAGAGTTTCGGTCCGCTGGTATACGGTGACTGGCACACCTAGTAGAAATAAGTTCTGGAAGGAAGCGCAGTAAAGAATTTTCCAAGCCTGTACTCGGTAACAGGCACACCTGGCTGCTCGGTGACAGGCACACCTGATTTTATTCTAACCTGAAGACAGTTTGTTTTGTATTTATAGTGCACGGAGTCATGAAATAGTTTGGAAAACAATTTTGGGTTGTATTTGTTTATTTTTAGTTACTAGTTGGTTAATTATATTTGGAATATAGAGTTGGGGCATCATGACTACTATGAATTTACCAGCTCCTCAACCATTTATGATAAAGGAGGATGAAGTTAATAGTTTAAAGTGGGAAGAATGGAAAGACTTCATTGATTACATTGAAACTTTTGAAAAGCTGACACCGGAAAGAAAGAAAAGCACGCTGTTACATTTCTTAGATCCGGAAGGTCTTAAAGTATACAATCGCATGGAAAAGAAACCACGGTCAGGTGACGAAGGAGACGTTTTTGAACATGCTTTAGCTGACTTACATGCCTATTTTGCACCAAATGTGTGCAAAGCTATAGACTGTTACAACTTCTATCATAGGAAGCAAGGTCCAAGCGAAATAATTGAGGACTATGTGGTAACCTTAAGAAAATTAGCTATCTCCTGCAAGTTTGATAGTTTGGAAGATAAATTAGTAAGGGACCAAGTCATTATGCATTGTAATAATCCAAGTTTACAAGATAGATTATGGGTACATGGAGAGTCTAGTTTACAAGAAGTCACTTCTATTATACGTAAATTGGAACTTACATCTAGATATGCTAGGGGAGTTGTAACTTCAGCAAAAAGGGAAAACGCAGATGACAGCGTGAAGTTAGTAAAGGGGAAATTTCCGAAAAAGGACATCTCTGATAAACAAAAAAATGAAGAGAAAGTTGTGGGGAAAAATAAGTATAGGATGGATGATTTGAAGGGTAAATGTTATCGGTGTGGACGTTCGGGACACTTGGCACACAATAAAAAGTGTCCTGCGATTGGGCACAAACGTGCAAAATGTGGTACTAGGGGTCACTTTGCGTGTGTATGTCGCAAATCTAGAGCCGTCAAGTGCGTGGTGGAAGAGTTGGATGAGGAGTGTAACTCCGAATCTGATGCAGAGAGTCCTCAAGTATTGTGTGTGCATGAGGGCAATGTGTTGTGTGCAGAAGGAACCAAAAGGAAGAAACCGGTTTGTGAAGTGGTTGTGGGAGGTGTTCATTTATCTTTAGTGACTGATTCCAGGTCTCCATTTACTATCATTAATAAGGAAACTTGGGCAAGACTATTTTGTGAGAAGATTGGATCAGACCTTGTGGAAGTCCACATCTCTCCCCAGAGTTTCACAGGAGAACCTATTAATCTTTTGGGTTTTTCGAAGTTCGAATTTAAAGGTAGAAAGGCGGAGTGAAAACTGTACGTGGCTGCGACTGGACCATGCATTGTAGGATGGTGGGATCAGGGAGATTTGGGCATAATACTAGATACCAATAGTCCTGAACCAGTTCTGATTGTGAGGAACAAATGTGGGGACAAGATGGATGTTGTGAAGAAATTTCCAAAAGTATTTTCAGGAAAAGTAGGTGAGCTAGAAGGCTTCGTACATAAAATTGTCCTTAAAGAAAATGAAAAACCTTGCATTCACAAGTTGAGAAACATTCCTGTGAATGTTAAAGAGGAAGTAATCAAGGAACTCAACAAGCTCGTAGAGAGGGGGGTGATGGAACAAGTGGAATCCTCAGATTGGATGGCTCCCTTGGTCGTGGAACGTAAGACAAATGGGAATGTTCGTTTATGCGTTGAACAAGAATATTTTTATAGACATGTTTCCCCTACCCAGGATTGAGGTATTATCAGTGGCAACCAAGGGGATGCAGTGGTTTTCGACCATTGATCTGACATCTGCATGCCACCAGGTCCCTCTGCACGATAGCAGTAAACATCTCACGGCGTTCATAACTCCCATTGGTTGCTTCCTATTTAAGAGGGTTCCGTTTGGGTTGGCCTCGGCTATGGCCATGTTTCAGCGCTTGATGTACAAACTGTTCAAGGGGAAAGACATCTTTTTCCAGGATGACATCTTCATCATGGGTAAAGATAGGAAGGAACACAATGCAGAACTACATGCAGTACTTAGTACCTTAGAGAGGTTTGGTCTAACTGCTGAGGAATCTAAGAGCAGGTTTGCAGAAAAAAGGTTACTTACCTTACTTACCTTGGCCATGAAATCAGTTCTAAAGGCATTAGTCCAAAGTCTGCTCGTGTCGACGCAATAAGGGAAGCTCCTGTCCCCCAGAACAAGGATGAGCTACGCTCCTTTCTAGGATTGGCGGAGTTTTACTCGAAATTTTAGCAGAATTTCTCAGACAAAATGTATGACATTAAACAGATGTTGAAAAAGGGTAACAGTTTTAATTGGTCTAACGAAATGTCAAGCAAGCTTTGAAAGTATTAGGAGGATATTTGCAGAGCTCCAGCCCTCCAAGGGTTTGATCCATCGTGTAAACGTTTTGTCACCACTGATGCTAGTGGGAACGGGTATGGGGCTGTTTTGTCACAATGCCAAGAAGATGGTAGCGAATGAATAGTTGTGTTTGCTTCTAGAGCACTCACCCCCACTGAAGAGAAGTATTCCGTCATCGAACGGTAAACGCTAGCATGTGTCTGGGGCCTTAAACATTTTAGGCAGTTTATTTGGGGTAGTAGTGTAGTGTTGAGGGGTGATCACAAACTGTTCACCAAAGTGCTCACCTCACAGAGTTTGAGTAATGTTTCCCCTAGGATCAGCAGGTTATCCATTCAATTAATGGACTTTGTGTACGAAGTTGAATATGTTCCTGGTGCATGAAACAGAATTGCAGGTTTTTTAAGTCGTTTACCCTTGGCCAACAAGGAGGGAGGTAAAAATTAATGGAACGAGTACTGTGTGGCTCTGGTAGCTAAAGAGGATATGCAAAGTATTGGTCATGAAGACTGGATTGATTCACTTGCACAGGATACATTTTGATGCAGTGTCAAAGACTTTGTCATAAAAGAATGGCCGGAAAAACATTCTTTAGGTAAGGATTTTGTTGGGAAGTAAGAGTAGAGTTATCGGTGGAAGAGGATTTTTTGTTACGTGGGGGGAAACTTGTTCCTCCTACTAAATTAAGAGAGCACGTGATCAGATTGTGTCAAGAGGGACACCTCGGAATTGTAAAAACCAAGAGCAGAGTAAAGCAGTCATACTGGTGGTCTGGGGTTGATAGGGAGGTGGAGAAGGTAGTTGGGGAATGTGTAAGTTGTATAAACTCGGACAAAACCTTAGTCACATTTAAACCGCCATTACATCCCATAGAGGTACCAAGCATGCCATGGGAGAGAGCCGGGTAGATATTTTTGGTCCTATACAAGGTAGTGATTGCAATCCAAAATTAATACTTGTGGTAATTGACCATTTTTCAGAATGGCCTGAGTTCAAAATAGTGACTAGAGCTACTTCAGAAAATGTTGTTGACTTATTAAGGGACGTATTTAGTCGTGAAGGTTTACCTAAAACCATAATTTGTGATAATGGAGGGCAGTTTACGTCTGATTCATTTAAAGCATTTGTAAAACGAGCTGGTATGATACATAGAACCACATCCTTATATCACCCAGAAGGAAACGCAAATGTAAAACGCTTCAATAGGGTCATCAAGCGCACCATTGAAGTATCTAACAGTAATGGCATGGTTTGGGAGGATGAGGTGAGGAAGACAGTGGCAGCATACAAGATTGTCAAAAGTGCTACCACGGGACATAGTCCTTTCGAACATATGAGGGGAGGATGAGTTCGCACCACTGATAACATGGGGTGGTTAAAAAATACCAGGATGGTTGAGTGGTCTGCTGATTATGTGAGAAAGTGTATGGTACAAGGTCAGAAGAAGTACAAGCAAAGATATGATTCGTTAAAGGGGGTGAAAAGAGTTGATCTTAAGGAAGGTGATGTGGTGAAAGTGAAAAAGGGGCATTTGGTGCATCAGGGTGAAAGCAGATTTTCAGAACCTTTAAAGGTAGTCAAAGTTTTGTGCAATGCGGCCTTATTGAGTGATGGCAAGGTGTGGCATGCGAAAAGGTTAGCATTGTTCAGAGGAGGTGTGGACAGGGTGGATATCAGGTGCAGGTCATATGATTGGGTGGATGACTTATGCCCAGATAGCAACCACTGTGAAATTATTAACAGTGGTCCTGTTATAAGTGATGGACTCAGTAGTTTGGATTTTCAGGAGAGACTGGATGGCGGTAACATGGAAAGCACTGTATTGGAGAATATGGTTGAGGAACAATGGGTTTGAAGTGATTTGGGTAGTGATGCCATGCCCCCTGTTAATGAGTCTGGAGCAGGAAACCTTGTCCCTCAACCTACAGTTTCCAGATTAGGCAGGGTTTGTGTGAAGATAAAACTCTTAAATGATTTTTTAGTTTAAGTACTGTTCTAGGAGGAGGATTGCTTACTCAGTAGTCTGTCAAATTTTAGGGACCCTGTTTGCTTTTGCTTTTCTCTATGAAATGTTATTCTTATATTGTTTTGCATTGTGTATGCATTTTCATTTCTTTTTTTGTTTTTCTTTATTTGAGAAGGGGGGATGTGTTGGGTTGGACTTTTTGTTAGCACGAGTAGTTGTATGCCATTGTGCTGTGAACTATCTTCATCACGCCTATTAGAATGTACAGGCGTAGGTGTAGAATGCTTGGAGGTGGAATGCGGAACACTCGAACTGCGACAGGCCAGCGAGTAGACGGTTGTTCCGTGCCACTCTTGCTGGTTGCAGGTGCAAAGGGTCTTGGATGAAAGAATAAAGCTCACTTGGAAGATACATCGCCTGAAGAGTGTTCATTGACTTAAGATGACTTCCCCATCCCCCAGTACAACAAAATGTCACACAATGCCCATACCTTTAACTGAGCACAAGACATCGAAACACCAGGGGGTGAAACCACAACCTCCGAGCCATGCACAGAATCAAACAGCCCTTGTGCCTACCAAAGGGGTTCCCTTCCCTCCTTACCCCACCTTACCTCCACAGCCCTCGAGCCCCACAGCAGCCACCACTGAGTGCAGAGAACTCGAGTTGTAAGAAAACAAGTTCTCTAAACCACACAGCCATGTGGGCAGGGGCATCTCGAGGTCCTGTTGTGTCCGAGGGGGTGAGCAGAAAAGAGACTTGCCCTCCGCCTCGTGGCACCTAATAAAGGGCTGGGCTTAGGGTGACCAACCGTCTGTAAATTTCACAGACCGTCTGTAATTTGGATCTCACGTCCGTTGTCCATGACGATTCCTTTTACGGACGCCTTTTGTCCGCAATTTTGGGCAGTGGGGAACATCATTGTTCCCCTGCCAGAAGCCTCAGCTCCCTGATGGGGCCACCCTGCACTCATCTGAGCACAAGAGCAGCCCCACCCCTCCCATTATCATTCTGTCTGCGGTTGATTGCCACATACAGAATGACAATGGGCCAGTCTGTGCTCTTACTGCTTGTGGTGGGCCTCCGCTTGCCTCGGTCTAGGGCAGGACATTCAGTCAGGTGGAAGAAATTAACAAAAACGCCCATTCTGCTAGGTGAGAATCCAGTTCATGAAAAGGTGGCAAAAAAAGTTTTTTAAAAAGGGATATGGGTCTTTCACTGTCTCATCATTTTAAAACGGACTCATTTTCAATGTTATATTCAACAAAGCCATGGTTGCTGCTTTTTTATTTTATGCAACTAGCAACCATTGACCAAGCCAATAGTTCTGGCTTGTAGGTGTAACACTACTTGTTGTGTTATATATCTGGATGCAATGACAGAAGCAGCAAATTACCAGTCGGGCGGCACACTATGCTAAGCACAGATTTTTAGCTTAGGTGTTTTAAGCTGTGCCCTTAATTACATCGAACACCCCCTTTGGATTGACCCCCCAGTTTTTTCATCCCCCTTAAAGCCCTGGAAACAACACCATGTCACAGTGGCACTGTGCATCATGCATGACTCATGACTTCCACTTTTTCGGATTGCCTATGTACAGGGGCATAGTGAGCCCTCCCCTGCCCCACCCCTTGCTTTAGGAACTACAGCAGGAGTGAAGTCCTTGATGGGCCTCTTCTGTCTGCAACTCAGCAGACAAAGGCTCAGCTCATAATGAATGTGAAAAGGTGTGTAAGTGAAGGGATGGGTGGATGGCTGGATGGGTGGGTGGATTAGTGAAAGGGTGAATGGATGAATGAAAGGGTGAATGGATGGATAATGAAAAGATGGACAGATGAGTGAGTGGAAGGATGGATGGGAGAAGGTAAAAAGATGGATGTATGGGTGGAAGGGTAGATGAACGGGTAAAAGGATGGATGGATGGATGAGTGGATGGATGGATGAGTAAAAGGGTGGATGACAGGCGAGTGAATGGGTGGATGGATGAGTGAACTGATGGATGGATTGATAAATTGATGAGGGAAAGGGTGAATGGATGGATGGATGAGTGAAAGGGTGGATGTAAGGCTGGATGAGTGAGTGAAAGGGTGGATGGATGAGTGAAAGGATGGATGAGTGAAGGAGTGAAAGGGTGGATGGATGAGAGAAAGGGTGGACGGATGAGTGGAGTGAAAGGGTGGATGGATGAGAGAGGATGGATGGATGAGTGAAAGGATGGATGAGTGATAGGGTCAATGGATGGATTCATGAATGGATGAGTTGATGGATGGGTGGATGGCTAAATGAAAGAGGGATGGAGAGAAAAAGGGAGGATGGATGGATGACTGAAAGGGTGGAAGAATGAGTGACTGGGTGGATGGATGAGTTAGTGAAAGGATGGCAGGATGGGTGAAAGGATAGATGGCTGGATGGATGAGTGAGTAAATGGATGGATGAGAGGAAGAGGGGATGGATAAGGTGAAAGGATGAATGGAGGGATGGATGAGTGAAAGGGTGGATGGAGGGATGGATGAGTGGAATGATGGATGGATGGATGGAAGGATAGATGGATAGGTTTGGAAATGGTTGAATATTGATATGGATGGGCACACAGATGGAAGGACAGAATAAATGGTGAAAGACTGAATGATGCTCCCACATCCTGTTGTTTATTTAAAGTACTCCCGTGAGTCATTGAGCTGACGAGCTCGTGGATGAAGCACCTGCGCGCCAGTGAGAGGTACCGGACCTGATATAATGTTTGGCAGCCTACTCAGCAAACCCCAAAATACAAGACTGTATTCTTTACTGATGACGGTTAATAAACCAGAAACACGTGTCTAGAGATCAGCACTATCTGCGCCAACCTTGGCGAAACACTCGAAAATATCGGAGCGTGCTACAAGAGACTGCATTTCCCAGAATGCCAGGGGCGAACCTTGCCTGAGAGGTCAGCGGTGTGCTCCCACATCCTGTTGTTTATTTAAAGTACTCCCGTGAGTCATTGAGCTGACGAGCTCGTGGATGAAGCACCTGCGCGCCAGTGAGAGGTACCGGACCTGATATAATGTTTGGCAGCCTACTCCGCAAACCCCAAAATACAAGACTGTATTCTCTGCTGATGACGGTTAATAAACCAGAAACACGTGTCTAGAGATCAGCACTATCTGCGCCAACCTTGGCGAAACACTCGAAAATATCGGAGCGTGCTACAAGAGACTGCATTTCCCAGAATGCCAGGGGCGAACCTTGCCTGAGAGGTCAGCGGTGTGCTCCCACATCCTGTTGTTTATTTAAAGACTGAATGATGGATGAAAGAAGGATTACACCTTGTAACACCCATTAACTTAAGTACATTTCCTATAGATTGACTTTCACATTTATATGAGTCATTGTCTCTATATAATATGTGTGTGATGTAACGCACTTTGACACCCTGTCCTACTTACTTGGGATGAGTAGCACTATAAAAGAAATTAAATACACATGAGAGATGGTCTATGTGAAGTGGAGGGTCACCATTGGAGGGTGGTAGCAAGGCTGGACTGGCCGTACCGGGCGTTTCCCTGGGAGGCTGGAAAGGTCGGGGCGGTTTTCGTACCACAAAAAGACCTGCACATTTGCTCAAAGCTGCGGGCATACTGAAAAACTGTGAAGTGCACAATTGTTGCAACCTAATATAAACTTCTTTTCACTTGTACTTAAGTGGTTGTCTATTTATCTACTTATATACTATTGTGCGACCTCTTCTGATGTGTCTGTAAAACTTACCTTTTGCCCTGAATTTTGACATCCTGTCCTGAATTTTTGTCCTGAATTTTGACCCTTTGTCCTGAATTTTTACACTCACCGTCCTGAATTTGCACCCATGCGAGTTGGTCACCCTAGCTGGACTGCGCAGACCATATCGGTCGGAATGACCCCAGAAGCATTCTAGTGCTTCCGGGTGCCGCACCCCAGACAACCAATTCCGCACCTGCCCCAAAGGTCATGGCGACCTGCCCTGTGACCCCGGTTCACGCCCCTAGTCACAGCTTCCCCTAGATGGGTGAGCCTCTGCAACACCTTCAGAAATCAGGACATACCTGCAGATGCTATGAACACTCAGAGCATTGGAGACACTGCTCTGCTCAGATACTCTCAGGCATCCACATGTTCCCCTCAGATTATTATTTACATAGCTCTAAATGTACTACCGCACAACTGGCCATTGAACATCCATGTTCACACTCCTGCACACATACTTGCAATACTTGGAGACTCGTAGATGCCCCTGCCCATGAATTCCATTCATTTAGTCCCAGATGCCCTGCAAACACCCCATGAGTGATAAAGGCATAAAGTCTCCTCTAAGCAGCTTTATTCTCTGCCACCATCAAACAGGACCGCCACACACACTTCAAGTCCTGAACAACGTGTTGACATACTCCCACTCCGAGACTTCCATACACAAATTTCATCAGACATCTACATGCACATAATTCACCCCCATAAAACCATGGCAAGTGTTGAGACACAAACACAGCCCTAGGCACGCCAACACTCAGAACCCAGTGCTCACCCTCCCATCTCGAAGTACACAATCCGGTTCTATGACCGCCTTCACTCACCAATACGTAGCCGTGTGCGGTGTTACTCAACCTCAGAGCCTTGCTCACCCACACAGGACAGAAAAAAAAACTGTTACAGAACACAAGACAGCTTCTGCCCCACATGCAGTGGCGTGGAAGTGCTTTCACTACCCTACTGCAAGGAAGAGAAACTGGCATCCTGACTGGTGTCTGGATACTAAAATACAGCAATAGTCAGGGTTCAGTAGGCCCCTCAGGCCTCGTGGCACGGCACTTGCTGCACATTGATCGCTATGCTCTGCTGTATGCCTAGACATCCTCCCTCGCACCTCAAACACAAGGATGCCTCGCCAGTGGCCTTAAAGCACAAACATGCACACCCTAAGCTCATCTTACACACCCACCTGACAGAGAACCAAATACACACAGCAACTCAATCTTAGACTCTGAAACGTAGTCTCAGACACTAACCCACATGCTTTAAAAAGCTCAGCTGCATGATTGTATATTCAAACTCAAGTGCACAGACTCTGGAACGCAACCACAGAACGAGTCATGCACGGACCCTTAGAGATGCTTTTACACCTATTCAAGTGTACACGCCAGACACTCAAACCATCCCTAGTGATCCAGAAACCTCGTCTGAGAGACAAGCAACACTGCAAATGCTTGGAGCCCCACACATTTCATCAGCAACCTACACCCACAGACCTGCAGACACACAGCTGAGATCCAGGCTCGAGGTTGGTACAGGATAGGAGCCTTATGGATGTTGGAAGTGGACTAGTGTCTAGGCATGTTCCTACAGGATGATATGCGGACTCCTAATCTTTTTTGGTTTAGGATGGAGAGAGAAGCTAGAATATTAGGTGCCCTACATGAACTTGAAGCAGAAAGCTCTGTTTGCAACCGGCCACAAGCCTCCCAAGAAATTAATATGAATGAGGCAGGAATTGGATTATTCGTCATTGTGAAAAGTAGCAAATGCTGGAATGGAGGCCTGCATAGCATCTGGGAGCTCCATCCTGGCCCTCAGTGGCAGTTGAAAATAAAACAGCCTGGGTCATTCCTGACCCAAAACCAAGGGCCCTGTCATGGGGTACTT
Organism: Calotriton arnoldi; assembly: GCA_963921515.1. Taxonomy (NCBI): domain Eukaryota; kingdom Metazoa; phylum Chordata; class Amphibia; order Caudata; family Salamandridae; genus Calotriton; species Calotriton arnoldi. The sequence goes on along the minus strand of CAWUFW010002528.1, from coordinate 1,575,944 downwards.
TGGACCCTACTGAAGAGAAATTAAATCAAGCATTATTTCCAGCCACTAAATAGTGCTTGGGACATGGACATACCATGATCCTGGTCACACCTATATTCACATAGATTAACATCAGCCCTGACTATTGCTACAACTGGACACTAGCCTCATTTAATAAACAATTGCTATATATGTTTCTAATACCCTTTCACTATCATAAGCAGTGTTTTCTGAAAGCGATAACTCACTGCAAGGGCGTCACAACGGTGGTTAACAAACCTCACAAACCACTGTTGTGACGTGTTACAGTTCTACTGCCACTCAGTGTACTGTTGGCCGCCAAAGAAAGAAGCCACCAAGGAATAAACAAACCGCCACCTTGCGTGCTTCTAACACTGGATTTAAAAGACATGAACTGTGAAAGATTTGGCAGATCATGACAGTGTCTGTCTCAGACAACCAGGTAAGTCTTTATAAAATAGGTTACACTTCTCAGGAAAGCGGTAAAACAAGAGAAAATATGTTAATCAGATACAGCTTTAGTGCTGGTGGCGCCCGGTGTGGCAATAGTTTTTTGGCACCGCCCCCCACCACACCAATGACCTCCTGCATGTATTCCTTCCTCACTAGCATCCACCAAAAGTGCCCCTCATCTCTCCTTAGCCCCGCTTTCACATACATTTCATTTGTTTAAAAGCACTGGTTGGAATTGCCTTTACTAAAAAGAATGCATTTCTACCCATATGAATCCTTTTCTGGCAAATTCGGAATGAAAAAGTAGGGGAAAAACATAACGTCCTAACCTATATTATGCAGTTTGTATGCAGCTCTTTGTTGCCAGTTCATAAGTCACTGTTCTATATTAGGATTATAACTTATGAACTGCAGTAACAAAATGATCTCTGTGACAAAAGCAGCAACCCCCTGAGCTATCCACATCAAATACAGTTATGCACTCTTCATGGTACTGGTTCTTTGCAGCAGGCATAATGACCCTCTGCGCTAAATGATGATGAATCAAACTACCACTAGACAAAACTCCAGATCTCTCTCCAGCAGGAACATTCATCACTAGAGTTAGCTTGACATTTTTATTGCTGCCTGAAAACTGCTGGACGCACAAGGAACTCTACAGCAGGTGCTTCAAAAACCATAAGTTGTTTCTAAACACAGCCCCCCACCCTCGAGGTCGTGCAATGTGAGACTGCACTGGTCATACCGCCCTAAAGTCAGCCCTGATGTTAATTTGCAAAGTGCATTTTAGTCAGAAATGCCACAAATGGAAAGGGCACCAACTTTTTACTTTACAAAGGGGCAACATCTAAATTACTACCAGAATAGAAGACACCAAAGAGTCTGTTAATTTATGAATGTTTTATAAAAAGAAAAATACTTTTTTCAAATGCATATATCTTCAGCTATTAAAAAAGGTCAAACTAAAAGCAGTTCCTGATAGTGAAAGGGTATTAGAAGTATATATAACATAAAATTATAGTTGTGTAACCATAATTTAAGGGGAAGCTTTTCACTTCTTGGTTTCTGAGTGACATAGACAACTCGAGCTTCGCTCTCATCGTCTGTATTGTCCTAGTTATACAGCCCAGACTCTGGTGGTACTGCCGCTCCAGATAAGTATCATATGGGAATTATAAATTAAATGCTCATACGTAAATACTGCAGACAAACAAAAGAGGTTCTCTGCTGCTGGGGGCATGTAGGGAACATGACTTAATTGTTCTCAATGGGAGAATTCAGGGTGATATCCCAGCTCACTTTACCCATATAACAACAAATTCAGCCACAATAATATACTATGTTATTAGCTCATATATGGTTTTCCCATATCTAGCTGATATAAAGGTAATAAAGAATATTTTGAGTGATCACAATATTCTTCATCTTGCCATTAAAGGGAAAACGGAGGGTGTGGATTCATGGAGGTCCCTGAGAGTGATGATGTGTTACTTAGAGTAGCAAATGGGACGGTTCTATGGATCAAGAAAGATAAACAGTCGCTATCAGTAGAATTAAGGAACATTATTGAAAATCTTCCCCCATCAGGATGGTTACCGGTAAATGTATTTGAGGAAGACAAGGGGGAACTAATGAGGATAACTCCAAACTTGGCAGGTAGTCCTTGCAAAAACCCTTAAGGCAATCCAATCATTTTAATAAACTGTTTGTTTTTAACAAGTTCATTAATCATCTGCAAAGAAGGTAATTCACCTTTTATTCTAAGTAATGAAATAAGATGATTTCTCATTTAAAAAGAAGAACTATATGGGTAAGAATCCAAAAGAGATGTATCTCTGATAATGTCTAGGGAAAAATAACAGAAGCAGCAAAATGTAAAAATCAAAAAGCCTTTTTGGAAAATCATAGGGGAAAATAGCAGCTACTTCTTCAAATCTAAGATAAATAATATTTCTAGCATGAAATGGCAAGATTATATTCTCTCCCTCTATGCTTTGAACTCACAGACACCCAGTAATAATGTTATTGAGTCCCTAGATGAGTGTTCAGCTGGGAGATGTGCTCCCCTTCCCCCCCCCCCCCCACGAAGTGTTGGATTATCTTAAAGCTGCTAGGAATACTTGGGAAAAAGATCTATATCAACTACTTATTTCTATCATAATAATTAGACCTTGATTTATGGGCCACTTATTTAGTGGCACTTTTACTCTTTTGTTACTTGACCGGAGTAGTCCCTAGCTCATGGAGGGTCAGTATTATTATGCCGTTAAATAAAAAAGGACCCTCAAACTTACCTAGACAGATCACCCTGTTGGACGCCACAGGTAAGATTTTTTCCAAATGTATTTTATCTAATCTACTTGAATGGGTGGAGGAAAATATTATTCCTTTGGAGCAAGCAGGGTTTTACGAGCTGGTCACTCGACCTCGACTATATAACAATAATCCATCTCATATTGGAAAAATATGTGAAATAAAGAAGGATGTCTGTCTACACGGCCTTCATAGATTTTTCAACGGCTTTTGACCACGTAGTCATACCACCCCTTTGGAAAAAGTTGAGTGCCCTGGGAATACCAGGGGGTCTCCTAAAACATACTATTGCTGTCCACACAGCTACCTGTAATAGGATGAAGCAGGGATGCCTGTTGGTACCCCTGCTTTTTTCCCTATATATGGCTGACCTGCCCGATGTGCTAAGCAAGGCTGCTAGCGATGCCCCAAAATTAGGCTCTAATCCATTAGGGACTCTGCTTTATGCGGACGATATCGTTCTGCTAGACTTAACACTCTAAGGTCTCCAGAAACGTTTCGATATCTTGTCATCTTATTCAGACACTCAGTCCCTGAAGGTTAATATAAACAAAACCAAGATTCTAAGATGGTATTATTGTATCCTTCATGCCAAGGAAAAGTCTTTAAAGAGTCTCATGGCCATGGAATGTCTGCTTCTCACTACTAAGGCCAGTCCGTTTAGCTGCACTTCAGCACTTTCCCTGATTAAATTGTTGTATTCCGCTTTAGGTGTCCGTATATAGGTTTTCCTGAAACATGTCCTTATATAGGCACAATTCGCATTGCCCTTATATAGGCATAAGATCCCAGTCCTTATTTAGGCATTAGCCATGCTATCCAAATACAGGCATGGTCACTTACATCCGTCCACCCTAACGTCACAACGAGTTCTTAGAAACCAGACCCTTAAGCTCTTGGGAGTTCCCCTAGCACAGGATTATTGATTTCTCCAAGAACTCATTTATTATGCATGAACCGCTATACCTTAAGGGTTCATTCCTGACGTCTTCCTCTGCCCGACTTTACGTCAATGCTAACATTCCAAGGCACCTACCAGGTATAAATATACCTTCCCTTGCCCAAGCAAGTAGGAGGAGACCTCGACTTTAGAGGAGCCCGTGTCCCGGCCTGACGCACTGACAAGAGACGCTGTCATCCCTGCTCGCAGAGAATCCAGCTTCCAGTGTTCTGACTCCCTTGAGGGGTGTTAGAGTTCGAGACCCGGAAGGAGATTCCCACCTCTCTCATTCTCAAGGTATGGAGCTGACTAGAACCTAGAGGGACTCTTGGCATACTAGACGCATACTAGACTATAGCATACCATACTACAGAATACTTCACCTACTTCTTACCTTGCACTACACTTAGGTTAGTTACACTGGGGTAGAACTAGTTAGAGAAGCATTGTATTAGTACTCGCATTTTTAGCTTATGTTATTTATGTATATGAATATATGTGTCATAGCTAAAAGATAATGCTAGCGCAGTATTATTTCTTTCTACTGCTTACGCTGTACATTATATATCTGGCATACTGTCTTGTGATCATAACAGCTCATATCTCTTACACGAGAAACAAGACTGTTCAATAAATCCTTTTATTGAAACGCCCGTCTATTCTTTCTGTGTAACTCTGAAGAAACTAAGCATGCACGATCAGCTGAGTGAAACTGTTATCTATTGTTTCCACGATTCTGAGAGTGTTCCGATTCTAAAGGGAAACAAAGTTGTCATGTTTATGCGGTTGCCAGAAACTACTCCCTTCTTGTTTACAAGGAGTTTCTAGTGGCCTCTGAGTTAGCTGGCACAAAGTAATTACGTTTAATATACTCAATAGGGACATACTGACCTCAGTCCTATGTCGAATCTATAGGGTATATTATTCCAATGCGCAGAGCCTATTAGGGAAATAGGAACTACACTACATGGCGCCCAACGGTTTGGTAAGGCACTAATTTAACGCTAGATACTGAGTAACTCAGTCGTGCTTTTCTCTCAGTGACCCCTACTCACATACTCCATAAGACGTCTGGAGTGGGTAGGGTTAAATATCTGCCAAAGCTAAATAGGACAAAAATCCAATATATATTAGCTGTTTGGTTTGTTCAACGTTGAAGGATACAGTGTTCCAAAATATTGTGCACCTTATCTTTTGTTTCCTTGAAACTTGGTCTACATTTTTCAAAAAACAAATGACCATACACGGGGATAATGGCACCGAGGACGGTGTAGCTGCGGCTGACCGAGTCGTAACAGCTTTTAATTTTACAGGTTTAAATGAAACCGATGAGAGTGTTATAAACATCCCTCAAAACTTAAGGAGAGCCATCACTCTAAAACTTATAAAACACGGCCTACCACCAAGAGGTGGTAGAGCAGTTTTCGTGATAGAGGCACGCGAATCCTTTCAGACAGAGGTATTCTATTCATGGATAGTATTCCCAGAATCAAATCCAATAACAAAACTATTTCACTTCTTTAAAGAAGATGAACCACCAGAGGAATATATTCCTTTCGAGGATATTGAAATTCCACTCACATACCAGGAGCATAATCTCTGGTTTAAAGGCGCCCTAAAACATCACAAAAACATTACCAGGCTCGGTCCACTAGGTAGACCAGGAGCAACATGGCCGATTCTAGCCGGCTACACACCTCATCCTGACATCGATGTAATGTCAGACGAGGAATTACTTACTCAACTACAAGAGTTAATAAAAATTTACAGACAATTAGTCCAATACGTCATGCGGACTTTCACAGTCCAACCACCAATGACCATTCCAAATCAAACCCCTCAACAGGGGAATACACTAAAAATTACTCCACAGACTTTACACGCAGTCATGGGTAAAATGCCCACAAAACGTGAGCAAATTCCATTCTGGATAGCTCAAAAAATTACTCAAATCGAAGCAGTATTTCCAAATACCAGCCCTTATGAGAAACACAGAATCCTAACAATCTGTTTACCAATGGGGATCACACCACAACTGGAAGATTGCACCACTTGGGGCGCAGTCTTTGCTGCCATCTATACTAAAACACATGGTGTTCCGTCAATTGCAGTAATACCAGATGTCCTGAAACAAATTCAAAACGAATACGGGGCAGAACCTGCTCTGAATTTAGGTATGAAATTACTGAAAAACTTCGACCAGGTCTCAACAATAATATGATCTAATATTAAAGGAGAGGCAGCATCAGTGGCGATCCGCCAACGCTTAAGGGAATTTGATGTTACAGAACATCAACATGAACTACCCAGAATAATAGAACAATCTTATGCAGAATTAGGCAGAGATAGTTTGGGTGGAAAACCTTTGAAGCCAAAACTATCTGAAAGTCCTGAGAAGGACTCTATTAAACAAAATCCTACATCTTCTAAAAAGAAGTGGGAAACTAATAAACAAAATTCAAAAGAGAGACGTTCTAAATCCCGAGGTAGGTCTCCTCAAAAGGAGCCCTCTGAAAGGAGGTATAATCTCAGGAATAGGGATAATTTAAGAAAACCTGACAGGTATCAAGATACTGATACACGTTCCTCTCGTACCTTTCAGATATGGTCACAGACATCAGAAAGAAGAGGACGGTCAGAACACAGAGAAGAACGCGTGAAATCCAAAGACGATAAACACGTTCAGAAAAATAAATCAAAACCTCAATTCACAAAAAAGAAGGTAGCAGGTCTGAAGATCAGACATGCCGAGAACACTGAGAACACAGCTCAAGAACGGAGAATGGGCTCAGACGATGCTGGACAGTGCAGCAGAAGTAACAATAGCTCGCCAGAACCTGAAGGAACTTCTGGAGATAGTGGACTTGAATGAGTACATCACAGTAGAGACTGTAGACACCAGGGTTAGTACTCCACAAAAGTTATATGAAATAACACTCCGAATGGAGGGAGACATACCAAGAAAAGTGAAAACACTCTTTTGGGAGAAACTTTCAAGGGGTTATGATATACTTCTAGCAGAAAAGGACTGGCCACCAAACTTTGTCAGGGAGTGCCCACATGGTGAGGACATCATTATGCCTGCCTTCTCCAACCATATTCCAATTCACCTAAAATATACGTATGCCAGGAAATGGGCAGTTGCCGAGGCCCCAGCATTATATAAAAATCATGTAGGATGGGATGAGGACTCACCTCACCACAAAATACATCTAAAAAATCAACCTACTGCACAAAGGCAGTACCCAATATAGCAAGAAGCTAAAAAACAGGTCAGGGAGATCTTAGATCAACTTGAATACCAAGGGGTGATTGAAACATGCACCTCCTCAATGAACAATCCTTTGTTTCCTGTATCCAAACCAGACAATACATATCGTCTAGTTTTAGATTACAGACACTTGAACACTTGTTCAAAAACATTTGCAGTGCAAAATGCACATAGTACAGCATTAATGAATAACATTGTGCGTAAAAAATATAAAACCACATTGGACATTTCAAATGGTTTCTTTTGTCAAAACATAGCACCTGAAAGCAGGTACTTAACAGCTTTCTCAATAATGGGGACCCAGCGTCAATTTTGTAGACTCCCACAAGGGTTCAAAAACAGCCCGGGGTTATTCTCAGCAAGAGTAACAGAGTTACTACAAATTTATGATCATGAGGCATTGTCATATGTCGATGACATCTATCTGACAGACGATGACCTAGATAGGCACTTGAACAGGGTGAGTACCATTATATTGGGCTTCGCCTCTGAAGGCTATAAATTCAACTTTAAAAAATCCAGAATTGCCCATCTCAATGTCCTTTTCCTAGGATATGAGCTTTCAAGTGAAGGCAAGAGCCTGGCAGCCAACATTTTAGAAAAGTGCGCACTGCTCCAACCTCCAAAAACGCTGAAAAATTTACAATCCATCTTGGGTTTCCTAAATTTTGGAAGAACTTACATTCTAAATTATGCAGAAAGGGTTACACCTCTATGAATTAATCAAACCTGATTTTTCAACAAAACATTGGACACAGGAACACACAGAAATCCTGCGTTCACTCCAAGCTAACATGTTAGCAACAAATCACTTACAAACACGTGAAAATACACGCAATTTAGTGATCCGAATAATTTCGGGACAATGCGGATTCACCTATTTAACATTTAATGAGGGTGAAAAAGTACCAATAGCATACAAATCACATTTGTATACACAAGCAGAAATGCACTTCACTTCAACAGAAAAAATACTGACAGCAGTTCAAACCGCTGTAGCAAAAGAAAGAGCTCTATCCCAAGGGAAACGCATTATTGTCGTAACTCCAGTACCAGCCTTAGAGGCGGTCACAAAAGCGAGCATTCCAAATGCAAAAGCTTTACATCCTAGATGGATACAATGGGTTAATTCTCTTGCTGCAACAGATGTTGAATAATGTTTTTGATCCTGATTTAAAAACACAAGCGTTCCTGCAATATGAACATGAATGTCCTCTGCCCACTGAAATTCTGCCTCTCGATCAGTATGAATTTATAATTTACACTGACGGATCCGCACAACCCGCTACAGGGAGTAAGCAAGCTTACAGTGCAGCGTGCACAATCGTTAAAGGTCGCATGCAAGATGGTAACTTCAGACCAATGGTCATTAAAACTCAATCTCTAGGAGATTGTACAGCTCAGCGAGCTGAACTACAAGCTTTCAAACTGGCACTTGAAAATACAGATCGCGAATTCCCCACACTCATAGTGTGCGATTCTTTTTACTGTGTTCAGTCGTATAATGAATATATACAAAATTGGCTTCAAAACGGGTTCAAAGATGCAAAAGGTGGCACAATAAAGCATAAAACGCTTTGGGAACAAGTTGTTCAGTTAAGAAACGAACTACCAAAAGCTCACGTGATACACACGCTGAGTCATCAATGTGATGGCGTTCACGTTGCAGGGAATTCATTGGCTGATGAAGCTGCAAAGGGGGCTGTTCAGACGGCATCCGTAGCTGCGATCACTCGTTCAAAAACGAGAATAGACAGTGGGATATTGTTGGCTGTCAATGCTTCAAGCAAAGGCAGTGGTGCAGCGTTACCAAAGAAATTTCCACTCAAGTACTCATGTAATTGATGCGAACAACATTCCTTTTGCTGGAATCCCTGGAGTGGGGGGATAGGGTAATTCCAAACATGGAACGTAGGTTAGGACTGATCCTAGCAGCACATGAGGGGATAGCCTCTGCCCATGCAGGTGTTTCTGCAACAGTATCTTTACTTAAACAAAGATATTGGTGGCCTGGCATTAGGAAACAGACCAAAAACTATGTTTTGGAATGTGAAATATGCCAACAGATGAAAGTCTCCACAGTGAAACGTCCTGCGCAGACACCCCTGTTGATTTCAGACAAACCATTAGCTTGTGTTTACCTGGACCACTGCGGTCCCTTGCAAAGGGACGGTAACTATATATATATATAATGGTCGCAGTGGATTCATGCTCTAGGTTCCTATGGATATGGCCTCAGCGCTCTGCTGACGCTCGAACTGTTATAAAAGATTTGCGAGTCTTTATCGGCACATACGCAATTGGCACACTACATTCTGACCAGGGCCCTGCGTTTAGCTCTCGGGCTTACAAAGAAGCCATGGCAAGTTTGGGCGTAGCATTGCGGTACTCCTCTCCGTTTCATCCTGAGGGAAATTCTGTTGTGGAAAGGAAAAACCGGGACATAACAGCTAGGGTATTAGGTTTGGGTGATGGGTGGGTCAAACATCTTTATGGGGTCCAACGCTCATTAAATAATTTGCCAAGAAGTTCTCTAAGGGGGTCACTCCATATGAGGTCCTATTTGGGACAAGAATGTGGGTTCCTGATCTCGAATGTAAAGGCACAGTGGTGGAAAATAAACCCTTTGATATCAAAGATCGTTTGGCTGTTTTACAGGATCTAAATGAACTAAGATCGAAACAAAGCAACGTGTTCCTGAAGCCAACCACCACTGGGGAAACACCGGCAGTCCCAGCAAGGCCTATCTGGATCCCAAAAGTTGGGGATCTAGTCAGAGAGAAGATTGCGGACAAGAAGGAATTTGGACCTTCTTACAGACAACCAGTAACTGTCCTAGCCGTCCACGGAACAAGAACAGTACTTCTGCCGCCCCTTGCTGGAAAAAAAGGAGAAAAGATTTGTGTCAATCGACCTCATCAAACCATAGTATGTGGCCAATACTAAATAGTAGACCTCGTGGACTCCGACCTAGTAGCAGACGCACTCCTCTCGCTACTATCCAAGAGGTTCAGACTGAAAGCCTCATAACCATCGAGAATTCAGCAGTAAGAGATGAAGGACTAAGCAACAATGCTATGGAACTCATCCCTCTTGAAACTCAAGTAACAGTTCGTCCAGGTACACCTGTCTACACCAACGTAACAAGTGATCAACTGGTTCCAGCGATTTCAACAAATCCTGATGCACTTCCAACAATTGACAGAACTGCTTCTGGCTATTTCATTAACTTTGATACGTTTTCTGAGGATCCGAGTGAACCTGAAATGACGCCAGCCCTAAAAACTTTCAAACAACAAGTAGAAGACCTTTTTCATTTCCCGAAAGAGACTTATCTGGTTTCACCATGGATTGAACTATGGATTATTTCTGGAATATTTTTCTTTCTGCTTTGGCTAGCTTTGGTTATGACTATCAGCGTGCTTATAAATGGCAGATACATCCATATGGACACTGAAAGTAAAAATTTGAACTTACTTTTGAAACCACACAAATCATCCCATTGTGAAGCAAGAGACTTGTCAGCAGTGAACATCACAGCCGTTCCTATACAGGATGGTATAGTGTGGGACAAAATCGATTTCGACATATTCTGCCCAACGGAACTTTTGAACATTCCACATTTATTTAAAATTTCATTAAGTGATTTTATTACCTCCAGTACCTATTCTGATGATTGGGACTTTGAGACTGTAAATGACATGATGTCTGATCTATAAAGGTCTGCTGCATTCTCTAACAATGAATACTTAGAGGGTTCATCAGACTACGAACAGCTTTATTGTTACAACCACTATGGTCATCATTTCTTGCATAAATCTGCAACACCTAGAAATGTGTTTGTTTAACCAATGGGAACATTGTCCTACACCGCCAAAGGGTAGTTCAAAAACGTTTGCTAAAAAGTTTCCATATTTTTCAGGGTACAATACATCTGATCCAGAAACATTTTACTATAAAAATGTAAACAAAACAGGACAGAAAATTATGTTAACTAATACAAAACAGATTTATTCTGCAGCCTTTATTACCCAACTGTCTAGACATGGATTTGACTTTTGGAAAGACACAATAGACACAAAATCTGTCTGGGGTTCTAAAGATTGGCAAGTACAGGGGATAGAAGCTTTGTTTAGAGCATGTATCATCCCACAGCAAATAATGTTTTTGAATGACACTGTGCAACAAACGTCTTGCCTTGGTTTAGCCAAGATCAAAGACATGAAGACACCTTCTGTACCAACACCTGCAAGTAATAGCACTACACAGGGAGCGGTCAGTGTAGACACAATACTACAAAACAACATAACAGATCCTGATTGGAAAAACTGGTTACTCTGGCCCACAGACACAAACATCTGTCAAGAAAGATTCCTGAATAGAAGACAGGGCTTTACAATCCATAGGCCAGACCCACGTTATGTTCAACGACAACATCCTGGGGTAGTAACAACATACAGTGTAGGAAAATTGTGCCTCGACTGGTTATAAAAATCTACACTTGAGGATGTGAAACAACACTTATCTTTACTTAAAGAAGACGCAGACCTTAGGGAATTCTTGCTAGGACCAAGAAAACTGCGTCAAAAACGTTTCATATATGCCGGCATTTATGCTGCTTATAATGAAGTATGGAAGGTTTCACAGGCAGAGGCCGCCGAATGAATACGTGAGCTTGATCGTATTAACTTAGAGAAATCTCTCTCTGTGGTCGACAATGGATTAAGAACTTTGTCATCCAGAATTTGTTCATTGGACAACATTGTGTCCTCTGCTATTGATATACTGGAAAAAGATTTAGCCATGTTACAACAAGGCCAATCTCAGTTACGTTCTATTATGTTATTAGGCTGGACGCTGCAATCTTTCCGTGCAGGCTATGTGCCTTGGCGTTTTATCAACATGTCGTCTCTGTTTGCAGAATACAATCTAACGGATAAACAGATCGAACTGGCACAAAGGGGAGAAAAGTATACAGTGCTGAGCTTTGAAAAACTGGAAAAATTACCATTTACGGTAGAAGAAAAACCAGCTACAGAATGGCTTATCCATGGCAAAATAACTCTGCCTGTCACTACTTTTCAGTTTCAGTATTGTCTCAAACAAATGCAAGCAGACAAATATGAAAGGTTGGGTAAAGAATACATTAAGACATCCTGGGATTTACCTTACGAATACAGATGTTGGAGTGGGGATCGTGAAGTGTTTCTAAGCGGTACACACTGTGAAAATGCACTAAGCGGTTCACTCATATGTCAGGACATTTCTTTACACGGGGCTTGTAATGGTTCTGTGGCAAATGTGCCCTGCCACCAGCAGGGTACACCAGCTACTGTGGTTAATCCAACGTTTGGCCAACTTTCTAACGGGAGTTACCTCATGTTGAATGATCAGAGTTGCTGTGGCATGTTGCCAGGCATCCCATATCTGGTAACGGTCGACTCCAGGGTTACTTGTTGTATGCAAGTATTGTTCCCCCCAATAGACACAGTCAGGGAGTCGCCTCTATGGCCTTCATTGAATGTTTCTTTTATACGTTTTGATACTTTAAGCAGAATGAAAGCCATGCTTTGGCAACAGACCGTGCCTTTGACCTCGGCCAAATAAATCTATGATTTACAAATTGCAAGGACTTCGGCTGAGATACAGGCTTTAATTCGTACAAACTGCCCTATACATTTCGTAGAAATGATGGGACGTATCTTAAACATGTCTGATATGAGCGGGATTGTACATGTATTTAAGGCCATCTGTTCAGGACTGTTAACACCTTTCCAGGCAGTCCTCGGAATCATTCCAATCCTCGCACATTCGGTGTTTGGTGGTGTGCCATTAATTCTAGCACTTGTTGCGGGAATCCTGTTTTTATTCCTACTACTACGCTATGGCAAGCCTATCCACCGGCGTCACTCCCAGCAATTTGGAGAAAGCTCTCCTAGAACGGAAGTGCCGTGAGCACATAGTGCAACTTTTGGGCATACCTCGTCTACGGGAACTTTTTTTTTTTATATTATTTTTATTGGTATTTTCAATTACATACAATGTACGTTTTGATGCAACAAACCAATATGCCAGGTATACATTTTCTAGTCTTACAATATCGCAGTATACACACAATCATCTGCCATCTACATATGTCTTCCAAAATGTTGCGCTTCAGTGCCACCAGGACCATTAGCCATGAAATCTAAAACCAGGAGAGATAGTAATACAATAATATAATAGCAGATGTCAGTCACCATCTGGCAGCGTCTATCATTGAGACATTTCATAAAAATCATTCCACCTTTATCCCACACCCGCAGTACGGGCATCGTCTGGCGCAACATCCTTCTCCCCATTTGTCTGCTTCCTAGCCCATTCCACAAACGGTTCCCATATTTCCCTTGGTCTGGAGGTGGGAGGCATCAATTCCCAAAAAGTAGTGAGCTGGGAGTGGCCGTATGTAACCTCTCTAAGCCATTCCATGGTCGTAGGCCTCCTCCCCCTCCCCCAGTGAACCGCAACTTGACGTTTGGCAAATAGCAATAGGAGTGCATGTAGTTTACGCTTCTTAACATGTGTGTCCTTTACATAACCTAGCAGGCCCAACACTGGGGATGGGGAAAGAGACAGACTCAGGATCTGATTAATTTGCTGAAATATCTTGGACCAGTAGTCAGCCAGTGCAGAGCACTCCCATGCCATATGTATGAAAGAAGCGGGGGTTACCCCACACCGCCAGCAGCACTCATCATCTCTCAGTCCCATGCGGTGCAAACTTATAGGTGTTCTGTAATATCTGTGGAGGAATTTGAAATGAATCAACCGAAGTCTGTAGTTAGGGGAGAGCTCAGTGAGTTGACTGCAACAATATTGCCATTGATCTTCAGTCAGTGGGTGTGGGAGCTCCTCATTCCACCTCTGCAATGCATTAGGTCTTGTCACAGGGGCCGTGCTTTGCATTTGTGTATAGAGTCTGGTGATAAGTTTTCGTGGTGATGGCGATGTCAATAAGTTTTCTAGTGCCAACAAAGGGGTCGGGGGGCTGGGAATTCGCTATTTAATGCCCGGCAGGCAGTTCGAATCTTGTGGTAAAGGAACAATTCTCTGAATGGTACCCTCTGACCCTCTTCTGCAGCTGGGGGGTCCCTAAATGTGTTATCTGGGTATAGATCTGCAAACGTATGGAGCTTCATTGTCTGCGCTACCTTTTTACTTATCTCATCCTTTATGTTTGACAACTTTGGGTTTTGCGCCAAGGGAATCGATGGGGCATACAAGATCTGGGCTCCTGCACGCTTCCTCAACGCATCCCAAGCCCAGCGCAGGGTTTCGGAGGTGTCAATGCCGTCTGTGGGACGTCTATATTTTTGATACAGGGCTACTTGGAGAGGAACCTGTGCCACCGCGTCCGACTCCACCGCCACATGTGGCTGAAATGGTGTTGGGTGGACCCAATAGTGCAAAAATTGTGCTTGCGCACAGAGTGCGTATAGTTGCATATCCGGGGTGCCCAGACCTCCCTGTTTTAACGGCAGAGACAACAACTCCCACGATACTCGAGCCTGTCCACCCGCCCAAACTAAAGATGTTAACAGTGAGCGTAGTATTCGGAAAAAAGGCTGTGTTAGTATGAGCGGCAAATTTACAAAAAGGTACAAAAATTTAGGTAATATAACCATTTTCGTCAGCGCGATCTTCCCTGCCAGGGATAGCGGAAGTTTAGCCCAGAGAGCAACTTTCTCTTCCAGCCAATGCATAGTGCGGCCATAATTCAGGTTCCACACCTCTTGCAGGTCCCGACTTATCCAGACCCCCAAATATTTTACCTTCTCATCTTCCCATTTAAGCGGGAACTCAGAGACCACAGCCTTTGTGTTGTCAGTCAGGGGGAATATAACTGATTTAGTCCAGTTGATAGATATCCCGGCCAGCCCTCCAAATTTAATAAATTCTCGCATAACTACATCCAAGTTCTGCGCCGGGTCCTGAATATACAGAGTCACATCATCCGCATAGAGTGATATGAGGAGGCTTCTAGTACTAAACCCTATTCCCCTCGCTGTGTGATGTTGTCTAATGCGCGCGGCTAACGGCTCCATCGCGATGGCGAATAGTAAAGGGGATAGAGGGCACCCCTGGCGCGTGCCACGCAATATCGGGAATGACTCTGACACGAGTCTGTTAGTACGTAACCTAGCTGTTGGCTCAGTGTATAATAATCTGATCCAGTTAATAAAAAGAGGGCTAAATCCGCTCCTTTCTAGTATTGCAAACAGATATGGCCATTCAAGCGAATCGAAGGCTTTGGTTGCGTCCAAGAATACTGCCGCCGCCTACACGTCCGGGTGTAAATAATGTAGAACCGAAAAGACGGTGCGAAGATTATGAGAGGTAGACCTTCCCGATATAAAGCCTGATTGGTCTGGACGAGCAGTGAGGGGGACCATTGGTTGTAGCCGATTGGCTATTAGTTTCGCCAATATCTTTACATCGACATTAATTAGCGATAGAGGCCGGTATGAATCTAATTCAGTGTCAGGCTTCCCAGGTTTAAGCAAAGTAATAATGATCGCCTCTCGCATCGATTGGGGCAACATCCCCACCTCCTGAGCTTCTTCATAAACTGCCAAAAGTCTGGGCGCTAGCTCTTCAACATATGTCTTATAAAAGGCTGTTGTCAACCCATCCGATCCGGGGTCTTTGTCTAGGGGCAAACCCCTGATCACGTTAGTCACGTCCTCCACTGTGAATGGCAAATCCATGTATTCCCTATGTCTATTATTAAACCAGATCAGTTCAAGGGAGTCGAGAAAGGCTGGCATGCCCTCCGGGCACCTAGATTGTGTAGCTGTATATAGCTGAGAATAGAACGAAGCAAACTCCTTAAGTATAGCCTCTGGGCCTCTGATCATATCACCGTCCCTGCCCACCAGCTCGGGAATAAAGGCAGAGGAGCTCGGGAAGTGAATCATGTTGGCAAGTGTGCGTCCCGGTCTGTCTCCCTCTCCATATCTCCTCGCCTCTGCATGTTTCCCAAGAAACTTCACCTCCCTTTGTGCCTCTGCGTCATAATCTAGCAATTTGGATTTCAACTCCGCCAGTGTAGCGGTCGTACCATCCACATAAAATTACGCTTCAAGATCTTTGATTTTTGTCTCAATGGATGACAGCGTGTTCCTAATCGCCTTAAGTACCCCCGCCTGCCTAGCTATACATTGTCCTCGTATAACCACCTTAAATGCTTCCCACAAGGATGCGTCAGTGTCGACGGAGCCTGCATTAAGAGTAAAATACTCTGTTATGTCTGTACGTATTTCTGCCTTAAACGCCTCATCCAATAAGGCATGTGGAGGGAGTCTCCAGGAAAACGCCTGCCGCTTGGAGTCAGGGAGCGACAGCCGCACGAGGCATGGAGAGTGGTCTGACAACGTTCTCGGCAGGTGGGATATCTCCTCTACCCAGCTTGACACATCCCGAGATGCCAGCCAATAGTCCAATCTGGACCAGGCTTTATGGTGTTCAGAGAAACAGGTCCCCTCCCTAACCAGCGGGTGTCGCAAGTGCCAGACGTCAACAAGATCCCCATCGTCAAGTATTGCATTTAGTGCTTTACAAGCAGCCGGATGGAGTGTCCTCGCCGTGCCCTGTCTATCCAGCTCATCGTTTAATACAGCATTGAAGTCTCCTCCCCATAAGATCGTGGAGCAGCCAGTTGCTTTAATTTTGGTCCAAATATCTTGGAAAAAGTCCGGGGAGTCGACATAGGGTCCGTATACAGCTACGACGGTCAGGGAAACCCCTCCCAATGAGCCCACCAGTATTACGTATCTGCCTGCAGGATCTGTGTAGATTTCCCTCTCCCTCCATTCAACGCCCCGCTTAACCAGCACCGCCACCCCACAAGAGTAATTGGAATAAACTGCGGAGTATGTGAACCCCCATCTTTTATGTTTGAGTTTGGGGGATGGTGTAGTATGTAGATGAGTCTCCTGTAGCAGACACAGATCTATATTATGTCTCGTTAGATATGCATGTACTAGTCTTGACTTCCTGCCATCATTTAGACCTCTTATGTTCCATGTCAGACAATTTAGGCTGGTCATTTGGTGTACAAGAAGGCAACATATATAATGTAAGGGCGTCTAGGGCAACATATTTGGTTCTCGAGTCTGGCTGTGTACATCCTCCAATATAGAGCAAATATACCGGCATAACATTTAGAAACAATCCCCCCCCCAACCCCCCACCCACTCCAACCCCCCAATCAGGTTGAAAAATACCCACCCTATAACAATGTAGCAAAACATCCCACCACACCAACCCACCACCCACTCCAACCCCCCAATCAGGTTGTGTACGTACCCTCCCCACCAACTGAGGGGCAAGACCCTTAATTAGGAAATTTCCCATGAGGGCGCGGCAATGCCGGCGAACATCCCTGTTGTTCCCAGGGCGGCCGGGAGAACTGTTTTGGGAAGCATAGCTATCTACACTATACAGTGCATAATGTCCGGTGTGCCCCGTAGCCAAGTCCAGGTCTAGCAATTATCTGAAATATATAGGTATTAAAGATACAAACGTGGCCCGTATATAGGGACCATAAACCAACAACAATCAAAGCTCACAGTTATACGATACCAAATCAGTCATTGTCGCTCAATCGGTCCATAGATGAGTCCTTCGGCCCACGGTTCTGCCTGTTGTGCTGCCCTCCTACATGTTTCGCGAATTTAAAGGCAGATTTGGCATCGGTGAAAAAGTGGGCCGTGCCATCGTATGAGACCTTGAGCTTTGCCGGATAGAGCAAGGAGTACGGTATCTTGGCCTGCAGCAATATACGTTTAGTTCGGAGAAATTCTCGTCGTGCAGCTTGAACAGCCGGTGTGAAGTCCGGATAGAAGGAGATTGTATTTCCTTGGTGCGAAATTGTCCCTCTCTCCCTGGCCAGTCGTAGTCTCAAGTCCCAATCGTGATAATTGAGGATTCTTGCAAGTATGGGTCTTGGTGTAGCTCCGACAGGAGGCCTCGGACCGAGGGCGCGGTGTGCTATTTCAACCGCAAAGACGGCAGATAGATGAGGATCAAATAGCTCATGTAGCATATCTGATATGTAGGTCTCCATCTTTACAATGGCAGTCGTTTCGGGAAGTCCCGTGACTCGAAGGTTGTTCCTACGGGACCTGGCTTCCAAATCTTCATTTTTGGCACGGATGATGGTAATCATTTTATCCATATTCAGCAATTGTTCCTTGGTTTCCGTTAGGAATTCATGGAATTCTGCGTTCCTATTTTCAAGCGCATCCAACCGGGATTCATGACTCTCAACTTGTTTTTTAACAGTGTCAAGTTGAGTGGTTAGCGCATCTAGTTTGGTATCTATTGTTCGTAGGCTTGATCTCATCTCCAGCAACAGAGTCCTCATATCTTCTCCCTGATCTTCCTGCTGGAGTGCAGTCGGGTTTTCCGAGGTAGCCTCCGGGTCTGACTCCGTATGCCGGGTTGTGCGCTTGTTCTCGAATTGTAGCTTTGGCTGTTTTGGATCCTGCTTTCCCATGGTGTGACTTGGTGTTGACAATCTATAGATCAGCTATGGGACAGCCAACCAACCGGACAGACCCGTTATTAATGATATTGTTCACAGGGGTGGGCGCCGCAGTCTCGGCTATAAGCTTTGCAGGATACAGTGGCGCGAAAGCCTTGATCGCGTCAGTCCCCACTGATTATGGACCAGCTATCGTTCGTCAACAGCAGGCTCAGTGTGGGCCCCGGGGAGGGGGTCTGCAGCTATTACAATGCCGGACCACACAGTCCCCGACTCAGCCCCACGTCGAGCAATTGTTCCATTAGACTCCCGCCAGTTCCGGGTCAGGCCCAACCAGCCCCCAATCAAGAATGCGGGCAGCCACGGGTCAACTCAGAGTCTCTCACGCACCCGCAACCCAGCACTCGCCAGCGGCCTACCCACACCTCTCACCGGTGCTGCAGGGCGCCGCCCAGAAGAGGCCAGGATCCGGCTTACTCCACGCCACTCACGTATCTTCTGTGTTCCCGCCAGTTTCAGGTGATATGTGTATTGTCCAGTTGTCGCCTTGCCCCAGCGCTCCAGTGCAGATTGTTGGTGGATGCGGGGACAAGCCGATGCGCCAGGACGGCTCCGACAGCTACAGAGCACAGCCGGGCCCTCCCCGCCTCCGGGTGCCCGGGACTCAGCTAGTCACCTAGGCCGAGACACGCCTCCAGGATGTAGCCGAGCCCCGTCCCGTAAAGAGCTGCCGCCCCCAGGCACCAATCGAGGACATGGGCTACCGCGGGAGGCAGTGGGGGTACTCCTTGCTCCCGCAATCCAGCAATCGCCAGCCGCTCACCCACCTCGCTCACCGCCGCTGCAGGGCACCGCACAAAGGAGGTCCCGGAGGTCCCGCACTGCCTGCAGGTCCGCTGCGTCTTCGCCGATCTCAGGCAAAATATTCCATTATCATGCTCCGCCATCTCCTAGTGCCCCAGCGCCGACAGCGGGTGAGCGGTGATGCCAGCAGTGGCGTCAAGAGTGTTCCAATGGGGGCACTGTGTAATCCGGCCTTCCCCGCAGCTAGACGCCTGGGGCTCGATTTTCTGCCCAGTCCACGACACGCCTCCAGGTCCCAGCCCAGGCTCATCCCGCCAGACCTTCACTGCACGCACCAGGCGTGCCAATTGCAAAATTCTCGGCTTCCAGTCCCCCGATGAGGCCCCAGACCTTAGGGCGACACCGGATTATGATTTTAGCGAGCACACTCCCCAATTATGCTCGGATAAATACAGGATTAAATCCCGGCCAGCGGAGCTCGCTTAGAGAGCGGCCATTCCGCAGCACAGCAAGCCACGCCCCTCGTCTACGGGAACTTAATACAACATGGTTTCTGTCATTTAGACCAATCTGGCAAGATTGCATCTTACCTGTTCTACGCTGCCTGCTTTGCGGTGAAGAATGCGTGCTAGACACCTGTCTAACACTCCCATCAGTCATGCCAACGGACATTGATACTCTGCTGGACCCGATAACGGCCCATGCTCTGTGTTGTCCCCAGATGCTACCAATCCTGATGACGGCATTCCTTGAGATCTCACAGACGCTTCCTGCTCCTGCTGAGGTACGAGATGGATCAACAGGCACACAGGTAACAACGGACGCGAACATTGCTGCGGCATCCTATGCTGAGGGCGATGCTTCACATCTCTGTGCAGTCAACCTTCTAAATGAGGTATTCCAACTGTCACCGACATCGGTAGACGATCTTTTGTCTACAGAAATAGATGATTCCATGTTTACACCAGACCCATACACTGACTTTGATTTGGCTCACAGTGTACCAGGGAAGCAATGAAATTTGGCCTCCATATTTTCAAAACAAAAGAAAACTTGGAACTCTTCCTAAAAATTGAATTGTTTTTTCTCTCTCTATTTTTGAAAATACATGGCAATTCAATCTGCTTACAGTAGAACTATTCATATAAAACGGACTTCTTTGAATACTTCCAGGGACACATTGTCACCTTATTTACCACAATTTCATTTAGTACCATGATATGCAATGGCTTTAATTTTTGAAAACTTGTCAACCATTTTCATCATATGTATATATTTCTGTTTATTCATTCATGTTGCATTTATTTCCAATATATGCTTAGAATGAAAAAATGCTTTAAAATGTACAGTACCTATTGCATTACATGTTTTAGCAACAGTTCTTTTAAAACTTCTTTTAATATGCTTTTAGAAATGTTTTTAGCAACATGTGGTACTCAGTTTAATGTTTAGCATTTCATGTTTAGCATTTAGTACTATCGTTCATTCGAAAGTGGAGTGGGTGTTGTATTCCGCTTTAGGTGTCCGTATATAGGTTTTCCTGAAACATGTCCTTATATAGGCACAATTCGCATTGCCCTTATATAGGCATAAGATCCCAGTCCTTATGTAGGCATTAGCCATGCTATCCAAATACAGGCATGGTCACTTACATCCGTCCACCCTAACGTCACAACGAGTTCTTAGAAACCAGACCCTTAAGCTCTTGGGAGTTCCCCTAGCACAGGATTATTGATTTCTCCAAGAACTCATTTATTATGCATGAACCGCTATACCTTAAGGGTTCATTCCTGACGTCTTCCTCTGCCCGACTTTACGTCAATGCTAACATTCCAAGGCACCTACCAGGTATAAATATACCTTCCCTTGCCCAAGCAAGTAGGAGGAGACCTCGACTTTAGAGGAGCCCGTGTCCCGGCCTGACGCACTGACAAGAGACGCTGTCATCCCTGCTCACAGAGAATCCAGCTTCCAGTGTTCTGACTCCCTTCACGGGGTGTTAGAGTTCGAGACCCGGAAGGAGATTCCCACCTCTCTCATTCTCAAGGTATGGAGCTGACTAGAACCTAGAGGGACTCTTGGCATACTAGACTATAGCATACCATACTACAGAATACTTCACCTACTTCTTACCTTGCACTACACTTAGGTTAGGTACACTGGGGTAGAACTAGTTAGAGAAGCATCGTATGAGTACTCACATTTTTAGCTTATGTTATTTATGTATGTGAATATATGTGTCATAGCTAAAAGATAATGCTAGCGCAGTATTATTTCTTTCTACTGCTTACGCTGTACATTATATATCTGGCATACTGTCTTGTGATCATAACAGCTCATATCTCTTACACGAGAAACAAGACTGTTCAATAAATCCTTTTATTGAAACGCCCGTCTATTCTTTCTGTGTAACTCTGAAGAAACTAAGCATGCACGATCAGCTGAGTGAAACTGTTATCTATTGTTTCCACGATTCTGAGAGTGTTCCGATTCTAAAGGGAAACAAAGTTGTCATGTTTATGCGGTTGCCAGAAACTACTCCCTTCTTGTTTACAAGGAGTTTCTAGTGGCCTCTGAGTTAGCTGGCACAAAGTAATTAAGTTTAATATACTCAATAGGGACATACTGACCTCAGTCCTATGTCGAATCTATAGGGTATATTATTCCAATGCGCAGAGCCTATTAGGGAAATAGGAACTACACTACAAAATCAGACATTAAGAATATAAGCTATGTTCACCTTAAAAGATTTTTAAAGCTTACTATGCCAACCGCATTGATGGAGAATGATATGGCGATATGTAGCGTGAAAACCCCGGTTCCACTGTGTCACTCAATCATGTCAGGCAGCAGTACCCCAAGCGTATTTGAACTGGAACCTGGAACAGGGGTGTGAAGGTGTATAATGCTTTGTAGGTTGAAATGTTTACTGTTAAAAACTATGATGGATGCATGGCAGAATGTACTCTGGGAAGAAAGAATATGCACTTTGTTATAATGGTATACAGACTATCAAACATGTTATATTTGTATGTCCTGTTTTAAGGGTTTACCAACAGAGAATTTTAAAACCACTTTTTAAAAACATGGACTTGCAACCGCTAAAGCTGCTATGAAGATGATCCATTGTCCTGTTAATGAATTAATGTGCTGTAATATTTTTTATTTTTTTTGCTCTTTTATAAAGTTGTATTAATTGATGTATTCTATATATTGTAGATCTCATTGTAAGATCTACATCTCTCTAAAAAAAAGCTTGAAATACTGCAATGTTGGGCTCGGGAAAGCTGGTTGGCTCGGGAAAGCAAGATGGCGGCGGCAGCGTAGTTCGCCACGGTAGCTCCCCTTCCCCAGCCCTGAGTATGCCCCTAGACTAACCCTCCACAGAAAGACACGGCTCACCTCTTGCTCACAGCGGCTGCCGTCGTGAGCCTGGGTCCGGCGGATGGATCGCGTTTCTCGAGCGGCCGCGGAGCTCCAGCTTGGCATCAGGACGTCTCACGAAGTGGCGGGTGGAATTCCCAGGCGAGGGAGGACAGAGGCGGGGCCGGGGCCTAGCTGCGAGCCGGCTGTTGCTGCAAGCTGGAGGCTTAACCCTTTGGCTGCCAGACCTCTGTCACTTCACGTTACCTGGAAGTTCTGGCTGGAATCTGCTTTAGCATTTGGCAGCAAACTATTGGAGAGGTTGGAGAGGGCTCAAAGAGCAGTGCTTGGCTTCAGAAGCACAGAGGAACCTGAAAATATGCCCCCAAAGTCCTCGAGAGCTGGAAAAGAAGCGGTGGGAAGAAATCCGGCGCAATCCCAGGGCTCTAAACCGGAGCCCTCACGTAGCCAGGTTGTTAAGCCTAACGAGCTGCATAGTCTAAAGAAACAAGTAGATAGTGGGGAGACGGAAGGTTCCGACTGAACGTCTACAAACTGGGGGACGGAAAACAACTGCTCCAAAGTTGATGGAAGAAGGAGGGACAGACCTGGATGAGGATGATTTCGCCCCAAATTCTGCACCGCCCCAACCAACTATTACGAGCTTCTTCAAAACGAAGGAAGATATACAAAATTTAAGTACTTCTGGCCTTATGGAGAACATGGACCTAGAATCTCAGGCTCAGCCTCTTAGTGACCTTCAAGGTGATTCCTTGTCGGAGGGCTTGACGATACAGCCCGGAGCTTTGGAAGAAGATGGGGTCAGTACATCATGCGTGATGGTGCAGGATCCCAGTGTGAACGGCTCTCGTTTTATATCTGACCTTTCATCTGACATATCTGTTACTATACAAGAAGATGCCTCTGGGGGTCCAGCACATATCAGAACTTTCGATGTTTCAGCGGCAGACGACATCATATCGGATAATACAGATACGTTTTTTTCACTTGCCGAGGAATCAATATCAGGTCTCTCTGACTCCGACTCCGACCAAATTGAAAGCGGGGATAGCATCTTGTCCTCGGATTCTAGCACTCTTGAGGCACCAGAGACTGACCTAAAATGCAAAAAACAACGAAGGAGCTCTAAGGGACACAAGGGATCCGCTGAGATGCAAAATAATCAGGGAAGGCGGATCACTGGCACCGGTCTAAAATGGGACTACTCTCATACTAGTATTACTGGTCCTACAGAATCGGCGCTGGGTCAGGCTGCAGGTCCCTCGAAGGAGCAACATAAAGAGACAGCTGATATGAACTCAGTGTTAAGTATGATTCTTGAATCAATTAAAGAACATCGTGCAGAGACCAGGGCGGATGGCAAGAAAGCTAGACAAGCTACAAAGAAGCTGGAAGGCGCAGTTCAGAAAGTCGGCAAAGCCTGCGCAGAGATTGGGGAACGGATGAACAGCATTGAAGTAAGAACCGAAGTTGTTGAAAGAGAACTGTCGGTGGTAAGGGAAGGCTCTACATCCCATGAAGCTCAATTAAAAGATGCAATGTGGAAGCTTGAAGATATGGAGAACCGCCAGAGGAGGAACAACCTCCGCTTTCTTGGGATCAAGGAAGGACTTGAGGGGGAGGACATCCGTGCTTTTATGTTGGACTTACTTAAGGAAGCTTTCCCAGAGCTAGGGGGCTGGGATTGGGACCGAGAAATTCAGCGGGTACACCGGTTCCCAGCTGTCCTCCGTAGATCCTCTGGCAGAGACTCTAACCAGCCGAGGGCAATTTTAGTTTTTTTTGGTAATTACCTGCTCAGACAGGCCATTTTTGAAAAAGCTCGTCCTGAAGCTAGAAGACAGTACAAGGACTCTTCCTTTTTCGTTCGCCCCGATTTCTGCCACATCACGGTGGAACATAGATGGCGGCTGAGACAAATGATCAAACCATACCAAGATGCAGGTTTTGAGGCATTCTTGCTGGCTCCGGCTAGATTGAAGACTATTGTTGGAGGGTCCTTTAAGTTTTTTACCTCTGAAATTCAGGCAAAAGAGTACCTGGAACAAGACAGTGGGAAATAAGCATTAGATGAGAACTAGATTGGGCCTTCCCTTTTTCTAAGGGGCCTCAGGAACGACTTTCGGCTTAAAGATCAGAGGGGTGCACGGGGTCCTGGGGGGGGGGTTGTGGTGTTCTTGCTACCTCCATCACTCGGACCCTATGGGTCCGGCTGCTTTCAAAGGGAGAGCAGGGAGGGGGGTGGGTGAAGGGGAAGGTTGGGGTGAGGGCGGCAGGTGGCAAGGGGGGGTACAGGTTAAAATGGTGAAGGTGAACAACATTTAAGGGTATCTCTATGGATTTGTGTGTTTTTTTGGAAGGTATCAAAGACCAGGGACTATTATTGATGGATGTCAGGATTAGTGGATTGGACAGGCAATGTAATATTTTAGATAAAGAAATGAGGTGTTACAGCTTGGGAAGTTTTTCTTTTAAAAGGGTATAATGGCTAAAATACGAAACGCCACTATAAATATCTGTGGGCTCAACGACAGTGTTAAAAGGAGAAGGGTTCAGGAAGATTTCAAAGTCCTCAAGGCCGATCTATATTGCCTCCAGGAAACTCACATTGCACGGAAAGATTGTAATCTATATAAATCCTTAGGGCTGAAGGTCCTAGCATATACTTCACAAGATGTAAGGACCAAGGGGGTCGCTATCCTTGCGAAAAATAGCTCCTTTACCCTGGGAAAAAAGATGGTGGACAAGCTTGGCAGATGGGTTATAATGGAATGCAAGAACGGGGCAGATTCTTTTACATTGTGTTCAGTATATGCTCCAGTGATAGATGATCCGGGTTTACTGCATTATCTAGCTAACGAACTACCTTCCTGGCCGGCACCATATGTGGTTTGTGGAGATTTAAACATCAACGGCTCCAGAGGAACCCCAGGTGATACAGGAGTTTCTAGTAAAGGGTATAAATTGCATTCTATGAGGGCTTATAATAATTTATTAAAAGACATGGGCTTGGTAGATGCATGGGCTAAACTAAAACCTGATGACCCTGGCTATACTTATTACTCTGCCCCCCATAGCAAGTTTGCTCGGCTTGATTATTTCTTAGTCTCCCCATCTCTTTTGCGGAAGGCTAGGGTGGAGCTCTTTCCCAGAGTAATGTCAGACCACAACCCAATTGTCCTTGAGATACTATGTAGCGGGATTCGAAAGGAGCGCACAGGCTGGACATTTGAGAGGGCACTCTTATCAGATAACGAATATGTTGAACATATGAGGTGCTGGATTAGAGAGTTTTTTTAGAACAATATCGGTAGTGCCCCTCCAGGGATGATGTGGGATGCGTTCAAGGCAGCAACAAGAGGGGAGACACTGCAATATAGCTTGACCAAGCAGAAAAAAGGGGCTGCCCAGATTAAATTATTTTATCAGAAACTTGCCGGTCTGGAAACAGAACTGATACGCAAGGTGGCTAAGGGAGAAGATATTTCCGCAACTCTGAATTCTATCACGGTTATTAAAGCCTGTATGTCCGATTTCAATGCGGAAAAGACAGCAGGGTTGTACTTGGCCAAACGGCAAGACTGTTATGAATTTAGTGAGAATGTCGGTCGTTTATTGGCAGTAAGGCAACAGGCCGCGTCCGGACACATTGAGCGGGTTAAGAATATGAGGGGGTTGGTAGTTACAGACCCGGGGGATATCAGAAAGGCCTTTAGGGAGTTTTATGAGGATTTATACAGTACCTCTCCCTCTGCTACTCTTCCGGAAGACGTCGCATCGGAATTTCTACCGAGTGGAAAGATATCCCAAGAGGAGGGTATACAACTGGGGCGGGCTATCTCTCAGGAGGAGCTATATTGCGCAATCCAAGCCCTACCTGCGGGTAAGGCTACGGGTACTGATTACATCCCTATGGAGTTTTATAAGGTCTTTTTAGAGAGACTTGTCCGGCTTTGCTTGGTTTATTCAAGGAGATCAGGGAGGGAGCTCTACCACCTGGCTCTTGGGGCACAGCCAATATTGTGATTTTCTTAAAGAAGGGTAAAGATCCTATTAGTTTGGGCTCATACAGGCCCATTACGTTGCTTAATAGCGATGCCAAACTATATTCAAAGATTTTAGCCACCAGGTTGAATTCCGTGATGCATCAATTAATTTCAGTTTGGCAGCATGGTTTTATACAGGGAAGGGGGACTGAAGACCACGTTAGAAGGGTAATTTCACTCTTCGATGCTACTGAAGTCCTTGCCAAGCATATGGGGGCTGCCTTCTTGGACGCCGAGAAGGCGTTTGATCGTGTGGCATGGCACTATTTATGGAAGGTTTCGGAGTCCAACGGCCTGGGGGTTTCATTCATTAATGCATTACGGGTCTTGTATATAAATCCTATTGCACGACTAAGAATAATGGGGAAGGAAACAGAGTCCTTTCCAATCAGCAGGGGGACCAGGCAGGGCTGCCCGTCCTCCCCCTTGCTGTTCGCATTATATATAGACCCCTTTCTTAGGCGGCTGGAAGCCTCGCCACACATCACTCCGGTAAGCTTACACGGCTGGCATACTAAGCTCCTGGCGTATGCCGACGATGTGGCCATAATTACTTCTGACCCCGATGGTGCAATGCGAGCCGTAGAAAGCATAGCGAAAGATTTCGGGATCTATTCAGGCTTCTCGCTAAACAGAGCTAAAACTCAGATCCTGATAAATAGATTTGCCACAGCTTCGGACATTCGTATTGTAGAGAAAGCGGTTTATTTAGGGGTCTGTATTACAGCTAAGGTTGAGGATATTGTAGAGTTAAATATGACTCCCATATTGGGGAAAATTAAAAATGACCTTCATCGTTGGGACAACTTGAAGCTGTCAATAATGGGGAGGTGTAATATTATTAAAATGATTGTCCTCCCAAAGCTGCTGTACATCTTCCGCACAATCCCTCTGGAGATACACAATTTTTGGTTTCGCTTAATTGATAGGGAGGTAGCGAGATTTATCTGGTCGTATGGCAGAACAAGGAGAGCTAATGCATTTCTATCCCTCACCCGGGAGAGAGGGGGCTGGGGGCTCCCACATTTTAAGCTATATTATCTGTCAGCAGCTCTGCAATATTATGGGCCTCTCTTTGGAGTCAAGGCCAGGGAGAGAAAAGACCCTAGCTATGTCCCCTCAATATTTGAAATCTTGATTAATACTCGGGCTAATGGCTGCTTATTAAAATTTTATGAAGCTAGCTATTTCCAAAAAACCCGCTTTAAGGTTTTAATTGCTGCCTTTCGTAACTGGGCTGGTATAAGGAAAAAAGCAGGAGTGGGCAGGTTTAACAGGTATACCCCCCTGACCGGGAATGATCAGCTCCCAATCGTCCTACAAGATGAGTGTTTGGTAAGATGGGGCAGGAATGGCTTTTTCAGGATTGCAGATTTTTTAGAAGGTGATCACATAGTTTCCTTCGATATAATTCGGGAAAGGTTTAGTATAGGATCTCGAGATTTTTTTAAATATCTGCAGCTGAGGGATTTCCTTCTGAAAAAAGCAGGCGGGGCTGCAGGCTTCGGGCAGGTGGCATTAATCGAATTGCTGATTCGCAGATCGGGTTCCTCAATCTCACAACTTTATAGCTGCCTGTTGGAGGGGCTACCAGATGATCTAGACAAGCACAGGCAAAGATGGCAGGATAAATTGGGGGTTTTGGACTCCCGCTTCCTTAAGTCAGTTGAATTGGGGAACTCGGTACTGTGTGCAGCTAATCTGAAATCACAACATTTCAAGACTTTGTTTGATCTATATATCACGCCTGCGAAGATTGCGAAATGGGGAGGTGTGGAAGGAACTCACTGTTTTAGGTGTAAGGCTTATGCTGTGGATATAATACACATCTTTTCTACCTGCCCAGGCATTGAGTCACTCGGACAAGAAATATCAGGCTTTTTGCAGTTTGTTTTAAAAGAGGAGGTTCCTTTGACACCACTTCTGATGTTATTGGGGGTAGACGAAACAATAGGGAAAAAGGGGGAAGAGTTGATTTTTATTGCGATGGCAGTTTTAAGACTCTGTGTCCCCTCTGCCTGGCTAAGCCCGCAACCTCCTACTTTTCAACAGTGGAAAAGCCGTTTTTTGCATATTTATAACTTGGAAAAAGCACTTTATGAGCGTAGAGGGAGAAAGGGCAGGATAAAAGGGAAAAAGATCTGGGGCCCGTTCACAGATTGGATTACTCATTCATCCAGGAAGAATGAAATGCATGGCTATGAAAATCTTTCTTTTTTTTTTTTTTTTTTTGCCGGTGTGGCTGCCTTTTATCCTTTTTATCGTGTATAGCTCGGTCTCAAACGTAATGTCTTAGCTCTTTAAAACTATTTATTGCCTGTATTTAGATTCTATGCTGCTTTGGGCTCTTTGTTATGGTCTTGCTGATAATGGTTTTTATTAGCTATTTATAGATTTATATTATTTGTACTATAAACATTGTGATTTTATTCTTCAGCTGTATTTTCTTCATGATGAAATCAATAAAAGAAATATAAAAAAAAAAAATGAAATACTGCAATGTTGACAATTGCACAAAGGTTAGCGTAACTAGGACACACAGGCTGGAGTCCCTTTCTGGAAGGTCTTCCATCTAATAAGCAACATCTGACTATTGTTCCATGAAAATGTGATACCCACTTGTTCAGACTGCCCTTGAAACCTTTCTCTGGGGCAATTAATGCTTTGAAGGATGGCACTGGTGCTCAGAAATTGCACTGAATTGTGGTCTTCTATGTTCAGAATGATTATTATATCAATCACAACATGCTTAGATCAATGGACTGGAGTCCATGCTTTGTGTGAACTGCAAAATATTGTGACCGATTACAGAAATGATACCCTTTTTGTGGCATTAAAGAATATATTATCCATCTGGTGATTCTCGACCACACCAGAGTAGGTTTGCAAAGAGGTTTGAACTCATTAAACACGTAGAACCAGGAAAACAAGCTTGTGACTAATCCCGGCAAAACGAAAGTCGTGGTGTTTGGTAAATACGTGAAGAAAGTGTGCTTAAAGTGGAAACTGGGCAGTAATAACATAGCAACAGAAAGAGCATGCCACTACATAGGAGCGTGGCTGAATGATAAAGGAAAGGCAACCTTGCACCAGGCTAAGACGTAAGCCAAAATACAAGCCACCACCTACGCACTGTGCAGGCTACAAGGTAAATTACACAGCCCTACCACGGAACCTATAATGAGAGTAACAAAATCTAAACTGCTTGCTGTTGCTGGGTACGCAGCACACGAATTCCCAGGTAAGATGGAAAAGATGATGGGAAAAGCCCAGTGCTGGTGTTATAAAAGGCTTTTCGGGCTCCCAAAATACTCACGAAATGCCTTGATCCGGCTTGAGTTTGGCCTGGTACAACAAGGAGCACCTTGGTAAAATTCTGGTTTAAGTCACTAAAAGCCCAGAAAGGATCCCTCAAGGAGGTATTGAGAACCATATTTGAAGGGGTCCGAACCCATGGCAAAAATACTGTCTGGAGACAGTGGCTGAGTTAGGCTTAACCACAGTGTCCTGGTCCCAAGAGGAACTAAATTATCCAGCAATAATGAGGGTGCTAAATTTCCAAATCACCCAGATATCAAGGAATGAAGATATAGCCAGACTCAAGGACATCAGAGGGTTGGTCGGCCTAACGAAAGCACATGAGTCACACTAAATTCAGCCATACATGAACAACCCCCTAGGAAGGAAGTGCTTGAAAGAAATTCAATGGGCGCCCCTAGTGCCTCTGCCAATAAAGGAACTGAACCCGGGCTGGAAATCGCTGAGTAATATAACCAGATGCAGGATGTGCAACTACGGTGCAGAATCATTGGTACACCTAATATATTACTGCCCTGCCCTACTGCAACACCGTCGCAAATTGTTAAAACCAATGCTTTTAAGGCATGGGATCAGAAAATGCATTGACACAGTGGCCCTGCTCCAGTCCTGCACAGAGTCCTCGGACCTGGCTACATTTGGTAAATTCATGAGCATGGCACGAAGGGTCCTAATTGAAAACAGCATAGATGAAAATTGTGCGGTCGCAACTGTTGAGACTCCTGTTGATACAGAAGGGGAAGAACGGTGAGGTTCCCCCTCCAGAAAAAGGTCCATGTGGGCCCCACAAGACCCGCAACGCACCAAGTTGACTTTCTTTGCCAAGATCATATAAGGGACTCGGACATTTTTAAACAAAATTTTAACCCACATATTTTAGGGTAAAACCCAATTTCACAAATGGTCTGAGACCGGTGTTTAAATGCTATTTTTTATTTTTAGATATATGATTTGATACATGTATTACAGTGGTGTGAGATATGTTTTTATACATTAATTTTGATACCGTACTGTAATTTTGCAATGATTTTAAGTACTTGTGAAAATAAATACATGAATTCATTCATATTATCCATGTTAGGTCAATGGCCCTTAATTTGTCTCACAAGTGAGATGGCATTTTATACCACAAATACATGAGGGAAAATTGGTGGACTTTAGCTCGTCTCTCCGGTCTCGTACACAAGCACATGATAAATCAGCAGTCTGAGATTCTGTTTATTGGTCTGTAAATTTCCAGATTTGTTACTTTATTGTGAAGTGAACCATTGTTTTTAGTGCATCAACACAAGTGTATGAATATAGAACTGCTAGAGCGAATTAAATTATTTACAAAATGCTTTATTAAAAATACAATGTGCATTATTTGCATTTGGAAATGAAGCATGTTTAGGGCAAAAGTTGTAGTAGGCAACCATTTACACCAAGTTTTACTGTGAAGGCCCATTAATACTGATATCTGTATATGCTGAGCAACTGTTTAATAAAATTAATTTATTTTTAAAAAAGTGTCCTGGAGGTGAAGAAATGGGCACTTTCTGTATCACAGCCCTCCATGCTTTTTCACATTTATGCAAATGTAGATTTCAGTCTAGGCTTATGTAACCTTGCCGAAATTCTGCATCAGAGGATGGCATCTTCTCTCACTTTAAACTCCTACATATTTTGGTATTCGGTTTCATTCCAAACATGCAGAGAAGTCTCCGTTAAGACAATAGTTCACATGAGATTTCACAATTTATTTAGGGGATTACTGAGCTTAATTTACGAACTAATGAACAGTCCTTGAATATGCCTAACCATTGGCGTGGAAGTCTGAAAGGCAACAGGCTCAAACAAATATTTCACTATTACTTATTAGCGATAAATGACAAGGTTTACAGTTCTGCTATTGAGTGAGTCACACAGCAAAACAGCCCAAGTGAACCTCAGGTAGAGTTTTCACAATTCAGACAAAGAGTGTAAAATATATTCAGAATGCATGGAGTGTAAAATAAAGAAGTTCATTCTGATATATAGCGCCTATCCACAAGATGTTTCAGTCAGCAGCAATTTACAATAAGCAGTGGCAAAGTCAATAAGCTGTGCCTCAAC
Source organism: Calotriton arnoldi (assembly GCA_963921515.1). NCBI lineage: Eukaryota > Metazoa > Chordata > Amphibia > Caudata > Salamandridae > Calotriton > Calotriton arnoldi. Next base: position 1,543,794 of record CAWUFW010002528.1, on the reverse strand, counting down.
TGTATCTTTTATATGACAATATTGAATGCATTTAAGAAAAGAATGAGAATATATGGTTTTTTTTTAGGTTTCACGTGCAATAGTGCTTGCACCAGTATTAGGTTTGGCTTTTAATGGTGCTTGCACCATTTTGGCAAGCATATTGTATCTAACACATACTCCATACATATAGAAAGAGGCTTCAGGTTAGCATTCTTCCAGTATTGGCTTGAGAAATCGTTCAAGAAATCTTACATCACCCCACAGTAGCATTTTATTCTCATGTCTTTCAATCAGCTTAGATGTGTCCTTTTTAATTTTTGTGGAATGCATGAGGAACTATTTTACATCTAAGAAGCAGACTCTCCTTACACATTTAATTCTTTTTCTGATTCATGCATTGTATATACACGGTAGTTTTTTTCTTTTATACTGCAGCAGGAATCTTTTATTTGTCTTTGTTATCAGCAGTCTAGAAGGCATGAGTCCCCATGCAACACAAAGATGTAAAAGGCCAGTCCTCATTATAGCATGAAGTTGCTGCTGGCAATCAACCCAGGACCAGAAAAGCTTCAGTTTTACTATACAGACAACAGATGTCCTCAAAAGAGAACACTGTTGCTTGAAAGCTGAAGTTCTGCTACATAGCCAAAAGATGATTTCTCAGGAGAATACAATGGAGATGGAAATCTACAGCTGGGCTACACTACCGATAGATGTCCTCAAAGCAGATAGAGGCCTGTAAATTGTACTAAAGGAAAATGGGTTCATCCAGTTTAACTTGTTTCCTGTAATCTTGTATTAATAAGTATGCACATGAATAGCAGTACCAGACCAAGAAGAAAATAAATCTGGCCTTCTTGCACTATTCATACATATGTTTCAGAAGAGTGAGTTATATAACCCCCTATTTATTCGGTGTAAAGGCGAAACCATACTTGCACCTTACAAAACAACAGCATGAGTGCACACTGACAAAGTTAACATCTTGAGAAAATGCATACAGCACTGTCCATCATTCAGGTCTATGTTTTCTTCAGCCTCTAACAAGTGCTGGAAAGCTGAAGTTACATAATACAGACTAGAAATGTCCTTACAAGAGTACAATGGAGATGGAAAGCTGGTTGCACTGTACTGTAAACAGTTGTCTGAGGAGAATACAAAGGCGCTTCAAAGTTAGAGTTGCACTAGACGACCAACAGAAGTTCTCATAGAGGAGAGCAATGGAGAGGGAAAGCTGCAGTTACACTATATTTCCAACAGAGGTCCTCACAAAAGAGTGCAATGCAGGTAGAAAACCTGCTGCACTCGACTGCCAACAGAGATCCTGACAGAAGAGTACAATAGTGATGGAAAGTTGAAGTTGCATTATACTACCAACACAGGTCTACAAAGCAGAGTGCAATGTAGATGGAAAGCTGCAGTTGTGCTACGCTGCCAAAAGAGGTCCTCACAGAAGCATTTATTGGAGATGAAAAGCTGCAGATGCATTATACTACCAACAGACATCCTCACAGAAGAGTGCAATGGAGATGGAAAGCTTGTTGCACTCTACTGCCAGCAGATGTCCTCTCAAAAGAGATCAGCCCTTCATGGGATATACTTAAACTTTGGAAGAGCAAGTTATGCAAAAAGCACACAATATTGACATCTTGCGAAAATATATACAGCACTGCTTTGCAACTAAGTGCAAGTTCTCCTCAAACAAGAGCAATAAACAAACATTAACTTCCACAAGATCACAGTTGCCACAGACTGACAACCACCATTAAATTTGCCTCTAACATCCTGAAAATTTTGCACATAATGAATACAGGTATCTGCAAACCAAGTACATAGGGAAGAACTGCAAGGGCTGAAAAGCTGCTGCAGTTCCTCAAGTTGTTACTAAAGAGCCATCTCAAGTCAGATACAATTTCTTGAAATGTCAATCACAAAGCTGAGGGTGTGTGGCTTAAATCTAGAAATGTGCATGTACTCTCTTGCTACTCCAATGCCTAATGCTTGTTGGAAAGCTGCAGTTGCACTACCCTACTTAAGGTCCTCACAGAAAAGTGCAATGTAGATGCTAAACCTGTTTCACTGTATTAACAACAGACGTCCCCACAAACAGTACAATGGCTTCATAGCCCTTCCTTGGTGTATTCTAACACTTTAGAAGAGAGGGCTATGAAAAAGGCACACAGCGTTGACATCTTGAGAAATTACATTCAGCATTGCTTTCATCTAGGTCCACATTTTCCTCAAACAAGTTCCACAAACAAACATGTTAACTTTGGAGATCACATTTGTCATAGACTGACTTCCACCTTTAAAGTTTCCCTGCAGGATCTGCATCCCAATGAAGAATGACAATTACACAACTATTCAGGGATGAATCTAATATTCTAAATTGTTTGCACACATATATATGTACATGTAACTGCAACATCAGTGTATCAGAAAGAAGCGCATGGGCTGGAAACCTACTGCAGTTCCTCAAGTTATTACTAGAGGTCTCTCTGAAGTCAAATATGATTGCTTGAAACATCATGTTCAAAGCTGAGGAGGTGTGGCTTCAACCCATATATTTGCCTACTTATGATTGTTACTCTATTGCTTCGTTATTGTTTTCCAAAAGGATATATACATAAACCAAATCAGATTGATAGGGATGAGTCAACATTGCAATTTGCAATAAATATTTTGAGTGCCATGGAAATAGTTGATGACACCCTACTATAGATAGATACTAGCAGTCACTGAGATGTACAAATGTCTCAAATGTTCTATTCTTGAGGTAATTTTTTTGGGTGTCTGTTTTGGAACTGGCCCTTTGACAGGTTTATCCCCAAACTTTTTTGCCTTTTGCCGCCTATTTTTCTGACCCTGTTTTTGTTGGCATTAGGACTCTGGGCACTTTACCACTGCTGATCGGAGCTGAAGTGCATATGCTTTCTGTGTAAATTGGGATTCTGATTGATTATCCATGATTGGCATATTTGATTTACTGATAAGTCCCTAGTAAAGTGCACTGAGTATGCCAGGGCCTGTAAATCAAATTCTAAATCAAGTTCTACTAGTGGACTTGCAGCACTGGTTGTGCCACCCACATGAATAGCCCTGTAAATGTGTCTCAGATCTGCCGCTGCAGTGTCTGCGCACACAGTTTTAAACTGCCATGTCGACCTGGCAAGTGCACCCACTTAATATATAACAAGGGTGATGCTCCCACTTGCCAGGCCCTTACCTCCCCTTTTCTTACATGTAAGGTACCCCTCAGGTAGGCCCAAGGTACCCACATGGTCAGGGTGCAGTGTATGTGAAAGGTAGGACATATGCTGGTGTGTTGTACATGTCCTGATAGTGAAATACTGTGCATTTTGTTTTTCACTGTTGAAAGGCTGTCTTTCCCTTAGGTTAACATAGGAGCAGTCTTGTACTATCTTACAAGTGTAACTTTCCATTGGGACAAGATACAGAAATGTAGTTTAGGCTCTCTAAACTCAGAATGTAATAACACATCTTTTAGTAAAGGTGGTTTTTAAATTGTGTGTTTGAAAATTCCACTTTTAGAAAGTGGGCATTTTCTTGTTTAACTATCCTGTGTGCCTCTGCCCGTTTGTGTATTCACTATTTGGTTTTGGAGTGACAGGAGCTGGGGATGTGCATTCACTCTAGACAGCCACAAGGGCGGTTGAGGTGTACCCTGCCTTCCCTGGGCGACTCAAAGCCAGGCTGACTAGACCTTTCAGCATTTAGAGTGGTGGGCGGAGATATTACTGGCACCTGAATAGGCTGTGTCTGCTCTGCACGATGCTGTCTCCGCCTCCTGTAGTGAAGCTGGGCCAGAAAGGACAAAACTGTTTTTTACTGAGCTCAGAGACTCTTGCAACTAAGACTACAAAGAGAAATAGGGTATAAATATTAGACCTAAAACTCCAGAAATTTTAGAGCAGTTCTGGAATCAAGAGGAACCTCTGCCAAGGAGAAGAGCTGAAGAGTTGTGAGGAGGAGACTTCCTCTTTGCTGTGTGTTGCTTTGCTGGGTTGGCCTGCAGTTGCTGCTTCTGCCAAGGAGAGGTCTAAGACTGGAACTTTGCTGTGAAACTGATTGTGAAGAATCTCCAAGTGCTTGTGTGTGCTTGCCTCCTGTTCTGAAGTCTCAGGGACACAAAGACTTCACCACCAGCTTCCTTAAACACCACTGCTGGGAGTTCTGACCTGCGAGGAGGTGGTGCCTGTTCCAGTTCTGGGCCTGTGGAGGTTGTTCCTGTTGCTGGAAGCTGGAAAAGCTTGAAGAAACCAAGAAAATCGATACATCGCCATTCCATTGGCTGTTTTTCTGACACAGCACTGCCATGCGGGAAGAATTTCCACACACCGTAGCCGTGCGGCCAAAAAATCGGCGCACCGCCTGTCAGCGGCTGAAAAATCTGCCGCACGCTGAGTCCAGTGCACCGAAGTCCGAGATCACTGCACGGACTCTGACGCAGGCCCTGCTGTGCAGCTGAAAGTATCAACGTATCGTGAGACCGAGGCTGGAAAAATCGATGCAGCGCCTGTTTGCCGCCGCCGCCACATCGACCTCCAGCGTGTCCCAGAATTCCACGCATCGCACCTGTGTGACAAATTTTCCAATGCATCACCCGCAGACTAGAACAGTCTTGGAATCAACGCATCACTTCCCCCTACAGTCCGGATTCGACGCATCACTTCTGCGTGCAGCAGAACTGTTGCATTGCCTCCCCAAGGACTCAGGAACTGATGCATTACTGTTTTTTTCAACGCTTTCCTTCTCTGAGGATGTTTGGCCTTGTGAACTTTGATGCATCTAAAGGTACATTGTGTAAAATTACGCATCCATAGATTTCTATGGACAGAACTGCTTGGAACCCTTTAAAAGTCATATTTCGGATTGTGTATGTTGGATTTTTGTTGTTTTGGTGTTGTTTGGTTGAGATAAAGATACTGTTTTTGGCTAAACTTGTGTGGTGTCCATTTGTGGTGTTTTCACTGTGTTACTGTGTGATTGGGTGCACATACTTTACACATTGCTTTTGGGATAAGGCTGTCTGCTCATGCCAAACTACCAAGGGGGTGAGCAGGGGTTATCTAATGTGTGTAACTCCCTTATCCTGTCCAGAAGCAAGGGCCCCTACTTGGACAAAGGTGCACACCTCTGCCAACTAGAGACCCTAATTTCTAACAGTCTGTAAATGCATAGAAGGTAAAATGCAGTCCCTCACATCAAAGACTTCTGATGTCTGAAGTATGCTGGTTCATTGACTTATACTTTTTGCTCTGTTGGGAAGGGGAATTATTTGAGCCTGCATGTATGCAGACTAATGGCAAAAGAGCGTTAATTGTAAGACTTTGTTTTCATATGATACTTTTTTTAAACTGGAGACTGGCAAGGCAGCTAAAGCTGTCTTTAGGCCTAACCTAAATCCCATGTTCATGTTCTCCTGCCTAAGTTCTTCTTGAGTGCTTAGTCTACTGTTTATTTTTCTTCAAACTTCCCTCATTAATTCTAGACTTGCTTGCTCTATCAGCGCTCACCAATGAATCAATGTAAATGCCTGTGATGCTATGAGAAAAGATACATTGACCATCAACTCAATTTTTTATAACTGACTCCATTTTCTGTGCTCTCACGCAGTTGCAGGGTGGGGAGAGGATGTTTTTGCTCTTCACCTGTTTTCGCTCTTCACCTTGCAGAGTAAGCTAGAGCATATTGTGTGGGATGCGCACTTGGTACAGTTCACAGGGTTGAGATTGTTTTTGCCGGAGAAATGTGCAGATTGTACAGCTCTGCCTCGAAGCAAACACGGGGACCTGGCCAGCTTCTGTGAGTGACCTCGACGCAGACCGGTACGCCCAGCCTTGTTTTTGCAACAGAAGGAAGGGGGATAGGTTTCTAGAAATCTCTCCTTGGGTTGAGTAAAAGGTATTACAGACGGGGAAACTTGGCTCTCAGACACGAGCTCGACTGTGAAGTGGACAGGTTGTCACAGGAACTTTCGGTGTTGCTGATCGAGACTTCTGACTGACTGTAAAGGACTCCCCAGTCGTGCTGGCCAGAATGTTGAAAGACACTCTTTCGGTGATGTATTTCTATTACTTACTTTGTGTATATATGCTAAAAGTTTCAGTACTCCATGTGTATATTTCATATGTTTTTCTGCTGTGTATACATGCTCTTTATATTTGACTTCTTTCATTTGACATCTGGGAAGGTGCACTGCCAAATACATTTTGTCTTCCTTTTAAAAGTGTTGTATCAATAAATACACAAGTTTTATTTTAAAAGCACCTGGATCAGTTTACTACCCTCATTTTGAGTGTGCTCAGTTCCTTTTCTATGTGTGTCATTTAAAGGTGCAGTAATATATATAGACTTGCCTCATTTTGGGAGTGCTGAGTTTGTGTGTCCTATTGTTTCAAGTCTAAAGCAGAACATTTTGGCGTCACTTTGCAGGATAAGAAATTAAAGGGGAGAATGTTTTTCAAAAAGACAAAGGCAGATTCCCAGATACCAGATGAAAAACCAGGGTGGGAAGTAGCCCCCTACGGTATGCTTGTGCATGAGTAGTTTGGTTGTGCTGGGCTAAGTGAAAACTGGAATGCATGTAGAGCTGATGCTGAGCCAGCACAAGTGGTGGCATGTCTGCAGAAAGTGCCAATCGAGAAAGGGAAAGAGCTTAGCACCTTAGGGCGAAGAGGCTGGATCCTCTTATGTGCTTATCATAAAATGCATGAAAAATGTGTTCAGTTACAGCAGGAACATGAGAAAATAGAAAAGGAGCTGGTGGAAGCCAAGAATACTTCCATGATTCTAACTTGTCAAAATAAGCTATTGCAAGATAAGTTGGAAACTTACCAGACTGTGGCTCAGAGAGCTGCAGTGCGCATAGAGCAATAAAAATATAAGAAAAGGAGGGGGAAGGTTAATATGAGAAAAGTTCACATAGCCATCGTAAAGGCAGGAATAGACTGAAACCCAGAGATAAGGGATGGTAACATCTGAGATTCTTCAGAGTTTTTAGATTCTGGGGGAGAGTGTGGCCAAACAAGTAGCCCGGGTGAGTCGGAAGATTGGAAGGTTGTCCATGCACAGCCCATATATCGACAGAAGATACAGGGTGGTCCAAATTATCCACTGGGGTTGTGATGGACTAGAGGATTTTACTCGGCAAGAGATTAATGACATTTTAGATAGATTCTGACACAAACCCAGGAAGACTTTGCTTACGTGTGTGGGTGCGACTGTTTGACATGGGAGTCTCTGGGGTGATGTTAGATCACTGGGATGCAGAAAAGTATTGTACACTTAGCACTGACCCCTCTGTACAGGAACAGTTTAGGAATTATAGACAAGATAATCAAATCAGCCTGTCACAATTAGCGGTTGCTGGGTGCAGCCACAAGTATCCTACAGAGTCGGATTGTCCAGTGAATGATAAACCTTGGTTTACCTTGAGAGATGCTAAGCAGAGACTAAAGGAAGAAGTAATGAAAACTGCTTTTTTTCCTGGGTAATGCACATGAGCTAATGGATGGTTTGTTGACAGTAGCAGTGTGAAATAAAATCATTTGTTCAGCTCCCCAGCCTACAAACAGGTAATGATGACCCTGCTAATTAGCCATACCGGTAATAATTTAGCGCAGGTGATTGAGGCAGTCCATGAGTTGAGAGAGTTAGGGGACTGGATAAAGACTGAAAAAACGTCCCGGTTTGAGACCTGGTCAGATAACAATAGTGTGTACCGGGGAGATATGTTTATGGCCTTGTTGAAGGATGGAGAGAAGAAAGAACAAATAGATGGGATAGAAGAAACCAAGAGTCTGTAGGAGATGTTTCGGAAGCGAGGGCTGGACAAGAAGGAAGGAAGTAGGAAAGTGAATAAGCAGGAAAAGAAGCAAATGAGTCAAAGAAAACCAGAGATGGGGGAAGAGGAAAAAGAGAGAGAGAAATGCCCATTTGAAGGTAAAGGGGGGGAAAGACTTGGACAATGAGTGACTCAGTGAGAGCAGGAGGGAGGAGGAGTTTCCTCGAGAGTATGACAGTTTGTACCCGGATTTGACTTGGGTGAAAGTTGACAGATTGAAAGCAGATTAGGGATTAGACCAAAATCCAGTACAGGGATGGGCTCACAAGGATGATAGACCCTGTGTTGACATATAAAATGATTGGAAACATTGTAATGTTCAGAAAGCCCAAGCCCTAGTAGATACCGGAGCGGAGGCACCTTTGATATATGGAAACCCAAAATAGTTTAAAGGGCAGTACTTCACCATTAAGGGTTTGGGCGGAAAAGAAACACCAGCTGTGCAAACCAAAGTCCAAATGAAAATAGGAAGAATACCAAAAAGAGAGTATACTGTATTGATAGTACCCCTCTCCGAATATATTATTGGAATCGATATTTTAAAGGGAATGACTCTGTATTTGGAGGATTAGTGCTATCAATTTGGGTCAAAAAGGTACATCTCAGTTGCCGCTGCAAGAGTGGGTCATTTAAAGATTCCGGCAGTGAAGGTGCCCCAAGCTACTCAGATAATCCAATGAAACAGTACAGACTTCTAGGAGGGCATGAGGAGATCAGTGGTAACATACGAGACTTGATAGAGGCAGGGGTGGTAATTCCAATCCCTGTCGCCTGGAATAACCCAGTGTGGCCTGTGCGTAAAAGTGATAATAGTTGGCGCATGACAGTTGGTTATCACAAATTGAATAAGCATACTCCTCCTCTGACTGCTGCTATCCCAGATGCGATTACTTTAATTGAGAAAATACAGAAACACACTGGGACTTGGAATGTGACTATTGATATTGCTAATGCTTTCTTCTCTATACCAATAGCACCCGAGAACCAAGAGCAATTTGGTTTCTCCCTCGTACCGGTAGGCAGTTTACATTTCAAAGGCTCCCCATGGAGTATTTGCATAGTTCTACCATCTACCGCCGGCTGAGGGCGGAGCACTCGGATGAGGTATCAGTTATTCCCGGGGTGCAGCTTTGTTATTAGGTTGATGACGTGATGATAGAGGGAGAGACACAAAAACAAGTACATATCCAATTGGACAGTATTGTGGAACACTTACAGAGTTAAAGATGGGTGATAAATCCCCCAAAGGTACAGGAACCCTCTCAAAATGTGAAATTTTGGGGTATCCAGTAGCATTAGGGACACAGGGAGGTGGTGCCACAAGTGAGACAAAAGATTAAAGAATTTGCTGTGCCACGAAACAGGAAGGAAGCTCAAAGGTTCATTCGATTGTTTGATTTTTGGAGACAGCATATTCCTCACTTGAGTCAGATTTTGGCCCCTTCGTACAAAGTTGCACGAAAGATAAATGAGTTTGAATAGAGAGAGCATTAACAGAATGTATTTGAATCAGGAAAGGAGGCTATACAGCGTGCTTTGGATTTGTGGCCAGTACAAGGGGTGGATGTTGAGCTGAATGTGACAGCACAGGGGCAGTAGGCCAATTGGAGTTTGTGGCAGAAACAAGGAAAGAAGGGGGTGCCTTTAGGATTTTGGGCAAATAAGTTAACAGAAGCTGGAGAATGGTACACTCCCTTTGAAAAGCAGTTGCTTGCATGTTATTGGGCCCTGGTTGATACTGAGCAGTTGACTCTGGGGCACAATGTGATTTTAAGACCTGAGATTCCTATAATGCAATGGGTGATGAGTTCCCCCAAAACTCACAGAATAGGGCATGCACAAGAAGCCAGAATAATCAAGTGGAATTGGTACATACAAGACATGTCCCAAGTAGGTCCCAAAGGCACTGCAGTATTGCATGAGCAGGTGGCGCAGGCCCCAGTGGATACAGAGGTATGACGGGATGTGCCTGACATACAAGAGTCCCCTGTGAAGTGGGGTGAGCCTTTTTGCAGCATTGTCTTCAGAAGACAAGAGGCATGTGTGGTTTACTGATGGCTCAGCCAGGTATATGGGAGCTAAGCGGCATTGGAAAGCAGTCTCATACAATCCTGTGACCAAGAAATTGTTGACTACTACCAGAGAGGAAAAGAGTAGCCAGTTTGCAAACCTATACGCCGGGCAAATGCCACATCTATACAAATTCGTGGTCTACTGCCAATGGGTTAGCCACCTGGCTTCCCACATGGCATGCCCATAACTGGATGATACATTCAAAAGAGATATCGGGTAAAGAGTTGTGGCAAGAGGTTTGTGAAACGTTACCGCAAAGCACAGTTACTGTGTATCATGTAGATGCCCACTATCCCACTGACTCATTGGACTGCTGGTTTAATTCCCTTACAGATGAAAAGGCTAAAATCTTGGAGGCCGAGGTGGTGACGCAGGATTCTGACTTGGTGGGAATGTCTAAGTTGGCACAACTAAAATGTGGACACCTAGCAGAGAAAGCCACTAACAGGTGGGCAGAGAATAGAGGGGTGCATATTACCCTAGACCTGATCAAAACCGCGATCATGCAATATCCTATCAGCATACACAACACAGACCAGTCCCACAGATAGTGAGAGGTCAGCTAGGTAGAGGAAAATTACCAGCACAGATATAGAAGATTGACTACATTGGACCATGCCAAATAGTCGAGGATGTCAATATGTGTGCACAGCAGCGGATGCCTACTCTGGCTATTTGACAGCATTTCCATGTAAACGTGCTACTCAATTGAATACACTTAAAACGTTAAGACTTTTTGATTCTGTACTACGGAATTCTACTGCAGATCCAAAGCGAGAACAGATCTCATCTTAAAGGCAAATTGGTGCAAGATTATTATGCACAACACAATATAGAGTGGGGATTTCAATTTCCTTATTACCCGCATGCTGCAGGTCTCATTGAAAGTATGAATGGATTGTTGAAAGCCCAATTGAGAAAATTGTCAGATGGGTCATTGAAAAATTGGAGAGATCATTTGAATGAAGCATTACAAATATTAAACAATAGACCCTTGGCAAATGCAGAGACCCCTTTGATGCGGATGCTAACCCCAGCTTTGCAGATTCAGCCTCATGTGGCCACTAACACTATTCTGGACTAGGAGACAACTCCCGGAGCCTTGGCTCCATTCCGGGCGACACCAGAGGCTGCAGGTCTTGATTTGCATGCTTTAAACCTGTACAGACTCAAACCAAGAGATATGGTACTCATTGAGACAGGGGTATGAATACAGATTCCCCCAGAGCATTTCGGATTGATCACTCCTCGATCTGGTTTGGCTCTCAAAGGTATTCAAGTGTTGGGAGGAGTGATTGATGCAGACTATCAAGGAAAAATAAAGGTAATATTATTGAACAGTGGAGACACTTATTTGGTAATAAAACTGGAGACAGAATTGCTCAAATTGTGATTATACCAGTGTATGGAGGGATAGTCAAGAAGGGGACTGCCCCAGCCCTTCTCACTGTGCGAGGGGAAAGAGGGTTTGGCTCCACCAACAAGAACCTAGGGACCAAAGTGTGGGTAGAATCTCTAAATAGTCCCTCCGAACAGGTAGAGATCATTGCAACAGGGATAGACAATGTTCTGTTAATCATGAAACCAGGGCAAGAGAAAAGGGAACATGTGCCTGCCGACAAATGCTACTTGCGAGAATGAATAATACTTGTTTGTTCTCTGTTCTTCTAGATCATTTTGCGGAGTGTCGGTGTGCTGAGTGTGGCACTTGGAATGTGTTTGGTCGTGTTCGACTGGGGCCGAAAGGGACCCGGAGCCCCTTACTCCAAAGTGACCAGCCTACCACGCAAACTGATGTCTTTGCTGAATCGACCTGATAATGTGTGGACCTACCTAGCACAGACTATTCTCAACAGGTCATACTTTTGCATGACAAACATGAAGAGCACCATGGATATTATTTCCACGTGCTTAGTAGCTATACCTACCATTGTTAATATCTTACTGAAGGCATTTAATGCCACAAGTGCAGACAGATATTTAGGAAACAGTGGTTCAGGTGTGGCCTAAATGGTCCAAAGCGAGAAAGTGACCCAACAGGGAACACTTGGTTCTAAGATTTTGAAATTAATTCATGAGGGAGCAAAGGAAAGATCAAAGGAAGGTCATGTAGGTCAGATAAATGATAAACATTTATTTTACAATTTTTTGTATAGTATTCAGGTGCTCACATATATTTAAGTGAAAGGAAGCGTGACATGCAGGGTGATAGTGAGGTTTAAAAGGCATCGCATTGACAACAGTATAATGAGCTCCACAGTTATATTACAAAGAGTAATAGGAGTTCATGTTGTATGGTGGTCGACGGCGTTTCGAACCCAATAAGTGGGGTTCATCTTCAGGACAAGGGTGAGCAAGCTGAATTAGAGGAAAGGAAAATCATCCTAGGCCCATTCGTCTGTTAATGATGTGGGCGGCTGGTACTGATTTTTAAAATTGGCTGCGGGGGTGAATTATTGGCGCCAAGGAACTGGGTGGGAATGTCTGCCCGGGACTCGTGTTTGCTTATTTTGGAGGAAACCCGGGATGGGAAGGCAGCTGGCCGGGATGATTGGTTTTATTTTTTATGGAAAACGAACAGCAGGGCCTTTAATTGGGGGCCTGGAGCTGTGCAGACGAGAGCGTCCTGCTTCTACCTTCGCTGGCCTAGGATGATTTTCCTTTCCTCTAATTCAGCTTGCTCACCCTTGTCCTGAAGATGAACCCCACTTATTGGGTTCGAAACGCCGTCGACCACCATACAACATGAACTCCTATTACTCTTTGTAAAATAACTGTGGAGCTCATTATACTGTTGTCAATGCGATGCCTTTTTAAACCTCACTATCACCCTGCATGTCACGCTTCCTTTCACTTAAATATATGTGAGCACCTGAATACTATACAAAAAATTGTAAAATAAATGTTTATCATTTATCTGACCTACATGACCTTCCTTTGATCTTTCCTTTGCTCCCTCATGAATTAATTTCAAAATCTTAGAACCAAGTGTTCCCTGTTGGGTCACTTTCTCGCTTTGGACCATTTAGGCCACACCTGAACCACTGTTTCCTAAATATCTCGCCACCCCAGGTTCACATATTGGGGTACCCTTGTCTTCTCAAAAAACCCACGAGTGCAGACACGGCAGTGGAAGAAAGTGATGTGAGGACTCATATGTCGCCATATAAATTCTGTTGCTTTTGTCCAGAAGTCACTGATGATCCCTGGGACAATTTAACTCAAGTGATTACGTATAATGTCACTATAGGTGATGTTTGCTACAATTTAACCTGTGATCCAGCTAACATCGGTAAATGTGTTCAGATGCGATTTGAAGAGAACATTCCAAAGATGACTTGAAAACGACAAACTCTATGGGGCCGATTCCGATCTCAGTCGGAAGCTCTCCGAACGGAATCCGGCCGGAAAAAGTACGTAGCCGTACGAGTCAAACACAGGGGGGACCCAAGGGTCCCCCCTAAACATGCATGTACGGTGTGAGTTGCACCGACGCGTACACACTGTAGGGGCGCACTTGTTTGCGACGTACCCATTGAGTCACTGGGAGCCCATGTACGCGTCGTACGACCGGCTCCCTTGACTTCAATGGGGGTCCGACTGAATCGAGTCCGGCAGCATGCGGCCGCATCGTACTCGCTCGGTCGGACTGCAGGAGTCCGGCTCGGTCGGAAATCTCTCCGGATCCGGCTCGGTCGGAGAGTTTTCCGACCCAGATCGGAATCGGCCCCACTGTTGGAGTCGAAATGAAAGTATGTGTAAAAATGTACATAATAGTATGTCATGTAAGAATGTTGTATCTGCTGCCAGTCATATCAAGCATGTTAAATTGCCTATAGGATGGTTGTTTTCTTGTGGTAATATTACGTATACATATATTCCAGCAAATATAACGGGTGGACCGTGTGCTTTCACGTGGTTAGGACTTATGATGTTTCTATTGAATCCAGCATTACATGTCTGGAATACGAGGGAAACTGTCCAGATTAATGAAGATTGTAACTCTGGGTTTCATTTATAATCTAAGACAGAATATATACGTTTAGCTGCTTCAACAGTAGGAGTTCCAGGCGTAACCATTTATAACACTAGGAATATTAATAAAATAGCATGTTTGATGGTTAAGAATATTAATCACACATCTGTTGCTTTGGTGGAATTGATAGTAGATATGCAGGGCGCATACATAATAGAGCAGTAATTAACTATTTACTCTTGAAACATAATGGATGTCCAGAATTCGAAGGTATGTGCTGTTCTAACCTTTCACATCACTCTAAATCAATTCATTCTCACATTGAAGCTTTAAACAAACTGGTCAATGGAGTAAGACAGGATGTAGATAAAGGATGGTGGGATTGGCTTTTTGGTGGTTACCACACTTTGGTAAACTTCGCTCTATCTTAGGTGGGATAATAATGGCAATATGTATTCTGATATTATTATGCTATTGTATACAATGTGTGCCTAATTCAATATCTATGTTTTGACCCAAAACTGTTGATTTCAGACCAATATGCTATGAGAATCAATGGTCAAAAGTTGGATTGTGATCCTATGAGAAAATATACATTGACCATTGACTCCATTTTGTATAACTGACTCCATTTTCTGTGCTCTAATGCAGTTGCAGGGTGGGGAGGGGATGTTTTTGCTCTTCACCTGTTTTCGCTCTTCACCATGCAGAGTAAGCTAGAACATATTGTGTGGGATGCGCACTTGGTACCCTTCACAGGGTTGAGATTGTATTTGCCAGAGAAATGTGCAAAATGTACAGCTCTGCCTCGAAACAAACCCTAGGCCTGGCCGGCTTCTGTTTACACACAACACAAAAAGATGATGGATGGATTGCTGAACATTGTCGAACATTCACCCCCCATATACAGAAATCTTGATTAATACAAATTAAGATAATCGCAAATATATCATATCAGGTCTAAAGTGCATCAACTACAACTAGCTAGCAAATGGATATAGATAATTACTGGCAGGCAAATGTTATTAGAAGGCAATTATTTTACATACAGCACAACTTGCCTGCAATGCCTAAAAGTAACCTGCCTCAATAATGGCAATAAAAATTATTTCCGCCTGTGTGTATAATATTTGCAAAATAGCATGAAGTGCATGGCAAACTGCGAGGGAGAACCATAACATGGGTATGGAATCAAAGTATTAGCATGTGAAACTGGTTCTGGGAATGAGAAGGTAAAGTGCAATGTGCTCAGTCTCAATCTGGTGAGTAAGGCCCTTTTGTAATTATTAGGAACCCAAGTAGGATATAGTTCCATGCCCGGACTACATTTTAGAAAGCTATGCTTTAATACAGTGCATTTAAGATTTTCAGTGCGATTCCTGTTCTACCTACACCAAGCCCAGAAGCAAGCCTTTAATGTTTGTTTACACAAGGGTAAAAGGGGCTCAGGGTTAGTGTATAGTTCTGGGATATCAAGCTGTAAGTGAAGCTTTTTATATAAGCCAGCCAGGAAATATTCTTCACCTTGTCAAATTTCATGCAGTCAAACAGTACCATATGATTAAAACTAGTATCAGGCTTTGTCAAGATGGACAATCAGAAAAGAAGCAGGCAGAGGTTAATATGATCTGAAACATAATCAAGACCTAGTTCCACAGGACAGATATGAGTGACAGTGCTCTGCGGGACTGCAAAGAGTCTTCTGACTCAACCATTCCCAGTTCCCTGAATGATCGGGTTGTCCTTGATTCCCCCATAGCCAGAGCCATAAGTAGCTACTGATAAGCATTTTGCTGTGTTATCCTCCACTACTCCTGTCAGGATCTTAAATCCTAAATTCCTTGCAAACTTAAACAATGTCTCCACACTCCTAGCAAAGTTTGCTGCTCTAGTACATTCTTTTATTGAATGGCCATTTCTTTGAAAGATTGACAATACCTTATTCACACTTCCCAATTAATACCATTGATAAAAACATTATCCTAAAAAAAATCTACATCTGCCAGCTTGCTAAACATATTGGCCTTGATTTTAAAAATCATGTAACAGCATACCAGCAGGTAAAGTTCAGTGTTGCTGAACAGCATCATACCTACTAAGACGTGACACTGTTCTGCTTTCTTCATGTGCTGGTGGACTTTTAACTGCCATGCGCCACTGCAAATGCACTTGCACTGTTGCGCATAGGTGTCTGCATTGCGGTAATTTAGTTTTTGTAAAGGACCCTTCCAGTATAAATTCAATGCTTAAAAGTATTTCCCACTTTGTATTTGTGCTGTAGAATATAGCACACGTGCAAAAAGGTAAAACTAAGGAGAAATTAAAGCATTTCTCCTCATTATGCCTGTCTCAATGAGAAGCATGATTTTGATACAAATCTGTGTCTACAATTCTTTGTAGATAGAGATTTGCGCAAAACACATAGGTGGTTGCAAAGAAATGCCCATGTACCACCCCTGGAATTCCCCCTTGATGCAAACTAAAACAAGGCAGAGTTTTGCACAGTTTTAGATTACTTTTGGTTACAATTCAACGCAAATCGCGGTTTGCGTTTGATTTGTAAATACCACTGCTACACTTTGCATTGGAGTTACATTAAAAAAATTAAGAGAATCTTTTGTGAATTAGGTCCTAAGGAGTTTGCAATTGCAAATCATGGGATGATGTGAATTCAAAATCCTTTAATACACCAGGGCTACTATTTCTGAATCAATACTGTCAAGTACTGTTTGTACACACATCCTCAGTACTAGTCACTGTCTAAATTGTAAATTGTAAATTTACTCCCATTAGCTTGCTGTTGTATTTACAGTATAATTTTTTACTTTGCAAAGTTTCTAGGCATTCATCTGGAAAGCGGTGACAGTTGAAATGTGCTGCATTCCTCCTAGACAACTTTATAGAAATCCCATTGATGCTAAAGCAAAGGCACCTCTGTATGAGTGATTGCACACAATATACAAAGACGTGTGAAAATATCTTGCATGACTACAATTGCATTTAAAAAAAGAAATTCTACACCTTCACCTAGAGGTGTGGCAACCTGAAGACTACACGCCCACGGGAAAACCGGTTTGGCAACAGGTTTCCTCTCTCTATCACTGACGCCAACCTGTCTACCTGAATAAAACAGGATCTCCCATGTGTTAACATTTGCCCTTCAAAGGCAGCTTCGCCGTTGAAGCTTGCCTTTTCAGACCCAAAACTAGTGAGGCTTCTCGCCAAAGAGAGTTAACACCTCTCTCAATGGCAGGCATTCATTGTCCCCTTTCCTGGGGGTTGTTCGTATCTCATCGCAAGAGGGCAGAAAGCTGTCGTGGTGGACAGCATCTGTAGAGGCCACCAGAAAATCTAAGCAACAGAGTGTCAACTTTCTAAAAGTTGCAATTCCATAAAAGTTTCATTAAATCTGGTTTGGGCATCAAGTCTGTAGGAGAGTAGGATCTGCTTCACATGGGTACCCCCACTTTTTGCTGATGCTTCACTGTTTTTCGACATTAGTCTGGCTGGGGCCCTGCTAATCAGAACCCCAGCCTAGCTGCTTCCTCTCTAAAATGGTTTCCATGTGCCTTAGGCACATCACTGATTGGGATCTGGAGTGCCCTTATAAGTCCCTAGTATATGGTATACTATGTACCAAGGGCATAGGTACCTCAGAGGCCTGCCAGGGGCTGCAGCATGTATTATGCCACCCCTGGAAGGCCATCCAAACTGACACCACAGGTCTGCTACTGCAGCCTGGGTAAGGTGGTGCATGCACCCCTTACTGTGATATAGGTTACCTATATCACTAAATACATACACACATATAAACCTATAAGTCACTCCTAAGGCAGGCCTTATCAATCCTAAAGGCAGAGTGCATGGTTCCTATGTGAGAGGGTGCCCCTGCATGAGCAGGGCCCTCTGCAGCGTTCGGAGACCATCTCTGATGCTGTTTGTAGTGCAGCCTGACCATATACTCTTAAGCGCATTATAACCTCGCGGTAAAATGCTAACTTTAGAATGGCTGCACCTAAACATGTCGTGTTTGGTGTCAAACATCTTGGAATACTACCCCCCGCCAATTCTGGCGGCGGGGGTAGCATTCCACCCTTCTAGAGGGAAAGACATGTTAACTCTGACTAACCCGGTAACTTCTCTCCAAAGCCCTGGCATCACAAAATGGATGCTGCTGCCACAGACACGAGTCTGGCCTCCTGCTGCTGGACGAAACTCCGGCAGGGGAGGCCTGGACAATAGGTTTCCTGTCCCAGGGAGGTGTGACCACCTCCCCAGACAGGATAATGTGTATTGGGGCTGGGCGGGAGCACCATCTGTGTGCTTTGAAGTCCTGCACTGGGGGCACATTTGGTGTCCCTGTGCATACCCCAGTTCAAACCGGATCAGGGGCTTCCAGCCCCTGCTTTGGCGCAAACTGGACAAAGGGAAAGGGGTGTAGCCACCCCTCTGCCCTGACCCACCCATAGGTGGGGCCACAGAGTAGTCCAACCCCTATCCTTAGTATAAGTATAGGAACCCAGTCCTTAGGACTTTAGATTATCCCTGGACGAAACTCTGAAACTGAATCCTGGACCTTCGACGCTCTACTCACGATTAGAGGACAGAAGAATCTCCCTTGGGGTCAAGGAGTGACTCCCCTGCTTGGCAGGCACCAAAGAAGCATCTGTCC
Source organism: Calotriton arnoldi (assembly GCA_963921515.1). Classification (NCBI taxonomy): domain Eukaryota; kingdom Metazoa; phylum Chordata; class Amphibia; order Caudata; family Salamandridae; genus Calotriton; species Calotriton arnoldi. Next base: position 1,525,224 of record CAWUFW010002528.1, on the reverse strand, counting down.
GGTTCACATTTCTGAAGCTCCCGTCGGACGCCGAAGTCATCGCATCCCCAGAGGTGGATTCTCAGACTTCCCCAAGGTTACCCTGAGTCCCCAGCAAAGCTGAGGCCCGTGGCTATCGTGGGTGACTTGAGACCGTGACCCTTGGACACCGAGTACATTTGCAAGTGCATCCTCTTCTGGGTCTCCCAAGAAGTCGTGCTTTGGGATTTGAGTAGCCCTAGCCTCCAGCACCAACTGCACCGAAGATCACTGGCCCCCACTCCACGAGTGTCCTGTGAGCCAGATCCACGTGCGGCGTCACGAGGCTCCTTTGCGGTTGCTAGCCCGTTGGCTAGTAGCCCTTAACGAAGGCCAATCTTTTCCTATCTTGGCATCCTGGTTGCTCCAGGCCTGCACTCACTTACCCTTGCTGGGTGAGTTCCCCAGACCTTGCTGGTCTGCACCATCGACGATCTTCTTCTGCATCGAGACTTGCCGTTGCCAAGGCTTGTTGGGTCCAATCTGGTTGCCGACACCTTAGCACTCGACAGACATCGTGTACCAGCCCGAATCCTGCTCCTGGTTGCCGACAACTCCTCCTGAACCTCGTGGCTGAAGAGTCAAGACGACCATCAATGCACCTGAAGCACTCGACATCGGTGGGCATCTGTCCATCGCCTTCCTGGTCACTGGCTAGTGACCCAGACTCTGTCCTCTCTGCTTTCAGGTTCTTCAGAACTCCGATCCACTCTTGGATCCACCCGGACACTTTTCACTTGGTCGCCAGCAGCACTTTGCAGCAGATCGCCATTCAAATCGACGACGAAACCCGACCCCGAAAGGCACCTATGCACCCGGCTTCCCTGGTGAGGTAACACGAGTACTCCGGTGCTCCCGTGGGTAGAGACTCTTCAAAGTCCTAGATCTCAAAGGGTTTGGTCCAAGTCCTCTTTTAAGTGTCCCTTTTCTCTAATTTCCCGATCACGACTTTCTCCATAGAAGTCAACGGCGTATCGCGGTTGTGTATTTACACTGCACGCGTCTCCCGTGGGTCCCCTGTGTCACTACCTTGGGTGGTTCCTTGTGGTCCAAGCACTTCTAGAGGCTCTAGGCCTAGTGTCTAGTTCAGTCGTGGTTCTTATACCACTTTATTGGTATATGGTTTGGTACGCCCCTAGGGCCCAAACGTGTATTTGTGCTATTACTGTGTTTAAATAACTTCTAACTTATGTACTTCGAACTCTAGCCTCATAAAGAGACTAGAGGGGTGTGTTTTGCAATAAATACATATATTTTGAATATATACCTGGTGTGGTGCTCTTTCATTTGGTCACTCAAGAGATTATAGACTGGTAAAACAAGCTGCTTTACATTCCTTCAAGACTTAGCCTGAAGGCTGCTCTCCATAGCTACCACTAGGATAGCTTTCAATAAGGTTGTCTTTAACCTATCTCCAATAAGGGGTTGTTTGGACTGGTGCAAGGTGCCCACTATAATTAGTGGACAGCATATGCCAGGCCAACTTCTCACATTGGTGTGCAGCGTGTGGGATTCCAGCTTGCTATTGTTTTACCAGATAATCTCAATTGAATTGATCAACTGAAAACCACTAAAGGTACCTAAGGTACATATAATTTAAGCTTAGAATACAGTAAGTTCTACAACTCAAGAGAGTTTAGTAGGCCACACTAGAGTAGGTAGTGCATACACCACACCACACTAGTAATGTCTTTAAGGGTAGGATCTAAAGAATCCTTGCAGGAAGCCATTGAGCTTCCACCCTCCAAGTATGATACACTCCCATTCTTGGAATTGAGAGCTTTATGCAACTTGAGAAAATTAAGGACAGGCCAAAGCCCCACCACCAAACACCTCAAGGAGTTGTTGGTGGCTTATGACCTTAGTAAGCCCTTGGGGACTGAAGGGGTAGGAGCTGAGGGTGGGGCAGATGATGAGGATGGGACCAGGGGTACCAGTACCCCCAGCCCCCCTCTGAAACTGGCCAGGAGGGCGACAATGGCCCTGACCTGGATAATCCAACCCCTCCTGAGGAAGATGAAGAGGAGGATCAGAATGATGCCCCCTTTGTCCCCCAGGAAGGATTGTGAGTGTGCCCAGAAGGTCTAGATCTTCTTCTCAGGAGTCTAACCACTCTTGCACCTCAATAGGGAGCTCTGTCTCATCTCATAGGAGGGAATCCTCTCATGAGAGAAGAAAGAGGCTGGTTCTATATGAGGAAGCTCAGCTTGAAATCAAAAAGAAGCAACTGGCTATAGACAGGAGTCCCTAGATCTCTTTAGAGAGAGAAGAAAGTTGGGACTAGAGTCCCATGGTGGCAGCCATGTCCCTAGAGATAGGGAAAGGTCCTATGACCATAGGAACCTGAGCAAGATTGTCCCTCCCTATCAGAATGGGGATGACATCCACAAGTGGATAACTGCTCTAGAGAGGGCCTGTAAGGTACAGAAGGTCCCTCAGGAGCAGTGGGCAGCAATCTTGTGGCTCTCCTTTGCTGACAAAGGTAGAGATAAGCTCCTCACTGTTAGAGAGGAGGATGCTGATAATTACAAGGTCTTGAAGAGTGCTCTTATTGATGGGTTTGGCCTAACCACTGAACAGTACAGGTTGAAGTTCAGAGATACCCAAAAAGCACAGACTCAAGACTGGGTAGACTATGTGGATTGTTCTGCCAAGGCTCTGGAAGGCTGGTTGATGGGCAGTAAGGTGTGTGACTTCTCAGGATTGTACAATCTGATAATGAGGGAGCAGATTCTTAATAACTGTCAAAATCAGCTGTTGCATCAATACCTGGTAGACTCTGATCTGACCTCTCCCCAAGAATTGGGAAAGAAGGCAGACAAATGGGTCAGAACCAGGGTGAAGCAGAAGGTACAGAACCAAGGTGGGGAAACCAAGAAGCAAGATGCTAAGAACTCTGAAAAGGGTGGGGAGAAGGGTAAAGATCAAAAGTCTTCATCAGGCCCCCAAAAATCTTCTTCTGGTGGGGATTCACAGTCTACCAAAGGGAAAGGCCAAAGAAAACCATGGGGCAAGGTCTGTAAGCAAAAGACCCACTGGACCAGTGATTGCACCAAGTCCAAAGACTCCAGTCCAGCACCCACCAATGCCCCTAAGGCACCTGTTCCCCCTAGTACAGTTGGTGGGAGTGCTCCAGCCAAGGGTTTAGTAGGGATCACCCTGGGTACTGAGTTGGGCTCTGACCTAGTCAGAGAACTGACTCAGGCTGTGTTAGTCTGTGATGGAGGCATGGATGTGCCCTCCTCTATGAGTCCCAGTAATCTGGGCAAGTACAGACAACAGCCTTTAATCAATGGACGAGAGGCTTTGGCATTTAGGGACACAGGGGCAAGTGTCACAATGGTGACACAAGACCTTGTGAATCCTGGGCAAGTTATACTTGGTGAGATGTACCAAGTGACCAATGCTAGCAATGTCAGAACAGACCATACTCTGGCAGTTGTTAACTTCTCCTGGGGAGGGGTAACTGGCCTTAAGAAGGTTGTGGTGAGTGCAAACCTACCAGTTGAATGCTTGCTTGGCAATGACTTAGAGACTTGTGCTTGGGCAGAAGTGGAGCTCAGGACCCATGCAGAAATGCTGGGGATCCCTGCAGATGTGTTTGCTGTCACCAGGTCACAAGCCAAAATGTCTAGCACTGAACAGGCCTTGGATTCTGGAAGAATGGACCAAGTGCCTTCCAAGAGGAGGAGTAGTAGGGTTAAGGCAGTGCCTTCCCCTTGGCTCAGGAGGAAGATCAGTCCCTTGAGGGGGATGATCTCAGCCCTGAAGAAGGAACTGCCCCAGAGGAACTTGAACCTGACCAGGTTGAGTTCTTGGGGACAGGGGGACCTTCTAGGGCAGATCTGAGCCAGGAGCAGCAGAGCTGCCCCTCCCTTGAACCCCTCAGACAGCAAGCTGCTGCTGAGGCTGCTGGGAAAGCTAGTGGTCCCCATACAGTGTATTGGGATGATGGACTCCTGTACTCAGAGAGTAGAGACCCCAAGCCTGGTGCTACCAGGAGGTTGGTTATACCTCTGAAGTTCAGGGGCTTCCTATTGACCCTAGCCCATGATATTCCCTTAGCAGGTCACCTGGGCCAGAACAAGACTTGGGACAGAATTGTCCCTCACTTTCACTGGCCCCACATGTCTGAAGACAGCAAGGAGTTTTGTCGCTCCTGTGTAACCTGCCAAGCCAGTGGCACGGCAGGTGGCACTACAAAGGCCCCCCTGATACCACTACCTGTGGTGGGGGTGCCCTTTGAAAGGCCCATGGATCCCCAAACAGCATCTGGGCACAGGTTTATCCTGGTGGTAGTGGATCATGCCACCAGGTACCCAGAAGCTATTCCCCTCAGGACCACTACAGCACCTGTGGTGGCAAGGGCCCTCCTGGGAATCTTCTCAAGAGTGGGCTTTCCTAAGGAGGTAGTCTCAGACAGGGGTGCTAACTTCATGTCTGGGTACTTAAAAGCAATGTGGAAGGAGTGTGGAGTGACTTATAAGTTCACCACACCCTATCACCCACAATGCAATGGTTTAGTTGAGAGATTCAACAAAACCTTGAAGGGCATGATTAAAGGGCTCCCAGAAAAGCTTAGGCGTAGATGGGACATACTCTTGCCCTGCCTTTTATTCGCCTATAGGGAGGTGCCTCAGAAGGGGGTTGGTTACAGCCCTTTTGAACTTCTGTTTGGCCACCCTGTGAGGGGTCCACTGTGCTTGGTGAAGGAAGGATGGGAGTTACCTCTCAAGCCCCCAAAGCAAGATATAGTGGACTATGTACTTGGTCTCCACTCCAGGATGGCTGAGTACATGAAAAAGGCAACCAAAAACCTTGAGGCTAGCCAGGAACTTCAAAAGGCCTGGCATGACCAAAAGGCTGTTCTGACTGTTTACCAGCCAGGACAGAAGGTGTGGGTGTTGGAGCCAGTGGCCCCAGCAGCTCTCCAAGACAAATGGAGTGGACCCCACACTATTGTTGAGCAGAAGGGTGAGGTCACTTACTTAGTAGACCTAGGAACACCCAGGAGTCCCCACAGGGTTCTCCATGTCAACAGGTTAAAACCATATGTGGACAGGGCAGACATGGGCTTGCTCATGGCTACTGATGAAGGGCAGGAGGAAGAGAGTGACCCACTCCCTGACCTGCTCTCACAGAACCCTGACGATGGATCAGTTGATGGTGTAGCCTTGGCAGGCAGCCTCACTACCCAGCAGCAAACTGATTGCAGGCAAGTCCTCAATCAGTTTAGACATATGTTTTCACTGACACCCAGTCAGACCACCTGGTGCACTCATGAAGTGGACACTGGGGACAGTCTGCCTATTAAAAACAAGATTTATAGGCAACCTGACCATGTCAGGGACTGTATCAGGACTGAAGTCCAGAAAATGTTGGAATTGGGAGTTATTGAACCCTCAGATAGCCCTTGGGCTAGTCCAGTGGTCCTTGTACCAAAACCTCACACCAGTGGTGGAAAAAGAGAGATGAGGTTTTGTGTGGACTACAGGGGTCTCAATGCAGTCACTAGGACTGATGCCCATCCAATACCCAGGGCAGATGAGCTCATAGATACTTTGGCCTCTGCCAAATATCTCAGCACATTTGACCTAACAGCTGGCTACTGGCAGATCAGACTAGCTGATACTGCAAAGCCCAAAACAGCATTCTCAACCCCTAGTGGGCATTATCAATTTGTGGTAATGCCCTTTGGTCTGAAGAATGCACCTGCCACTTTCCAGAGGTTGGTGAATACAGTTCTCACAGGTCTGGAAGCCTATAGTGCAGCATATCTAGATGATATTGCTGTCTTTAGCTCCACCTGGGAGGATCACCTGGTCCACCTCAGGAATGTTTTACAGGCCCTGCAAAGGCAGGCCTGACTATCAAGGCCACTAAGTGCCAGATAGGGCAGAGTCAGGTTGTGTACCTGGGCCACCTTGTGGGTGGAGGCCAGGTTCAACCTTTGCAGAGCAAGATCCAGACTATCATGGACTGGACTGCTCCCATTACCCAGACTCAGGTGAGAGCCTTCTTAGGCCTGACTGGGTACTATAGGAGATTTGTCAAGGGGTATGGATCAATAGTGACACCCCTGAATGACTTAACTTCTAAGAAAATGCCCAAAAAGGTTCAGTGGACAGTTAGCTGTCAAAAGGCATTTGATGACCTGAAGCAGGCCATGTGCACTGCTCCCATTCTACAGAGTCCTGATTACTCCAAGAAGTTCATTGTTCAAACTGATGCATCTGAATTGGGGGTAGGGGCTGTACTGTCACAATTGAATGAAGAAGGTCAGGATCAGCCAGTAGCTTTTATTAGCAGAAGGCTGACCCCTAGAGAGAAACGTTGGTCAGCCATAGAGAGGGAGGCCTTTGCTGTGGTCTGGGCTCTGAAGAAGTTGAGGCCATACTTGTTTGGTACACACTTCCTGGTTCAGACAGACCATAAGCCCCTCTTATGGCTAAAACAAATGAAGGGTGAAAACCCCAAACTGCTTAGGTGGTCCATTTCCCTACAGGGGATGGACTTTACAGTGGAACATAGACCTGGGAGTAACCATGCCAATGCAGATGGACTCTCTAGGTATTTCCACTTAGAATATGAAGACTTAACTGGGCAAGGTTAGTTTAATGTCCCTACGTTTGGGGGGTTGTGTAGGAGAGTAGGATCTGCTTCACATGGGTACCCCCACTTTTTGCTGATGCTTCACTGTTTTTCGACATTAGTCTGGCTGGGGCCCTGCTAATCAGAACCCCAGCCTAGCTGCTTCCTCTCTAAAATGGTTTCCATGTGCCTTAGGCACATCACTGATTGGGATCTGGAGTGCCCTTATAAGTCCCTAGTATATGGTATACTATGTACCAAGGGCATAGGTACCTCAGAGGCCTGCCAGGGGCTGCAGCATGTATTATGCCACCCCTGGAAGGCCATCCAAACTGACACCACAGGTCTGCTACTGCAGCCTGGGTAAGGTGGTGCATGCACCCCTTACTGTGATATAGGTTACCTATATCACTAAATACATACACACATATAAACCTATAAGTCACTCCTAAGGCAGGCCTTATCAATCCTAAAGGCAGAGTGCATGGTTCCTATGTGAGAGGGTGCCCCTGCATGAGCAGGGCCCCTCTGCAGCATTCGGAGACCATCTCTGATGCTGTTTGTAGTGCAGCCTGACCATATACTCTTAAGCGCATTATAACCTCGCGGTAAAATGCTAACTTTGGAATGGCTGCACCTAAACATGTCGTGTTTGGTGTCAAACATCTTGGAATACTACCCCCACCAATTCTGGCGGCGGGGGTAGCATTCCACCCTTCTAGAGGGAAAGACATGTTAACTCTGACTAACCCGGTAACTTCTCTCCAAAGCCCTGGCATCACAAAATGGATGCTGCTGCCACAGACACGAGTCTGGCCTCCTGCTGCTGGACGAAACTCCGGCAGGGGAGGCCTGGACAATAGGTTTCCTGTCCCAGGGAGGTGTGACCACCTCCCCAGACAGGATAATGTGTATTGGGGCTGGGCGGGAGCACCATCTGTGTGCTTTGAAGTCCTGCACTGGGGGCACATTTGGTGTCCCTGTGCATACCCCAGTTCAAACCGGATCAGGGGCTTCCAGCCCCTGCTTTGGCGCGAACTGGACAAAGGGAAAGGGGTGTAGCCACCCCTCTGCCCTGACCCACCCATAGGTGGGGCCACAGAGTAGTCCAACCCCTATCCTTAGTATAAGTATAGGAACCCAGTCCTTAGGACTTTAGATTATCCCTGGACAAAACTCTGAAACTGAATCCTGGACCTTCGACGCTCTACTCACGATTAGAGGACAGAAGAATCTCCCTTGGGTCAAGGAGTGACTCCCCTGCTTGGCAGGCACCAAAGAAGCATCTGTCCGGTTCGCATTTCTGAAGCTCCCGTCGGACGCCGAAGTCATCGCATCCCCAGAGGTGGATTCTCAGACTTCCCCGAGGCTACCCTGAGTCTCCAGCAAAGCTGAGGCCCGTGGATATCGTGGGTGACTTGAGACCGTGACCCCTGGACACCGAGCACATTTGCAAGTGCATCCTCTTCTGGGTCTCCCAAGAAGTCGTGCTTTGAGCTCCGAGTAGCCCTAGCCTCCAGCACCAACTGCACCGAAGATCACTGGCCCCCACTCCACGAGTGTCCTGTGAGCCAGATCCACATGTGGCGTCACGAGGCTCCTTTGAGGTTGCTAGCCCATTGGCTAGTAGCCCTTAACGAAGGCCAATCTTTTCCTAACTTGGCATCCTGATTGCTCCAGGCCTGCCCTCACTTACCCTCGCTGGGTGAGTTCCCCAGACCTTGCTGGTCTGCACTATTGACGATCTTCCTCTGCATCAAGACTTGCCGTTGCCAAGGCTTGTTGGGTCCAATCCGGTCGCTGACACCTCAGCACTCGACAGACATCGTATACCAGCCCGAATCCTGCTCCTGGTTGCCGACAACGCCTCCTGGACCTCGTGGCTGAAGAGTCAAGACGACCGTCAATGCACCTGAAGCACTCGACATCGGTGGGCATCTGTCCATCGCCTTCCTGGTCACTGGCTAGTGACCCAGACTCTGTCCCCTCTGCTTTCAGGTTCTTCAGAACTCCGATCCACTCTTGGATCCACCCGGACACTTTTCACTTGGTCGCCAGCAGCACTTTGCAGCAGATCGCCATTCAAATCGACGACGAAACCCGACCCCGAAAGGCACCTATGCACCCGGCTTCCCTGGGTGAGGTAACACGAGTACTCCGGTGCTCCCGTGGGTAGAGACTCTTCAAAGTCCTAGATCTCAAAGGGTTTGGTCCAAGTCCTCTTTTAAGTGTCCCTTTTCTCTAATTTCCCGATCACGACTTTCTCCATAGAAGTCAACGGCGTATCGCGGTTTTGTATTTACACTGCACGCGTCTCCCGTGGGTCCCCTGTGTCACTACCTTGGGTGGTTCCTTGTGGTCCAAGCACTTCTAGAGGCTCTAGGCCTAGTGTCTAGTTCAGTCGTGGTTCTTATACCACTTTATTGGTATATGGTTTGGTACGCCCCTAGGGCCCAAACGTGTATTTGTGCTATTACTGTGTTTAAATAACTTCTAACTTATGTACTTCGAACTCTAGCCTCATAAAGAGACTAGAGGGGTGTGTTTAGCAATAAATACATATATTTTGAATATATACCTGGTGTGGTGCTCTTTCATTTGGTCACTCAAGAGATTATAGACTGGTAAAACAAGCTGCTTTACATTCCTTCAAGACTTAGCCTGAAGGCTGCTCTCCATAGCTACCACTAGGATAGCTTTCAATAAGGTTGTCTTTAACCTATCTCCAATAAGGGGTTGTTTGGACTGGTGCAAGGTGCCCACTATAATTAGTGGACAGCATATGCCAGGCCAACTTCTCACAAAGTCGAGTTAAATGCAATGATTAATGTAATACCTTGAAGTACCAACTTCAAGAGTTAGCAACACAGAGTTGTCAGTGTGTAACTCAATACTCACCAATGAGGCTACTAGCTCTTCGACAGTAAAACAACAATTTGAAGTTATTATTGTTAGGACATATAAAAGTACTTTTCCTGCTTTTTAATATACAGCACCCTGCCATGGGACTCTATAGTTCTGCTGTAGGGGTGATTTATATTTGCTAAAAAGGAAGGTTTGGGCTTTGCCATTAGTTTTAATGGCAAAGTCGAGTTAGCAGTTAAAAATTACTCTGACAGTCTGGAGTGGTCCCAACACCATAGATATCACAATCAATGTGAAAATTACATTAAATGATCAATGTATTCAATTGTATATAAATAACCTAAAAACAAGGTGATGACGCAGTGGTTGTGTGGAGAGAAACTTGCTCGATGCTCTCATACAAGTGTGTAGCACCGAGCATGTTTCTCACTACACAACCACTGCGTCGTCACATTGTTTTTATATTCTTTATATACGAATGAATAAATTGATCATTAGGGCCATATTATAGAAATACCCGGGGGCCCAATGGGTGTTTGCGCCCACTTTGCGTGGCCCTGGGGCACTTTGGTATTACAGAAGGGGCTGAGGACGCTTGTGTGTCCCCTTCTGTAATACCGATATCTCTGGCGCACATAAAGCACCAGCGCTATCTTCAGAGGGCGTTAGGCAAAGAAGCTGTCAGGAGGCGCACTGATAGTGCTGTCAGTGCGCTCCCTGATGGCAGCCCTCTGGAGGGGGGGAATGGGGTCCTATAGACCCCCTAGACACCCCCTTGCAGGCGGGTGCAGTCACTGACTGCACCTGCGTGCAAGGGGATTGCTATTCCCCCTTCAAAGGGCAGGCAAGTTGCCGCCTGCACTGAAAACACGGAGCGGCTTCAAGGCAGCCGCTCTATTTTTTACAGGAATGAGCTGCCCCCAAGGCAGCGCGAGTTTGCGGCTGCCCTGGGGGCAGCCTATTCATGTTAATATGGTGCATTTTCATTGTTTGCGCTGGGCGCACCTTTTAAAAGGTGCTGCCAGCACAAGCAATGAAAATGCGCCATTTGCATAATACGGCCCCTGGTTTAATTTGGACAGTGATTGTGATATCTAGGGTCTTCGGACCACTGTTCTGTATGCTTAAGGTTACCCAAGGTCCCAGGTTACACTTGGGTTCCCTTGTTACCAATAACCTGATCGTCTGCAGTTGGAAGCTGGGAGACCCTGGTTACCCCTGGTACCATATATTAGGGATTTACAAGTGAGTTAACTTATGCCAATTGGGTGTAGCCAATCAAACATATGCTTTTACGGGTCAAAAGCACAGGCACTGAAGTCTGGTTAGCAGGCCTCAGTGTACTCTCTGAATCAAAAAACGAGCAACATCAGTTCAAAACTTTGGGGGGTGATTCAGCAAAAAGAGGCCTTCCCTTACAAACAAGGCTTCCGATTTGGAGCTGTTAATCTTAGCTCCAGATGGTTACCCAAAATCAATGCAAGTCTTCGCCAGTGCCTTCACCAAGCCCGTCCACATCAAAACTGAGAAATCGTCCATATAGAGGAAACACTTCACCTTTTTCACTGCTGCCTGGCATTGTCACTATCTTGATGTCCTTGTTGTGTCTGATAAATTCAGTGAGGAGTTCTATGATGCAAACAAAGCAAATTGATGAATGCAGGTAGCCTTGCTTGACCACTGAAAGGGCTGGGAAGGAGTTGGTTTTCCAACCATTAACCAATTTAGTGCCAGAGATTTTCCAAATCAGACTAAGGTTACCAGAACCTTTTGGTGTCTGACAGACTTAGGAGCCTATTTAGGAGCTGGTTTTCATTGCTTGCATGGCACAAGAGCGACGCAAACCTTACATGTGATTTATGAAGCCATGGAAGGCCACTTTGCGTGGCCCCGAGTGGCTCCCTAAGTCTGGAGTAAGGCTATGCAGTGCAAACTGCTGCGTTGTATTGCGTGGGTATTCCCATGCAACTCCTATTGTTTTATACGCATTTCCAGACTTACCAGAGCTGGAAAACCCGGGAATGCACCAAAAAGATACGCCTTCTCAGGTGAGGCGTAACAATGAAAAATATCTTTATTTATCCTTGTTACATCCTCTTTCTATGTGTGCTGCATTCTGCAGCACACATAGAAAGAGGAATATGCCTCTTGGGATTGTTTTTATGCAGGAAGGTGTTACTTCCTGCACAAAAATAATCCTGCTTGCAATGCAGGCACCCTTGCACCATGAAGCAAGGGTGCCTGCTTTGGCGCTAGGCAGCCAAAAGGGCACCAGCGCTGGGGAAAAGGCAGGAATGCACTGTATTGCCTTAAATACGGTGTATTCTTGCCCTTCCCCTGTCATGCAGTGCAGCGCAGCAAGATGACATGCTGTGCTGCACTGCGTGACATTCTATTCTCGTTAATAGGCCCCTCAATTGTGTCTCAGATCAGAGTAAGACTGTCTGTAAATTTCTGACCCGATATCTCACAGGAGTGGTTACGGTGGACTTTTGTTGCGATTAGCCTCTCTCTGTGGTTGATCTTTGCTAAGATTTTGAAGTCCAAATTAAGGAACAAGTTTGGCCTCCAATTCTTGAGGTTTTCTCTCTCTCCCTTTTGATTTTACAAAAGGGTTGCTATACCTTCCTGCAAGGACTGTGGCATACTACCCCTTTCAGCCATTCCCTCGTAAAGCTGAGCAGGTCTGGACCAATCAAGTCCTACAGTTCAATATAGAGTTCCACTGGGAGGCCATCACTGCACAGGGCCTTGCCTCACTTGGAGGTTGTTGTTGCCAGGTGTAGTTTGTCCAGCATGATGGAGGCGTTCAGGCTCACTTCCTCTTCTGAACTCACTGAATTTGAGATGTCCTCTAGGAAACTGCCCATTTTGACTTTCTCATATGACTTCAGTGAGTCTGAGACAGCCAGCCTTTCATTCTTCTCTGGGGAGGGGCATACACACTGATAAGCCCCATTGGCTCACCTTACCACGAGCTGTCCATGACCAGAACTCTGCCATTAACCTGCTTGCTAACCCTCTCAGCAGTGAATTGCCTTCCCCTAATCAGAATAATGACTCCTGAGGACAAGCAGTCAATAAAACTGGACCAAAAAGATTGAGGGTTTTTAACACTGCCTTTTGGACTGTCTGCCCAACTAGGTTTCAAGATTCCCACAATCCTACAGGAATCATATATCTCAGTTCCGAGATGCCAGGAAGTGTAGTGTTCCAACACATTTGAGCCGTCCCATCACATTTCTGACATTCAAAGTTAACAACAATATAGCCATTATGTTAAGTTTTTAATTAGTGCTAGCTATGAAGGTCTGGGTTCAGGAAAAAGAAAAGTACGGGTGGACTGTACTGTGTGGCTTGGTCCACTTGAGGGTCCACTCTTCTGTCTTCTTCATCTCGTTGCTCCTCCTCTGTGAAGACCTCCGTCTGGGCATTTCCTTACTCCATGTGCTCTGTTCTCCTTCACCTTTCTCTAGTCTCTGTTTGCCTAGTGGCTAGCATTGATACGATGATTTCTTCAAACAACTGTGGCTGCTGTAATCAGACTGCAATACCATATGCATTTATTCGAGGTCCCACAAGTGTGCACCAGTGCTCCTTCTATCTCAGGATACCGGAGAATTATGAACAGAGAATATTCCATTGAATGTCTTTTGTTAAAAGTGGAAACAAAGGGGGGCGTGGCTAGCGCCCGAGGAAGATGGCGGCACTCCCGTGACTCGCCTGAGGCGACGGGGATTTCGAATAGTTTTTCTGGCGTCATTGGAGCCCTGAAGGTCAGATAATTGTACCACTTCAAAGCGGAATGTAAGCGCCTCCACGCAGGAGCATTTCCGTCTCTTTCTACGAAACCCCGGTGATTTTATAAGCATTCTGCCTGAGGCGGCTGCAAGCGCGATAATTCAGCTCATGGGAAGCGCGCGCTGAGGGAGCCTTTCCTCTCACGCGTTGGAACTTCGTTGCCAAAATAGGATTTATGGCTGACACCCAATTAAATCAGCGGGAGACAAAGCTTTAAAGTGAAGTTTGGAGTGAGTTACTGCTTGGCTTCGGTCCGTAATGACCTTTAGGTGAACTCTGGCATTTCCTGAATAGACACGAGGAAAGTGGTTATTTTAAAGCAGCCTGCACTGTGTAAAGAGTGTATTCAATGCGTGCTGTATTTCTTCACAAGGAGGCAATGTTTCCCTCATCTTCTGGCCCCAGCTCAATGTTCCCTGTTAGTTAAAACTTGGCAGTTATGCAGAAATTTACCTTTTCACCCTATTTTTGAGTGCTTGTTTCCTATGTTTCTAAATACTTTCCTATGCTTTTAAACTAAGCAGCTCAATATCTTTACCTACATATAGCCAGACTGCCTCTGGGGAACCATTTGCATTGTTCAGATATTTTTCTCAGTGACTGCAGAGTCACAGAAGCACACTATGGAATTATTTATTTAGAATAGGCTTTTCTTCTGTATGTGGTGGGAAATTAAGAGAGCTCTGCAGTTGTTCTGTGGGAGTGATGCATATGTAATCAATTCTGATGACCTCATGCTTACTGATAATTTCAAATGTTGTGATACCCAGCTGGGCACCAGTTGATGCAGGGATAATTGCAGTATCTCCTTTGTACTATTTCTAAGTGGCACTATGTATTTACGTTCCACTTTGTAGAGTGACATAATTAATTTTGTGTGGATTTTAATTATATCTAATGTATGGGTAGATTAAAAAAGACACCCACGCTGCAAATATCTTCACACCGCAGATTTATTGTTCACTCAAAGCCTCGTGTGATTTTTACTGAAATGGAAGATTCCCAAATACCAACACCCAAAATGGCTGCTTCTTCGGGTATGGGCAATGCCTCTTCTTCTCTTACTAAAGCATCAACCAAACGCCTTAAGCAGAATCCACCTTCTCCACCGAAGCCAGGTACGACCGTCTCCATGGACCTTCTTTTGGAAGAAATTCGAGCTTTGAGACCATTTATTGAGGAGACAAACTCTAAAATTCAAATTCTAACTGACGGCTGGGAAAAATTGGAAGACCGAGTCACCAAGGTCGAACAAAATGTTGAGACTCTAAATGCATCTTGCAGCAAGGTAGACGTATTTCGTTCCCAGATTTCAGCTTTGCAAAAACAGGTCGAGAACCTTGAAAATAGAAATAGACGTAATAATCTCCGCATTTATGGACTATCAGAAGGCGTGGAGGGGTCGGACCCCATCTCCTTTTTTCAAAAATTCTTGCCGTCCACACTAAATTTACCGGAGGATACCAATCTCAACATCCAACGTGCTCATAGGTTAGGCCCATTGAATTCAACAGCCTAGGGTACAAAAAGGCCAAGAGGAGTCATACTGTGCTTCCTTGAATATACGGACCTCCTAAAAGTATTATCTGCAGCTAGACTTCTGAAGCGGATTTCATTCTCTGGCCACCAATTATTCTTCTCACAGGATTATGCCAAGGCCACAGCGGATCGACGCAAAGAGTTCCTTGCTATGCGTCCAGCGTTGCGTTCAATTGGAGCACGTTTCGGATTATTCCACCCTTGCCAGTTTAAAGTGACTCTCAACAAAAACACATCGACCTACGATGATCCAACAAAGCTGAAGAGTTTCCTCAATACACAATGCCCAGAAATGATGAGCACCACCAGTACATGGTTCAAGTAGCTTGTTCTCCGTTATACTCTTGAATAGGAACTGGACTCTCTGTATGTTATTCCACTTGTAGATGCTATCAGTGATTTGGTCATGATAAAATGGTTTTGCTTGTTCTCGTTAACGTTATTTTTAATCTCAGGTCATGAATTTGTAATGTTTGTTATCACAATGTCTCATATTAGATTTCATCCTATTTGTGTTAACCATTCTTCCTTTGTCTTTTTTGTTTGTCTCCTCTACCTTTTGTAACACAGGACCTCACCTCATGTGCTTGACCTAATTGTTTTGTACACTGTTCACCTCCTGAAGTCTCCCCCGTCTACCTCGTGGAGTCCGGATGCGCCATCGTTCCAGGTGGTGTCTCCCCTCCCCCACACTTCCATTGTTTTGCTTCTTACATAGGTATGATCCTTTCTCTTTTTCTCCCTTTCATAGCTTCTACCCTTTCTCTTTCACTCTTTCTTTTTTCACTTCTCCACAGACGTTTCTGTCATATGATTCTTTCTCCAATCTTCTCTATTTTTCTTTTTTTTCCTTCTTACCTTTCCCGGTTTATTCAATTAGTTATGATGTTCATTACTCCTTTATCGAGTATAATGTTTACTACACTGTTCTTTATTGTTCTCATTGATGATTGCTTCGCAGATACTACAATCCATAGTACACAGGTTTTTACAAGCTCACTTATGTTTTCATTATTTTTAACTCATATATGTTTTTGAAAATTGTCACATGGAACGTCAAAGGCTTAGGTTCCCCCATCAAACGACAAAGAGTCTTGTCTCATCTCTCTAAAATGGATGTCAATATTGCGTTATTGCAAGAATCACATCTCACTGAAGTAGAATCGCTTAAACTTAAAAGGAACTGGGTTGGTGAAGTCTTTTTCTCGCCAGGTGATGGCAAACGGAATGGGGTTATAACTCTTTGTCACAAGGCACTGAATGTCAAGTTAGTCTCACAAGAATCAGACACAGAGGGTAGATGGATTCTTACCAACCTCTTAGTGGGGAAGACCCCTTTGTCCTTGCTTAACATTTATGCCCCTACCAATGGAGACGCCACATTTTGGACTCGTATCTCTCAGCTACTGCTTGCAAACCCATCAGAAAACTTTATTCTTGCAGGCGACTGTAATCAAGTGATGGATCCATTCATGGACAGAAACTCTAAATCCCACTTTGCCTCAAATACATCACATAAAGCTTTCACACAAACTACTCAACAGGGGAACCTGTTAGACTCTTGGCGCCTTTGCAACCCATCTTTAAGAGAATACTCCTTTTTCTCGCCCCCACATCAAACACAGTCCCGGTTAGACTACATTTTTATATCACACAATATTTCCCAATCCTTACGTTCTGCTGACATAGGCCCTATTCTTATTTCAGACCATGCACCTGTTTCGATTCAATTAGACATTTTAAACCAACCCACTTTATCCAAAAAATGGCGCTTCAATAATTCTCTACTCCTTGACCCTAACTTCACTTCATCCTTTGTCTCCTTCGCTCAAGAGTTTTTTCATATTAATATGACAAATGATGTCTCCTTTCACACAGTATGGGATGCTTTTAAGGCTACGGCACGTGATTTCATCATTAGATTTGTGTCCAATAAACGGAAAGCTTCCCATGTATCACATAATACACTTCTTGCTAAAATCAAAAAACTTGAACATTCATTCCATAAGTCTAAGTCGAAAGACTCCCTTAAAGAACTCATCAATGCAAAAATCACCTTCAACGTCTCCACTACTGAGCAGGCCTCCCTTTATTTACTGAAATCCTCAGCAAAGTATTATGGTGGACAAAATAAATCGGGCAAACTTTTGGCCAATTATTTAAAGATCAAAAGACAGTCGCTACATATTGACTCCATTATAGATGAAAACCAGACACCAAAACTTAAAGACTGTGAAATTCTCCAAGAATTCGTACATTTTTATCAGTCCCTTTATACACCGGAAGACACACCCTCAGACACAGATATAATCCAATATTTCTCCACCATTCAAAAAAACACTAATCCCCAACTAGATCTGACTTCTCTGGAGGCAGGCCTTACACAAGCAGAACTGCTAACCGCCTTGAAAACTCTTAAAAAAGACAAGGCCCCAGGTCCAGACGGCTTTACAGTGGAGTTTTTCTCACATTTTGCTCACTTATTACTTCCACATCTGCATACTCTTTTATCCTCCTTCGTCGCCTCTCGTAATTCCACCGGCTCATTTTCTGAAGCCTTGATATGTCTGATTCCGAAGACAGATAAGGATCTCCGCTACTGTAAGAACTACAGACCTATATCTTTAGTTAATGTAGATTACAAAATCTTTTCGAAAGCACTTGCCCTAAGGTTAGAACCACATCTTCCCGTGTTGCTTGGAAAGGAACAATCCGGTTTTGTCAAAGGACGTAATATTACTGATAACACCCGTCTATTCTTTGACATTTTATCCAAATCATCACATTCTTCAGATTCTCTGGCAGCAATCGCGTTAAAAAGACGCTGAAAAAGCCGTTGATAGGGTATACTGGCCTTTCATCTTCCATACTCTCAAATGGTTTGGGTTTGGACCAAAAATTGTTTCTTTAATTGCCCTACTTTACTCTAAACCCAAGGCCGCCATTTCCTCCAATGGTCTCATTTCTTCATACTTTAATCTCAATCGAGGAGTGCGTCAAGGATGTCCTTTGTCTCCTTTTCTTTTTAATTTGGCTTTAGAACCCTTTTTTATCAAGAATACGCCAAAATCGCTTAATCACAGGTTTTATTTCAGGGCCTCAACAAATTAAATTAGCAGCATACGCTGACGATATTTTAGTTTTTCTTTCCCAACCACATTCATCCCTCACAGCCTTCATAGGAGAGGTGAAGGCATATGGTCTGGTATCGGGTTACAAATTAAATAGGGGGAAGTGCGAGATACTACCTTTGACCAAATATACCTTTAAGGATGACTTTAAACTTTCCAACTTTACCTGGAGTCCTAAGCATATAAAATATCTCGGCATTTGGTTTTCGCCTTCTTTTAAAACATCTATCTCTTTAAACATAGACAAATGTTCCGCCAAACTCAAAACATTGGTTGCAGGTTGGCACCCCCTTCATCTTTCCTGGTGGGGCCGTCTCGACACAATCAAAATGATGCTCACTCCGATTGTTCTATATATCCTCTCTAACATTCCCCTACCTATTTCGTCTAAATTTTTTCAGAGGATTAATTCTAATTTGACCTCCTTTTTATGGAATGCTAAAAAACCAAGGATGGCGCTACAGGAATTAATGAGACCAAAATCTGAGGGCGGAGTTAATTTCCCTCACTTTTCTAATTATCACAAAGCCTTCCAGTTACGTCAGCTCACAAATTGGACCACCAATCAATCTGATGATAAGCCTCTTTGGGTAGATCTTGAGGCCTCATTCTTAGCTCCTTTCTCATTTCAGGAATACCTATCTTTCACTCGTAAGCCACAAAAATTCTCCAATCCTATAATTAAGCAATCTGGTAAATTATTATCCATTGCCCCCCATTTGGCTGTACATAGTTTAGACACTTTTCTCAATTCTACGATCTGGAATAACAAACACATCCTTCTTAAAGGTAAACCTATATACTGGAAGAGTTGGAGGAACAAGGGTTTGCTCTGGGTTCATCAATTTTTTCATCAGGGCTCACCCATTACATTTACGCAATTACAAACCATATATCACCTACCTTCTTCCTTCAAACCCAAATTTCTGACCTTACAAATCACAATACTCGACACTTATATTACACTCAAATCTTCACCTCCCTCGCCATCCCAACCCCTTTTCCCCGGCATACTTTTTTACTCATAACCCCCAAAGCATCCACCATTTATTCCCGTTTAATGGCAACCCCTGAGACACGTGATAAAACCAAAGTAGAACTCCTATGGGAATCTGATTTGGGAACAAATTGGCCTATTTCTCTTTGGAACAGAATTTGGACAAAAATCAGGAAATCATCTAGGGCAGCTAGCACAATACAAACAATTTTCTTCATATATAATAGATTGTTTTTTACTCCTGTATACCTAAATAAAATACACAACACAACCCTGACCACTTGTTGGACATGCTCCGAAAGCGGCGCAGATCTCCAACATATGTTATTTACTTGTCCCCATGTTTTAACATTCTGGAAACAGGTTTGGCGCCAAATCAACACTATCTTTCACAGCACAGTTCCCCTTTCCTTTACAAACATTTTCCTAGGCAGTCTAGCACCGGAATGGGGAAAGGATCAACTCCGATCCCAGCTACCACTTATTGATTTGATGACAGCTGTAGCTTTCCAACAGAAATCAAAGAATTGGAAAGATTCCTCTAAACTGTCTTATTTAGCATGGTGGTACGCCGTGTGTCACAACCACCGCCTTGACACAGCACTTGTTCATCCTATCTCTCTTGCTACAAAACGATTACACATATGGGGCCCTTTCACACAATTTCTAGGAAACACTGGAGAGAGGACTTCTTTGCCCGATCCCTCACAGCAAGAGGTGACCAAGCCTCCCTGACTTCCTACTTTTTACTCACGATTATGCTCAGTTTTATCATTCTCCATACTGTTTTTTTGGGGGGTTTTTTTTTTCTCTTTTCTCTTGTTGAGATTATGTGAGCTTGTTATATATTGCTATTACATCTCTTATGAACCTATGATTGCATTCTTACCTTCTTCTTTTTTATTTTTTTAAGAACCTTTTATTACTTTATGGAGTAAGGTGTAGCTTTATTGCTTTTTGTCATGACTTCCTGTTATTGTGTATTAACAAAGGATTGTTTCGATGAAGCGTGTTCTATGTATGATCATATGAATATTCTCAATAAACCTCTTTTGAACTTAAAAAAGTGGAAACAAAGGCAAAAAGTTGGCTGTGCTTTTGTTTTCAGCATGCTGATCGTAGTTAGTGTGTTGCTTCATCATAAATGTGCGTATTCCCTTTCACGAGTCTATACGTTCTCTAGATAAATATCCTAATGCTGGGAATTGATGATAATAGTAAATATCTTGAGTCTATGTATAGCTAAAGACCTCCAGGGTGAAGCAGCCTTTCACATATCGAGCCATTATAATTGGACGTGCTGGGTCTGAACTAGGTAGCCTTATCCCAGTTATTATATTATCTGAACAATGTTGTTTGCAGGACCACCTGTATCTTATATGATTTATCTTATCCCTAATATTGTTATCCAGGTTCTTGTTACCATTCATTTAAAACATACTTTCAAATAACCAGGTCCTTTCTTGAAGTAATTCACGCAACGTTTTATATAATTGATGACAAAGTCTGATTGCTGTGATAAAGGTTGTTTATTCTGTAGTACAAACATTTTTAATTCAGTTTTATTAATTATTGGCAGTCCCTATGTGGTTACCTGTGGAATTCAATCAGTTTCCTCTGCATGTAATCGATCAGCGATCAATATATACAGCAAGTAAAAGATGATAGCCAACACGTGTTTCTACCTTTTATCCTTGTTAACCAAATGAAACCCTATCATAAATTTGATTATTGTAAAACTGTGGGCACATGTCAGCCAATGTCACAGCAACCATGATTTCACAGCAAACGAACATACTAGGCTACTGGTGGTGTGATACAATGCTCATGTGTTGTAACACTATAATAAAAACTTATAGATATAAGTATAGTGAAATATCATGGCAGAAAAAGGACAGTAAGATGAGTAATCTAGTGCAAAGATAAAAAAAGAAAGAAAGTGGGAGTAGTAGCGTTTAAAAATGTTTATGGGGGAGTTCCATAGAAAAATCGCAGGACCATCCAAATTGCTCTGCTATAAATTTATCAAGAAGATAGGGTCAAATGTGAATAAAGGAGAAAAGTTGCAATATATGACTAGTAAAGGAAAGTTTGCATGACTTACTTCTACTTGTAGTGAGGATTGATAAAGTCATTTTTGCTGCGGTATCGGGTTGGCACTCTCATCGGTGCCCCTGAAGTCTGCATCCAGAAGCTTGTGACTCTGTACTGGGGCCTACAGTCTGCAGCCAGTGACCTATATTATCTCAGTCCTGGGTGAAGCATTATAGCAGGGCTGGACTCTTTGCTTAAAAAGCCTATGAGGTGAGGTCTCAGCATCTACTTATGTGAGCCGCCCCACAACTGTACTGTACGGGCCATCACCCGACCGACTCGCTTTGTCCTCCAGGTGCGGAGAGGAGCAGGGGAGGGGGCACCCCGTACAGCGGTGGAGCCAGCGGAATCAATCCCAATCAAGCAGTGCCTGACCTTAAAATGGCGGCGGTCTGGCACCTGCATTGCAGCCTTGTGCAGGGGCGCCCGGCTAGAGGCTTTTGCTCGTTGTGGGGAGCCCAGCCAACGCACCACAGCAACGCACGGGGGGGCCCTGGACCAACCATCACCCCAATCTGCGAAGTAGGTTCTTGGTGCCCCCGTAGGGAGCCATATCCGATCCAAATACGGGCTTGTTGACCTGCTCGAGTCTTTTTAAAACCCTATAATTTCTCAGCAAATACTCTCATATTTACTCGCTGAGCATGACCCTAAAATGACGCCCGCAATAGTATTTTCGCAGGTAAGGGTAGATGTCCCTTCTGCCAAGAGGGTCCTGATGTTCGTCCAGGATTAATAACATAGCGAATTTAACTAACCTTAGAACTGGTGGCAACTTGAACTAGCTACTGAGTCATGGAGACTAACAGACTTGACGTGCCTGACTTTAAGATGGCTGCCAAACCACATTCCTTCTCCTATCCTGTCATCCTCACCAGCTCCCACCTCCCGTCTTTGGATTCTAGACTTTTGATCACCTCCTGATCCTCACTCTATTCTGGCGGAGCCCGAAACGCATACATGGCCGATTCCCGGTGGAGCTGCTCCGACAGTTATATGGGAGATTGGCTCTGGCCCACCGCTATGACCGTCACCTACCCAGCCGGACTTCGGACATTTGTCTCGTTTTCTTCCCCGCTGGTGTCTCCTTCCTGTGGATTACCAGCTTTCCCTGGTCTTTCTGATCCTGATTTTTGTGTTCGTTAAACCACTCCTGTATTGTATATTTATTCATTCTGTAACTATTGTGAAACTTTTGCAACTTGTAACACGCTGTTCCCTTATGTAAAGCGCTCTGATACCTCCGGGTCTAGCCAGCACTATATGAAACTCAAATAAATAAAAATAAAATAAATAAATTTAAAAACATGCATTTACAAGCACCTATGTGAGGAGGACAATGGACGCTTAGGGCTTCTGTAGGTGCATCCCGAGTGCCACATATCTTATGTTATGGTTACACATAAAGAGCTACTCATAGAAAAACATTCTGAGGCAAAGAGAGAAATATCTTCTTGTTTCTTAACTTTTAGCTATTGGTTGAAAAATGTGGCTGCTCATTGGTGCTGTACTGTTGGATGGCTTATCTTGGTGCTAAATGCATTCCTATATGTTCTAAAAAAAGGCATCCTGAGATTCTTATATAATAGTAGCCAACAAGTCACCTGAATGAAATGCACAAACCTTTGTGAATCTATATTACCATGTTGTTCTAGCTGTTTTTTTGCTTGTTTATTTGTTGGCAGATGGATGTTCATGAGTTATTTCAAATACTATCTGGGAATAATAATGGGCGGGCAAAATTTAGCGATCCAGACTCAGCAAATAGTTTGCTCCTATTAGCAGTGGAAGAGAACAATTTACCCAATAAGAACATAGAGAATCTGATATGCTCCTGGGCAGGACAAATAGAAGAAAAGTATACAAAACCATCCATAAACAACAGGGATGTTAGACAGACAACAGATCCATCCAATCATGAGCAATGGTCTGATCCATTATGCACTCTATGTATATGTTAAAGTATTGGAAATAATAAATCTGCAACAGGCAGCTATGGCAGTTTGTAGCGAAATGTGAAAAGGAATGGAGCACTGTTAAGACATCTTAGTGCATAGAGGTGGAAAAAAGAGCATTGCCTGTTCATTTTGATTGGCTTATCAGCCTGTGTGTGGGTGGAGGGGGGGTATAGTTCTTGGACAGTTGGAAGTCAGCAGGCCCTATAACCATTTTGAGCAGGTAAGAAACCACCCGGCTGCTCCTACTTGTACACTTCAGGTATGGGTAACAGGATGAAACTGAAGAAAATGCTTTGGTATGAAGCAAGGCTGACTGGAAGTTCTGTGCAGCAAGACACATGCTTTCACCTGAGCTCTGTAATGCACTGTGTATCTGACAATGGGCACTTCTCTTCACCTCTTTACATAGTGAGCCATTAAAGCAACCCAGTCGCAAAATCCAGAATATGCTACTTTAAAAGAGTTCATGATCCTAAGGACATGGGCTCATTGTTTACATACCCAGCTAGGGGGCATATTCTCAAGGAGCTATCGCCGAGTTATCTGCACTTTATCGCAGCCAAAGTCACGCTAAATTTACCGCCCCATTCACAAGCTGGTGCTAACAGCCCATAACACCAGTTTTCCTGCGAAAGCAGTCGCAAAAAACATCGCCACAGATGACCCCGGCAACTAATGCTAACGAGATGCAGAGTAGGCGTTCCTGAGCAAAAACCCGCGACAACACCACACCTCAACATTCTCAATGACCAGCCACATCGGCTATAAGACCACAAAACAGGTGATAAGGCGCGGTAGCAGCAGGAAACTAACACCTGCTCTGACCTGGTGTAAAGTCGGACGACAAGCTGCACCATCAAAGGGAGCCCAGCCCAGAGCCACACAGGAAGAACAACAGATGCCATGGAGCAACTCACCATGCACCCCGGAGCCCCGAGGGGGCAACAACACCCACCGCCACCACCCCCAGGACCGCCACCCCCCCAATGGAGCCCCCCCCGGACCACCACAGAGGCAGCGCAGACAAAGACATCGGACATACAGGAAATGCACCAGCCCTACAGACCTAACACCAGACAATGCCAATGCCCACTGCAGGCCCAAAAGGACAATTATCCTCCGCATCCTGAACATCATTGCCCACAGGCTGATGGTACCAACGCAGCGGACAACCAACATCCCTCCGCAGACAAAGCTGCCGGCTGTGCTGCACCTGTTGGCCTCTGGTATCATCCCAAGCAACAACCGCCCGAGTCGGAGGAGTCTCACAGCCAGCCCCATCCAAGTTCCTCACACCTGGCCTGGATGCCCACACCAGCTAGGGACCCCAGCACCCATACATCCCCCACAATGCGCAGGAACAGCTGGAGACCAAGCAAGGACTATACGCCATAGCCGGATCCCCGCACGTGTCGGGGGCAATCGACTGCACACTTGTCCCACTTGTGCCCCCTGCCAACACCGCACACAATACCCCAACAGAAAGCACATGCATCCCATCAACGTGCAGGCAATAGTGGACCACAGGGGACTCCTCACCAATGTCATAGCCATCTACCCAGGCAGTGTGCATGATCCCTTCATCTTCCGACAGTCCAACATCAACCCGCGCTTCCAGGATGGCACCTATGGAAATGCACTGCTCGTTGGCAAGTACCAAATGAACACACCACACACCTCAACTCCACAATCATGCAACTCACAACTCTGGCACTGCACATGTCACAAAATCACATACAACATGCCCCCCACCAGACACGACAGCACAACTTACTGTGGCAACCTTGGTTAGCCATGTACATGAGCCATCAACGGCATGGCACCTCAGCCACACAATACCCGAATGTGGGGAGAGGTGAGAACCAGGCATGTGCGAAGGAGGCAAGTGACCCATGAATGAGAATGTACACAATGCCAAGTGTTGCGGAGATGTGCTGGACAGACTGCAGTATGCAGACCACAGACATAGCCATGTCTACATGCACTGCTGGTGTTTGGAGTGTAGTGGACAGTGGACGCAACCATGTCACCCCAGCCAGTGGGGAAGATCGCGGAAATGTAGCTTGTGATGTCCCCCCCTGTAAGCGTGTGCGGAGTGGGCTGGCCCGGAGGACGCCACGCCAGTGTAGGGGTGTGAATAAAAAGTACGTAGCCCTGGGCGTGGTTCTCTTCTGGAATGCCCAACGTGCCTGCCAGGGTGGCACCTCCCACCCCGCCACGAGGCCATCGCCGTGAGCGGTGTGGCCTGCGATCCTGTGCACCTGCTGCACCCCGGGCCGCTGGTCCCCGAACCCGTCATGCCCGCCCCTGTGCAGCCAGGCCTCATTGCTCACCTGCCGACACTGGTGTGTGTCGAAGAGGGCCCACCACGTGCCGGCGCAAGCTCCAAGCCCGAAGCCCGCAACCTTGGCAGCCTCCTCAAACCATCACGGCCTCCGCGACACAGGCCAGTATTACTCCTTTCTCGTTGACGTACTCCACCGCTGCCTCCGGCACACACTACGGTCAAGTAGGTCACACATTTGGAACTGAGTCTTGATTATGCAATGGCAGAGTACACACCTTATGGCTGAGTTTATATCACTGTACTCCCTTCGATGTGGTGCCACCAACTCTGTGCATAGCATTTGAACTACAGCTGTCTGTGGTCCCTTGCTGACTACTGCCTTCGCCCCACACTGCGGTCGAGTGGGTCACACATCTGGAACTGAGTCTTGTTTTCTGCATGGCGGAGTTCATATCAATGAACACAAGGAGACGAGTAAGAGGAAGACGCGGTTCAGTCCGGAGGGGAAAAGGACCATCGTTACGGAGGTGATCGAACACTGCCGACAACTGCTCTGGTGTCACTAAGTCTGTGCATCGCAGGCCAACGACACATGGCTGTGGGCCCCTGCTGACTGCTGCCTCTGGCCCACACTGCGGTCAAGTAGGTCACACATTTGGAACTGAGTCTTGATTACACAATGGCCGAGTACACACTTCATGGCTGAGTTTAACTCACTATACTCCCTTCGATGTGGTGACACAAAGTATGTGCTGGGCATCCCAACCACACGTGTCTGTGGGCCCTTGATGTCTATGACTTCGGACTACACTGCGGTCCTGCAGGCCCCACACAAATCCATGCCAGTCCGTACCAGGCAGGACATGGCATCATCGCTGGCTAAACACCCGCTCAGCTCTGTCGCTACTGCCTCAGTCAACCACGAGTCATCCCCACATGCCATTTCAACGCCGTGTGTCAGTGTTCCAGGAGGAGCTCGCTGAACAGCTGGCCGCTGCCTCCGGACTACACATTGGTCGAGTAGGGCACACATTGGGAACTCAGTCATGATTCATTTATGGCAGACCTGATATCATTGTACTGGCCTCGTCGCAGACTGCATCCCCTTCCAGCTCTGGGGCCACTAAGTCTGTTCCCCGTCAACCATGGACACTTTCTTTTTGAGATTTGTTGGCGACTGAGTCCATGGACTGGGGGTTGTCTTCATCATCATGTCGGTGATACTGACTATGTGGCCAAAACGAGGCAGTAGCATTCCACTCCTCCATTTGCCGCTTCCGGCCGGCTCCTGCCCTCTGCATCATGCCCTGGAGGACACCTTCCACTGTCCCCCACAAACCTCCGCTACATTCACCTTCAACATCGACGAGGACCTTCCCACCTCACGTGGCCCTAGCTCACTGCACTGCAAGTCACCGTCCCGTGGCGGTGTGCCTGTGCCGGCCGCAGTGCATCCGGGGCCACTAACTCTGTGCAGCTCAAATCATGGCCCCAGTCTGGTGGCATGTTGGATGGCCTCTGGGTCGATGGCCTGGGGGTCATCAACGCCATGTGTCTGTGGCCCTGCGCTGTCCGCTGCCTCTGCCCTCAATTGCGGTCCACCTGGGCTCACACATCAAATCGAGTCCTGACCTGCCTGGACGTTGCATCACCGCAGGATGCACGCACCACCACCGCCAGGACCAACTCCAGACAACAGGTGCCAGAGTCGGAAGTATCTTACTGCCAGACTTTCAGAGTAGCTCACACCAGTCGTGGGTGCCATCATCAGCTTGATACCCTGCTCAGCTCCTCAGGTGCCACTAACTCAGTGCACCACAAATCAAGGACCATTCTGCTTGCATGTAGGGTGAACAATGTACTCTCTCCGGCAACCACCATGATGCTTCACAGTTGTTTCTGTTATGCTGATGTTTTATGTTTCTGCTTCAATTGTGATCACTGTTCAAGTTGTTGCCAGCACCAACGACTCCCTGCGGGCTGGCTTACACTCACCCCACACACATCCAGCACATGCGTCACTGTACATGTGACCATGCCAATAAAGGTGTCGAGCGCACGTGCTCGTGGCCAGTTCAACGAACTATCTGGGTGTGTCCGTGTGCTCATGATGTATGCATTAGGGCCCCGGCCCCACAACCTTACATTGTGCCGTGTGCAGAGGACGCAGCCATGTCACCGCATGCAGAGGGTGGAATATTGCACATGTAGCTTTGTCGTCCCCCACCCAATATGTAAGAGGAGTGAACTTGGCCAGCGTACGCCAGTCCAGCGTGGGGGTGTGGGTGATTATCACGTGGTTCAGTACTGGAAATGTGCAAAGGCATGTGTACCTGTCGTAGTGTGGGTCTCCGTTGGGGTGTGTAGGTGGTCCATGATGGGACTTTGACACCCACGTATGGGATCTAGTTCGTCTCCCATGAGGTAGTACCCCACCTGCACATGTTCGGCCAGCCCCTTCTGGCAGTCTGACAGCTGGCCTTGTAATGGGATGTGTGCTTAGGTGGGCTGCTGTGAGCCAGCTGGGGTGGTGGGTGCGTCCAACTGTGTTGTCCGTGCAGGGGGTGGTGTGTCCTAGGTGCAGCGGGGCTGCCCTGCTCCTGGAGCTCTATTGCCTGAGATATCCATGGACTGTTGTAGGGCGTTGGTGTCGGAAGTGTGGAGGTCCTCTTCAGCATCACTGATGGGTTGTCTGGTCTGCTCTGCTGGAGGTGTTGTTTGTCCCTCTGCAATGTGAAGGGGAGATGCTTGTTGACATTGTGTTGGCATGTATGTTGACGCATTGTTCGGGTTTACATACAGACTGCATGACAATGTACATTGTGACTGTTTTGGATTGGCGGACTATTTGATGTGGGATAGTGGACAATTGGACTACATGACATAGGTGATGTTGTACACGTACATTTTCATCTCACAGTTTCCTGCTATGTCCGATGTGATTGGCCATTTTCTACGCACAGGCGGAGCCAGTTGTGTCCTCTGTTCTGCAGTGTAAGTGTTGCACTGTGTCCCACATTGCCGTCCATGTGGATGTGCTGTGATTGCTATGTGTGTGTGCTGCATTGTGTGAGAGTCGCACCTGCTGCTGTGATTTTGCTGCCCCTTATACCTTGGAGGCGGTGTGCCTTTGGCTTTTGTGCTTTTGAGGTGCTGTGATGTTGGTGACTGGGGTCATTTGTGCTCCTGGACGGATTTTGTTCTCTTGTGCATTGTTTGTCTGCAGATGTATTGTTGACGTCAGTGGTTGTTTGTGCACGTGGATGTGTCAGGGTGTGACCTGCTCCTTCCGGATGTAGTCCACACTCAGCGACCTCAGTCTCGTGGTGTGCACAGTGTCATGGTGATTGTACTCCGGCCATGCTGCTCGTCATGTGGTGTCACTTGCATTGTCAGTGTGGCTCTCGCATACGCATCTTTGCTGTGTTTCGCACTGGTGCATGTGTGTGTAGTGGAATTAGTGTTGTGTGGGGTGGGACCCCTTTGGGCACATGGTGGACGGGGGTCTACTTGGTGTTTGTATGTGTGCTGCAGTGTGCCACGGGGATCAGGGACATGACCCAGGGTCGTTGTGGGTGTGCGGTGTGCTACACATTGTTGTGCATGTGTGCCATTGTGCCCATCCCCCAGTCCCTGTTAGTTACTCACCCTGTTGATGTTTTGTCAAGTCATGTCGAGCAGTGTCCGGACTCCCGACTCCTTGCACCGTCTCCACACTCATGACTGTGTCCACCATTTGCTCCAGCTCCTCCTGTGGTGCAGGACTTCCACCTCCATTCGCCGTTGCTGCCTTCCGGGTGGCAGCGGGTTTCTGCTTGGTTTGGCTTTTGCCTTCGTGCCAGCGCATCTTGGCCTCCTCGGCAGTCCGACTGCATTCACGATGGAATGCCATTTTTCCGTCTGTGTTGCCAATGACACGGTGGTGGAGACGGACAGTTGTTGTTAGTGCTCTGTCACCTCCATGACGACGGTCAGGTTGTCATGCGGACTGTACCCCGTCTTCCTCTTCCTCTTCTCCTTGGCCTTCCCCGACCCCGAGGTTCCATGCTGGTGGTCTGTGGGGCTTGTTGGGTTTGCGTTGACCTGGCCACTCATTCCGGGTGCGTCCATGTTGCTACGCATTTTATTTTGTTTATGGTGTTTTTTTCTTGTTCGGCTTTTATGGTGCATTTTCCCGCCAGGCGCGTGGGAATTGCAGGCCTGTCGCTGGTTATCAATGTTTTTTTTTTCGAGTTTGGCCTCATCGCAACTTTATTCGCGTTGGTGTTTTGCATTTTTTGGGCGTCGCGTTGTTTTTTACGAGGTCATTTGGTGTGTTATCGTGGGACTATCGCATGGTGCCGCCAGGTTGAGAATGCTACGTTAACACGGCGTTGTTTTCCCGCGATGAACTGCGATGTGGGAAGTTGCGTTAAGCTAAACTTGCGGTGGTTATCACACGTTCTTGAGAATATGCCCCTAGGTTTCTTCTACTTCCAGGATAGACCCTATCTTTAGCACTGCCCATCCTGAAGTATTGGCCTCTTCCCAAACAGCACAGAGGATATCTCAGTCGAGATTAGGGAACCATTTACCTAATGACACGATCCTCCCACATTCCAAGGACATGCCTTCACACCACAGCTGAGAAGAGCAGCTCAAAGAAAACCCCTTCAGTTAAAGTGAGCATACTGCCATTCTGCCCTCCAACCCCTAAAAGTACAGATTGGGGCAAACCAGCTATAAACATTATAAAAAAATTACCATCTCAATAAAGAACAGGGCCCAGCTCCCTCAGAGAAAGGACCCTCTAAAACTACAAGGACATGTTTGGGTCCATCAGTCTTTACAAACTAACCAGAAACAAGCCAAGAGAAGACTCATCATCGAGGACAAGGCTCACATTTACAGGGACATCTCCTTCCGGAATTGCCAGGACATGTCTAAGTCCCAAATTCAAGGACGGACGTTAACCTTCAGATTCACTTCAAGGACATAGCACCCCAAAAGAGCCCCTAAAATCATGGATCAGTGACCCAGCCATAATATCAGATATAGGGACAAGGGAGTAACGATTCAACCTTTACCCACTTCCCTGAGTACACATAAGATTTGAGTGCAAGCGCCGTTATATCCCAAAGGATAAAGATTGGAGGATTTCATGGATAGGGAGATGGGCGTTTCCCCAGACAGGCAAAGCCTTGACAGCTGATGAGCTATGTACACACTTCTGGTTTGGGAACAACACTTGTGGGGATATAATGACAGCCATTATAAAAGGTTGCTTCCCCATGCACTCAGTACCTGTCAATGCTTTGTGTCATTGCTTGTGTATGTTTCTGCCGTCTCACTATGCACCTAATTTTTGCTCCTTTATATTTGTTTTGTTTTCCCTCTATTGCGTCTCCCTCACCTTTTCTTTGATGTACCACATGATTGTGACTTTTTTGTGAGAGTTCAGTTTCACTTCTATTTGTTACCATCTACAACAAAGTTGCTTGTTGCCACATTTCTGCAGACACTGTAAAGGCTCCTGGTATTTTCGGCCTTCACCAGCAATTTGTCTTTTGTTGGAGACTGTGTAAGGACTTTCATTCCATATATTGAAATCTGTGAAAGTGGGTAGGAATGCACTGCTTGCATGTAACAGCGCCATTACCCCATAGCGTCTTGGTAGTTGTAGCTCAGTTTTTCACAAAAAGTTCATATTATTTTTCAGCTAATGCAGTCTTCCAAAATCGGATCTCTAGACACCAGTGTTTTAGGATTCCTCCCTCATCAGTAGAGAATATTTGCGGGTTGCTGGAAATGCTGCCAATGTTCTCAGGTATAATACCACTCCTAGTGTGCAGGCGTTCCAAAGCTCATCAGCACTGGGGGCGGCTCACGAGAGCCTTTTATCAGTGAAAGTGGGTAGCAAAGCACCGCTTGCATATAACACTGCCATTACCCCATAGCGTCTTGGTAGTTGTAGTTCAGTTTTTCACACAAAGTTCATATTATTTTTCAGGTAATGCCGTCTTTCGAAATCGTATCTCTAGACACCATTGTTTTGGGATTCGTCCCTCATCAGTAGAGAATATTTGCGGGTTGCTGGACATGCTGCCAATTTTCTCAGGTATAATCCCACCCATAGCATGCAGGCGTTCCAAATCTTGTCAGCTTGGGGGTGATTCACGAGATCCTTTTATCAGTGAAAGTGGGTAGGAACGCAGAAATATTATTATGCATTTGCTATTTCCAGTCTAAACAATTTTGGGGAAGGTGTTGGACACTGAAGATGTCAGATTTTCTGTTTGACACTTCAGTGTATCAAATATTTTAATGTAGTACATAAATTATATTTAACATTCATACTAACACATAATTAATTTACAGAAAATACAAAACACATTAGTACAATTTAAATATCTAATCTGAAAACATAACTTCAAATTATCTACCAAACAAAATATTTTAAAAAGTATGTTTAATTTTACAATGCACACTCTACATTTCAATTATTATATAAAAAAAGTAATTTCAAAATAAAAAATATTCCAAATGTCATTATAATATAATGTATTTTTTATACATTAAATATACTAATTGTATACATTATTTCAATTTTTTTAAATAATACAACTTCTATGTTAACATTACAAAATTCAACAGTATTGTAAAAACAATTCTAATACAAAAAATTAAAAAATCTAAATTTTATTTTAAGTTTAATATTATTTTCAAACAATATCAACCCTAATTCCAAATAAACTCCACCCAAGAAAATTAGTTTATAAATAAAATTATTAATCAAACAGACAAATAATCTATATAACAATCCAAAACAAGAAAATAATTATCAAAATAATCTATTAATTATTTTGAAAAATATTGTAAATTAAAAATTAATGTTTAACATTTTAACATAATGCAAATATGTTTAGTAGAACAAAACATAATTATATCAATATATAATAAATATTTAAAATTATAACAATTTGAACATTTTAAACTTACACATTTAATAAAATAATTCTTGCGCAATTTAATTTTTTTTTTAAATAATGTAAAAAATAGTTTTTCAATTATTTTAGTAAAATATTCAAATAATAAAAAGAATTATACACACAAACCTAAATTAAAAATCTTCACACTCTTTTCCCCTAAATCCAGCAGCCGACTACTAAAATTCTAAAAGTATAGATTTAACTATTAAAGAAAAATATGTACAACAAAATGAAATCACATAAAAATAACTTTTTATCATAAAAAAATAAAAAAATGTTTTCAATGAAATAGGCATAAAACAAATTATGAACATAGCACAAGTACCATACAAAATATATCTACAAACAATGTTATATACAACAATATTTTTGTTAACAATGTATTTTACAACGATATGAAAAACAACACTTAAAACGATATGCATACCTTTGATATTTAGGTCGACGATATTTTATACATCTTGATATTCCTGCTGTGATATTTCTGTAGCACAATATTCATTTTCCGATATTTTGACCAAACACCAGGCCATTGTTTACTAATTAGTACAGTTGAGTCATCCGATAATGTTCTAGCCATATGTTTAACTGAATGTACCCGGGAGAAGGCGTTTCTTGTGGTCATGCAGAAGTCCAGTCTAGACCATATGTTATGCACATATGATGTCTAGGTGCCCTCTTTCCTCTCAGTATACCTTTCCTTCCAGACATTTGTGAGGTTGTGTTCTTATATCAACATTTTTTGTGCTGTCACAGCTGCACACAGCGTTTGATTTCTCATATCTGACCAATCAAAGGAGTAATTGAGTGTTACATTAAAATCATCCTTTCTCCATAACACTGTTTAGGGGGACAGCCACAGCAACCTACTCCAGAGAACATAGTAGAAATCTGGATCATTCACATTGGGCTCATAGTCATTAATTAGCGTCTCTTGTGCCCCATATAGTAGGCCTTGCTTTATCATAAATCTACCCTTGTCATCAGCAATCCAGTGAACGGGATCCCCTTTTTTATCAGGATTAATACTCCTGTTGCATATTTAGAATATGATGGTGCAAACCTGTGGAAAGCCCAGGATTTTACTATCTACTGGTGCATACCTCTGATAAAGAAATACAGTGGTCCCTCAAGGGGAAGTGTGAACCTCTACTTCCCTGGATCTTCAACATTGGGCCCATATTCCTTAATTAGCATCCCTTGTGCCCCATGTAGTAGGCCTTGCACTATCATGAATCTACCCTTGTTATCTGCAATCCAGTGAACGGGATCCACTTTTTGATCGGGATTCATTTTTCTCTTGCATTTTATTATCATTTCTTCCGCATAATGATTCTGTCAATGTTGTTTTTCAGCAGCCTCACACAAGTGCACCCAGCTTGCCTCTGTGGCACACCCCACCAGCCAATATCCCTGTTGCCTTTTTCCCACCTAGGTTGCCCACATCATAAACAAACATCTTCAGAATCCCAAATTTTGGACCTGTTACAGAATGGTTTTCTCCCTCATCATTACACGACATCGATACTGCTTGCAGTTATGGATGACCTCAAATTGGATCACAGCAAGGGCAAACTATTGCCCTGGTGTTTTTGGATATGTCAGCTGCATTTAACATTGTAAACCTGCTAGACTGTGTCAAGGCAGCTGGCTTATGGGACTCAGCACTGCAGGTTCTGAAATCGTTCCTATCAGGCCACTTGTTTGCAATACATTTGTCATCCATTTTTACCAGGAGTGTCCCCATTCGTTGTGGACTACATCTTTTGAATATATTTATGTTCTAACCTTGGTTATGTAGCTGGCTTTTAAAAGCTTTAAGCTGTATATAAAGGACTCCCAGATTCTATTGGGTCTCGAAGATAATTTATCTTTTCAACTCACATTTCAGAATGTGATGTGCTGTAGCTGGAATTGGATAGGCAATAACCAACTTAAATTGAATACGGACAAGATCGAGCTTATTGTCGTCAATAACAGAATGATCTCCAGAAGGATTTGTCCTGCCTTCTGAAATGAAACCTACCCCTACAGCATCGGCTAAAAGTATTGGAGTGATCATTGATAGCAACTTACTCTGACACCTCAGATCTCTTTGGTAGCCTCAAAGTGTATTTTTCTGCTTAGGCATATCAGAACAACAACGCTGTTCTTATCACGGAATGGCTTAAAAGCTTCAGTTGTGTCCTTGATTGACTCCGGACTCATTCAACTAGGGATTATCAAATTCTTTCCTCCAGAGACTGCATGCACTCTAAAATGTCATGGCCCGGTTAATTACCAATGCGTCCAAGAGATGTCACAATATATCTTTGCTAAAACATCTGCATTGGCTGCCTGGAAAATATAGAATTCTGTTAAAAAAAAAACTTTGTACTGCCTTTAAAGACCTCCACGAACTTTCCGCTTCCTCCATCAGAAAGCAAGTTATCAGGTATATCCTCACTTGTTCTTTAAGTGCTCCTTTTTCCCCACCTTCTTGCAGTACCCACATTTGCCAAACAAAGAGATGGGGCTTCAGTTTCCTCATTTGTGGTCCCATACT
The DNA here is from genome assembly GCA_963921515.1 of Calotriton arnoldi. NCBI lineage: Eukaryota > Metazoa > Chordata > Amphibia > Caudata > Salamandridae > Calotriton > Calotriton arnoldi. The sequence goes on along the minus strand of CAWUFW010002528.1, from coordinate 1,490,430 downwards.
GTAGAACTCCCTCTCTCTCTGACTGCCTGCTAAGAATGATTTGCTCTGTATCATACAATCCCTAGAGACCTGGCCCTTCAAACAAGTATTTGCTTATTTATTGCAGTTATCTCTGTTTAGAAAGTGCCAAGAGACCAATGGTGTACGAGTGCTCTAAAAGTTCCATATTACAATTGCAAGCGGAGAATCTTTGAATCCCCGATATACAAAAGAATAGGACAAACATTTATTCCAAGTGGGAATTTGAATTTACAGTGTAAAATCACAGAACAGTCACACCATTGATACCTATCATTTTTACTCACTCACTTTTGTGTACTATTCAATCAGTTACGTGTTTTATGCGGTCAGCAACTTATGTCCGCTAAAACCAAAATGACTCAGAATGTACATGATCATAAAAGATGAATGTATTCAGAATGCAGATGAGTTAAGCATTTGTTTAAAAGTTTGAACATTATGATACCATGACAATTTACAGTCGTCCTGTTTCCTTTTATATTTTAAAAGCAACACTTCAATGACTGGAAGAAAGTTCAATGAATTGATCTCCTTTCCCAGTCAATTAGATACAGTATGCCCTGTATTTTAAATGTCAAATATGATTTAAATGATTTGTGGGAACCACTTTTTTGTTTCTCTAGATGGGATTGCCATCAAAGTCTTAATCTTTAGTAAGTCCCAAGATTGGACTCAATGTGTTAATGGCTCTTTAAGTAAAATCTTTGTATTGGTCCAAGCTGCAACTAAATAAGAGGCTTTCCTCACCCCCTCTAAGTAGCTGTTCTGAACACAAAACACACAAAGGTGGGAGCTGGTAAATTTGTCTCAGTCTCGGCAAATTGCCCCTGGGACAAAATCAACACATTTCACTTAAGCGGGAGCAGATCCTGGAGCTGGCTCAATAACAGCTACTGGTCACATAGTTGAAAGCCCCTTAACATTGGTCCTCTGGGAATTAGAGAAGGCCTTCTTTTCGGTCAACTGAGAATTTTTTCCTCACGTCATGAATACCTTTGTTCACATCCTGTATTCAGCCATGTGGGCCAGAGTGAGGGTGAATGGAGCACTATCTGGCCCATTTACTATTGAGCGGTGCACTAGGTAGGGATGTTGCCACTCTCCCTTGCTATTCACCTTGCTAACAGACCCATTAGCAGAATGGAATCATAGGGATACCCTGTTCAGGGGTTTCAGGTGCAGAGGAGGAATAGAGGACTGCATAAAACTGTATGTGAATGATGTTTGCTCTACTTCTGAGACCCTGTAATGACAGGAGATCAAATGATAAAAATACTAATTTCTTCCGTATGGCATCTGGCCTTATAGTCAATTGATCTAAATCTATAGCAGTGCTGATCAACAGAGAGATTGGGTCCTGGGGTCATTTGTCACAGTTGCAACTTTACTGAGACAGGTCCAAGTATCTGAAAATGTATATCTCTCTAGACCCACAAAAGAACTGAGACAATAACATAACTCCAGCACTTGACAGAACAGATCGAGACTTAATGAGAAGGGACTTCCTACCACTTTCTATTCTATGTCAGAGAGCTCTTCCTCTGTGGCTGCACACCTTTCAAAAGGTCCTCCTTGAGATACTATTTTTCAACCTTTGGGAGACTACAAGCTTCCTACAGGTCCAAGGTTGACAAACAGCCTAGTTTGTCCTTAACTACCTATACATTACACACATTTGACAGAGGAATTGAGGCAATGAACATCTTGTACCATTGGGTGGCAAGTACAATAACAATCAATGCCTGGCTCTTTGGGTCCAAGAATAGCCTGACCTCCTACTAAGATCACAAAATCTACTCTATGGGCTGGGAGAAATGATTTGCAACAAATCACATTCAAAACGCCCATACAGGAGACACCAATGTGTCATACGGGTCTCAAAACTAGTGAATATCTGGTCAGGGACACATATGAAGTCATATGAAGTACTCAGGGAGGAATTGACACTGCATAATTCAGAGCTCTTTAAATTCTGCACCCAAGAAGTCCCTTTGAGGAATTTTCTTGAAGTACCTATTCATGTTTAAGATATGTAAAGGTTTGACTTGCTCCAATGCACATCGTCCTAATGTGCATTGTGTATTAACATGCTACATACACTAACAAAACTTTTTGTAAAAAAAAAAAAAACAAGAAAAGTCAGCTTCTGGATTCAGGATCTAGGTGGACATCCTTTTCCATCACTGTTTTAGCATTGAAAGTACGGCCTCAAAAATCTCAGTGCTGGTAGCTAAAAAGACAGTACTGGCTGGAGGTGACGCGGACAAACCAAGCAAGGCTCAAGTCTGGCTTGCCCAGAATATCCGATAGAGACTTCTAGTCACAGATTCCTTACCTTTGAATTATCCCCAGGTGTCAGACTGCATCTGGATATTTTCGAGCAGTACTCATGCACACCGGTAGGTGTAATGGTTTGGCTACGCATCGGCGTCCTCCAAGATGGTAGTAAGATACGTGGTACGTATATAGGAGAGGTGTGGTGCAGCGGCCAGGGCAGCTGACTTCGGAGCACAGGGTTCACGGTTCGATCTCCGGCGGCAGCTCAGCACCATGTGACTCTGGGCAATAGCTCACTTAATTTCCACTCCGGCCCCCAGCGCCATGAGACCCGTAAGGGTGAGTAGCTGTGCTATATAAAAACGTACTTACTTACACCCCTCAGCAAGCTGGTTTTAGTTCTTTCCTTTCTGCACCAGATAGCACAGTTCCATGAAGAACTTCCTCTCAGTCACTTCTTGACTGTTTTTTTCTTACCTTTTGCTGAACATTTGTAGGGAAAATTCTTAACCTGGTGTGACAGGATGCCCAAAACTGGCTGGTTTCAAACCATGTGGCGCATGTCACAAACAGATTTCTGTGACAGAATCCTACTTGGTCTGTCTATGGTGCTTCGAGAAAGACCATGACTCAAAGGCCTTCGAGGATTGCTGCGCCATGCACTTGAAGGTGCTTAGAGAGCGCTCCCTCAAGCTAGTCACCATACGATGTAGGACTACCCCGTGACAAGATCCCTGTCGCATGGAAGGTGCCCCTGCCAGCGAGACTGAAACCTTCTGCAAAGCCTGCCCCCATGCCAACACCCCCAGTGCTGTCAGCACCCATCGACGATGTCATCCCCATTGTTCTCAACTCCAATACGGAGCGGGACTGACATCACACGACCCCGATTCCGGTGCCATCCGGAGCCATGCCTTCCCGGTCAGAGCCGGGTCCTTAGGTCTTTTAAAAGGCCATAGATAAAAGATAAATGGGCGGGGTATGGCAACGCTGATGAACATCCCCACCCATTGGTTGATACAAAGGACACCTGGTATGAGGATCTGGCAAATGGCAGTGGGTTAGACACCTCACCTGGCACTGGCTTGGTCTTCCATCCTACTGTTGCTACAGAGGAGGGAGACTCTTTCACTGTGGTCTTGTGTAGGGTGGCTGAGGTCTTGCCCTTTAGCTGCCCTCAGTGGCAGTCAAGACTAACGTCTTGATAGAGGAGCTTTAACCAGGGCTGCTCCTTCCGAGCCTTTCATGAAGCCCTCACCAAAATAAAAATAAAACATGCACAATGTGTAACATAACTAGGAAAATATTTTCAGAATACAGTATAAAAACTGCATGAGACAGCTTATTTTCTGGGTTGATGATATACCTTGAATTGGAAAAGGGGTTTCCGGTATAAAGTGAGCTGTTGAGGCATTATTTTCCTGACTTGTCATATGGGCTAGTTTAACCAAACACCTTGGGCACTTATCACTTATTCTCTCTTCAAACTACACTCATCTTTCAGCTGCAAACCAGTATCCAATGCTTGAATAGAATGTGAATCTAATTGGGTACTCATTCATGGGAACTAGTTAGTTGTTCAACCAGGTTATAGGGCGCTGAGTGAAGGAAGGGGAGTTCACAAAAAATGTTGGAGCAAAATTCAACTGTCTCAAGTGTACTGCCTTCATTCCTGAAGCCGGAGGATGCAGACTCACACGATGTGTGGGAGGGTGGACACTGGGCTACCCTTCGATTTTCTATGAGGACCTTTTACCATGGGGTTGCTTTTCCTAGACACTACCATTTGATGGTCAATATGGGAGAGGTAGTTAGTTGAGAGATTCTTTTGTTAATGGCAAGGAAGTTTCAAGGCAGGGCCTGCCCTTTTGTATGTCCTTATTGCTAATTCAGGGAGGTGGATAATGTATTACAGCCAGGAGTCTTCACGCTTCACTGTGACAATGTTTTAGATACTCCTGCTTTGAGCCAGCATCATCACTACTTTTTGTGAGAGATATTACCTTTAACAAACGCTATGAGCTATCTGCAAATTTGCCTGCACTACGGCCAAAGAAAACATGAGAAAAGGAACACCTCAAACCAGTCCCAGAACATTAGGTAGTAGATCCACATCCTGTCTGGTAAAGGAGTATAATGATGGGGTCCAAACCACTTTTTTGCTGTTCTCAGCATCTCTTGACCATGAAAGAGAATGTTCTGCAGAGTATTCCTAGAGCTGCTGTGATCCAGGGCTGGTGTCTGCATGACAGTCAGTCTTGCAGAGGTGAGTGTGTATCATAAGAAGTCTTTGCAACTTGCTGAAGAAAGCTGTGGAGTTGCCTAGCACCAAGAAGACTGTATGTCTGCTCAGAGAGGGAAGGAGAGAGGCTGGCCATACTGGAGGGGAGCCTGTCCAGGAGGAGAAGACCAGCTATGTTCCTGGCTGTGAAGTGACCAAAAGAGGCTGAATGACACTGGAAGTCATGCCTGTGCTGTCTGAAGTTGTGTGAGGTCACACGGTTTCTATGTGCGATTCATGTGTTGAATTGCATCAACAAACTACAAGTCAGTCAAAAGTATGCCATCTAGAAGTCTTGCAGTGTGCCTGAGACACTTGTTTTAGCACTGCCCGATTTGTAGTATATCTGCAAGAGCCATCGTCACTGCCAAAGTGGTACATGGAGTCTGCAACTGCCAAAGATGGATATACACCAACCAGGCTTATCTTGCTGGTTATCCAAGTGGTCCAAAGGAGGTCTGAGTCTGCCACCCACGGTCCAGCAATGTGGAATAGGATGCCACCAGTGTGATCTTGACAAATGCATCATCCAGCATTGCACTAAACTGCATCTTCACTAAGCTGGAGACATGAGGCCCGAGACCAAAATACTTGGACTGTGACTTGAACACTCAAAGAGAAATCTGCTGTTAGGAAGTTAACATTAGTCCGTGGGAATTCTTTGGCTCAAAAACTGATTAAACTGTCCTAAGGATTACTTGATGTGTGTGTAAAACTTTGCCTATGACTGTATCTCTGAAAAGTCTCCATGGATATTGGGCAGGACCTTACAACTGAAATAGGGGACAGTAAGTGGTATGGTGATTCACTGGAGGCCGTAGGTGGGATCGTTGTACCCCATAGCTGAACCACTATCAAACTGTGTAGTACAACTATATTACTTTCTGTTTACTATCATAGGCATTGGGCTGGACAGTGAATTAATGTGTCTGTGGTTTGAGAGGCAAACTGTTAGAGTATGCCAAAGCACTCACCTGAAAACCAGGAACGTCTGCAGGGGCGATGATTGTTCTCCAACCCTTCCAGAACACCCCTCAGCGCTGCTGATTATAACAGAAGCCCTGACAGATGTTCCGATTGGGTAGGGGATTGGACAGAGAAAGAGAAACAAGAAAACAGGGTCTGCACAGCTCCTTCATCTGGACCAGCCACCGTTGCCCGGAACTTGCAAGTTTGTCTCTAAAACAACAACAAGGAAAAAATGTAATCACTACTCTCCCTAACCTGTCAAATAATATGTAGATTTACATAACATCAAACAAATACCTCTATATTGGGACTTGGTACGGCGTGAATGATCGCGTTTCTTTGGTCACTTTCTCAGGAATACTAAACTAAGAATAAACACAGATTAGAGTGCTACCTGAATGGTAAAATTGTTAGAGGTAAACGCTTGTCTTATGATCAGCTCACCTTGTGACTATCCTTTACTCCTGGACTTATATTCTTGTGAGAGTAAATGAGTCAATGGCCTATCTTGCAATGTGACAAAGTCTCTGGGTACCACTGAACTATTTGAGAATAGGGCGCAATCTCAGAGCGTCAATAAAATAGCAGGGCGCCAATAAGTAGTCTCTTAATTCTACACAACTAACATTTACACCACACTTGTATCACTTAAGAAAAGGAATATCACATAAATGCTGTGAATATCTTATAACAAATGTTTCACGTAACACTTAGCAAATACTGTTGTTGAGAGCTTGAATGAAATCACAAACAGTGACCAAGCAATGTTTTACATCAAAGTGCACTTTTAAAAATTAAATGTCAAAAATAGTCTTTCAAAGTTCAAAACAAATACTATGCCCAAGTTCAAAACAAATACTATGTCCCAAAAAGTCAAGAACGATAAAGACAGCTGAAATCACTTAGCTGTCTCCATCGTGTTCAGGATCTTTCAATGAGTCAGCAGGAGCCAACAATCCACGCTCTGAAACCGGCTCAGCTGTTTCAGGAATCCATAAGATGCTCAGCGCGATGCTCGTGTCCACAGAGAAGTCGAGGGAACAAAGCCAAGCACCGTGGAAATGAAGAGCAGCTATTTATAGCTGACTGGGCGTTGACGCGCTGCATGGTGCCAGCACGTGTAAACGCTCACAGCGGTTCATGAATAATGTATGAACACGCCGAGCAGAGTTCTGGAAACAATCGGGCACTATTCAGAATATGTAGATGAGCCACACAATTGCTTCAGCACAAGGAAAAAACTAAGCATTGGCACAACCAAAGATAAAAATATGATTATGGGGAATGAATTGGGACATGATGTAGAAAACATGATTACAGGGAGATGGGGGAATGAATAGAAGCATGGTTTAGACTTTTACCATGAGAATGGCGACAAATAGTGCATGCCACATTGACAGTAGAACAGTTCCTGACACAAACGTCCCCAACCTAAGGGGGTTTGAACGAAATATTAAATTTAAAATATCGGAAAACAGAAATATCAGAAAAAAATATTGTGATGCAGAAAAATTGTGGTATAGAATATCGTTGCCCAGAATATTGTTGTTTTAGTAAATAATATTGTTTTCAAGAATATCGTTGTTTTTAATATAATTTCAGTAATATTGTTTTTAAATTTTTTTAGAGGCTTTAAGGTAGGTTATCTCTTACTTTTAGCTGTTAATATTGTTGGTATAATTATTATACATTTTGTAAAATGTAGTTTGTACTTTTAAGTAATTTAGCATTTGCTTTTGTAAATAATGCTGTTACTTATTTATAGTGTCTTAGTGGGTTACCAGGTTCGTAGGGGGATAGGGTGGAAAGTTATATAAATTAGAGATATTTTGAATTTGTAAATTATTTATTATGAATTTTGTATTGATTCATAATTATGTAATTTCTTTAATGTTATATTACATTTTGAATTTAAAATAAATAAATAGTTTCATTTTAGATTTATTATTAGTAATACTAAGTTATATTTTAGTAGCATATTGTTGAGTTTGTAGAGGCATAGGGTGGAAATTTAATTAAGTTATAAAGAAACTAAACAGTTTTGTTAATTAATCATTTAATTAATTATGTAAATAGTTTGGCACTGATTCATTTAAGTTATATTTTAGTTATGTTTGCTGGGTTTTTAAGGGAATAGTTTTGGAAATTGAATAAAATTAAATGTATTTTAATGTAATACTTTTTGTTAAAATTGTTAATGTGATTATTAATTATGAAAATTACTTAATTTATTAATTATTGTGTACTTGTAATGTTTTATTTTTATATGTATTTTAGATTTTATCTGTTTATTAAGCATGTATGTTTTAATGCTGTTTCATAATGTAGGTAAGTAGGTGGTGAAAAAAACATATATATTATGTATATGTCATTTATGAATTGGTAATAAATTATGTATAATGTTAGTATAATATTTTTCAAAAACAATTTATTTATGTAATGGTAAGTGTTTGTCAAATTTTTTTTGTGATGGGTTACCTAAATTTAATGTGTTTGGGTGAATTCTTTGAAATTAGATAATTAAGAAATGATTTCATAATCTTTAATTTTTCTTGTTGCTAGGGAAGTTGATATTATGTGTAATTTAATTTTTTCTTTCTTTTTTAACGCATATGTTAACATTTGTTTTTAGCATTGATCGTAAATATATATATATATATATATATATATATATATATATATATATATATATATATATTCACTGAAAAAACCATAGGTTTCAGGGACGTTATAGTTACAAATTAGCATTTAAAAAACCTTTGAAATTCACTGAAAAAACCATAGGTTTTAGGGACAGTTATAGTTAGTTGGACATTGCACTCGTACAAAACCCGTGAAATTCCCCGTTATAGTTAGTCCAGCTAACTATAACTCGCGCCCCGCAATGCACTGCTGATGACGTCACATATTACATCACTCATGACATGGTCAGTGACATCACTGATGACATCACTGATGACATCTCAAATGACATCACTGATGACATCACTGATGACATCATCCAGTGACTGTGTGTTTCTGTAAAGTTTATATATTTTTAATATATATAGGAAAAGACGTATTGAAGAATGAGTGGGTGTGTAAGTGTCTGTATGGATGATTTAGTAGGTGCGTGACTGACTCTATAAGTGAGTGATTTAACGTATCTTACTGAATGCATGGGTTAGTGACTAAACTGGGTGAATGTCTGTATCCATCTGTCTGTTGCTGTGTAAGTGGCTGCATGTGTTTGTGAATAGCTACATGAGTGTCTATATGAGTTATTGAATGCTTGTCTGAGTATCTGTATGGGTGCCTGAGTGTTTGTGTGGGAGGGGTGTGTGCAACTCTGTGCATAGATGTGTGAGTGGGTGATTCACTGGGTGGATGGTTTCAAGAGTGCAACTGTGATAGACTGTATGGGTGGGTAAGTGTGTGTAAGAGTGTGTTAGTGAGTGAATGTATGTCTCAGTGGTACATGTGTGAGTAACTACATATGTGAAAGGCAGTATATATGTGTGTTGGAGTATATAAATAGCTATAAGCGAGAGTGAGTGATTGTGATAGTGGCTGTATGGATGAGTGTGTGCTTGTATCAGTGATTGTATAAGAGCGTAAGAATGTGCTACTATTTGTATCAGTAAGTGAGCTGGTGTATGTATAACTGTATAGGTGAGTAAATGGTAGTGTGTTTAATTATTTGCATGACTGACTAGGTGTGTGAGTACCTCTATGGATGAGTGGCGGTGTTTGAGTGTCTATATAGGAGTATGAGTGCATATGATAGTCCTGTACTGAGTGACCGTAAGTATGAGTGACTGTACGGGTGAGTGTGTGGATGTGTGCGTAGACCTAAGAATCAGTGAGTGGGTATGTAGTTATTGGTGTTGGAGTGTCTATGGTTTTGCGAATGGCAGTCTGTAATTTAGAGTCGGTGTATCAAAGGTTATATTAGGGTGTGAGGAGGTGCATCAGATTATCACGTGGATGATGTCATCAGTGATGTCATTTGAGATGTCATCAGTGATGTCATCAGTGATGTCACTGACCATGTCATGAGTGATGTAATATGTGACGTCATCAGCAGTGCATTGCGGGGCGCGAGTTATAGTTAGCTGGACTAACTATAACGGGGAATTTCACGGGTTTTGTACGAGTGCAATGTCCAACTAACTATAACTGTCCCTAAAACCTATGGTTTTTTCAGTGAATTTCAAAGGTTTTTTAAATGCTAATTTGTAACTATAACATGTCTGAAACCTACAGTTTTTTCAGTGAATTTCAAAGGTTTTGTAAATGACAATTTTTAAATGTATTAATTGTTATATACATTTTTTTCATACTGATTTCCAAATTTTTTAGAAACAATTTTTTTTTACATATTTTATTTTTTAAATTACATTGTAATTACATTATACATTACATTACAAAAAATACTTTCTCAGAATGAATTACTTTAGTTTAATTACTTTGCACATAGGCAATAGACTTAAGTACAGTAGTTACAGTTGTTGCAATGGGCAACACATTTTCAAACACAATGCAACATTCAGCTCAATGTGAATTTCTAGTTAAATGCAATTAGTTACTTTATGGATTACTTTTCTAACCACATTACTGGATCCTAGATTCAGTGCTGGGACATCTCCTGTAAACAGTTGAGTAAAAGCGTTTTGGTTACAGTCGTGATTTTTAAGGAATATTATTGTACTTTAAAAGTTCACACTTAGAAACTTTTTCTCATAGAATCACCAATGTTATCCTATGGAAGGAAATTCACTTAGAAGTTAAAAAATGTTATCGTTACTTTTTCTTACTCAGTGTTGGATCCTGGATCCAGCACTGGTGCATCTCCTGTAAACAGTTGAAAGAATGCGTTTAAGTCATACAGGCGATTTTTTAGGAATATTTGTAGTTTGTGAAAATCGACACTTTGAAACTTTTCTGCTGAAAACCAGACAATGGATTCCTATGGAAGGAAATTCAAGTTACCGGTAAGTACGGTTAAAATTACTTTTCAGGACCAGTACTGGGCTGAAAGATGCAGCACTGAGGTCTCTCCTGATAACAGGTGAATAAATCGGAATTCGTATTTCGGCTGATTTTAGAGGAATATTTTAAAGTTCCAAAACTCCACACTTAGAAGAATTTCCAAGTGAAACCAGTCAATGTTAGCCTATGGAAGGAAATTCAAGTTACTGGTAAGTACGGTTAAAATTACTTTTCAGGACCAGTACTGGGCTGAAAGATGCAGCACTGAGGTCTCTCCTGATAACAGGTGAGTAAATCAGAATTCGGATTTCGGCTGATTTTAGAGGAATATTTGTATGTTTCAAAAATCAACACTTAGAAACTTTTTCAGCAAAAAGCAGGCAATGATATCCTATGGAAGGAAATTCAAGTTACTGGTAAGTACGGTTAAAATTACTTTTGAGGATCAGTACTGGGCTGAAAGATGTAGCACTGAGGTCTCTCCTGATAACAGGTGAGTAAATCGGAATTCGTATTTCGGCTGATTTTAGAGGAATATTTTAAAGTTCCAAAACTCCACACTTAGAAGAATTTCCAAGTGAAACCAGTCAATGTTAGCCTATGAAGGAAATTCAAGTTACCGGTAAGTACGGTTAAAATTACTTTTGAGGATCAGTACTGGGCTGAAAGATGCAGCACTGAGGTCTCTCCTGATAACAGGTGAGTAAATCAGAATTCGTATTTCGGCTGATTTTAGAGGAATATTTTAAAGTTCCAAAACTCCACACTTAGAAGAATTTCCAAGTGAAACCAGTCAATGTTAGCCTATGAAGGAAATTCAAGTTACCGGTAAGTACGGTTAAAATTACTTTTGAGGATCAGTACTGGGCTGAAAGATGCAGCACTGAGGTCTCTCCTGATAACAGGTGAGTAAATCGGAATTCGTATTTCGGCTGATTTTAGAGGAATATTTGCACAATGGTGAAGGGAGGGGGCGGGGCCTGAGGTGACATCTGTGCAAACGCGCCCCGTGGCGCGTTTTAAGTTGGGGGATTAAGTCCCCTTGAATCATGAGGGTCCCTACGGGCCAACTAGCCCACCAGGAACCTCCAGTATGCGCCAGGGGCTGCGTTGCAGAGACATTTACAGAGGCCACACCCTTTTACACCTCTCTGCAACGCAGCTCTGTGGCGCTTTCTGGACGTACCTGTTGGGCTAGTTGGCCCCCAGGGACCCTCAGGATTGAAGAGGATTTAATTCCCCATCTTAAAACGCGCCACGGGCCTGTTTGCACACATGTCACCTGAAGCCCCGCCCCCTCCCTTCACCACTGTGCAAACGCGCCCCGTGGCGCGTTTTAAGTTGGGGGATTAACTCCCCTTGAATCCTGAGGGTCCCTGGGGTGCAACTAGCCCACCATATACCTCCAAAGCGCCATAGAGCTGCGTTGCAGAGAGGTGTAAAAGGGGCGTGGCCTCTGTACACCTCTCTGCAAGGCAGCCCCTGGCGCATACTGGAGGTTCCTGGTGGGCTAGTTGGCCCCCAGGGACCCCCAGTATTCAAGGGGAATTCGTTCCCCTCTGCAAACGCGCCAGGGCGCGTTTGCAGAGTGGTGAAGGAAGGGGCGGGGCCTACGGGCCCGATCGTTTCCCCCCGAAGGGGGGCTGTGTGGCCCCCTTCCTTTTTCATATTTTTAGGCCCTGGGGACCCCATCCCCCAGGGCCTTTCCCCTACTCTTTAAATTAAAATAAAAAAAAAAAACGGGAAGGGGGCCGCGTGGCCCCCTTCCCTGGGCCTGTATTGGCCCAGGGGACCCCATCCCCCGGGGCATGGCCTCTTTTTTTTTTTTTTGGAGGGGGCTGCGTGGCCCCCTCCTCAGGCCATTTAAGGCCCCGGGGACCCCATCCCCCGGGGCCGGCCTTGCACTTTTTTTTTTATTTTTGTTACTTTGGGGAGGGGGGCTGCGTGGCCCCCTCCGTGGCCTCTTATGGCCCCGGGGACCCCATCCCCGGGGCCTGGCCTCTCGTTGGGGACTGTGGGGGTCCCCAAACCCCCACAGTCCCGCCGGCTCCCCGTGTCCTACGGGAGCCGGCATTGCTTTTACACATGGGGAGCAGCTAACATGCTGCTCCGCATGTGGAAAGCAATCGGCTTTGGATATTGGAAGAGAGAGCAGGTTTCCTGCTCTCTCTTCCAATATCCAAAGCAAGTTTGCAATGACAGGACGGTCGCCAGTAGATAGTTATAGTTAGGACCTATTTTCCATAGGAAATTCACAACATTCTATTTCCAATAACTTTGGCGCCGGTCGACGAATCTTCGCGAAATTTTCAAAACTTATGGCCCGCTCCGGTCCGCTCTTATCCTGAAAGTCTTGGGGTGATTCATCAAGTGGGGGCCGAGAAAAAAGGGGGGTCCCAAAACATGTTTTCCCCATGCAATTTTCCATAGGAAACTTTAGACACGGCTACAGCCCGAACTGCTGAACGGAATTACATCAAATTTGGCAAAGAGGTAGTTCTTGGTTCAGAAAGAACCCTTTTTGTTAAATGGTGTAAATCCGTTCAGTAGTTACTGAGAAAATCAAAAGTAAAATCACATATATATCTGGGCGGAGCCTAACCACACATGTCATTGTGAGATCTGATTGGCTGTCAGCACTTCATCCTGGAATTGCTGGCAGCCATCTTGGGACCAATATACATCATAGTACCCCATTGAAATTCATTGTAGTGAATCAAAGATTTTGAGGGTTACCAAAAGGAGAACTATAAAGGGTGATAACAGACTTTAGTTACATTAGAATTCATTTGTTGATGGTACCATACTAATTTCAGGAATTGTGGTGTGTTCTAAGATGATTTTACCCTGTGAAAAACCATCTGCTGGGATATCATGAATCATGTTTGAGAGAAAACTATTTTCACATGCTTGTCCCATAGAGTTTTGGAAGGTGCTCCAGAAGCTAAAATGAGAGCATATTTTCTGTAAATTCACATTCTTTCTCAGTCATGTGAGAATGAAGTCTGACATTCTCAGTAAAACATGTACATCCAACAAGGGCAGAGACTGTCAGTTGATTCCTTTGTGTTCTACTGCAGCTTCCCAGAGTGTTCTAAAGAACAACTAGAGTGCTAACAGCCTTACTTATGACAAAATTATGGCACACCTGAAGCCATCTTGATTGGAATAAACTGGTAACTCTTAAAACATTTAATTTAAAAAGGAACAAAATGAGGGGGTTCATTTTGTCATAGAAATTATGGTTAGTGCTGTAGAAAGAAAAATTAGGACATGTTTCAAGTGTAATCTCAAATATCTTCCTGTTATATTTCAACAGGAGCAGCCTGTCAGTTGATGCCTTTGTGTTCTACTGCAGCTTCCCAGAGTGTTCTAAAGAACAACTAGAGTGCTAACAGCCTTACTTATGACAACATTATGGCACACCTGAAGCCATCTTGATTGGAATAAACTGGTAACTCTTAAAACATTTAATTTAAAAAGGAACAAAATGAGGGGGTTCATTTTGTCATAGAAATTATGGTTAGTGCTGTAGAAAGAAAAATTAGGACATGTTTCAAGTGTGATCTCAAATATCTTCCTGTTATATTTCAACAGGAGCAGCCTGTCAGTTGATGCCTTTGTGTTCTACTGCAGCTTCCCAGAGTGTTCTAAAGAACAACTAGAGAGCTAACAGTCTTACTTATGACACAATTATGGCACACCTGAAGCCATCTTGATTGGAATAAACTGGTAACACTTAAAACATTTAATTTAAAAGGAACAAAATGAGGGGGTTCATTTTGCCATAGAAATGAACAACATTCCCAGCACGACCCCTACACTACACAAGCACCACTGCACTACCATAAACCCTAAAACACTACCCCCAGCACGACCCCCTTCACTACCTAAACACAACTGCACTACCCTAAACCCTAAAACACTACCTCCAGCACGACCCCCTATACTACACAAACACCACTGCACTAACATAAACCCTAAAACACTACCCCCAGCACGACCCCCTACACTACCCAAACACCACTGCACTACCCTAAACCATAAAACACTACCCCCAGCACGACCCCCTACACTACCCAAACACCACTGCCATACCCTAAACCCTAAAACACTATCCCCAGCATGAACCCCTACACTACCCAAACACCACTGCACTACCCTAAACCCTAAAACACTACCCCCAGCACTACACCCTACACTACACAAACACCACTGCACTACCCTAAACCCTAAAACACTACCCCAGCACGACTCCCTACACTACCCAAACACGACTGCACTACCCTAAACCCTAAATCTACCCCCAGCACAACCCCCTACACTACCCAAACACCACTGCATTACCCTAAACCATAAAACACTACCCCCAGCATGACCCCCTACACTACACAAACACCACTGCACTACCCTAAACACTAAAACACTACCACCAGCATGACCCCCTACACTACACAAACACCACTGCACTACCCTAAACCCTAAAACACTAGAACCCAGCACGACCCCCTACAGTACACCAACACCACTGCACTACCCTAATCCCTAAAACACTACCCCCTACACTACACAAACACCACTGCACTACCCTAAACCCTAAAAGACTACCCCAGCACGACCCCTACACTACACAAACACCACTGCACTACCGTAAACCCAAAACACTACCCCAGCACTACCCCCTATACTACCCAAACACCACTGCACTACCCTAAACCCTAAAACACTACCCCCAGCATGACCCCCTACACTACACAAACACCACTGCACTACCCTAAACCCTAAAACACTACCCCCAGCACAACCCCCTACACTACCCAAACACCACTGCACTACCCTAAACCCTAAAACACTAACCCCAGCACGACTCCCTACACTACACAAACACCACTGGACTACCCTAAACCCTAAAACACTACCCCCAGCATGACTCCCTACACTACCCAAACACCACTGCACTACACTAAACCCTAAATCTACCCCCAGCATGACCTCCCACACTACACAAACACCACTGCACTACCCTAGCCCCTAAACACTACCCCCAGCACGACCCCCTACACTACCCAAACACCACTGCACTACCCTAAACCCTAAAACACGACCCCCTACACTACACAAACACGACTGCACTACCCTAAACCCTAAAACACTACCCACAGCATGACCCCCTACACTACACAAACACCACTGCACTACCCTAAACCCTAAAACACTACCCCCTACAGTACACAAACACCACTGGACTACCCTAAACCCTAAAACACAACCCCCAGCATGACCCCCTACACTACACAAACACCACTGCACTACCCTAAACCCCGTACACTATACAAACACCACTGCACTACTCTAAACCCTAAAACACTACCCCAGCATGACCTCCTCACAACACAAACACCACTGCACTACCCTAAACCCTAAATCTACCCCCAGCATGACCCCCTACACTACCCAAACACCACTGCCATACCCTAAACCCTAAAACACTACCACCAGCATGAACCCCTACACTACCCAAACACCACTGCACTACCCTAAACCCTAAAACACTACCCCAGCACTACCCCCTACACTACCCTAACACCACTGCACTAACATAAACCCTAAAACACTACCCCCAGCACGACTCCCTACACTACCCAAACACCACTGCACTACCCTAAACCCTAAATCTACCCCAGCATGACCCCTACACTACCCAAACACCACTGCACTACCCTAAACCATAAAACACTACCCCCAGCATGACCCCCTACACTACACAAACACCACTGCACTACCCTAAACCCTAAAACACCACCACCAGCATGACC
The DNA here is from genome assembly GCA_963921515.1 of Calotriton arnoldi. Classification (NCBI taxonomy): domain Eukaryota; kingdom Metazoa; phylum Chordata; class Amphibia; order Caudata; family Salamandridae; genus Calotriton; species Calotriton arnoldi. The sequence goes on along the minus strand of CAWUFW010002528.1, from coordinate 1,474,095 downwards.
CCCTACACTACTCAAACACCACTGCACTACCCTAAACCCTAAAACACTACCCCAGCACGACTCCCTACACTACCCATACACCACTGCACTACCCTAAACCCTAAAACACTACCCCCAGCACGACCCCCTACACTACTGCACTACCCTAAACCACTACCCCAAGCACGACCCCCTACTCTACCCAAACACCACTGCACTACCCTAAACCCTAAAACACTGCCCCCAGCACGACCCCCAACACCACCCAAACACCACTGCACTAACCTAAACCCTAGAAAAGAAACCCCCACCCCATGCCCAATGCTCCTTACCTCTCACTCCTCGTGGTTCCTCTCTCCTTGTGGTTCCTGCTTCACGTCGTCTCTCAGGGGCGGTGCACGTCGTTGTGAGGAAACGGAACAGCCTCTGTTTCCTTACAACGACGTGGATCATCTACATGTTTTTTAGAACGCATGGTCATTTACCATACATACCTTTACAACAAAATTCATTGTATAGGCATGCGTGGTAAATGACCATGCATTCTAAAAAAATGCGTAGTAATGACTTCGCGATGTACAACGCATGCGTGGTAATGCATGCGTTGTAATGGTATCGCGAAGTAAAAGTCATTGTAACGGCTGCTTACCGATCGAAGCTGGCCCCTGTTCTTCAGTGAGACGTTTATTTGATTAATTAGGAGGAAGGAATGTGGTTTTTGTACCGAAAAGTGCATTCCCGGCTGTTGTATTGTGAAAGTGTCCGCGTGGCCTGGTTTCACTTCCGGTGAGAGAGTGAAAGAGTCTGTTTGGATCTAAAGGAGTTCTGTTGTTGGACGGGGCCGGCGCGAAACGTCATCAGAAAACATAGCTAATGGAAAGCATCCTCCCTGAAGTGTGGAGCAGTGCCATGAGAGGTCAACGAGTGTGCGTCCCCCCGCTTTGACCGTACCGCGTGACCCATGTGCCGCCTCCAGGGTACGGGAGGCAGAAGCGGCATCGCAGGTCCTCTTGAAGACCGTTGTAGCACTAATTCTACATTTTGGTACTAGGGCATTTTAACTTCGTTGTTCCTGCCAGATACAAAGAGAAGATCCTGTGTTATTCAGTGCCCTCGTTACCTTTTTGTGGATTGTGGTGCTTGTCACTTCGCTGCCCCGCCGGTGCACACGACTGGGCACCCCACCTCGTGTGCCATCTGCAGGGCCTCTGCCCTCTGATCACTGGTTTTGGTTTCTGGAGTGGCAACATAAACAGTTGCTCCCAAAGGACTAGCCTGAACACTTAGGTGAATATCCCCTGCACCAGCATTCCACGGAAATTCTTTCCTAGCTCTCCCACGTCAACGAGGACGTCATAATAGCACGGCTCCGCTCGCGACACCGTATGATGTCATCGGAGCCATAAGAGGACCTCGTCGGCGTGCTGACGTCAGTTCCACCCATTTTTTCCGTGCCACCGAGGCAAACAGGCGGACCGAGACATTTTCACATGTATACATAGTATAATAAATATATATATATATTCACTGAAAAAAATATAGGTTTCAGGCACGTTATAGTTAGAAATGAGCATTTAAAAAACCTTAGAAATTCACTGAAAAAACCATAGGTTTCAGGCACGTTATAGTTAGAAATTAGCATTTAAAAAACCTTAGAAATTCACTGAAAAAACCATAGGTTCAGGGGCGTTATAGTTCACTGATGACGTCACTGATGACATCATCCTTGTGATAGAGTGGCAGACCTCCTCTCACCCTAATATAACCTTTGATACACTCAAAAATACAAACTGACATTTTCAAAACAATGGACATACCAATACCAGTTACAACACACCTATTCAGTAATTCCAAGATCTACACACACATCCACTCATTCACCAACAGTCCCTATACAGTCACTCATACATGTACTCACTCATCATATGTACTCATACACCTATACATCCTGTTACACACCGCGACTCATCCTTAGAGTTACTCACACACATAGTGACACATGCAAACAAAGTATCAAACATCCATTTACTTGCATATACAGTTATACACACACTACCACACTTACTTCTACAGAAACTTACACATACTTACTCTCTTAAACAATCACTTATAGAAACACCTACTTATTTGTACAGGAACTCTTCCAATCTCTCACTCTCACATATACTCACTTATATACACCAATACTCACATATACTAGTTTAAAACATATATAGTTACTCATAAAGACACTATTGAGACAGTCATTCACTCACTAACACACCCATACACACACTCATCCACCTATACAGTCCTGCACACATGCTGTCTTCAACACATACAAACAGTGAGTCACTCATTCATGCATCTATGCACTAAGTAATACCCCCCACCGAACCATACAGACACTCATACTGATACTCAAAAAAACTACTAATAACCCATATAGACACTCATGTAGCTACTCACCAACCCATGCAGCCACTTATACACAAAGTGAGAGACTGATACAGATATGTTCATATTTAAACATTACTCACTAACCCATGTATTCACTAAGATACACTTAGTCAGTTATACAATCAATTTTACAAAAAAAATCATCCATTTAGGCACTTATATACCCATTTATTCTTCCATCGACCTTGAGATATACATATATAAAACATATTTAATTTTCAGAAAAACACACATTCACTGGATGATGTCATCAGTGATGTCATCAGTGAAGTCATGAGTGATGTCACTGACCATGTCATGAGTGATGTAATATGTGACGTCATCAGCAGTGCATTGCGGGCGCGCGAGTTATAGTTAGCTGAACTAACTATAACGGGGAATTTCTATGGTTTTGTACGAGTGAAATGTCCAACTAACTATAACGCCCTGAAACCTATGGTTTTTCAGTGAATATATATATATATATATATATATATATATTCACTGAAAAAACCATAGGTTTTAGGGACAGTTATAGTTAGTTGGACATTTCACTGCGTACAAAACCCGTGAAATTCCCCGTTATAGTTAGTTCAGCTAACTATAACTTGCGCCCGCAATGCACTGCTGATGACGTCACATATTACATCACTCATGACATGGTCAGTGACATCACTGATGACATCACTGATGACATCTCAAATGACATCACTGATGACATCATCCAGTGACTGTGTGTTTCTGTAAAGTTTAAATATGTTTAATATATATAGGGAAAGGCGTATTGAAGAATGAGTGGGTGTATAAGTGTCTGAATGGATGATTTAGTACGTGAGTGACTGACTCTACAAGTGAGTGATTAAACGTATCTTACTGAATGCATGGGTTAGTGACTAAACTGTGTGAATGTCTGTATCCGTCTGTTTGTTGGTGTGTAAGTGGATGCATGGATTTGCGAATAGCTACATGAGTGTCTATATGGGTTATTGATTGGTTCTCTGAGTATCTGTATGGCTGCCTGAGTGTTTGTGTGGGTGGGGTGTGTGTGACTCTATACATAGATGTGTGAGTGGGTGATTCACTGGGTGCATGATTTCAAGAGTGCATCTGTGATGGACTGCTTGGGTGGGTGAGTGTGTGTATGGGTGTGTTAGTGATTGAATGTATATCTCAGTGGTACATGTGTGAGTAACTACATATGTGAAAGGCAGTATATATGTGTGTTGGAGTATATAAATAGCTATAAGCGAGAGTGAGTGATTGTGATAGTGGCTGTATGGATGAGTGTGTGCTTGTATCAGTGATTGTATAAGAGCGTAAGAATGTGCTAGTATTTGTATGAGTAAGTGAGCTGGTGTGTGTATAACTGTATAGGTGAGTAAATGGCAGTGTGTTTAATTATTTGCATGACTGACTAGGTGTGTGAGTACCTCTATGGATGAGTTGTGGTGTTTGAGTGTGTATATAGGAGTATGAGTGCATATGATAGTCCTGTACTGAGTGACCGTAAGTATGAGTGACTGTACGGGTGAGTGAGTGGATGTGTGCGTAGACCTAAGAATCAGTGAGTGGGTATGTAGTTATTGGTGTTGGAGTGTGTATGGTTTTGCGAATGGCAGTGTGTAATTTAGAGTGGGTGTATCAAAGGTTATATTAGGGTGTGAGGAGGTGCATCAGATTATCACGTGGATGATGTCATTAGTGATGTCATTTGAGATGTCATCAGTGATGTCATCAGTGATGTCACTGACCATGTCATGAGTGATGTAATATGTGACGTCATCAGCAGTGCATTGCGGGGCGCGAGTTATAGTTAGCTGAACTAACTATAACGGGGGAATTTCACGGGTTTTGTACGAGTGAAATGTCCAACTAACTATAACTGTCCCTAAAACCTATGGTTTTTTCAGTGAATTTCAAAGGTTTTTTAAATGCTAATTTCTAACTATAACGTGTCTGAAACCTATGGTTTTTTCAGTGAATTTCAAAGGTTTTTTAAATGCTAATTTCTAACTATAACGTGCCTGAAACCTATGGTTTTTTCAGTGAATTTCAAAGGTTTTTTAAATGCTAATTCCTAACTATAACATGTCTGAAACCTACATTTTTTCCAGTGAATTTCAAAGGTTTTGTAAATGACAATTTTTAAATGTATTAATTGTTATATTAATTTTTGTCATACTGATTTACTACATTTTTAGAAACAATTTTTTTTTACATATTTTATTTTTTAAATTACATTGTAATTACATTATACATTACATTACAAAAAATACTTTATGAGAATGAATTACTTTAGTTTAAATACTTTGCACATAGGCAATAGACTTTTAAGTACAGTAGTTACAGTTGTTGCAATGGGCAACACATTTTCAAACACAATGCAACATTCAGCTCAATGTGAATTTCTAGTTAAATGCAATTAGTTACTTTATGGATTACTTTTCTAACCACAGAACTGGATCCTAGATTCAGTCCTGGGACATCTCCTGTAAACAGTTGAGTAAAAGCGTTTTGGTTACAGTAGTGATTTTTAAGGAATATTATTGTATTTTAAAAGTTGACACTTAGAAACTTTTTCACATAGAATCACCAATGTTATCCTATGGAAGGAAATTCACTTAGCAGGTAAAAACTGTTATCGTTACTTTTTCTTACTCAGTGTTGGATCCTGGATCCAGCACTGGTGCATCTCCTGTAAACAGTTGAAAGAATGCGTTTAAGTCATACAGGCGATTTTTAAGGAATATTTGTAGTTTGTGAAAATCGACACTTTGAAACTTTTCTGCTGAAAACCAGACAATGGATTCCTATGGAAGAAAATATAAGTTACTGGTAAGTACGGTTAAAAATACTTTTCAGGGTCAGTGCTGGGCTAAAAGATGCAGCACTGGGTTCTCTCCTGATAACAGGCGAGTAAATTGGAATTCGTACTTTGGTTGATTTTAGAGGAATATTATAAAGTTCCAAAACTCCACACTAAAGAATTTCCAAGTGAAACCAGTCAATGTTAGCCTATGAAGGAAATTCAAGTTACCGGTAAGTACGGTTAAAATTACTTTTCTGGACCAGTACTGGGCTGAAAGATGCAGCACTGAGGTCTCTCCTGATAACAGGTGAGTAAATCAGAATTCGGATTTCGGCTGATTTTAGAGGAATATTTGTATGTTTCAAAAATCAACACTTAGAAACTTTTTCAGCAAAAAGCAGACAATGATATCCTATGGACGGAAATTCAAGTTACTGGTAAGTACGGTTAAAATTACTTTTGAGGATCAGTACTGGGCTGAAAGATGCAGCCCTGAGGTCTCTCCTGATAACAGGTGAGTAAATCGGAATTGGTATTTCGGCTGATTTTAGAGGAATATTTTAAAGTTCCAAAACTCCACACTTTGAAGAATTTCCAAGTGAAACCAGTCAATGTTAGCCTATGGAAGGAAATTCAAGTTACTGGTAAGGACGGTTAAAATTACTTTTCCGGACCAGTACTGGGCTGAAAGATACAGCACTGAGGTCTCTCCTTATAACAGGTGAGTAAATCGGAATTCGTATTTCGGCTGATTTTAGAGGAATATTTGTATGTTTCAAAAATCAACACTTAGAAACTTTTTCAGCAAAAAGCAGGCAATGATATCCTATGCAAGGAAATTCAAGTTACTGGTAAGTACGGTTAAAATTACTTTTCAGGATTAGTACTGGGCTGAAAGATGCAGCACTGAGGTCTCTCCTGATAACAGGTGAGTAAATCGGAATTCGTAGTTCGGCAGATTTTAGAGGAATATTTGCACAATGGTGAAGGGAGGGGCGGGGCCTAAGGTGACATCTGTGCAAACGCGCCCCGTGGCGCGTTTTAAGTTGGGGGATTAAGTCCCCTTGAATCATGAGGGTCCCTAGGGGCCAACTAGCCCACCAGGAACCTCCAGTATGCGCCAGGGGCTACATTGCAGAGAGGTGTACAGAGGCCACACCCCTTTTACACCTCTCTGCAACGCAGCTCTGTGGCGCTTTCTGGATGTACCTGTTGGGCTAGTTGGCCCCCAGGGACCCTCAGGATTGAAGGGGATTTAATTCCCCATCTTAAAACGCGCCACGGGGCCTGTTTGCACACATGTCACCTGAAGCGGTAGAACCGAGGAACAAGAAAGCAGTAAAAAAATTGCGCAAAACGCACAAAGGGGGCAGGGTAGAAACACCCTGACCCCTAGGTCTGCTCAGGGGGTCCCACAAGGACCCCCTGGGTAGAAAAAGCATTTTTTTAAATCGGCAGGATGCGCTCAGGGAGCGCGGATCCTGCCGAAAAAAAAAATCGAAGCGCGGTCGCCCGCGCTTCGATGGTAATTGCCCCGGGACTTGGGTGGCCCAAGTCCCGGGGGCATGGTGGGGGGGTTTTAATTTATGTAGGGGGGGCCTCTAAGGCCCCCCCAAGCCCCGGGGACCGCCCGCCCCCGGGGCTTTAGAAAAAAAAGGGTGCAGGAGGGCTCTTGGCCCTCCCGCAGCCCCGGGGACCGCCACCCCCGGGGCTTCTTTATTTGTTAATTTAACCTGTGTGGGGGGGCTCCAGCCCCCCCACATGCCCCAGGGACCGCCACCTCCCGGGGCACTAAACATTTGAATATGGGGGTCCGTTACGGACTCCAAAGCCCGGGGACCACCACCTCCCCGGGGCTGTGAAATAGTTGGGAGGGGGCCGCGCGGCCCCCTCCTGGAGCCCTTGATGGCCCTGGGGACCGCCACCCCCAGGGCCAGCTCCTGCAGTGTCCCGGGGTGCCTACCCCGGGACACTGCTGTTTGCAATGACAGGACGGGAGCCTCGCGGCTCCCGTCCTGTCATTGCAAACTTGCTTTGGATATTGGAAGAGAGAGCAGGAAACCTGCTCTCGCTTCCAATATCCCAAAGCTGATTGCTTTCCACATGGGGAGCAGCATGTTAGCTGCTCCCCATGTGGAAAAGCAATGCCGGGTCCCATAGGACACGGGGAGCCGGCGGGACTGTGGGGGGTTTGGGGACCCCCACAGTCCCCAACGAGGCCAGGCCCCGGGGGATGGGGTCCCCGGGGCCATAAGTGGCCAGGAGGGGGCCACGCAGCCCCCCTCCCAAATTTAAAAAAAAAAAAAAATTAAAAAAGTGGAAGGCCGGCCCCGGGGATGGGGTCCCCGGGGCCTTAAATGGCCTGAGGAGGGGGCCACGCAGCCCCCTCCAAATAAAAAAATAAAAAATCGAGGCCATGCCCCGGGGATGGGGTCCCCGGGGCCAATACAGGCCCGGGGAAGGGGGCCACGCGGCCCCTTCCCGTTTTTTTTTTAAATTTAAAAATAAAATGCTCAGGCCCCGGGGGATGGGGTCCCCGGGGCCAAAAGTGGGCAAGGGAAGGGGGCCACGCAGCCCCCTCCCATTAAAAAACAAAAAGAAAAAAAAACGACCGGCATCGTGCCGGAGGCCCCGCCCCCTCCCTGCAGTACTCTGCAAACGCGCCCCCTGGCGCGTTTAAGAAGGGAAGTAATTCCCCTTGAATACTGGGGGCCCTGGGGCCAACTAGCCCACCAGGAACCTCCAGTATGCGCCAGGGGCTGCGTTGCATAGAGGTGTACAGAGGCCACGCCCCTTTTACACCTCTCTGCAACGCAGCTCTGTGGCGCTTTTTAGAAGTACATGGTGGGCTAGTTGGACTCCAGGGACCCTCAGGATTCAAGGGGACTTTATCCCCCAACTTAAAACGCACCACGGGGCGCGTTTGCACAGTGGTGAAGGGAGGGGGCGGGGCTTCAGGTGACATGTGTGCAAACAGGCCCCGTGGCGCGTTTTAAGATGGGGAATTAAATCCCCTTCAATCCTGAGTGTCCCTGGGGGCCAACTAGCCCACCATGTACTTCTAAAAAGCGCCACAGAGCTGCGTTGCAGAGAGGTGTAAAAAGGGGCGTGGCCTCTGTACACGTCTCTGCAACGCAGCCCCCTGGCGCATACTGGAGGTTCCTGGTGGGCTAGTTGGCCCCCAGGGACCCTCATGATTCAAGGGAACTTAATCCCCCAAATTAAAACGCGCCACGGGGCGCGTTTGCACAGATGTCACCTCAGGCCCCGCCCCCTCCCTTCACCATTGTGCAAATATTCCTCTAAAATCTGCCGAAATACGAATTCCAATTTACTCACCTGTTATCAGGAGAGACCTCAGTGCTGCATCTTTCAGCCCAGTACTGATCCTGAAAAGTAATTTTAACCGTACTTACCAGTAACTTGAATTTCCTTCCGTAGGATATCATTGCCTGCTTTTTGCTGAAAATGTTTCTAAGTGTCGATTTTTGAAACATACAAATATTCATCTAAAATCAGCCAAAATACGAATTCCAATTTACTCACCTGTTATCAGGAGAGACCTCAGTGCTGCATCTTTCAGCCCAGTACTGATCCTGAAAAGTAATTTTAACCGCACTTACCAGTAACTTGAATTTCCTTCCATAGGATATCATTGCCTGCTTTTTGCTGAAAATGTTTCTAAGTGTCGATTTTTGAAACATACAAATATTCCTCTAAAATCGGCCGAAATACGAATTCCGATTTACTCACCTGTTATCAGGAGAGACCTCAGTGCTGCATCTTTCAGCCCAGTACTGATCCTGAAAAGTAATTTTAACCGTACTTACCAGCAACTTGAATTTCCTTCCATAGGCTAACATTGACTGGTTTCACTTGGAAATTCTTCTAAGTGTGGAGTTTTGGAACTTTATAATATTCCTCTAAAATCAGCCGAACTACGAATTCTGATTTACTCACCTGTTATCAGGAGAGACCTCAGTGCTGCATCTTTCAGCCCAGTACTGATCCTGAAAAGTAATTTTAACCGTACTTACCAGTAACTTGAATTTCCTTCCATAGGATATCATTGACTGGTTTCACTTGGAAATTCTTCTAAGTGTGGAGTTTTGGAACTTTATAATATTCCTCTAAAATCAACCGAACTACGAATTCCGATTTACTCACTTGTTATCAGGAGAGAACCCAGTGCTGCATCTTTCATCCCAGTACTGATCCTGAAAAGTAATTTTAACCGTACTTACCAGTAACTTGAATTTCCTTCCATAGGATATCATTGACTGGTTTCACTTGGAAATTCTTCTAAGTGTGGAGTTTTGGAACTTTATAATATTCCTCTAAAATCAGCCGAACTACGAATTCTGATTTACTCACCTGTTATCAGGAGAGACCTCAGTGCTGCATCTTTCAGCCCAGTACTGATCCTGAAAAGTAATTTTAACCGTACTTACCAGTAACTTGAATTTCCTTCCATAGGAATCCATTGTCTGGTTTTCAGCAGAAAAGTTTCAAAGTGTCGATTTTCACAAATTACAAATATTCCTTAAAAATCGCCTGTATGACTTAAATGCATTCTTTCAACTGTTTACAGGAGATGCACCAGTGCTGGATCCAGGATCCAACACTGAGTAAGAAAAAGTAACGATAACACTACTTACCTGCTAAGTGAATTTCCTCCCATAGGATAACATTGGTGATTCTATGTGAAAAAGTTTCTAAGTGTCAACTTTTAAAATACAATAATATTCCTTAAAAATCACTACTGTAACCAAAACGCTTTTACTCAACTGTTTACAGGAGATGTCCCAGGACTGAATCTAGGATCCAGTCCTGTGGTTAGAAAAAGTAATCCATAAAGTAACTAATTGCATTTAACTAGAAAATCACATTGAGCTCAATGTTGCATTGTGTTTGAAATTGTGTTGCCCATTGCAACAACTGTAACTACTGTACTTAAAACTCTATTGCCTATTTGCAAACTATTTAAACTAAAGTAATTCATTCTGAGAAAGTATATTTTGTAATGTAATGTATAATGTAATTGCAATGTAATTTAATAAATAAAATATCTAAAAATAAATAGTTTTAAAAAATGTAGTAAATCAGTATCAAAAAAATAAATATAACAATTAATACATTTAAAAATTGTCATTTACAAAACCTTTGAAATTCACTGAAAAAACCATAGGTTTTAGGGCGTTATAGTTAGAAATTAGCATTTAAAAAACCTTTGAAATTCACTGAAAAAACCATAGGTTTCAGGTACGTTATAGTTAGAAATTAGCATTTAAAAAACCTTTGAAATTCACTGAAAAAACCATAGGTTTCAGACACGTTATAGTTAGAAATTAGCATTTAAAAATCCTTTGAAATTCACTGAAAAAACCAAAGGTTTTAGGGACAGTTATAGTTAGTTGGACATTTCACTCGTACAAAACCCGTGAAATTCCCCCGTTATAGTTAGTTCAGCTAACTATAACTCGCGCCCCGCAATGCACTGCTGATGACGTCACATATTACATCACTCATGACATGGTCAGTGACATCACTGATGACATCACTGATGACATCTCAAATGACATTGGTGATTCGTCAAGCAGGGGCCGAGAAAAAAGGGGGGTCCCAAAACACGTTTTCTCCATGTTAATTTCTATAGGAACTTTTGTCTCGGCTGCTGAATGGAATTACACCAAATCTGGCAGATAGGTAGCTTTTGGTCCAGAGTGCACTCTGCTTTAAATGGTGTAAATCCGTTCAGTAGTTCCTGAGAAATTTAAAAATAGAAAATATCGATATCTGTGACCGCTGTGGATTCGCGAACCCTCCCGAGCATGAGCTTTTTGATTACCTGCCGACACTTCAAACCAAGTAGTGGCTGCCAAGTAGTGTTGGCAACCATGACTCGGTAAAACCGAGTCACAAGAAAACAGTAAAAAAAAAGATTTAAAAAAAAGAAAAGGGGCAGGGTAGGCCTGCTCAGGGGGTCCCACAGGGACCCCCCAGGGCCAAAAAAAGCATTTTTAAAACAAACAAATTGGCCGAATTCGCGCTGGGTGCATGAATCCGGCTGAAAAGACCCCCCAAAAAAACAAAGCGCTTCGTTTTCTATAACCCCCTGGGTGGGCCAGGTCCCAGGAGCAATGTCTAATTATGTAGCAGGGGCCTGCAGGGGCCCCCGCTGCCCCGGGGACCGCCACCTCCCCGGGGCTTAGATAATTATATGCTGGGGGCATGCGGCTCCGCTGCAGGCTCGGGGACCGCCACCTCCTCGGAACTTTTTAAAAAAAATGCATGGGGGGGCTCCCGCCCTCCATTCTGCCCCGGGGACTGCCACCTCCCTGGGGCATTGCTATTTTAGGATGGGGGGCCTTGCGGGCCCGCCCAAGCCCCGGGGACTGCCACCTCCCCGGGGCTACTTTATGAAAATGTGTGGGGGGGGCTTGAGCCCCCACACACGGCCCGGGGACCCCCACCTCCCTGGGACATACATAAATAAAGTGCGGGGGTCTGTTGTGGACCCCCGGCCCCGGGGACCACCACCTCCCTGGGGCTTTGCAATGGAAGGGAGGGGGGCCGCGCGGCTCCCCTCCTGGAGCCCTCTATGGCTCTGGGGGCCGCCACCCCCACGGCCGGCACCTGCAATGTCCCGGGGTGCCCACCTCAGGGACATTGCCGTTTGCTATGGCAGGGTGGGAGCACTGCTCCCGCCAAGCCATAGCAAACACTGCCTTGCTTCTTGGAAGCGAGAGCAGGAAACCTGCTCTCGCTTCCAAAAAGCAATGCAGAATTGCTTTTGGACAAGGGGAGCTGCATGTCAGCAGCTCCCCTTGCCCAAAAGCAATGCTGGCTCCCACAGGAGGCGGGGAGCTGGCAGGGACCGTGGGGGCATTGGGGCTCCCCCCACATTCCCCAACTTGAGGGCTGGCCCCGGGGGATTGGGTCCCCAGGGCCAGAAGTGGACCGGGAGGGGGGCCACGTGGCCCCCCTCCCCCAAAAAACAGGCTGGCCACACCCCGGGGATGGGGTCTCCGGGGCTAGAAGTGACCCAGGGGAGGGGAGCCACGCGGCCCCCCTCTCGGGAAAATAAAAAAAAACAAGGCCAGGCCCCAGGGGATGGGGTCCCCGGGGCCAGAAGTGGCCCTGGGGAGGGGGGCCACATGGCCCCCCTCCTGGGAAAATAAAAAAAATGAGGCCAGGCCCCGGGGGATGGGGTCCCCGGGCCAGAAGTGGCCCAGTGGCCCAGGGGAGAGGGGCCCCCTCCCTTTTGATGTTTAAAAAAATAAAATAAAAATAAGGCCGGGCCCCTGGGGAATGGGTCCCCGGGGCCATAATTGGCCTCAGGAGGGGGGCCACGTGGCCCCCCCTCCCCCAAAAAAACAGGCTGGCCACGCCCCGGGGATGGGGTCCCCGGGGCTAGAAGTGGCCCAGGGGAGGGGGGCCATGTGGCCCCCCTCCCGGGAAAATAAAAAAAAAACAAGGCCAGGCCCTAGGGGATGGGGTCCCCTGTGCCAGAAGTGGCCCAGGCCACACCCCCGGGGATGGGGTCCCCGGGGCTAGAAGTGGCCCAGGGGAGGGGGGCCACATGGCCCCCCTCCCGGGAAAATAAAAAAAAACGAGGCCAGGCCCCAGGGGATGGGGTCCCCGGGGCCAGAAGTGGCCCATGGGAGGGGGGCCACACGGCCCCCCTCCCGGGAAAATAAAAAAAACGAGGCCAGACCCCAGGGGATTGGGTCCCTGGGCCAGAAGTGGCCCAGTGGCCCGGGGGAGGGGGGCCCCTCCCTTTTGGTGTTTTAAAAAAAGTAAATAAATAAGGCCAGGCCCCTGGGGAAGGGGTCCCCGGGGCCATAATTGGCCTCAGGAGGGGGGCCACGTGGCCCCCCTGCCCCCAAAAAAACAGGCTGGCCACACCCCAGGGATGGGGTCCCCAGGGCTAGAAGCGGCCCAGGGGAGGGGGGCCACGCGGCCCTCCTCCTGGGAAAATAAAAAAAAATGAGGCCAGGCCTTAGGGGATGGTGTCCCCGAGGCCAGAAGTGGCCCAGGAGAGGGGGGCCACATGGCCCACCTCCTGGGAAAATAAAAAAAAATTAGGCCAGGCCCCGGGGGATGGGGTCCCCGGGCCAGAAGTGGCCCAGGGGAAGGGGGCCACGCGGCCTCCTCCCGGGAAAATGAAAAAAATGAGGCCCTGGGGATGGGGTCCCCGGGCCGGAAGTGGCCCAGGGGAGGGGGGCCATGCGGCCCCCCCTGCTTGGATAAATAAATAAAAATAATAGTGGCCCAGGGAAGGGGGGTCACGCAGCCCTCTTCCCGTGTTTTTTTTGTAAATAAAAAAATGCTCAGGCCCTGGGGGAAGGGGTCCTCAGGGCCCAAAAAATACTAATAGAAGAGGGGCCACACAGCCCCTCTTCTAAAAATATTTTTTTTAAAAGAAAAGACGGCATCTCCCCGGAGGCCCAACCCCCTCCCTGCACCACTGTGCAAATGCGCCTCCTGGCGCGTTCTAAATTGGGGGATGAAGTCCCCTTCAATCCTAAGGGTCCTTAGGGGCCAACTAGACCACCAGGTACCTCCATTAATCCCCACACAGTGGGATTGCTGAGAGGTGGTCTGAGGCCACGCCCCTTTTTACACCACTCTGCAAACGAGCCTCTTGGCGCACTGCTGGTGGGGCGATGAGGTCCTCTTTTGTCCTGAGGACATCAGCACACAAGTGGACTTCATCCCCTGAGCAGGAGTGCGCCAGGAGGCGCATTTGCAGAGTAGTGTAAAAAGGGGGCGTGGCCTCAGACCACTCTCAGCTATCCAGCTGTGTGGTGCTTACTGGAGGTACCTGGTGGGCTAGTTGGCCTCCAGGGACCCTCATGAGGCAAGGAACTTCATCCCCCAACCAAGAGCGCGCCAGGAGGTGCGTTTGCAGAGTTGTGGACATAGGGGGTGCGGCCTGTGTCCACCTATCAGCAATCCCACTATCTGGGGCATACTGGAGGTATCAGGTAGGCTAGTTGGCCCCTAAGGACCCCCAGCAGCGAAGTGGACTTTAATCCCCATCCAAGAGCGTGCCAGGGAGCACGTTTGCAGAGTGGTGGGGAAAGGGTGCATGGCCTGCTATGAGAACTTAGCAATGCTGCTGTGTGGGACTTACTGGAGGTAATAGGAGGGGTAGTTGGCCCCCAAGGTTGTCCTTGGGGGCCAACTACCACTCCTGTTACCTCCACTAAGTCCCACACAGTGGGATCGCTAAGAGGTCTTTGGAGGCCACATCCCCCCTTTCTCCACCACTCTGCAAATGCGCCTCCTGGCACTTTACTGCTGAGGGACTTTGGGGGCCAAGAAGCCCTCCTGGTACCTCCTGTAAGTCCTACGCAGCGGAATTCCTGAGCTCTGGTTGGAGGCCCATCCCCCTTTCTCTACCAATCTGCAAACGTGACTACCAGTTAAAGAAGCATTTGTAATTTAATAGGTCTCGCATTTGCAAGAGTTAGAGCTATTGGCGTTGTAAGTGTAAAAGTTTTTTACTAATGTTTTTTGGAGTGGAGTGGATGTACGTTGTGTGTAGTGGAATTATGTGGTATGTTGTGCAGTACAATTATGTGGCTAGAAAGTATGTGGTATTTAGTGTATAGGAATTATGTAGAGTGGAATTCTGTGTTATGGAGAGCAATTATGTGGTATGGTAGTCTGTGTTGTGGAGTGGTAACCTCAGGTTTATTCTTCCTCGTTTCAATAGAAGCTAAACAATGAACTCAATGAGACAAAAAAAAGAAGGAACCACTGAGGAGCACTTTTGGACCTAGTCAGAGGTATGAGCAGGGCCAATGGAATTATGCGACTGTTTGGCTGCACCAACTTTCGCACAATTATACATTTTCCGTATTAGCCACATAATCCATAATCTGCTGCCTAATCTGCAGATTTGAACAAAAAAAGCCTTGTTTCTAGCTCAAAAGGCTCAAGTGTTACCAAAAATGCAGCAACAAGTGTTACAACGTGGTGGAAGGTCCTTTGCAAACCTAGAATGGTCACCTGTTACTTATTGCTAAATGTGGGTGTTAAGTTGGTACTAAAGGTGTGCAAGCCACTCTTGCTTCTTTCTGCGCCTCCCTTGCCTCTTTATGCATTTCTGTTGCTTCTTTCTGCACCTTTCTTTCTTTTTCTGCACTTCTCTTGCCTCTTTCTGCACATCTCTTCTACTTTGTGCACCTCTTTCATCTCTTTCTGCACCTCTGTTGCCTCTTTCCGCACCTCACTTGCTTCTTTTTGCACCCCTCTTGCCTTTTTCTGCACCTCTCTTGCCTCTTTCTGCACCCCTCTTCCCTCTTTCTGCACCCCTCCTGCCTTTTTTTGCACCTCTGTTCCTTCTTTCTGCACTTCTTTTGTTTATTTCTGTACCTCTCTTGCTTTTTTCTGCACCCTTCCCCCTTTCTGCATGTCTGTTGCTTCTTTATGCACTTCTCTTGCCTCTTTCTCCACCCCTCTTCCCTCTTCCCTCTTTCTGCATCTGTTGCTTCTTTCTGCACTTATCTTGCATATTTCTGTACCTCTCTTGCTTCTTTCTGCACCATTGTGCCTCTTTCTGCACCCCTTTTGTCTTTCTGCACTCCTCTTGCCTCTTTCTGCACCTCCCTTCTTTCCTCACTTCTTTTGTTACTTTCTGCACCTCTCTTGCTTCTTTCTGCACCCCTCTTGCCTCTTTTTCCATCCCTCTTCCCTCTTTCTGCACCTCTCTTGCTTCTTTCTGCACCTCTCTTCTCTCTTTCGCCACCCCTATTCCCTCTTTCTGTACCTCTGTTCCTTTCTGCACTTCTTTTGTTTCTTACTGCACCTCTCTTGCTTCTTTGTGCACCCCTCATGCCTCTTTGTGCACCCCTCTTCCCTCTTTTTGCACCCCTCTTGCCTCTTTATGCACCTCTGCTGCATCTTTCTGCACTACTCTTGCTTCTTTCTGCACCTGTCTTGCTTCTTTCTGCAACACTCGTGATTCTTTCTGCACCCCTCTTCCGTCTTTCTGCACCCCTCTTGCCTCTTTCTGCACCCCTGTTCCTTCTTTCTGCTCTTATTTTGCTTCTTTCTGCACCTCTCTTGCTTCTTTCTGTACCCCTCTCGCTACTTTCTCTACCCCTGTTCCCCCTTTTTTGCATCTCTGTTGCTTCTTTCTGCACTTCTCTTGCCTCTTTTTCCACCCATCATCCCTCTTTCTGCGCCTCTCTTGCTTCTTTCTGCACTTCTCTTGCTTCTTTCTGCACCTCTGTCCCTTCTTTCTGCACCCCTCGTGCCTCTTTTACACCCCTCTTCCCTCTTTCTGCACCCCTCTTGCCTCTTTCTGCACCTCTGTTCCTTCTTTCTGCACTTCTTTTGTTTTTTTCTGCACCTCTCTTGTTTATTTCTGTATCCCTCTTGCCTCTTTCTCCACCCCACTTCTACATTTCTGCATCTCTGTTGCTTTTTTATGCATTTCTCTTTCTTCTTTCTGCATCTCTCTTGCTTCTTTCTGCACCCCTCGTGCCTCTTTCTGCACCCCTCATCCCTCTTTCTGCACCCCTCATCCCTCTTTCTGCAACTCGCTTGCCTCTTTCTGCACTTCTCTTGCCTCCTTCTACACCTCTCTTGCCTCTTTCAACACTTCCCTTGCCTGTTTCTGCACCTCTCTTGCCTCTTTCTGCACCTCTCTAGCCTCTTTCTGTACCTCACTTGCTTCTTTCTGCACCCCTTTTGCCTGTTACTGCACCCCTGTTACCTCTTTGTGCAACTCTCTTGCCTCTTTCTACACCTCTCTTCCCTCTTTTGCACCACTCTTGCCTCTTTCTGTACCTCTGTTGCTTCTTTCTGCACCTCTCTTGTCTCTTTCTACACCCTTCGTGCCTCTTTCAGAACCACTATTGCTTCTTTCTGCAGTTCTCTTCCTTCTTTCTGCACCCCTCGTGCCTCTTTCTGCACCCCTCATCCCTCTTTCTGCAGTCCTCTTGCCTCTTTCGGCACCTCCGTTGCTTTTTTCTGCACTTCTTTTGTTTCTTTCTGCACCCCTCTTGCCTCTTTCTGCACCTCTGTTCCTTCTTTCTGCACTTCTTTTGTTTCTTTCTGCACCTCTCACTTCTTTCTGCACCCCTTTTGCCTCTTTATGCTCCCCTCTTGCCTCTTTCTGTACCTCTGTTCCTTCTTTCTGCACCTCTGTTGCTTCTTTCTCCAACCCTCTTCCCTCTTTCTGCACCTATGGTGCTTCTTTCTGCACCTCTCTTGCCCCTTTATGCACGCCTCTTCCCTCTTTCTGCACTCTGTTGCTTCTTTCTGCACCTTTCTTGCTTCTCTCTGCACCTCTGTTCCTTCTTTCTGCACTTGTTTTGTTTCTTTTTACAGCTCTCTTGCTTCTTTCTACAACCCCTTGCCTCTTTCTCTACCCCTCTTCCCTCTTTCTGCACCTCTGTTGCCTCTTTCTGCACCCCTTTTTTCCTTTCTGCACTTCTGTTCCTTTTTTCTGCACTTCTTTTGTTTCTTTCTGCACATCTCTTGCTTCTTTCTGCACCCCTCGTGCCTCTTTCTGTACCCCTCTTCCCTCTTTTTGCACCTCTGTTCCTTCTTTCTGCACTTCTTTTGTTTCTTTTTGCACCCTTCTTCCCTTTTTTGCATCCCTCTTGCCTCTTTCTGCAGTTCTCTTGTCATTTTCTGCACCTCTCTTGCCTCTTTCTGCACCTCACCTGCCTCTTTCTGAACTTCTCTTGCTTATTTCTACACCTCTGTTGCTTCTTTCAGCAATTCTCTTGCCTCTTTCTGCACTTCTCTTGCTTGTTTATGCACCTCTCTTGCATCTTTATGCACCTCTGCAGCATCTTTCTGCACTACTCTTGCTTCTTTCTGCACCTGTCTTGCTTCTTTCTGCAACACTCGTGATTCTTTCTGCACCCCTCTTCCGTCTTTCTGCACCCCTCTTGCCTCTTTCTGCACCCCTGTTCCTTCTTTCTGCTCTTATTTTGCTTCTTTCTGCACCTCTCTTGCTTCTTTCTGTACCCCTCTCGCCACTTTCTCTACCCCTCTTCCCCCTTTTTGCATCTTGTACTTCTTTCTGCACTTCTCTTGCCCCTTTCTCCACCCCTCATCCCTCTTTCTGCGCCTCTCTTGCTTCTTTCTGCACTTCTCTTGTTTCTTTCTGCACCTCTGTCCCTTCTTTCTGCACCCCTCGTGCCTCTTTTACACCCCTCTTCCCTCTTTCTGCACCCCTCTTGCCTCTTTCTGCACCTCTGTTCCTTCTTTCTGCACTTCTTTTGTTTTTTTCTGCACCTCTCTTGTTTATTTCTGTATCCCTCTTGCCTCTTTCTCCACCCCACTTCTACATTTCTGCATCTCTGTTGCTTTTTTATGCATTTCTCTTTCTTCTTTCTGCATCTCTCTTGCTTCTTTCTGCACCCCTCGTGCCTCTTTCTGCACCCCTCATCCCTCTTTCTGCACCCCTCATCCCTCTTTCTGCAACTCGCTTGCCTCTTTCTGCACTTCTCTTGCCTCCTTCTACACCTCTCTTGCCTCTTTCAACACTTCCCTTGCCTGTTTCTGCACCTCTCTTGCCTCTTTCTGCACCTCTCTAGCCTCTTTCTGTACCTCACTTGCTTCTTTCTGCACCCCTTTTGCCTGTTACTGCACCCCTGTTACCTCTTTGTGCAACTCTCTTGCCTCTTTCTACACCTCTCTTCCCTCTTTTTGCACCACTCTTGCCTCTTTCTGTACCTCTGTTGCTTCTTTCTGCACCTCTCTTGTCTCTTTCTACACCCTTCCTGCCTCTTTCAGAACCACTATTGCTTCTTTCTGCAGTTCTCTTCCTTCTTTCTGCACCCCTCGTGCCTCTTTCTGCACCCCTCATCCCTCTTTCTGCAGTCCTCTTGCCTCTTTCGGCACCTCCGTTGCTTCTTTCTGCACTTCTTTTGTTTCTTTCTGCACCCCTCTTGCCTCTTTCTGCACCTCTGTTCCTTCTTTCTGCACTTCTTTTGTTTCTTTCTGCACCTCTCACTTCTTTCTGCACCCCTTTTGCCTCTTTATGCTCCCCTCTTGCCTCTTTCTGTACCTCTGTTCCTTCTTTCTGCACCTCTGTTGCTTCTTTCTCCAACCCTCTTCCCTCTTTCTGCACCTATGGTGCTTCTTTCTGCACCTCTCTTGCCCCTTTATGCACGCCTCTTCCCTCTTTCTGCACCTCTGTTGCTTCTTTCTGCACCTTTCTTGCTTCTCTCTGCACCTCTGTTCCTTCTTTCTGCACTTGTTTTGTTTCTTTTTACAGCTCTCTTGCTTCTTTCTACAACCCCTTGCCTCTTTCTCTACCCCTCTTCCCTCTTTCTGCACCTCTGTTACCTCTTTCTGCACCCCTTTTTTCCTTTCTGCACTTCTGTTCCTTTTTTCTGCACTTCTTTTGTTTCTTTCTGCACATCTCTTGCTTCTTTCTGCACCCCTCGTGCCTCTTTCTGTACCCCTCTTCCCTCTTTTTGCACCTCTGTTCCTTCTTTCTGCACTTCTTTTGTTTCTTTTTGCACCCTTCTTCCCTTTTTTGCATCCCTCTTGCCTCTTTCTGCAGTTCTCTTGTCATTTTCTGCACCTCTCTTGCCTCTTTCTGCACCTCACCTGCATCTTTCTGAACTTCTCTTGCTTATTTCTACACCTCTGTTGCTTCTTTCAGCAATTCTCTTGCCTCTTTCTGCACTTCTCTTGCTTGTTTATGCACCTCTCTTGCATCTTTCTGCACCTCTGTTGTCTCTTTATGCACCTCTCTTGCTTCTTTCTGCACCTCACTTGCCTCTTTTTGCACTTCTCTTGCTTGTTCCTGCACCTCTGTTGCTTCTTTCTGCACCCCTCTTTCCTCTTTCTGTAACCCTCTTCCCTCTTTCTGTACCTCTCTTGCCTCAGTCTGCCCATCTGTTCCCTCTTTCTGCACCCCTTTTGCCTGTTTCTGCAACTCTCTTGCCTCTTTCTGCACTTCTCTTGCTTCCTTCTACACCTCTCTTGCCTTTTTCAACACTTCTATTGCCTGTTTCTGCACCTCTCTTGCCTCTTTCTGCACCTCTCTAGCCTCTTTCTGTACCTCACTTGCTTCTTTCTGCACCCCTTTTGCCTGTTTCTGCACCCCTCTTACCTCTTTCTGCAACTCTCTTACCTCTTTCTACACCTCTCTTCCCTCTTTTTGCACCACTCTTGGCTCTTTCTGTACCTCTGTTGCTTCTTTCTGCACCTCTCTTGTCTCTTTCTACACCCTTCATGCCTCTTTCAGAACCACTATTGCTTCTTTCTGCAGTTCTCTTCCTTCTTTCTGCACCCCTCCTGCCTCTTCCTTACCCCTCTTGCCTCTTTGTGCACCTCTCCTAACCCTTTCTGCACCCCTCTTGCCTCTTTTTGCACCTCTGTTGGTTCTTTCTGCACCTCTTTTGCTTCGTTCTGCACTTTACTTGCCTCTTTCTGTTCACCTCTTGCCTCTTTCTGCACCTCTGTTGGTTCTTTCTGCACTGCTCTTGCTTCTTTCTGCACTTCTGTTCCAAATTTCTACATCCCTCTTGCCTCTTTCTGCACCCCTCTTTCCTCTTTCTGTACCTCTCTTGCCTCAGTCTGCCCACCTGTTCCCTCTTTCTGTACCCCTTTTGCCTGTTTCTGCAACTCTCTTGCCTCTTTCTGCAGTTCTATTGCCTCCTTCTGCACATCACTTGCCTCTTTTTGCACCTCTCTTGGTTCTTTTGCACTGCTCTTGCTTGCTTCTTTCTGCACCTCTCTTGCAAATTTCTGCACCCCTCTTGCCTTTTTCTGCACCCCTCTTACCTGTTTATGCACCTCTCTTGCCTATGTCTGCACCCCTGTTCCCTCTTTCTGTACCTCTTTTGCTTGTTTCTGCAACTCTCTTGACTCTTTCTGCAGTTCTCTTGCCTCCTTCTGCACCTCTGTTGCTTCTTTCTGCACTTCTCTTGCCTCTTTCTGCACCCCTGTTGCTTCATTCTGCACTTCCCATGCTTCTTTCTGCACCTGTCTTGCTTCTTTCTGCACCCCTGTTGTCTCTTTCTGCACTCGTCTTCCCTCTTTCTGCACCTCTCTTGCCTCTTTCTGCATCTCACTTGCCTCTTTCTGCACTTCTCTTGCTTCTTTCTACACCTCTGTTGCTTCTTTCATTAATTCTCTTGCCTATTTCTGTACTTCTCTTGCCTGTTTCTGCACCTCTCTTGCTCTTACTGCACCTCTCTTGCCTCTTTCTGCACCTCACTTGCTTCTTTCTGCACCCCTCTTGCCTCTTTCTACACCCCTCTTCCCTCCTTGTGCAAGTCTCTTGCCTCTTGCTACTCCTCTCTTCTCTCTTTCTGCACCACTCTTGCCTCTTTCTGTACCTCTGTTGCTTCTTTCTGCACTTCTCTTGCCTCTTTCTGCACCCTTCGTGCCTCTTTCAGCACCTCTGTTGCTTCTTTCTGCACTTCTCTTCCTTCTTTCCGCACCCCTCGTGCCTCTTTCTGTACCTCTGTTGTTTCTTTCTGCACTGCTCTTGCTTCTTTCTGCACCTCTCTTGCAAATTTCTGTACCCCTATGTAGGAAGGTGGAATCTGACTATATGGTTGCCCCCACTTTTTTTCTGGTGTTTTGCTGGTTTATGACTTAGTTGGACTGGGATCCTGCTATTCAGGGCCCCAGTCTATCTGCTTCCTCTATAAAATGGTTTCCATGTGCCTTAGGCACATCTCTGATTGGAATCTGGAGTGCCCTTGTAAGTCCCTAGTATATGGTATACTATGTACCCAAGGCATAGGTACCTCAGAGGCTGCAGCATGTATTGTGCCACCCCTGGAAGGCCATCCAAAAGGACAACACAGGTCTGCTACTGCAGCCTGGGTAAGGTGGTGCAAGCACCCCTTACTGTGATATAGGCTACCTATATCACTATATACATACACACATATAAACCTATAAGTCACTCCTATGGCAGGCCTTATCAATCCTGAAGGCAGAGTGCGTGGTTCCTATGTGAGAGGGTGCCCCTGCATGAGCAGGGCCCCTCTGCAGCATTCGGAGACCCTTCTCTGATGCTGTTTGTAGTGCAGCCTGACCATATACTCTTAAGCGCATTATAACCTCACGTTAAATGCTAATTTTGGGATGGCTGCACAGAAACATGTCGTGTTTGGTGTCAAACATCTTAGAATACTACCCCCCCGCCAGTTCTGGCTGCGGGGGTAGCATTCCACCCTTCTAGAGGGAAAGACATGTACACACCGGTATACCCGGTACTGACTTTCCAGAGCCCTGGCATCACAAAATGGATGCCGCTGCCACAGTCACGAGTCTGGCCTCCTGCTGCTGACCGAAACTCCGGCAGGGGAGGCCTGGACAATAGGTTTCCTGTCCCAGGGAGGTGTGACCACCTCCCCAGACAGGATAGTGTGTATTGGGGCTGGGCGGAGCACTCTCGGGTGCTTTGAAATCCTGCACTGGGGGCACACTTGGTGTCCCTGTGCATACCCCAGTTCAAACCGGCTCAGGGGCTTCCAGCCCCTGCTCTGGCGCGAAACTGGACAAAGGGAAAGGGGTGTAACCACCCCTCTGCCCTGGCCCTCCCATAGGTGGGGCCACAGAGTATGTCCAACCCCCTACCTTAGTATAAGTAAGGGAACCCAGTCCTTAGGACTTTAGATTTGCCTGGACGAAACTCTGACACAGAATCCTGGACCTTTGACGCTCTACTTTAAGATTAGAGGACTGAAGAATCTCCCTTGGGGTCAAGGAGTGACTCCCCTGCTTGGCAGGCACCAAAGAAGCAATTGTCCGGTCTGCATCGCTGAAGCTCCCGTTGGACGCCGAAGTCTTTGCATCACCAGAGGTAGATTTCCAGACTTCCCAGAGGCTGCCCTGAGTCCCCAGCAAAGCTGAGGCCCGTAGCTGTCGTGGGTAATGTGGAACCGTGAACCCTGTACACCAAATGCATTTGCAAGTGCATCCTCTTCTGGGTCTCCCACGAAGTCGTGCTTTGGGCTGCGAGTAGCCCCAGCCTCCAGCACTAACTGCACCGAAGATCACTGGCCTCCACTCCACGTGTGTCCTGTAAGCCACCTCCACGTGCACCATCTCGAGGCTCCTTCGTGGTCGCTAGTCCGTTGGCTAGTAGGCCCCCACGAAGGCCAATCTTTTTCTGCTTGGGCTCTCTGGTTGCGCCAGGTATGCCCTGACTTATCCTTGCTGGGTGAGTCCCCCAGACCTTGCTGGTCTGTAACATCGTCCTTCTTTGATTTCCACAAGACTTGCCGTTGCCAGGGCTTGTTGGGTCTAATCCGGTCGCCGACACCCCTGCAATCAACAGACTTCATGCGACAGCTCGAATCCAGCTCCTGGTTGTCGTCAACACCTCCTGGACCTCGTGGCTGAAGAGTCAAGATGAACATCAACCTACCTGAAGCACTCGACATTGGTGGGCATCTGCTCATCGCCTTCCTGGTCACTGGCTAGTGACCCAGACTCTGTCCCCTCTGCTTTCAGGTTCTTCAGATCTTCGATCCACCTTTGGATCCACCCGAACACTTTTGACTTGGCCGCCAGCAGCACTTTGCAGCAGATCGCCATTGAAAGCGATGACGAAACCCGACCCCGAAAGACACCTATGCACCCGACTCCCCTGGGTGAGGTAACACGAGTACTCCGGTGCTCCCATGGGTATTGACACTAGAACAGCCTAGTTCTCAAAGGGTTTGCTCCAAGTCCTCCTCTAAGTGTCCCTTTTCTTTTAAATTCTAATCACGACTTTCCCCATAGGAGTTAACGGTGGTTCGCGGTTGTGTTCATACACTGCACGCGTCCCCCGTGGGTCCCCTGTGTCACTACCTTGGGTGGTTCCTTGTGGTCCAAGCACTTCTACAGGCTCTAGGCCTTGTGTCTAGCTCAGTCGTGGTTCTTATACCACTTTATTGGTATATGGTTTGGTACGCCCCTGGGGCTCAAACGTGTATTTGTGCTATTACTGTAGATAACTAACTCGTAACGTATGTACTTCGAACTCTAGCCTCATAAAGAGACTAGAGGGGTGTGTTTAGTAATAAATACATATATTTTGAATATATACCTGGTGTGGTCCTCTTTCATTTGGTCACTCAAGAGATTATAGACTGGTAAAACAAGCTGCTTTGCATTCCTTCAAGACTTAGCCTGAAGGCTGCTCTCCATAGCTACCACTAGGATAGCTTTCAATAAAGGTTGTCTTTAACCTATCTCCAATAAGGGGTTGTTTGGACTGGTGCAAGGTGCCCACTATAAATAGTGGACAGCATATGCCAGGCCAACTTCTCACATTGGTGTGCAGCGTGTGGGACTCCAGCTTGCTATTGTTTTACCAGATAATCTCAATTGAATTGATCAACTGAAAACCACTAAGGGTACCTAAGGTACATATAAATCAAGCTTAGTAATACAGTAAGTTCTACTGAACTTAGAGTTGTGTGTTAAGGGACAGCACACCCTTTCTACAACTCAAGAGAGTTTAGTAGGCCACACTAGAGTAGGTAGTGCATACACCACACCTCACTAGTAATGTCTTCAAAGCCAGGACCCAGTGAGTCCTTGCCAGAAGCCAGTGGGCTTCTTCCCTCCAAGTATGATAAACTCCTATTCTTGGAATTGAGAGCATTATGCAATACTAGGAAGTTGAAGGCAGGCAAAAGTGCCAGCACCCAACACCTCAGGGAGGTGTTACTAGCTGATGATCTCAGCAGGCCCCTAGGGTCTGAAGGGGTAGGCAAAGAGGGTGGGGCAGAAGATGAGGAAGGGGCCAGGGGTGAAGAAACCCAGGCCCCCCTCTGAAACTGGCCAGGAAGGTGAAAATGACCTTGTCCTGGAAAACCCAATTCCTCCTGTGGAGGAGGAGGAGGGAGAGGATCAGACTGACCTCCCCTTTGTCCCCCAGGAAGAGTTCTGAGTGTGCCCAGAAGGTCTAGGTCTCCTTCTCAGGAGTCTAACCACTCTGACACCTCAATAGGGACCTCTGTCTCCTCTCATAGGAGGGAATCCTCTCATGAAAGGAGAAAGAGATTGATTCAGTATGAGCAAGCCCAGCTTGAACACAGAAAACAGCAATTGGCTATAGACAGGAGTCCCTAGATCTCTATAGAGAGAGACAAAAGTTGGGACTAGAGTCCCATGGTGGCAGCAATTTCCCCAAAGATAGGGAAAGGTCTTATGACCATAGAAACCTGAGCAAGATTGTCCCTCCCTACCAGAGTGGGGATGACATCCACAAATGGATAACTGCTCTAGAGAGGGCCTGTAAAGTACAGAGGGTCCCTCAGGAGCAGTGGGCAGCAATCTTGTGGCTCTCCTTTGCAGACAAAGGTAGAGATAAGCTCCTCACTGTTAGAGAGGAGGATGCTGACAATTACAAAGTCTTGAAGAGTGCTCTGATAGATGGGTTTGGCCTAACCACTGAACAGTATAGGTTGAAGTTCAGAGACACCCAAAAGGCTCAGACTCAAGACTGGGTTGATTTTGTAGATTGTGCTACTAAGGCTCTGGAAGGTTGGATACATGGCAACAAGGTGCATGACTTTTTAGGATTGTACAATTTGATTATGAGGGAGCAGATCCTTAATAATTGTCAAAACCAGCTTTTACACCAGTACCTGGTGGACTCTGATCTGACCTCTCCCCAAGAATTGGGAAAGAAGGCAGACAAATGGGTCAGAACCAGAGTAAAGACTAAGAATCAGGGTGGTGACCAGAAGAAAGATTCTACCAAGTCCCAAGAGAAAGGTGGGGATAAATCAAAGGATAAATCCACTACAGGGCCCCAAAAGTCCTCTTCTGGGGGTGGGTCCCAAACTCCTTCCTCTCCTGAAAAGAAACCATATTGCCATGTCTGTAAAAAGCCTGGACACTGGAAAACTGATCCCAGTTGCCCCAGGATTGGCAATAAAGAAAATGTTCCTCCAACAACTACTACCACCCCTCCTGGTACTACCAGTAGTAATCCTCCAGTTGGGAGTAGTGTACCCAAAAAGTTAGGTGCTTTTGCAAGAGGAACAGAGGTGGGCCCTAGTTTAGACAGGACCCCCTCAACAGACTCCTCTGACTCTGATGGTGGTGTAGGATTTGCCACCTTTACCATGGGTCCCAATGCATTGGGCAGGTACAGACTGGAGCCAATAATTAATGGTCAGAAAGCTGTGGCATTTAGGGACACAGGGGCTAGTGTCACCATGGTGGCAGGGAAACTAGTCCCCCCTCACCAGCTTTTTCCTGAGTTTAAATACCAAGTAACCAACATTGATGGTGTCAGAACAGATCACCCCATGGCCATGGTCAATCTCAGCTGGGAAGGGGTCACAGGCCCAAAAAGAGTGGCAGTGTCCCCAACCTTGCCTGTAGATTGCCTGATGGGCAATGACCTGGAAATTTCAGCCTGGGCTGAAGTTGAACACCAAACCCATCTGAGAATGCTGGGCGTCCCTGTAAAGGTTAGTGGGGCTGTGATGGCCACAGCCCAAGCCCAGGGAAACTTTGGAGAGATGGAGCCTGGAAGAATGGCCCACTCTCCCCCAAAAGAGAGCACACGGGTTGAAGAAAAGTCTTCTTCCCTCCAGACAGTAGGTAGGGGTCAGCCTCCTCAGGGAACTGACCCTACCCCTAGTGAAGGAACTGCCCCAGAGGTAGTCAGGCCTGGCCTGGCCCCACCCCTGATGGCAGAGGACCCTTCCAAGGTGGTACCCAGTCTGGAGCAGGTAACCTGCCCCTCTCTACCCTGCCTCAGTCAGCCCAGGGCTGCAGAGGTCAGGGAGGTCAGTGGACCCCCCAGGGCCCCCTGTCCAGAGGAACCCCCCCATCAGCAGATTAGGGGCACCCAGGCTAGTAGCCCTAGCCAGGTGAAAATTCCTCAACCCACTGAGGGATCCCCCATTCCTTTGTGTAGGGACCTCCCCCAGAAGGACTCTGTTAGGCAAGGGCAAACCTGGGACCAAAAGGTTCCAAACCTGCCATGTCCCTCCAGTGGTCCATCCAAAGGGACCCAACCCCCAGCTGTAGGCAGCCAAAGGCTGACCCTTAGAGCACAGTGCAACTCAGTCATGGAAAGACAGGCATGCATGGTGACCAGTGATCTGAGGAAGCTGAGACCAACCTTCCTAGGGCCTCACTTCCCTTCTCAGACACCTCACCAGCCTTGTACTTTACCAAAGCACACCACAGGTAGTAATTCCCCATGGTGGAGACCCTCTCAGACCCTTAGGCTGAGGGATTGCTTAGTGGACCATAAGATAGGGGGCAACCATGCTAGTGCAGGGGCTTCCTTGTATGGCCACTTAGTCAATAAAGGCTCAACTGGCCAAGGTTAGCCTTATCTCCTTTCGTTTGGGGGGGGGTTATGTAGGAAGGTGGAATCTGACTATATGGTTGCCCCCACTTTTTTTCTGGTGTTTTGCTGGTTTATGACTTAGTTGGACTGGGATCCTGCTATTCAGGGCCCCAGTCTATCTGCTTCCTCTATAAAATGGTTTCCATGTCCCCTAGGCACATCTCTGATTGGAATCTGGAGTGCCCTTGTAAGTCCCTAGTATATGGTATACTATGTACCCAGGGCATAGGTACCTCAGAGGCCTACCAGGGGCTGCAGCATGTATTGTGCCACCCCTGGAAGGCCATCCAAAAGGACACCACAGGTCTGCTACTGCAGCCTGGGTAAGGTGGTGCAAGCACCCCTTACTGTGATATAGGCTACCTATATCACTATATACATACACACATATAAATCTATAAGTCACTCCTATGGCAGGCCTTATCAATCCTGAAGGCAGAGTGCGTGGTTCCTATGTGAGAGGGTGCCCCTGCATGAGCAGGGCCCCTCTGCAGCATTCGGAGACCCTTCTCTGATGCTGTTTGTAGTGCAGCCTGACCATATACTCTTAAGCGCATTATAACCTCGCGTTAAATGCTAACTTTGGGATGGCTGCACGGAAACATGTCGTGTTTGGTGTCAAACATCTTGGAATACTACCCCCCGCCAGTTCTGGCGGCGGGGGTAGCATTCCACCCTTCTAGAGGGAAAGACATGTACACACCGGTATACCCGGTACTGACTTTCCAGAGCCCTGGCATCACAAAATGGATGCCGCTGCCACAGACACGAGTCTGGCCTCCTGCTGCTGACCGAAACTCCGGCAGGGGAGGCCTGGACAATAGGTTTCCTGTCCCAGGGAGGTGTGACCACCTCCCCAGACAGGATAGTGTGTATTGGGGCTGGGCGGGAGCACTCTCGGGTGCTTTGAAATCCTGCACTGGGGGCACATTTGGTGTCCCTGTGCATACCCCAGTTCAAACCGGCTCAGGGGCTTCCAGCCCCTGCTCTGGCACGAAACTGGACAAAGGGAAAGGGGTGTAACCACCCCTCTGCCCTGGCCCTCCCATAGGTGGGGCCACAGAGTATGTCCAACCCCCTACCTTAGTATAAGTAAGGGAACCCAGTCCTTAGGACTTTAGATTTACCTGGACGAAACTCTGACATAAAATCCTGGACCTTCGACGCTCTACTTTAAGATTAGAGGACTGAAGAATCTCCCTTGGGGTCAAGGAGTGACTCCCCTGCTTGGCAGGCACCAAAGAAGCAATTGTCCGGTCTGCATCGCTGAAGCTCCCATTGGACGCCGAAGTCTTTGCATCACCAGAGGTAGATTTCCAGACTTCCCCGAGGCTGCCCTGAGTCCCCAGCAAAGCTAAGGCCCATAGCTGTTGTGGGTAACGTGGAACCGTGACCCCTGGAAACCGAACGCATTTGCAAGTGCATCCTCTTCTGGGTCTCCCACGAAGTCGTGCTTTGGGCTCCAAGTAGCCCCAGCCCCCAGCACCAACTGTACCGAACATCACTGGACTCCACTCCACGAGTGTCCTGTGAGCCAGCTCCACGTGCACCGTCTCGAGGCTCCTTTGTGGTCGCTAGTCCATTGGCTAGTAGGCCCCCACGAAGGCCAATCTTTTTCTGCTTGGGCTCCCTGGTTGCTCCAGGTGTGCCCTGACTTATCTTTGCTGGGTGAGTCCCCCAGACCTTGATGGTCTGCAACATCGTCCTTCTTCGATTTCCACGAGACTTGCTGTTGCCAGGGCTTGTTGGGTCCAATCCGGTCGCGGACACCCCTGCAATCGACAGGCATCATAGGACAGCTGGAATCCAGCTCCTGGTTGTCGTCGACACCTCCTGGACCTCGTGGCTGAAGAGTCAAGATGACTGTCAACCTACCTGAAGCACTCGACATCGGTGGGCATCTGCTCATCGCCTTCCTGGTCACTGGCTAGTGACCCAGACTCTGTCCCCTCTGCTTTCAGGTTCTTCAGATCTTCGATCCACCTTTGGATCCACCCGAACACTTTCGACTTGGCCGCCAGCAGCACTTTGCAGCAGATCGCCATTGAAAGCGACGACGAAACCCGACCCCGAAAGACACCTATGCACCCGGCTCCCCTGAGTGAGGTAACACGAGTACTCCAGTGCTCCCGTGGGTATTGACACTAGAACAGCCTAGTTCTCAAAGGGTTTGCTCCAAGTCCTCCTCTAAGTGTCCCTTTTCTTTTAAATTCTAATCACGACTTTCCCCATAGAAGTTAACGGTGGTTCGCGGTTGTGTTCATACACTGCACGCTTCCCCCGTGGGTCCCCTGTGTCACTACCTTGGGTGGTTCCTTGTGGTCCAAGCACTTCTACAGGCTCTAGGCCTTGTGTCTAGCTCAGTCGTGGTTCTTATACCACTTTATTGGTATATGGTTTGGTACGCCCCTGGGGCTCAAACGTGTATTTGTGCTATTACTGTAGATAACTAACTCGTAACGTATGTACTTCGAACTCTAGCCTCATAAAGAGACTAGAGGGGTGTGTTTAGTAATAAATACATATATTTTGAATATATACCTGGTGTGGTCCTCTTTCATTTGGTCACTCAAGAGATTATAGACTGGTAAAACAAGCTGCTTTACATTCCTTCAAGACTTAGCCTGAAGGCTGCTCTCCATAGCTACCACTAGGATAGCTTTCAATAAAGGTTGTCTTTAACCTATCTCCAATAAGGGGTTGTTTGGACTGGTGCAAGGTGCCCACTATAATTAGTGGACAGCATATGCCAGGCCAACTTCTCACATTGGTGTGCAGCGTGTGGGATTCCAGCTTGCTATTGTTTTACCAGATAATCTCAATTGAATTGATCAACTGAAAACCACTAAGGGTACCTAAGGTACATATAAATCAAGCTTAGTAATACAGTAAGTTCTACTGAACTTAGAGTTGTGTGTTAAGGGACAGCACACCCTTTCTACAACTCAAGAGAGTTTAGTAGGCCACACTAGAGTAGGTAGTGCATACACCACACCTCACTAGTAATGTCTTCAAAGCCAGGATCCAGTGAGTCCTTGCCAGAAGCCAGTGGGCTTCTTCCCTCCAAGTATGATAAACTCCCATTCTTGGAATTGAGAGCATTATGCAATACTAGGAAGTTGAAGGCAGGCAAAAGTGCCAGCACCCAACACCTCAGGGAGGTGTTACTAGCTGATGATCTCAGCAGGCCCCTAGGGTCTGAAGGGGTAGGCAAAGAGGGTGGGGCAGAAGATGAGGAAGGGGCCAGGGGTGAAGAAACCCAGGCCCCCCTCTGAAACTGGCCAGGAAGGTGAAAATGACCTTGTCCTGGAAAACCCAATTCCTCCTGTGGAGGAGGAGGAGGGAGAGGATCAGACTGACCTCCCCTTTGTCCCCCCAGGAAGAGTTCTGAGTGTGCCCAGAAGGTCTAGGTCTCCTTCTCAGGAGTCTAACCACTCTGACACCTCAATAGGGACCTCTGTCTCCTCTCATAGGAGGGAATCCTCTCATGAAAGGAGAAAGAGATTGATTCAGTATGAGCAAGCCCAGCTTGAACACAGAAAACAGCAATTGGCTATAGACAGGGAGTCCCTAGATCTCTATAGAGAGAGACAAAAGTTGGGACTAGAGTCCCATGGTGGCAGCAATTTCCCCAAAGATAGGGAAAGGTCTTATGACCATAGAAACCTGAGCAAGATTGTCCCTCCCTACCAGAGTTGTCCACAAATGGATAACTGCTCTAGAGAGGGCCTGTAAAGTACAGAGGGTCCCTCAGGAGCAGTGGGCAGCAATCTTGTGGCTCTCCTTTGCAGACAAAGGTAGAGATAAGCTCCTCACTGTTAGAGAGGAGGATGCTGACAATTACAAAGTCTTGAAGAGTGCTCTGATAGATGGGTTTGGCCTAACCACTGAACAGTATAGGTTGAAGTTCTGAGACACCCAAAAGGCTCAGACTCAAGACTGGGTTGATTTTGTAGATTGTGCTACTAAGGCTCTGGAAGGTTGGATACATGGCAACAAGGTGCATGACTTTTTAGGATTGTACAATTTGATTATGAGGGAGCAGATCCTTAATAATTGTCAAAACCAGCTTTTACACAGGTACCTGGTGGACTCTGATCTGACCTCTCCCCAAGAATTGGGAAAGAAGGCAGACAAATGGGTCAGAACCAGAGTAAAGACTAAGAATCAGGGTGGTGACCAGAAGAAAGATTCTACCAAGTCCCAAGAGAAAGGTGGGGATAAATCAAAGGATAAATCCACTACAGGGCCCCAAAAGTCCTCTTCTGGGGGTGGGTCCCAAACTCCTTCCTCTCCTGAAAAGAAACCATATTGCCATGTCTGTAAAAAGCCTGGACACTGGAAAACTGATCCCAGTTGCCCCTGGATTGGCAATAAAGAAAATGTTCCTCCAACAACTACTACCACCCCTCCTGGTACTACCAGTAGTAATCCTCCAGTTGGGAGTAGTGTACCCAAAAAGTTAGGTGCTTTTGCAAGAGGAACAGAGGTGGGCCCTAGTTTAGACAGGACCCCCTCAACAGACTCCTCTGACTCTGATGGTGGTGTAGGATTTGCCACCTTTACCATGGGTCCCAATGCATTGGGCAGGTACAGACTGGAGCCAATAATTAATGGTCAGAAAGCTGTGGCATTTAGGGACACAGGGGCTAGTGTCACCATGGTGGCAGGGAAACTAGTCCCCCCTCACCAGCTTTTACCTGAGTTTAAATACCAGGTAACCAACATTGATGGTGTCAGAACAGATCACCCCATGGCCATGGTCAATCTCAGCTGGGAAGGGGTCACAGGCCCAAAAAGAGTGGCAGTGTCCCCAACCTTGCCTGTAGATTGCCTGATGGGCAATGACCTGGAAATTTCAGCCTGGGCTGAAGTTGAACACCAAACCCATCTGAGAATGCTGGGCGTCCCTGTAAAGGTTAGTGGGGCTGTGATGGCCACAGCCCAAGCCCAGGGAAACTTTGGAGAGATAGAGCCTGGAAGAATGGCCCACTCTCCCCCAAAAGGGAGCACAAGGGTTGAAGAAAAGTCTTCTTCCCTCCAGACAGTAGGTAGGGGTCAGCCTCCTCAGGGAACTGACCCTACCCCTAGTGAAGGAACTGCCCCAGAGGTAGTCAGGCCTGGCCTGGCCCCACCCCTGATGGCAGAGGACCCTTCCAAGGTGGTACCCAGTCTGGAACAGGTAACCTGCCCCTCTCTACCCTGCCTCAATCAGCCCAGGGCTGCAGAGGTCAGGGAGGTCAGTGGACCCCCCAGGGCCCCCTGTCCAGAGGAACCCCCCCATCAGCAGATTAGGGGCACCCAGGCTAGTAGCCCTAGCCAGGTGAAAATTCCTCAACCCACTGAGGGATCCCCCATACCTTTGTGTAGGGACCTCCCCCAGAAGGACTCTGTTAGGCAAGGGCAAACCTGGGACCAAAAGGTTCCAAATCTGCCATGTCCCTCCAGTGGTCCATCCAAAGGGACCCAACCCCCAGCTGTAGGCAGCCAAAGGTTGACCCTTAGAGCACAGTGCAACTCAGTCATGGAAAGACAGACATGCATGGTGACCAGTGATCTGAGGAAGCTGAGACCAACCTTCCTAGGGCCTCACTTCCCTTCTCAGACACCTCACCAGCCTTGTACTTTACAAAAGCACACCACAGGTAGTAATTCCCCATGGTGGAGACCCTCTCAGACCCTTAGGGTGAGGGATTGCTTAGTGGACCATAAGATAGGGGGCAACCATGCTAGTGCAGGTGCTTCCTTGTATGGCCACTTAGTCAATAAAGGCTCAACTGGCCAAGGTTAGCCTTATCTCCTTTCGTTTGGCGGGGGTTATGTAGGAAGGTGGAATCTGACTATATGGTTGCCCCCACTTTTTTTCTGGTGTTTTGCTGGTTTATGACTTAGTTGTACTGGGATGCTGCTATTCAGGGCCCCAGTCTATCTGCTTCCTCTATAAAATGGTTTCCATGTGCCTTAGGCACATCTCTGATTGGAATCTGGAGTGCCCTTGTAAGTCCCTAGTATATGGTATACTATGTACCCAGGGCATAGGTACCTCAGAGGCCTACCAGGGGCTGTAGCATGTATTGTGCCACCCCTGGAAGGCCATCCAAAAGGACACCACAGGTCTGCTACTGCAGCCTGGGTAAGGTGGTGCAAGCACCCCTTACTGTGATATAGGCTACCTGTATCACTATATACATACACACATATAAACCTATAAGTCACTCCTATGGCAGGCCTTATCAATCCTGAAGGCAGAGTGCGTGGTTCCTATGTGAGAGGGTGCCCCTGCATGAGCAGGGCCCCTCTGCAGCATTCGGAGACCCTTCTCTGATGCTGTTTGTAGTGCAGCCTGACCATATACTCTTAAGCGCATTATAACCTCGCGTTAAATGCTAACTTTGGGATAGCTGCACGGAAACATGTCGTGTTTGGTGTCAAACATCTTGGAATACTACACCCCCCGCCAGTTCTGGCGGCAGGGGTAGCATTCCACCCTTCTAGAGGGAAAGACATGTACACACCGGTATACCCGGTACTGACTTTCCAGAGCCCTGGCATCACAAAATGGATGCCGCTGCCACAGACACGAGTCTGGCCTCCTGCTGCTGACCGAAACTCCGGCAGGGGAGGCCTGGACAATAGGTTTCCTGTCCCAGGGAGGTGTGACCACCTCCCCAGACAGGATAGTGTGTATTGGGGCTGGGCGGGAGCACTCTCGGGTGCTTTGAAATCCTGCACTGGGGGCACACTTGGTGTCCCTGTGCATACCCCAGTTCAAACTGGCTCAATGGCTTCCAGCCCCTGCTCTGGTGCGAAACTGGACAAAGGGAAAGGGGTGTAACCACCCCTCTGCCCTGGCCCTCCCATAGGTGGGGCCACAGAGTATGTCCAACTCCCTACCTTAGTATAAGTAAGGGAACCCAGTCCTTAGGACTTTAGATTTACCTGGACGAAACTCTGACACAGAATCCTGGACCTTCGACGCTCTACTTTAAGATTAGAGGACTGAAGAATCTCCCTTGGGTTCAAGGAGTGACTCCCCTGCTTGGCAGGCACCAAAGAAGCAATTGTCTGGTCTGCATCGCTGAAGCTCCCGTCGGATGCCGAAGTCTTTGCATCACCAGACGTGAATTTCCAGACTTCCCCGAGGCTTCCCTGAGTCCTCAGCAAAGCTGAGGCCCGTAGCTGTTGTGGGAAACGTGGAACCGTGACCCCTGGACACCGAACGCATTTGCAAGTGCATCCTCTTCTGGGTCTCCCACGAAGTCGTGCTTTAGGCTCCGAGTAGCCCCAGCCTCCAGCACCAACTGCACCGAAGATCACTGGCCTCCACTCCACGAGTGTCCTGTGAGCCAGCTCCACGTGCACCGTCTCGAGGCTCCTTCGCAGTCGCTAGTCCGTTGGCTAGTAGGCCCCCAAGAAGGCCAATCTTTTTCTGCTTGGGCTCCCTGGTTGCTCCACGTGTGCCCTGACTTATCTTTGCTGGGTGAGTCCCCCAGACCTTGCTGGTCTGCAACATCGTCCTTCTTCGATTTCCACAAGACTTGCCGTTGCCAGGGCTTGTTGGGTCCAATTTGGTCGCGGACACCCCTGCAATTGACAAACGTCATGGGACAGCTCGAATCCAGCTCCTGGTTGTCGTCGACGCCTCCTGGACCTCGTGGCTGAAGAGTCAAGATGACCGTCAACCTACCTGAAGCACTCGACATCGGTGGGCATCTGCTCATCGCCTTCTGGTCACTGGCTAGTGACCCAGACTCTGTCCCCTCTGCTTTCAGGTTCTTCAGATCTTCGATCCACCTTTGGATCCACCCGAACACTTTCGACTTGGCCGCCAGCAGCACTTTGCAGCAGATCGCCATTGAAAGCGATGACGAAACCCGACCCCGAAAGACACCTATGCACCCGGCTCCCCTGAGTGAGGTAACACGAGTACTACGGTGCTCCCGTGGGTATTGACACTAGAACAGCCTAGTTCTCAAAGGGTTTGCTCCAAGTCCTCCTCTAAGTGTCCCTTTTCTTTTAAATTCTAATCACGACTTTCCCCATAGAAGTTAACGGTGGTTCGCGGTTGTGTTCATACACTGCACGCGTCCCCCGTGGGTCCCCTGTGTCACTACCTTGGGTGGTTCCTTGTGGTCCAAGTACTTCTACAGGCTCTAGGCCTTGTGTCTAGCTCAGTCGTGGTTCTTATACCACTTTATTGGTATATGGTTTGGTACGCCCCTGGGGCTCAAACGTGTATTTGTGCTATTACTGTAGATAACTAACTCGTAACGTATGTACTTCGAACTCTAGCCTCATAAAGAGACTAGAGGGGTGTGTTTAGTAATAAATACATATATTTTGAATATATACCTGGTGTGGTCCTCTTTCATTTGGTCACTCAAGAGATTATAGACTGGTAAAACAAGCTGCTTTACATTCCTTCAAGACTTAGCCTGAAGGCTGCTCTCCATAGCTACCACTAGGATAGCTTTCAATAAAGGTTGTCTTTAACCTATCTCCAATAAGGAGTTGTTTGGACTGGTGCAAGGTGCCCACTATAATTAGTGGAAAGCATATGCCAGGCCAACTTCTCACACCCTCTTGCCTCCTTCTGCACCTCTGTTGGTTCTTTCGGCACTGCTCTTGCTTCTTTCTGCACCTCTTTTGCCTGTTTCTGCAACTCTCTTCCCTCTTTTTGCACCACTCTTGCCTCTTTCTGTACCTCTGTTGCTTCTTTCTGCACCTCTCTTGTCTCTTTCTACACCCTTCGTGCCTCTTTCAGAACCACTATTGCTTCTTTCTGCAGTTCTCTTCCTTCTTTCTGCACCCCTCCTGCCTCTTTCTGCACCCCTCATCCCTCTTTCTGCAGTCCACTTGCCTCTTTCTGCACCTCCGTTGCTTCATTCTGCACTTCTTTTGTTTCTTTCGGCACCCCTCTTGCCTCTTTCTGCACCTCTTTTCCTTCTTTCTGCACTTCTTTTGTTTCTTTCTGCACCTCTCGCTTCTTTCTGCACCCCTTTTGCCTCTTTCTGCTCCCCTCTTGCCTCTTTCTGCACCTCTGTTCCTTCTTTCTGCACCTCTGTTGCTTCTTTCTCCATCCCTCTTCCCTCTTTCTGCACCTATGGTGCTTCTTTCTGCACCTCTCTTGCCCCTTTATGCACCCCTCTTCCCTCTTTCTGCACCTCTGTTGCTTCTTTCTGCACTTCTCTTGCTTCTTTCTGCACCACTCGTGCCTCTTTCTGCACACCTTTTCCCTCTTTCTGCACCTTTCTTGCTTCTCTCTGCACCTCTGTTCCTTCTTTCTGCACTTGTTTTGTTTCTTTCTACAGCTCTCTTGCTTCTTTCTACACCCCCTTGCCTCTTTCTCTACCCCTCTTCCCTCTTTCTGCAACTCTGTTGCCTCTTTCTGCACCCCTTTTTCCTTTCTGCATTTCTGTTCCTTTTTTCTGCACTTCTTTTGTTTCTTTCTGCACATCTCTTGCTTCTTTCTGCACCCCTCGTGCCTCTTTCTGCACCCCTCTTCCCTCTTTTTGCACCTCTGTTCCTTCTTTCTGCACTTCTTTTGTTTCTTTTTGCACCCTTCTTCCCTTTTTTGCATCCCTCTTGCCTCTTTCTGCAGTTCTCTTGTCATTTACTGCACCTCTCTTGCCTCTTTCTGCACCTCACTTGCCTCTTTCTGCACTTCTCTTGCTTCTTTCTACACCTCTGTTGCTTCTTTCAGCAATTCTCTTGCCTCTTTCTGCACCTCTCTTGCATCTTTCTGCACCTCTGTTGCCTCTTTTTGCACCTCTCTTGCTTCTTTCTGCACCTCACTTGCCTCTTTTTGCACTTCTCTTGCTTGTTCCTGCACCTCTGTTGCTTCTTTCTGCACCTCTCTTTCCTCTTTCTGCAATCCTCTTCCCTCTTTCTGTACCTCTCTTGCCTCAGTCTGCCCATATGTTCCCTCTTTCTGCACCTCACTTGCCTCTTTCTGCAACTCGCTTGCCTCTTTCTGCAGTTCTCTTGCCTCCTTCTACACGTCTCTTGCCTCTTTCAACACTTCTCTTGCCTGTTTCTGCACCTCTCTTGCCTCTTTCTGCACCTCTCTAGCCTCTTTCTGTACCTCACTTGCTTCCTTCTGCATCCCTTTTGCCTGTTTCTGCACCCCTCTTACCTCTTTGTGCAACTCTCTTGCCTCTTTCTACACCTCTCTTCCCTCTTTTTACACCACTCTTGCCTCTTTCTGTACCTCTGTTGCTTCTTTCTGCACCTCTCTTGTCTCTTTCTACACCCTTCATGCCTCTTTCAGCACCTCCGTTGCTTCTTTCTGCACTTCTTTTGTTTCTTTCTGCACCCCTCTTGCCTCTTTCTGCACCTCTGTTCCTTCTTTCTGTACCTCTCTTGCCTCAGTCTGCCCACCTGTTCCCTCTTTCTGTACCCCTTTTGCGTGTTTCTGCAACTCTCTTGCCTCTTTCTGTAGTTCTCTTGCCTCCTTCTGCACATCACTTGCCTCTTTTTGCACCTCTCTTGGTTCTTTTGCACTGCTCTTGCTTGCTTCTTTCTGCACCTCTCTTGCACATTTCTGCACCCCTCTTGCCTTTTTCTGCACCCCTCTTACCTGTTTATGCACCTCTCTTGCCTCTGTCTGCACCCCTGTTCCCTCTTTCTGTACCTCTTTTGCCTTTTTCTGCAACTCTCTTGACTCTTTCTACAGTTCTCTTGCCTCCTTCTGCACCTCTGTTGCTTCTTTCTGCACCCCTTTTCCCTCTTTCTGCACCTTTCTTGCTTCTCTCTGCACCTCTGTTCCTTCTTTCTGCACTTGTTTTGTTTCTATCTACAGCTCTCTTGCTTCTTTATACACCCCCTTGCCTCTTTCCTTACTCCCTCTTCCCTCTTTCTGCACCTCTGTTGCCTCTTTCAGCACCCCTTTTTCCTTTCTGTACTTCTGTTCCTTTTTTCTGCACTTCTTTTGTTTCTTTCTGCACATCTCTTGCTTCTTTCTGCACCCCTCGTGCCTCTTTCTGCACCCCTCTTCCCTCTTTATGCCCCGCTGTTCCTTCTTTCTGCACTTCTTTTGTTTCTTTTTGCACCCTTCTTCCCTTTTTTGCATCCCTCTTGCCTCTTTCTGCAGTTCTCTTGTCATTTTCTGCACCTCTCTTGCCTCTTTCTGCACCTCTCTTGCATCTTTCTGCACCTCTGTTCCTTCTTTCTGCACCTCTGTTGCTTCTTTCTCCATCCCTCTTCCCTCTTTCTGCACCTATGGTGCTTCTTTCTGCACCTCTCTTGCCCCTTTATGCACCCCTCTTCCCTCTTCCCTCTTTCTGCACCTCTGTTGCTTCTTTCTGCACTTCTCTTGCTTCTTTCTTCACCACTCGTGCCTCTTTCTGCACCCCTTTTCCCTCTTTCTGCACCTTTCTTGCTTCTCTCTGCACCTCTGTTCCTTCTTTCTGCACTTGTTTTGTTTCTATCTACAGCTCTCTTGCTTCTTTATACACCCCCTTGCCTCTTTCCTTACCCCTCTTCCCTCTTTCTGCACCTCTGTTGCCTCTTTCAGCACCCCTTTTTCCTTTCTGTACTTCTGTTCCTTTTTTCTGCACTTCTTTTGTTTCTTTCTGCACATCTCTTGCTTCTTTCTGCACCCCTCGTGCCTCTTTCTGCACCCCTCTTCCCTCTTTTTGCCCCGCTGTTCCTTCTTTCTGCACTTCTTTTGTTTCTTTTTGCACCCTTCTTCCCTTTTTTGCATCCCTCTTGCCTCTTTCTGCAGTTCTCTTGTCATTTTCTGCACCTCTCTTGCCTCTTTCTGCACCTCTCTTGCATCTTTCTGCACCTCTGTTCCTTCTTTCTGCACCTCTGTTGCTTCTTTCTCCATCCCTCTTCCCTCTTTCTGCACCTATGGTGCTTCTTTCTGCACCTCTCTTGCCCCTTTATGCACCCCTCTTCCCTCTTTCTGCACCTCTGTTGCTTCTTTCTGCACTTCTCTTGCTTCTTTCTGTACCACTCGTGCCTCTTTCTGCACCCCTTTTCCCTCTTTCTGCACCTTTCTTGCTTCTCTCTGCACCTCTGTTCCTTCTTTCTGCACTTGTTTTGTTTCTATCCACAACTCTCTTGCTTCTTTATACACCCCCTTGCCTCTTTCCCTACCCCTCTTCCCTCTTTCTGCACCTCTGTTGCCTCTTTCAGCACCCCTTTTTCCTTTCTGTACTTCTGTACCTTTTTTCTGCACTTCTTTTGTTTCTTTCTGCACATCTCTTGCTTCTTTCTGCACCCCTCGTGCCTCTTTCTGCACCCCTCTTCCCTCTTTTTGCCCCCGCTGTTCCTTCTTTCTGCACTTCTTTTGTTTCTTTTTGAACCCTTCTTCCCTTTTTTGCATCCCTCTTGCCTCTTTCTGCAGATTCTCTTGTCATTTTCTGCACCTCTCTTGCCTCTTTCTGCACCTCTCTTGCATCTTTCTGCACCTCTGTTGCCTCTTTCTGTACCTCTCTTGCTTCTTTCTGCACCTCA
Organism: Calotriton arnoldi; assembly: GCA_963921515.1. Taxonomy (NCBI): domain Eukaryota; kingdom Metazoa; phylum Chordata; class Amphibia; order Caudata; family Salamandridae; genus Calotriton; species Calotriton arnoldi. Next base: position 1,434,109 of record CAWUFW010002528.1, on the reverse strand, counting down.
CTTGCCTCTTTTTGCACTTCTCTTGCTTGTTCCTGCACCTCTGTTGCTTCTTTCTGCACCCCTCTTTCCTCTTTCTGCAACCCTCTTCCCTCTTTCTGTACCTCTCTTGCCTCAGTCTGCCCATCTGTTCCCTCTTTCTGCACCCCTTTTGCCTGTTTCTGCAACTCTCTTGCCTCTTTCTGCAGTTCTCTTGCCTCCTTCTGCACCTCACTTGCCTCTTTCTGCAACTCGCTTGCCTCTTTCTGTACTTCTCTTGCCTCCTTCTACACCTCTCTTGTCTCTTTCAACACTTCTCTTGCCTGTTTCTGCACCTCTTTTGCCTCTTTCTGCACCTCTCTAGCCTCTTTCTGTACCTCACTTGCTTCTTTCTGCACCCCTTTTGCCTGTTTCTGCACCCCTCTTACCTCTTTGTGCAACTCTCTTGCCTCTTTCTACACCTCTCTTCCCTCTTTTTACACCACTCTTGCCTCTTTCTGTACTTCTGTTGCTTCTTTCTGCACCTCTCTTGTCTCTTTCTATACCCTTCGTGCCTCTTTCAGAACCACTATTGCTTCTTTCTGCACCGCTCCTGCCTCTTTCTTACCCCTCTTGCCTCTTTGTGCACCTCTCCTAACCCTTTCTGCACCCCTCTTGCCTCTTTTTGCACCTCTGTTGGTTCTTTCTGCAGCTCTTTTGCTTCGTTCTGCACTTCACTTGCCTCTTTCTGTTCACCTCTTGCTTCTTTCTGCACCTCTGTTCCAAATTTCTGCATCCCTCTTGCCTTTTTCTGCACCCCTCTTCCCTCTTTCTGTACCTCTCTTGCCTCAGTCTGCCCACCTGTTCCCTCTTTCTGTACCCATTTTGCCTGTTTCTGCAACTCTCTTGCCTCTTTCTGCAGTTCTCTTGCCTCCTTCTGCACATTACTTGCCTCTTTTTGCACCTCTCTTGGTTCTTTTGCACTGCTCTTAATTGCTTCTTTCTGCACCTCTCCTGCAAATTTCTGCACCCCTCTTACCTGTTTATGCACCTCTCTTGCCTCTGTCTGCACCCCTGTTCCCTCTTTCTGTACCTCTTTTGCCTGTTTCTGCAACTCTCTTGACTCTTTCTGCAGTTCTCTTGCCTCCTTCTGCACCTCTGTTGCTTCTTTCTGCACTTCGCTTGCCTCTTTGTGCACCCCTGTTGCTTCATTCTGCACTTCCCATGCTTCTTTCTGCACCTGTCTTGCTTCTTTCTGCACCCCTGTTGTCTCTTTCTGCACTTGTCTTCCCTCTTTCTGCACCTCTCTTGCCTCTTTCTGCATCTCACTTGCCTCTTTCTGCACTTCTCTTGCTTCTTTCTACACCTCTGTTGCTTCTATCATTAATTCTCTTGCTTCTTTCTGCACCCCTCTTGCCTCTTTCTGCACCCCTCTCCCCTCTTTGTGCAAGTCTCTTGCCTCTTTCTACTCCTCTCTTCTCTCTTTCTGCACCACTCTTGCCTCTTTCTGTACCTCTGTTGCTTCTTTCTGCACTTCTCTTGCCTCTTTCTGGACCCTTTGTGCCTCTTTCAGCACCTCTGTTGCTTCTTTCTGCACTTCTCTTGCTTCTTTCTGCACCACTCGTGCCTCTTTCTGCACCCCTTTTCCCTCTTTCTGCACCTTTCTTGCTTCTCTCTGCACCTCTGTTCCTTCTTTCTGCACTTGTTTTGTTTCTTTCTACAGCTCTCTTGCTTCTTTCTACACCCCCTTGCCTTTCTCTACCCCTCTTCCCTCTTTCTGCACCTCTGTTGCCTCTTTCTGCACCCCTTTTTCCTTTCTGCACTTCTGTTCCTTTTTTCTTCACTTCTTTTGTTTCTTTCTGCACATCTCTTGCTTCTTTATGCACCTCTCGTGCCTCTTTCTGAACCCCTCTTCCCTCTTTTTGCACCTCTGTTCCTTCTTTCTGCACTTCTTTTGTTTCTTTTTGCACCCTTCTTCCTTTTTTTGCATCCCTCTTGCCTCTTTCTGCAGTTCTCTTGTCATTTTCTGCACCTCTCTTGCCTCTTTCTGCACCTCACTTGCTTGTTTCTGCACCTCACTTGCCTCTTTCTGCACTGCTCTTGCTTCTTTCTACACCTCTGTTGCTTCTTTCAGCAATTCTCTTGCTTGTTTCTGCACCTCTCTTGCATCTTTCTGCACCTCTGTTGCCTCTTTCTGCACCTCTCTTGCTTCTTTCTGCACCTCACTTGCCTTTTTTTGCACTTCTCTTGCTTGTTCCTGCACCTCACTTGCCTTTTTTTTGCACTTCTCTTGCTTGTTCCTGCACCTCAGTTGCTTCTTTCTGCACCCCTCTTTCCTCTTTCTGCAACCCTCTTCCCTCTTTCTGTACCTCTCTTGCCTCAGTCTGCCCATCTGTTCCCTCTTTCTGCACCCCTTTTGCCTGTTTCTGCAACTCTCTTGCCTCTTTCTGCAGTTCTCTTGTCTCCTTCTGTACCTCCCTTGCCTCTTTCTGCAACTCGCTTGCCTCTTTCTGCACTTCTCTTGCCTCCTTCTGTACCTCTCTTGCCTCTTTCAACACTTCTCTTGCCTGTTTCTGCACCTCTCTTGCCTCTTTCTGCACCTCTCTAGCCTCTTTCTGTACCTCACTTGCTTCTTTCTGCACCCCTTTTGCCTGTTTCTGCACCCCTCTTGCCTCTTTGTGCAACTCTCTTGCCTCTTTCTACACCTCTCTTCCCTCTTTTTGCACCACTCTTGCCTCTTTCTGTACCTCTTTTGCTTCTTTCTGCACCTCTCTTATCTCTTTCTACACCCTTCGTGCCTCTTTCAGAACCACTATTACTTCTTTCTGCAGTTCTCTTCCTTCTTTCTGCACCCCTCCTGCCTCTTTCTTACCCCTTTTGCCTCTTTGTGCACCTCTCCTAACCCTTTCTGTACCCCTCTTGCCTCTTTTTGCACCTCTGTTGGTTCTTTCTGCACCTCTTTTGCTTCGTTCTGCACTTTACTTGCCTCTTTCTGTTCAACTCTTGCCTCTTTCTGCACCTCTATTGGTTCTTTCTGCACTGCTCTTGCTTCTTTCTGCACCTCTGTTCCAAATTTCTGCATCCCTCTTGCCTTTTTCTGCACCCCTCTTCCCTCTTTCTGTACCTCTCTTGGATCAGTCTGCCCACCTGTTCCCTCTTTCTGTACCCCTTTTGCCTGTTTCTGCAACTCTCTTGCCTCTTCCTGCAGTTCTCTTGCCTCCTTCTGCATATCACTTGCCTCTTTTTGCACCTCTCTTGGTTCTTTTGCACTACTCTTGCTTGCGTCTTTCTGCACCTCTCTTGCAAATTTCTGCACCCCTCTTGCCTTTTTCTGCACCCCTCTTACCTGTTTATGCACCTCTCTTGCCTCTGTCTGCACCCCTGTTCCCTCTTTCTGTACCTCTTTTGCCTGTTTCTGCAACTCTCTTGACTCTTTCTGCAGTTCTCTTGCCTCCTTCTGCACCTCTGTTGCTTCTTTCTGCACTTCTCTTGCCTCTTTCTGCACCCCTGTTGCTTCATTCTGCACTTCCCATGCTTCTTTCTGCACCTGTCTTGCTTCTTTCTGCACCCCTGTTCTCTCTTTCTGCACTCATCTTCCCTCTTTCTGCACCTCTCTTGCCTCTTTCTGCATCTCACTTGCCTCTTTATGCACTTCTCTTGCTTCTTTCTACACCTCTGTTGCTTTTTTCATTAATTCTCTTGTCTCTTTCTGCACTTCTCTTGCCTATTTCTGCACCTCTCTTGCCTCTTTCTGCACCTCACTTGCTTCTTTCTGCACCCCTCTTGCCTCTTTCTGCACCCTCTTCCCTCTTTGTGCAAGTCTCTTGCCTCCTTCTACTCCTCTCTTCTCTCTTTCTGCACCACTCTTGCCTCTCTCTGTACCTCTGTTGCTTCTTTCTGCACTTCTCTTGCCTCTTTCTGCACCCTTTGTGCTCTTTCAGCACCTCTGTTGCTTCTTTCTGCACTTCTCTTCCTTCTTTCCGCACCCCTCGTGCCTCTTTCTGTACCTCTGTTGTTTCTTTCTGCACTGCTCTTGCTTCTTTCTGCACCTCTCTTGCAACTTTCTGCACCCTTCTTGCCTCCTTCTGCACCTCTGTTGGTTCTTTCTGCACTGCTCTTGCTTCTTTCTGCACCTCTTTTGCCTGTTTCTGCAACTCTCTTGCCTCTTTCTGCACTTCTCTTGCTTCTATCTGCACTTCTGTTGCTTCTTTCTGCACCCCTCTTGCCTCTTTCTGCACCCGTCTTCCCTCTTTCTACACCTCCCTTCCCTCTTTCTGCACCTCTCCTGCCTCTTTCTGCACCACTGCTGCTTCTTTCTGCACTTCTCTAGCCTCTTTCTGCACCTCTCTTGGTAGTTTCTGTACTGCTCTTGTTTCTTTCTGCACCTGTCTTGCAAATTTCTGCACCCTTCTTGCCTCTTTCTGCACCCCTCTTCCCTCTTTCTGCTCCTCTCTTGCCTCTGTCTGCACCCCTCTTGCCTCTTTCTGCACCTCTGTTGCCTCTTTCTGCACTTCTCTTGCTTCTTTCTGCACCCCTTTTGCCTCTTTCTGCACCTCTGTTGCTTCTTTCTGCACTTCTCTCGATTCTTTCTGCACCTCTCTTGCACATTTCTGCACCCCTCGTGCCTCTGTGTGCACCTCTCTTGCCTCTTTCTGCTCCTCTCTTGCCTCTTTCTGCATCCCTCTTGCCTCTTTCTGCACCTCTTATGCTTTTTTCTGCACTTCTCTTGCCTCTTTCTGCACCCCTCTTGTCTCTTTCTGCACCCCTCTTCCCACTTTCTGCACCTCTCTTGCCTATGTGTGCACCCCCTGTTCCCTCTTTGTGCACCTCTTTTGCCTGTTTCTGTAACTCTCTTGCCTCATTCTACAGTTCTCTTGTCTCTTTCTGCACCTCTGCTGCCTCTCTGAACTTCTCTTGCCTCTTTCTGTACCTCTGTTGCTTCTTTCTGCACTTCTCTTGCCTCTTTCTGCACCCCTCTTCCCTCTTTCAGCACCTCTGTTGCTTCTTTCTGCACCTCTCTTGCTTCTTTCTGCACCTCTCTTGCCTCTTTCTGTACACAAAGGGCTACTTTTAAACTGAGCCCAGGCTCAGCAGTGCACACATGCAAGTGCAGAAAAGGGCTGCTGGCCTCTAAACTGCCATGCCCTATTATATGCTAGGGACTTAGAGGTAGTTTTAATCCCCCCGCCCTATTATGTACTAGGGCCTTACAGGGAAGGTCATGCCAATCACAGGGGTACCCCAACCAATAGTGTACCCTAGTGTATGTAGGTGTTTTCACTGTATTCTAAGTGTCTTTCAGCATAGCACTGGCTCCGGGCCTGCTTAGGCAGAGCCCAGGGTCAGTCAGAGTCAGTTACCACCAGTACCAGTCAGCAAAAAGTTGGGGGGTGCCCAGGGCACAGGATGACTTTGCAACAAGGCCTCTTTCTGCACCTCTGTTGGTTCTTTCTGCATATCACTTGCTGCTTTATGCTCCTTTCTTCCTCTTTCTGGACTTCTGTTGCCTCTTTCTGCATTTCTCATGCTTCTTTCTGCCCCGTTCTTCCTCTTTCTGTACATGTCCTACCTCTGTAGGCATATTTAGAAATTAGCATTTAAAAAATTAGCATTTTAAAAACCTTAGAAATTTACTGAAAAATACACAGGTTTCAGGGACGTTATAGTTAGAAATTAGCATTTAAAAAACCTTTGAAATTCACTGAAAAACATAGGTTTCAGGGACGTTATAGTTAGAAATTAGCATTTAAAAAACCTTAGAAATTCACTGAAAAAACCACAGGTTTCAGGGACGTTATAGTTAGTTGGACATTTTACTCGTACAAAACCAGAGAAATTCGGCCGTTATAGTTAGTTGAGCTAACTATAACTCGTGCCCCCGCAATGCACTGCTGATGACGTCACATATTACATCATTCATGACATGGTCAGTGACATCACTGATGTGGGAATAGTTAATCTATTCTCTCCAAAATCCAACACTTTCCAGACTGCTGCTTAGACTGGAGTGTGAATAATAAATGTAGCCCCTCCAAAGTTAACACTTTCCCTACTGTTGCGTAGCCTAGAGTAGGGATAGGAATCTAACAACTCCAAATACCAACACTTTCCCTACTGTTGTTGAAACTGGAGTGAGAATAGTAAATCTGAACTCTGCAAAGTCCAACTATTTCCCTACTGTTGCTTAGACTTGAGTGGGACTAGTAAATATAAGCTGTCCTAAGTCCAACACTTCCCCTACTTTTGTGTAGTCTGGAGTAGGAATATTAATTTAACCCCTCCGAAGTCCAACACTTTCCTTACTGCTGTTTGAACAGGAGTGGGAATAGTAAATCTATACCCTCCGAAGGCCAACCCTTTCCCTATTGTAGCCTATACTAGAGTGGGAACAGTAAATTTAACCCCTCCAAAGTCCAACACTTTCCCTACTGTTGCCGTGACTGGAGTAGGAATAGTAAATCTTAACATTACAAAGTCCAACCCTTTACCTACTGTTGCTTGACTGGAGTGGGAATAGAAATTTAACCCACTCCGAAGTCCAACACTTTCCGTACTGTTAAATAAACTAGAGTAGGAATAGTATATCTAATATTTCCAGAGTCCAATACTTTTCCTAATAATGGTGAAATCGAATTTATATTATTATCTGGTTACATTTTATATTATTTGTTTCAAGCTTTAATTTTTTTAAACTTTTTTTATGTTTATAGTATTTTAGTAAATATGTTTTCTGGGTTTTTCATTTTTTATTATTTTATTTATTTGTTAAATAATATATTTTTTGACAAATTGTTTTCTATCTTTTATGTTGTTTTCATAATTGTGTATGTATTTTATATAAATATTACAGAGTGCGGATAAGTGCTCTGTAGTTATATTGAGGGTTGGCAGAGATAGAAATTCCTCAGATTTTTGGTTGCTAATAACTTTGCACCCATTTAACGATTCTCCACAAAACAAAACTTTCGCTTTTTCTACTAATACAGGTAAACAAAAGTTCTTTGATCATTGGTCAATGGGGTGCAAAGAAAAAAAGGGGGTCCCCTTATGTGTTTTCCCCCAATGTATTTTCCCGTGTGTCGCGGCCAAACAGCCAGTCGGATTTGCATGGAAATTGGCATGAGTATGCAATATGGTGTGTGGATGAACCATATTTTTCTAAGTTATAAGGGTGTGAAACTTAGTGATATCTGTTGTGGCAGTATTTCACAGTAATTTCACGAAACTACTTTGGTGCATTCCAATGACAAGGCATTATGTGATTGCTAATGACTGCTTTTACAAAAGTTAAAGGAAGCAATGTTATTTTTTTGTACACTTTGGCTGTGTTCTGGGTTAGGGCATTAAATACAGGTAAGTAGTAGGTTTTATATTATTTTCCTTAACTATCATCACTAAATTAAAGTGGTAAAAGATAGCGAAAATTATTATAATGTATATTTTTCCAAAAACTATTACGGGTACCACTGTACTTCCTAGGAAGTACAGCTGTATCTAAAATAAAATAAAACGAGATGTGTAAAAACACTGTAATACACTATATTTCAAAAATATGGTGTACTACAGTGTTTTACATGTTTTCATATTTAATTATTTTTAAAAAGTGTACAGAGTAACGTGCAAATTTCAAAATACAACCGCCCCAAAAAACTTTCTTCAAAAAGGTACTTGCTTACTACTAGCACGATATTCTATAAACTTCTTTAAAAAAATACAAAAATATAAACAAATTTCCATACCTATTACCACTTTAATGAAGTGCTAATAGGTAGGGAACAACAATAAAACCTATTATCTACATATATGTAAGGCCCTAACCAAGAACACAGCCGAAATGTAGTAAATATAATATGGCTGCCTTTTTATTTTTTTCAAGACAGCCATCAGCCAATTATACACTGTCTTCTCATCAGCATGCACCACAGTATACCGAAAAGTTACTGCAGTATACCATGGCACAAAATATAAATAACGCACACATGTATTATTGTATTGTGTTACCCTTGCATTACACATAGTGTTGAATATTTAAGTTAAAATTACTAACCAATGCAAGGCCATTGAATTGAATTGAATTGAATTGTAGCCCTGAATTGGTTGGTAAATCTGGAGAAACACAAGACAGTGCAATTCGCTTTCTTGAGTTACTCGGTTATGATATATTGATTTGTATAGTGCACTAATCACCCGAGGGGCTATCCGGGCACATTATATTCTACATTACTGCCTAATTTAATTTACATCCATAAGCCACTCCACTCTACGCCACTCCAATCTACACCCCTCCACTCTTCACTAGTCCAGTGTACTCCACTCTACTCTATACAAATCCACTCCACGCAATTCCACTCTAAACTACTCTATGCCACTCTCCGATAATGTAGCTGACTGTGCAACACTGTGCCCAAATTTTTGTATGCCACTCCACAGCACTTTACTCCACTCTACTCCACTGTATGCCACTCCACTCTAGAAGACTCTACTGCACTTTATGCCCCTCCACTCTACACCATTGTATGACACTGTATCACGGTCTACTATACAACACTCCACCACTCCACTGTATAACACTACAGTGTATGAGGCTCTCCACCACACTACTGTCTGTACGGGACTGCAGTCGACAACACTCAACTCTATAACACTCTACTCCACTGAACTCCACTCTATACCACTACACTCTACAACACTCAACTATTCTACTCTACAACACTTTACCCGATGATGTTGCAGGGATTCTGCGGAGTCACAGAACTATGCTTGTGATCATAGAACCTCAGTAGGCAGGGACTGAGTCATCCTACCACCTGAGTGCCCATGAGCACGGGACCGACTAGCTATAGTGTCTGACTTGCACTCCTACTCACTCACAGAGGAACAAGTGATTAGACACCCCAGAACACAACACAACACTCCTGACCTTCTCAGGAATCGCGGTTGCAGGACACACCCTTTAGCTCTCACACTCGTACTAGTCCAGAATAAGATCTGACAGAGACACGAGAAAAGTTTACAATGTTTATTTTAACTATTGTGCTCTAGTACGCATTATACGTGCTACAATGAGTAAGAAAATGCCTAACACAAATACGGTCAGCATAGTAAGTAGTCCATAAATCATAAAAGGAGCTCTCATTATATAAGACAGGGTAGCCTAACCCCCTCCCCTTCTACAGAAGCAAAATGATTGTATATCAGAAGATCTCTGGGTGTTTGCTGCAGACCCCGTACCTTAGCATGCACAAATGAAAGTTCTAAATCTCAGGTGCTGTCACGATCTCTTCCCTGGAAAGATCCCTCTCCAAGTGTGTTGTTACATATTTGTGCATACCTGTATGACAGAAGTACGTCTTCCCAAATAACAGCTGCATTTGTGTGTTTTGCCTAGGTGCCGAGATCGGGCCAGAACAAAATAACAAGGGGCATTGTTGTTCGACCTGGTCTATGGTATGCAGACTAAATGCCAGGAAAGTACAATGTGGCGCAAAGCAAAATGCGTTTGAATGGTAACGTGCGTAAAGCAGAGGACAGTCTGCAACGTGCTTATGCTGACATAGGGAAAATGACAATTGGCCTGCACGGGACATATGACAATGGCACTCCACGAGCCTCCACTTCAAGATACTCCAGTCGACAACACTCCACTGTACAACACTCTACTCTATGGCACACCATACCACTGTACCACACGCCATTCCACTCTACGATACTCCACTCCACTATGTGACACACCACGCCCCTCCACTGTATAACACTATACCCCACTGTACGCTAAGCCACTCCACTCTATTCCATTCTACAATACTTCACTCTGTGACACTACACTCTACAACACTTTCCTGCACTGTACCGTATGACATCCACTTAATAACACTCAGCTGAATGACACTCAACGCTACGATTTGACATACATTTTTAATTAGAAAATTAAAACCATTCAAATGCAATATACCCCAAAGACTAAACCTTAGTTATAGTTAGGAAAACTTTATTTATTCTTTCTATGCAACCAAAACGTAAACTACACAAACTTTAGAAATTCTAAAGTTATAGCTATACCTTAAATTTAAAATGTATGCACAGCCTTCACATAATTATAACTAGCACACCTCCACACACACTGTTTTCAGCTTGATAACCACACAACAATAATTTGTGACTTCTCCATGCACTCCTCATACCCTGTCATATAACATCACTTATACCGTAGGAACACATAGCATTTATAACAACACTTATGACATCTGAAATCACAGGATTTGTGAGAACACAGCGCATTGCAGAGTGGCAAGTTATATTTATTTAGCTAGGGGTAAGGATAGATCGACCTTACTAATTCCCCCTCTCATAGTGGTGTCTCTAATGTTGGATGTTAGGGGGCAGTCAATCATTGAAGTCCCAAGTTGTTAAAAGCCTCAAAATTACTACTTGTTGTAACATTGAACACCACATTGCTGCACATGGGATATGAGCGATAGTAAAAGATGTCTGTAAAAGAAATCAAATAGCAAAGGCATAATACCAGGAAAATGACTCTGTCTGACATTGAATTCCCCTACCAAGTGACCAGCAATGTGAGCATTAGTAACATTTACCACTAAGCAGTCACCTTTCGTAGTTTTAGAGGCCTTGCCCACTCATGAGACTTTTCTCACCATGTTATTACTTTTATACAGATAAGGCGTGTGACACAGTTTTCCTTCAGTCCAGTGAACAACTTTGATTTTTACCTGAGATAAAAATTCCGAAGAACCAGATCTAAAGGGTGGGACATTGGCTAAAACAGGAACATATGAATTTGCTGAAGGAGGTAGGTCAAAGGAATCTCTCTGTAAGATTGTTCATTCACCCAGTCAACAATGGCCTTCCCTCTCTATCTTTCTTTTGTTCGCAGTTTACAAAACTAGTGGACCATTGGTATGTAAATTGTCCGATTTGACGCGGGCCATGTCCTCACTCTATGTACCTTCACTTAGATTAGACAGTATGAGCCCTCCTAAATTGCCCCGTGACAGTTTTTGAGAGTTCATAGCACTTCCAGTATGCATGGAGTATGATGGTAAACATCGGACTAAAGTATCCAGCGATCTTACTGCCATTTTTTTCTTCTGGGAACATTATTGGCACCAAATGGGAGTGACAGGAAGAAATTAATTGGGAAAGAACATTTTCTATTTTGGCAAGCCTCTTACTGCATATGGCAAAACTTTCAACAAAAGTTTCCAAATTTGCAAAAAGCTTGCTGATTTTAACATCCAAATCTTTATTTGATACGCCGTCTCCGCCTTGACCTCCGACAATCATAGTGTCTGATCCAGGGACCTCTGTTTTCCTTTTATTTTTTCTTCCTACCCTAGAGGGCACAGTGGAGCCCTTATTCTGTGGGTGGTGTACACTGGCTTCTACTTTATGAGTATTACCCGCTAGTGATGTCATTGTACCAAGATCAACAGGACTGGTTCCGAGTGACAAAATGGGACCCACAGAATTTCTGTCCTTGGAAGCACTTGGAGCACTTGTCCCTAAACCCAATTCCTCTTCCACTGTTGTAATCTCATCAGTAATAGCTCCCATTGCAGATGTCAAAAAGACAATATATTGGAGCCCTTAAACATGCCACTTATTGTTGTTTTGTGGAGGGGAAATTTTGTGCTTACTCATCTTGTTATTTTTCAAAAATTGGCCAAGAGTGATGGCCTGGTCTGGTCTCGACGGGTGCAGAGAGGTGCAGACGGGACCACTCTTGGCTTGGTCTTGGCCCTGGCACGTGCCAGGCAAGTCCCACATGCATCCCACTCTGTGGGAAGACCAGAGTGCCTTTGTAGTCCCTCCTTCACCTTGGCTTGATCTTTCTGGTCCGTGAAGTCCTCAATGCCCCCTCAGGCAGCAAGTGTGTCCTGTGCTGTGCGAAGACCAGAGTACCTTTGTAGCAAGGTGCATAGTATCAACCCCTCCTTTACCTGGGTTTGATGCTTTATGGTCAGTGAAGTTGATGGATTCCTCAATGCCCCCTTTGACAGTAAGAGCGTCCCACACTGCTGGAAGACCAGAGCTCTTTTGTAGCACAGAGTGTAGTGTCAGCCCCTCCTTCACCTGGGCTTGATCTTTCAAGCCCATGAACTCTGAGAAGTCCTCATTGCCCCCTCTGACAGCAAGCGCACACTGTGCTGCATGAAGATCAGAGCCTCTCCTTCACCTGGTCTTGGTGCTTTATGGTCCTGGAAGTTCATGGAGTACTCAATGCCCCCTCTGAGAGCAGGCACGTCCTGTGCTGCACTAAGAACAGAGTACCTTTGTGGTGCGGTGCATATTATCAGCCCCTCCTTCTCCTGTGCTCGATGCTTTATCGTCCGTGAAGTCGGTGGATTCCTCAATGCCACCACAGCAAGAGTGTCCTGCAGTGCAGGAAGACCAGAGTTCCTTTGTAGCACGGACAATAGTGTCATCCCCGCCTTCACCTGGGCTTGATGTTTTCTGGTTTGTGAAGACCGTGGAGTCCTCGATGCCCCCTGTGACAGCAAGTGCATCCCACGCGGCAGGAAGAGCAGAGCGCCTTTGTGGCACAGAGTGTAGTGTTAGCCCCTCCTTCATTTGGGCTTGATACTTTCTGGTCCGTGTAGTCTGTGAACTCATGAAATTGGCTAATGACTGCCTTTACAAAATGTAAAGGCAGCCATGTTGTTTTTATCACAAATTGGCAGTCTTCTGGGATAGGGGCTTAGGTCTAGTTAAGATTTCGGCTTTATATCTTTCCACACCTTCTACCACTTTAGGAACCTAGTAAGGGGTAGAGAAAAATAATTATACATTTCTATATATTTAAAAAAACATTTACAGAGTGTTGTGGTTCTACCTAGGAAGTACTGCAGTACTTAAAAACAATTTTAAACAGTGAAAAAAGACCGTAATACACTATATTTCACAAATATAATGTACTACATTGAATTTACAATTTTTTATATATTTAATTATTTTAAAAAATTCCTACAAAGTACTGCAGTAATACCCACAAATTACCGCACTACTTAAACAAATTAAAACAACAATAGTTTAAAAAACTGTTCTTTATTAGTACAAATACGCAATACTGTGTAAACTGTTTTTAAAAATATTTAGAAAAATATAAATACCTTTCCTTACTTATTACCACTTTATAAAAGTTGTAATAGGTAGGGAACAATAATAACAAAATATTACAAAGCAACACAAGGTCCTCATGTATCGTCCCGCATTGCTTGGTAAATCTGGAAAATCCAAAGCAGCTCAAATCACTGACTTGCATTACTCTGCACACCACATTGTACATACTGCAAAATGTCATCTACATTCATTCAGCCATTTTCACACTACATAACTTTCAAATACGTTGTAGAACATAACATGCCATGCCACTCCACTCCACTGTATGTCACAACACACCACTCAACTTCGCTGTATGGTACGGCACTCCACGTCTTATAACTGCGAGACGTCGGCTATCAGCACGACCTCCACGTGTTCATTAACAGTTTATAGATGAGAGAGAATCCACACCTTATGTTTGCGTGCTGCCTGGACTTTCCCTAAAAAAATAAGAAGAAAATCACTTTCCGAGCTCACCTCTGCAGCTAGAATCCTGGGTATTCTCTGAGATTGAAGGTCGCCAAATTGTTACCACCCAACATCCACAATAAGCAGTCTGAATATCTATTACTAAGACATTGGTATCACATAGCCTTTGAAGACGGCCTACATATAGCGCAGCTTCCAGCATGCACCTTTTCTGGTGTAGCTGTTGTTGAACAAAGATACAAGATGTGACCTATAATGCGTGGCTTCCTGAAGAAGGCGCTCTGCCGAAACGTGCATAGAAGAAAAAAAATATTATCTATTGGCCGGTGCTTGAGAATCAGATCAGTCCTGCTGTAAAAAAGAAATGTGGTCCATTAGGGTTGCCCAGTTTTGATGTATCATACACTATATGAATTAATCATGACTATGAGCTGAATTTGGCCACCTAAATCATTCTGTGTGTTTTTGTTTTGATGTATGTTGTGGATGGATGAGAGGGTATGAGAGAGTTTAAGGTTGCAATAATCATGATATGTAATGTTTTCATGTAATTTCTTGAAGTTATTTATTCATTTTTAAATATAAATTGAGTATAATTACAATTTCCAAATAATATATACATCCATTTTGATATGTATGTTTATGTCTCTCCGGTTATTGCATCATGTGCTCTCAGCTTTGTTATGATATATCTTATATGGTGTAAATGAAGAGTTGCCTAAGAATTTTTGTGCATTTGTTTACACGATCCCTGCCTTAGGAACTAATTGTTAGCAGGGGAACCCCTTTGTACTTGCATTAGTACAACACTCCACTCCACGACAAGTCACTTCACTGTACGACATGCAACTTTATGACAGTCCACTGCACTATATAACACTCCATGTCACTGCACTCTATGAAACACTACTCCACACCACTCCACTGTATGCTACTCCACTTTACGCCACACTGGTCTATGCCACTACACTCTACAGTATTCCACTTTATGCCACTCCACTCTATGTCATTGCCATTGATGCCACTCTAGTGTACAGTATTCAACTGTACGCTACTCCACTCCACTACATGGTATTCCACTATATGCCAGCACCCTTTACACCACTCCACTCTATGCTGTTCCACTCTATGCATCATAACTCTTTTCCACTCCACTTTAGACCACTGCACTGGAAGCTATTACACTCTTCGCCACTCCACTGTATGCCACTCCACAGCACAGCACTCCACGATACGCCACTCCATTCTATACCACTCTATTGAACGCAGCTCCACTCAATGCCACTCCACTTCACCGTATTCCATTGTATGTCACTCCACTCTATGCTATTGCACTGTATGCAACTCCACTCTATGCATCGCTACTTTACGCCACTCCACTATACACCACTCCATTGTACACTAGTCCACTCTTCGTCACTTCACACTGTGCCACTCCAGTCTATGCCCCTGCACTGTTGGCTGCACTGCCCAGCCAATATAAGACCATGTCAAATTGAATCCTGGTAAGTTCTAACCTGAGAAACATAGGGGTTACAAATATTATAGCCCATATTGCCCATTATATTTGGTATCCCACAAAGGAAAGAAATGTAAAAACTTGTGGAATCATATCAGAAAATGCATGAAGATACTGTAATCTCCTGTCAAATAAAGGGCAACTTCAACAGGTCAATGGCTAAAGGGTAACCCATACAGAAGTAGGGTATACAAGATATTACAGCAATGCATGATCCGTAATATTTGGTATCCCCATAGTAAACATGTTGGAAAACACAAGGAACGTTGCTAAAATGGACAGTAAAAAAACTGTGCTCACCCAGCCAACATAAGACCATGTCCATTTGAATCCTGGTAAGTTCTAACCCGAGAAACATAGGGCATACAAAATATTACAGCCCACATAAGTAATTGTATTTGCTATCCCACAAAGGAACCGGAGGTGAAGGCCTGTGGAATGATACAACAAAATGTGAAAAGAAACTGTAGTCTGCCTCAAAACAAAGGAAACTTCAGTTGGTCAACAACTAAAGAGTAACTATGAAAAGTAAAGGATTGGGATATTACAGCAATGTATGAGCTGTAATAATTGGTATTCCCATCGTAAACGATGTTGGAAAACGCAAAGAAGGGTGCTATTTGTCAGAACAATACTGTGCTCACCCAGCAACATAAGACCATGTCAAATTAAATGCTGGTAAATTATAAGCTGAGAAACACAGGGGATACCAAATATTATAGCCTGTATGAGCAGTTATATTTGGTATCTCCACCGGAACCGAATGTGAAAGCTTGTGGAGTGATATAAAAAATGCAAAAAGATACTGTAATCTGCTATCAAATATAAGATGACTTCAGTTGGCCAATGGCCAATGGAGAACCCATTAACAGTAGGGGATACAAGATATTTCAGCCATGCATAAGCATAATATTTGGCATCCCCATAGTAAGAGATGTTAGAAAACTTAAGAAAGGTGCCAGTTGGCATAGAAATACTGTACTGACCCAGCCAATATAAGACCATGTCAAATTGAATACTGTAAGTTCTAATTCGAGAAACTTAGTGGATACCAAATATTGTAGCCCTTATGAGGCATTATATTTGGTATCCCATGTGGAGAAGTGTGGCTCAATGGTTAGAGCGGCAGACCCTGATGCAGAGATCTGGCCCGGGACCAGGGTTCAATTCCCGCCTCGGCGGGTCTTGGGCTTAATTTCCTCGGACCTGATAATTCTCGCCTCGGTGCCTATTCTAATCATGGGTCCCACTCTGCAACTCTGGGCAATAGCTTGCTTAATCTCCACAACGGCCCCACCAGCGCTGGGATGCCTGGCTTCACCTTGGGGGTGCCCAGGAGTGGACATTTCACAGGGAATAGCCAGGAAGGGTTCCACAGCGGTATGCGTATAGCGCCAGGACACCCCAGCTGGGGTAGCAGTGCGCTTTACAAGTACGAATTTCATTTCATTTCATTCATACCCCAAAGGAACACAATGTGAAAGCTTGTAGAATGAAATCAAAAATGTGAAAAGATACTGTAGTCTGCTATCAAATAAAAGGCTTCTTGGGTTGATCAATGGCTAAAAGGTAACCCTTGAAAAGTAGGTAATACCAGACATTACAGAAATGCAGGAGCCATAATATGTGGTATCTCCTTAGTAAACAATGGTGGAAAACATAGGGAAGCATGCTATTTGACAACAGAATACTGTGTTCAGCCAACAGAAGGCCATGTCAAACTTAATACTGGTAATCTCTAACCCGAGAAACATAGGGGATACTAAATATTATAGCCCATATGGGGCATTATATGTGGTATCCCCCAAAGGAACCAGATGTGAAAGCTTGTTGAATAAAATCAAAAATGCGAACAGATACTGTAGTCTGCAAACAAATAAAAGGCACCTTGAGTTGGTCAATGGCTAAAAGGTAACCATCGAAATGTAGGGGATACCAGATATTACAGCAATGCAGAAGCCATAATATTTGGTATTCCCACAGTAACAGATTATGGAAAGCACAGGGAAGGGTGCTATTTGGCAGGAAAATACTTTGTCCACCCAGCCAACAGAATGCCATGTCAAAATTATTCCTGGTAAGTTGTAACCCGAGAAACGTAGGGATACAAAATATTATAGCCCTTATGATGCATCATATTTGGTATCCCCAAAAGGAACCGGATGTGAAAGCTTGTGGAAAGAAATACAAAATGTGAAAAGGTACTCTAGTCTGCTATTAAATAAAAGGTAACTTGAATTGCTCAGTAGCTAAAAGTTAACCCTTGAAAAGTATGGGATACAATATATTACAGCACTGCAGGACCCGTAATATATGGTATCCCCATAGTAAAAGATTTTGTTAAAACACAGGGAAGGGTGTTATTTGGAAGAAAAATGCTGTGTTTACCCAGCCAACAGAAGGTTATGTCACACTTAATACTGGTAAGCTCTAACCCGAGAAACACAGGGGATACCAAGTATTATAGCCAATATGAGACATTATGGGGCTGATTACAATGCAGCTCTTAAAGTCTCCGACCGCCTCATTATGATGTAGGTGGTCGGAAAGGAAACTGGCTAGTCATTCTGGCTGGCTTTCAACGGGCTCTGAGAACTCGTCTGCCAGTCGGAATCCGGCCTGTAATCTCAAGGGCGGGTATTTCCGCCCTTGAGATTACGATGACGGTTTCCGACATGGTTTCCATGTCAGCCTGTCTGACATGGAAACCATGTCAGAAAGCATCTTTGGGGGCCCTCAGCAGGGCCCCTTGGGTGCACAGCCTCCGGTTGGAGGCCGAGGGGGCACAGTTGATTCCTGCACCCTGTGGCAGGCACCTTAAGGTGCCTGCCAAGGGCTGCAGGGATGAAACGCACCTCCCATTTTACTATGGGAGCATGCATTAAGGCCGGAATGTATGCTCCCATAGTAAAATATAGGAAAGTGACTGAACAGTGTTTGGTCACATCCTAATAGGGCGGTCAGGACCGCCGACTGGGTGTCGGTCGGTCCCATTACCGATGCGATGTTGGGTGGAAGTGATTCCGCTCGACATCATAATGACCCCCTATATTTGTAATCTCCAAAAGGAACTGGATGTGGAAGCTTGTGGAAAGAAATAAAAAATGTGAAAAGATACTGTAGTCTGCTATCAAATAAAAGGCAACTTGAATTGGTCAGAGGCTCAAAGGTAACCCTTGAAAAGTAGGGGATACCAAATATTTCAGCAATGCATGAGCCATAATATGTTATATCCCCTTAGGAAAAGATTTTGGAAAACTCGAGCAAGGATTCTGTTTGGCAAAAAAAACAAATGTGTTCATCCAGCCAACATAACGGCATGTTTAATTGTGTCCTGGTAAGTTCTAGCCCTAGAAAAATAGGGGATACCAAATATTATAGGCCATATGGGCCATTATATTTGGTATACTCCAAAGGAACCAGATGTGAAAGCGTGTGGAATTATATCATAAATGCAAAACGAGACTGTAAATATCTGACAAAAGACCTTTTAAACTGGTCAGTGGCTAAAAGAAAACCTTTGAAAAGTCAGGACTAAGATATATCAATGTTTTGTATCCCCATACAAAATCATATTTGAAAACACAAAGATTGGTGCACATTGTTAGAAAAAAATATTGTGTTCACTTAACCAATATGAACTTGTTGTGTTCCTTACCTATTTTGAATTTTTTCAAAATGTAAAATACATAATGCTATAGAAGAAGGGAAGCATGTGCTGTAAACAATGACAGCCTAGACTCGCTACTGGTACCTGACACACTAATCAAACCAAGTAAAGGGCGTATCCACCACCAAAACCAAACAACATATTGAGGCTAAGGATATTTTTTTGTTTTCAGTTCTTTTAATTTGAAAATGTTTCCCTTGAATTTGGCATGCCCTTCACTTGGCACCTGAAGCAACAACCTAGTGCACCTATGTCTTTAACTATAAACCCTGACAGTATCTTTTCTGTGTTAATGTGAAGCTTGCACTGCACGTGCCAGAAAGTAAGGATTCTCTGTGGGTTGTTGACTACTGCACTATTAATTGCTGCACAGTATTTTTAGTGTTACCAAGCCAGCTACTCTTCTCTTTTTAGCCACAAGAGCACTTTACTTGCTACAATTTTTCTGCCATACTCTCAATCTTAAAAGAGAAACTGCAAGTTCCAGAATGCTCGATGTAGACTTAAAGTGAAGAGTGACATCTCTCATAATATAGAGCCACTGAACACTGGGGTTGCACCAGAAAAAAATATCATTTCATTTTGTTTATTATTCTGAAAAAGCCAAAAGTTGTAACATGAAAAGGTATTTGTGTAAAATGCCCTATATTCATTTGTAACAATCATGCTTCCTTGCAATAATCATTGTAGGAAATTCCCAAATTTTGTGTGGCGTCCCTCCAGATTTTTTCAATATCTGCTTTGCTGGCTTTAGGACTCTATGCAATTTACCCCTGCTAGTAGAGTGCCTGTGCACCCTTTTATAAATGGTTAATTTGGCTTATTCCTCATTGGAACATTTTCTTGCCTGAAAGTCCCTACTATATGGTGTAGAAAGTGAACAAAGGGGGGCATATTACAAGAACTGCTGCTAACTAGCGTTAGCGGTAGTTAGCGGCAGTTTTCTTAACGCGGCCTATCGCGGAAAACTATCGCCCTGTTAGCGATGCATTTACAATACGTCCTACATGGTGATAGTTTCAGGTAGCTGCAGTGAAAACTGCCAGTAAAACTAGCGTGAAAGCGTTGCTGACTTGTAGGAGGAGACCGCCTTGTGCCCCTTGGAGCTGTGAATGGTAGAGGTGCTTCTGCGCACCAACGTAGGGAGGTCTGCATCCCATACTACGATCCACCACTACACCGGGGTGCACAGGAGGAGATTACCAATAGTGGGCAGCGCCTCTCTGCATCACAGGCCGGATGATGATGCGCTGGCCAGACGCTGTGGAGGGTGAGGCCCCTGAGCTGCGCCAAACGTGTGTGGCGGGAGCGCTGCAACTTTACGCCTAAGCGGGCCCTGTTGCATCACCTGCATTGGGAGGTTCCCCAGTGGACTTGGCGGCGACTGCTGTACCCAGGCTTGTGAAATCCCACCTGGCTGATGCTCCTGCTGGCTGAGTCACAGATTTGGAGAGAGTGCAGCGGATTGCGCCACGGTGTCAATGTCCATGTGAGGAGAAGGTGGGACGTGTAGCGGAGGAGACCCAGGCCAAGCACCTGTGGGTGACGCACCCCCAGTGGCTGCTCATCCGCTATGGCCGAAGAGTGTCGCCCCACTGCTTTCAAGCAGTGCAAGAAGAGGAAAAATAATAACATGATGATAACTTTCTGATGTACTCATGCTATGTTTCCTTTGCGGGCGGGAGGGTGGGTGGGTGGGGCTGCTCTTCTCACGGAGCAGGGCAGGGGTGGAGTGATATGTCCACTCAAGTGTGCAATGACTAGTTGGTCGGCCCTCTCCGGCCGCCCAAAGCAGTCATGCGCACTTCCCTGTTCGCAATGCAGGCTGCATTACAGCCTGCATGGAGAACATGCCCACCCCTCCAGCCCCTGGCTGAACGCCTTGTCACGACGCTCAAGAACAATCAAAACGCCGCAATGCAGCGTTGTGATTGGCTTAGGGGAGGGAGCCTGGCTGCCTGCTTCCTGTTCCTGGAAGCAAACTCAGGAGAGCAGGAGCACAGAAGACACAGGACCCGGCCTCCAGGTAAGAATTATTTGAAAAAATATTTACAACCGCCGCTCACACCCCCGTGTCCCCGCCCCCTCCAATGTCCTTTCCCACGGTTCCTGCATCCCAGCTGTCCAGTCCCCCCTGCAGCACTACTCAATGGCAGCCGCTGTGCGGCCATGCGCAGCGGGCGTACCACTGGTGTGCCAAAGGCAAGCCATAGGCAAGCTCGTCTGTGTCCGTCCGCCCTCAGACCGCGCCCAGCACCTAGGACTCTTCCTCCCGGACACTCCATCACTACGACGCCAGCACCCTCCTCGCCATCAACCCTGGATGCCACACCGCCTGCCATTTAGCAACACTGTTGAATTCACTTGAACCCTGCGCCTGTCGAAACTACACACGCACCTTCTGCTACATCAGCACACCAGTGTCTCCTGCCGCCCATCCGACCAACGTATGTTGCCAGCTACCCCCACAAAGTCCTTAAACCTGGAAAAATTAGGAAGCCCAGTCATTTTGACATATGACTTTTATTCACACAGGCTGTGAACACCTGTACAACAACGAAATATGAGTATAAGGTACGTAAGGAGCCAAGTGTAAAAAACATTTTTAGTGATCACAGTAGACAGCACAGTTTTACATATTAGTTACTTTCATCTGATACAGGCAATAGATGTCCTACCAGAAAACAGTTCCGCCCTGACTAAGACCTTCATATAAATACAGTGTCCCGGTCCTACATCTACGAAGGTCGAAACGCGTTGGCACTTATGTTAAAAGAGGTCAAGAGTAAACAAGGACAATAACATGCCAACTGTTAGGCATCTTGAGCTAGAAAGTTCAGGCTCGAGTTAAGAACTTGTAAATAGTCTCTGACCTCTGCAGGACCTTGAGAACATTTCAAATTGAGGACTAAATAATAAAGGTCCCAATACTACATACTAATTAGTAGGACTAAAATAATTTAGTTGAAAAAGCAT
Source organism: Calotriton arnoldi (assembly GCA_963921515.1). Classification (NCBI taxonomy): domain Eukaryota; kingdom Metazoa; phylum Chordata; class Amphibia; order Caudata; family Salamandridae; genus Calotriton; species Calotriton arnoldi. Next base: position 1,412,438 of record CAWUFW010002528.1, on the reverse strand, counting down.
TTTTTCTATGTGAAGTGTTCTGCACCTTTATAATTGTTTGATTATATATGTTTATTCATGTAAAAAATGTCTTTGTGTTGTCAACATTGTAGTACATGTAAGTGGTGTAAATATTGCTAACACTGTCTTTTGCTAAAAAACACTGAGGGTATGTTCAAAGAATTTTGGTGATAGGAACCCTTAATGTAAAAAGTAAACAAAAAGGAAAGAAAAAAACAATTTGAGCCCAGAGCTAATTAAAAAGACTACTGTGGTATAAGTGAAATTGCATCTATGGTTATTGAGGCACTTATATGTTTGAATTTCATATTATTGATTCCAGCCTCTTTATCCCTTTACTGAATCACTCCCCTATTGTATGTAGCTGCCCATCCGACCAACAGCGCACCCGAGCGGCTCAACTGCATCCTCCTCAATGAGCGATCCCTCTACAATCATGCAAATGAAATCTGGGACCTCCTCAACGCCACCTCTTCAGACATCGCCTTCTTCATGGAAACCTGGACCAACCACTGCTCCGGACATCACCATTGCAATCCCTGACGGCTATTAAATCACCCGCAAGGATCACCCCGACCGTCCAGGAGGAGGCATTGCCATTGTCTGCAAAAGCACACTCCAACTGACCACGCACTCTAATGCCCCAACGGTGACCATGGAACACCTCCACTTCCAGATCCGGACCAACCCCAATGCCATCCCCTGCGGCACCCTCATCTACATGCCCCCCGGGGCCATGGACCCCCATTCACCGATGCCATTGTAGACCTCATTGCACCCCAGGCTCTCCCATCCACCGACTACATCCTACTCGGATACCTCAAGTTCCACCTGGACAACCCCAGTGACCAGAACACCACCCCCCTCCTGGAGAACCTTGCTAACATCGTACTCAAGCAGCTAGTCACCGCACCAACCCACATAGCCGGACACACGCTTGAGCACATCTTCTCCGTCAGCGGGAACTTCAACTACAGCCACACCACCGGACTCTCCTGTACCGACCATCATTGTATACATCACGTCTTCACCATGCCCACCCTACACCACTGCCATCATCGCCCCCTCTCGCAGGTGGATCAAGGCCACCGAAGAACTTCTCGTCGACTCCCTCAGCACCACTACTCCGCCAACGCTTACAGACGACAACACCGCAGCATGCAGCCTCCACCGATGGATCTCCAACTGCGCCGACACCCTGGCACCCCTCAAGAAAAGACCAGGCAAACAACACTCCAGGAAGGCCAACTGGTTCACTCCCGCCCTCCTCTAGTCCAGACGCCCTGCAGACGTCTCGAGAAGTGATGGAGCCACAACATCAGTCAACTCTGCAACACAGTCACCCTTGCACCATGGCGCAAGGGTGCCTGCGTTGGCGCATGGCAGCCATTGTGCGCCAAGGTAGGGGAAAAATATGGGGGCTCATTCATGAGCCCCTTCCGACAGTTTCACCCTGCCAGTGCATCATTTTCTTGACGTACCTGCTGCGTTATTCTTGCACCACGTTGCGCCGTATTTGCAAAGTGACGCATCTAGGCATATGCGTGACCTTGTGAAGCCCTGTGCCACATTATACCTGCATCAGGTATGATGTATGCAGGGTGGGCGTTCCCACGCAACAAAGCCTCATAAGAGTGGTACAGTGAAATCCATCAGATTTCATTGTGACAGTTCTAGGACGCCACTACGTCAGTACCTTACGCCTGTCTCATGGCAGGCGTAAGGGTGACGCAGTGCCACAGGGATAGGCTGGCCCCATGCATAGCTGGAGTTGCGTCATGCTTGTGATACAACTGCAGCAATGCGTGACTTTAGCGCTGACAGATATGTCAGGATTCCAGACATATCTGTCATTAATTGCGACATGGAGCGCTGTACAGTGAATACAGCGCATCCATGGTGTCACAAGAAGGGCGTAGTGAAAAGTGTTGCAGCGCTGTTTTGTTGCAGCGATGCAACACTTTTCATGAATGAGGCCCAGGAATGCGCCCTATCTTATTGATGGGGCGCATTCCTGCCCTGTAGGCTTGTCGCAAGGCAGCGCAGCAACATTCCTTGCAGCGCTGTCCAGCACCAAAACCTTCTGAAATGAGGCCCCAAGTGTTTGCATCAATTTTAAGACCAGCTATTTTCTGGTCTTAAAAAACTGCCTCTAACTGCAGTTAGAGGCAGTTTTTTTGGTTTTGCACCATACAAGAAATTCCTTGTAACTATCGCGCAGTGGGGTTAGGGCAGTTTTTTAACGTGAAGCCTACCTTGCATCTCATTTTCGTTAACTCCCGCTAACAGAAGTGGCGATCTTAAAAATGCACGTTTTCGCCAGAAAACTGCTGCTAACTGAGGTTAGCGACAACTTGTAAATAAGGCGATAAAACAATAGCCGCCGTAACGTCAAAAAATGTACGCTACGGCAGCGTTAAGTCCTTGTACATATGCCCCAGGGTTTTTTAATTTAATGGCACTAGGGGTCTGCAGTACCTATGGTGCCATCAAATACAGCAGCAGTGCAAAAATGGCTTCAGGCCACCCCTGTGTATCCTGATTGCTGCACTGTAAAACCTACTGTGCATTCTTTCAACATAACATTTTGACAGGTCAAAACATTCCTTTTAAATATAAAAAGGTCACCCCTATGTATGCCGTGTAGCCCACAAGGCAGGGTGCACTGGAATACAAAAGTAGGACAGTAGAAAGGGAACATGCCCTTATAGTGACTCTCAGAGCCATTTTCACTGTAAGAATGCTCTTGATATCCTAAAGAGAAACACTGGGAAGCAATAGTAAACATAAATGTTGGTATCTCTGGTTAGGGTCCAGCTAGAAAAATGATGAAACAACGTCATCAGAAAGCGCCAAGTGGTTAAATTAATTAAAGCCAATATCGGCTTCCAGGCACTGTTTACATTTACAGATTAACCAGTTGTGCACATTTACATTTCTTTCAGGCAGCAGGCACTCTGGCAAGAAAGTTTGTTTAGCTGTCTGACTTTCCCTCGGTTTCACAGCACAAGAGACCCCCTCTTCGCCTTACACTGCAGCATTGCAGCTCTCAGAATTAACCCTTCCGTCCCCGGACAGTTATCTTTTCCCAGAAAGTATGTGCACGTCGTGCCCCTCCGATCCTGCCCACTTCCACCACTGGTGCAGCTTAATAAATGTATCCTATTGGAAAGTGTATTCCCTGATGCTCTTGAAATTGGAAACATTACTCCTTTACTGAAAAAGTCTCCGGGAAATCGAAATAAAATGGTCAGCTCTTGCCCAGTTACAAACTTGCCCAGTCTGGATAAAGTTTTAGAAAAACCTGGAGCCATTCAGCTTAGTGGTCACATTGAGTTGAATAATCTCCTGCACCTTATCAGCTTCCCTGTAGGCTTCTGATTGCGCCAAAGGTGTCACTGGGAGCACACAGGTCATCCCAGTCTCTACGAGACACAATTTGCTTCTTCATTAAATAAAAAGCAGAAAACGGACAGCGTGAATGTCTACTTTAGTTCGCCGCGAGTTCATTTAAAATGCGTCGCACTGTAAATTTAATGAGCACAGTAAACAACGGCACACAAATAGTGTTTGACCACAGTCAAGAACCCAAACGTACGTGCAGCTGCTGAACTTCAAGGATCCAAGTGGGGTGAAGGACTGTGACAAGGAAAAGCAGAACAGGCACAACATTCAATTGGGTAATATTCACACACACCTTTTACATAGAGCTTAGAAATGGATAAAATCTGGTATGCGGCGCTATATTCAAATCAATATTATCACTTGGCACATACGAAAAGGAGATAAATTGACTGTGCTGAAATAAATAAAAATATGAGAAATCGGATGGGGACGAGTAATAAATCATTATTCAGAGGGTTACGGTTACAGCCGTGTGACAAAGCGAACTTAATATTCCGATATCTCATTACCAAACCATTCAAGTGTGCGAACCCTTCACTGGCGTGTTGGCCTCTGAAAGGTTGGTTGCCAGGGAAGACCAGTGGCGTAAAGAAACTTGAGCCTCCCCAAGTTGCATGGAGGGGGCTCCCACAGCTCTGGACCCATTCAAACCCTCTCAATGGGGGAGGCCAGGGTTTGTTTGCAGTCGTCGTAAGCTCTTTTGGGTCATGACTCACGAACTTCACTCGCCGGTCACCTAGGTTCCTCCGTGGGTTTAGCGAGGAAGAGGGAGCCGCCTTAACTCCACCCACCGCTAAAAAGGCATAGCCTCGGGTGACGCTCAGTTCACACGCTTCACTGTGCAGGTGAGTGCACTCCGGTCCGGCCAAGAGCTCAAGTTGGGGCCTCCTAAACAGAGAGACTTTCCCTGGGGAGGGGAGGGAAGGGAAGGGGAGAAGAGGGGCAGTGGTGGATCTTCTTCACGTACTCTCTCTTGGATGTACCACTCAAGCTATTTCATCTTTTCTCGTATTTTGTTCTACCTTATTCTCTCACCTGTCAAGTATATATTTTTAAATACATTTTCTTAATTTATATGGATAGTTTTTTCCCTTTGGGAAACGGCCTCTGCGGTTCTATCTAGCCACCGAATGCTCCAGCCAGGTAGCTGACTGTGGCTCAGCTCGGGGCATTTGTGGGCCCTCGAGCCCAAAACATGCCGAGCTTTATGTGGCTTCTGCCTGGCTCTAACCTGTGCCCCAAGAATTAAAGAAAAACATTGATGTAAGATGGGAGACATCAATACATACCCATATAGTGGCTAAACCGCACAAAGTGAAACAACAAAAAGCTGTGAAAAGATCCTGGCTTCCTTGTTTGCAAATTGTGTGATCCTAGGCAAATAATTCATTCACAGGTCCTTTTTCTTCATTATCACAAAATGAAGAGTTGTAGATATCTTAGGTCAAGTTTGCATAGTAAAATTTTATTATGCGCTTACTCTCCTTACTACTCTAACCGTACTGGGTCCTTTACTATTAGACAATTTGCAGCATTTCCATTTACCACAGAGGCAATGATCCTCATGGATCTTTCTCTGCTGATAGGAGGGGTGGAAATTAGGGTGGCCAAAACACCACATTAGCTGTCCAATGAGGACCATTAATTGACCACTAACTCACAAATTTGAGATCAGATTTAGACACAACGCTCTTAAAACCATACTTTAAAAATAAAGAATTGCAACTGGAAGACCCATCCTCCTAAAAAGTTACGTCGGACTAGAATTATGCAGACTAATGGCTACACAGAACTAAAGTAGTAGAACTTGATATTCCGTAGAAGCTTGCTGATTTTCACTACAATGCGTTTAAATCGAATAGGACACGTTACAACGCAAAATTTTACAATGCCTGCCTTTACAATGCGGTTTTTACATCACAACATCCATTACAACGCATGATTTTACAATGCATGCCATCACAACGCATTTTTAGAAACTACACTTACAACGCATTCCATTACAATGCATACCATTACAACACATACCATTAAAACGCATAATACTTTTAGGGCAACAGTAGTGTAAGTGTTGGATAGTGTAGGGGTAAAAATTACTATTCCCACTCCAGTGAGTGCAACAGTAGGGTAAGTGTTGGATAGTGTAGGGCTAAAAATTACTATTTCCCATTACTTACCTTATAATGCGTTGTAATGGCATGCGTTGTAGTGGCATGCGTTGTAATGGCATGCGTTGTAGTGACATGCGTTGTAATGGCTGCGTTGTAATGGCATGCGATGTAAAGGCAGTTGCGTTGTAATGACTGCGTTGTAAAAGTAGTGCTTTGTAATAACTGTGTTGTAATGGTTGTTTCCCGTTTAAATCATTTGTAAAAATAGCACAGTATCAATGGAAGGGTCAACCTGACTCCATAATACTCAGACATATATTAGATTAATTTGGTTATTGTATTAAAGATTCAAAATTCATAGCAATAAGCAATCTTTTAAGACGATCACAGCTTGCATTAAAGTACCAAATATTTAGGCTAGGCTTTAAAGGATGGTTATTGTAAAAATCAGTTTTGAGTCCCACTATCATTTAAGGCAGAAGTAAAGTTTGTTAGCCTTACAGCTAAAAATCCCAAAGAAGAAGGGAAAAGGGTTCAGATATAAAGTTTATTGCCGGCAAGTCCATTAGCATGGGACAAAAGAAATAAGAACAAGCATTTGCAATGCAATAGGTCTCGCATTATTTCAGAGTTAGAGCTATTGGCGTTGTAATGGAAATGTGTTTTACTTATGAAGATTATTTTTTAGCACCTTAGAAGTGCCCTTAAGTAATGTCTCAGGGCTGCCGAGTACTGCAGCTGAAATGTAAGATATTATGACACAAAAAGGCCAGTATATCTTGTTCCTTGCCTGTCAGAACACAAACTCAAATAACATAGCACAAGCTTGGTCTCTGCATACACACCAATACCACTATTCTGGCCCAAGTTAGTATGATTATTGCCCAGTTTTTCTGAACAACTTCTGCTTTGACAGGAAATTGATAGACTCTGCCCAATTCACTGGGACTTTCCTGGCATGAGAATGTGGTACAGTGGGAAAACTGCGATTACTCCTGTTAAAGAGTTCTATACTTTGTTTTGTTTATGGCAGGATGTGCAGCAAGGCCTGTTTTCAATTCTATGGCTGATAACTTTGCGAATATAGAGTAAACCAGTTAATAGCTAAGAAAAGCATTTGATTTTGCACATCACACACAAAGCAGGTGTAAGGATAATGCAGCAGACATCGGGGTTTTGTTGACTGTAGGCAAACCCTGTATGTGGTGCAAGTTAATGTTAACTTTGAAGTGAGACCAGCTCCGGGCCTGACAAGTAACACTGAAGTATGGTTAGTGTTTACTTGCCTGCTCCACGTCTTCCACTTCTGTGATGTAAATCTGCAATATGTTCTGGATGTCGCTCTAGAGCTTGATGATGGAGCTGCAGGAGCCCTGAAGCCGCAGCAGGACAATGCCATCCTCAAATCCCTTGTAGATCACGTCCCCACCATCCTCCTCCACCGTGGGCCTAGCGAGACAGCAAAGAAAGGGTGGAAAGTGATTCAAAAGTATGACAACCAGGAAAATGACTCACCATAGGCACTAGCCTGTGAAGGACTAATAATAACTGATCTTCCACACAGTACTAATCACCAAAGTTTCAAGGCACCTAGGGCAGGTGTTACAACTACAGTTTATTAAAAAAGATGGCAAATGAGCCGCAATAGCAAATCAATCCTCAATAAAACAACCAAATTAAATCAAAATGTGAATATGTGCCTGGTATTTCCAGGAATTCTTATTTTTCAATGAAAACCCCAATAAGGCATGGAAACAAACGCAAAACAGAAATAAGCACACTAGTTAGACAGTGTGCATGCTTTAAAACACGAAAAAAACTGTGACAACATGAAACATAATGTTTGTACATTCAAGTGTCCAAATAATTTCTGAAGTAGCTTTCCTGCATTGTTTTTGCTTTCCGATTGCAAAAGGAAGAACGACTGTTCGAAAAACTAGGCATGACTACTAGCTCAATTCCTTTTTTTCCAGACCTTATGGAATTAACTTTAAATTTCAGGCAGACTGGAGGTAACCCCTGAATCACCTAAATAGGTCAGTTTTTAAGCAAGAAATAATTTTTGGCACTCCTGAGCAACCTGTATTTAGCTGCCTTAACCCCTTCGGTGCTCATGACAGAATGGTTCGGTCATGAGTACCAGTGCTCCTGTGCTCATGACAGAACCATTCCGTCATGAGAACAGGAGCACTAATTCCCTCTGCTGCAGACGGCAAAGGGATTTCCCTTTTTTTTAATTGGCCTCGGGAGGTTGGGGAAGAGCTTCCCCAACCTCCCGAGGCCAATTTGCATTTTCATTCCAATGCCGATCGCGCGCATGGCGTGCTGACGTCATTGCAATGAAAATGAAACTGAAACTTAGTTTCAGTTTCATTGTTTCGGTGCTTGTGGGACTATCTCAGCCCCCCGAACACCGAAAAAGATGGGAGAGGTATCGTTGGAAAGGGAAGAATCTCCCCTTTCCAATGGTACCCTTCCCTAGTGGATCCCTGCTTGGGGATCACCCATGCACGGATCCACCCACTAGCAACAGGGAAGGGGGAGCGGCCCCTTGGGCAAGGGCCTTTGCTCCCCCCATATTTGTTTGGGCACAACAGTCTTTCTGCCCGGGGCAGATGGGGGCAGTAGCCCCCAATCTGCCCCCCCGGGGGGCGGAAAGCCCACTAGGAACCAGGGATTTTTTTTTATTGACGTTGGAGTGGGGGCTGCCCAAAAAGGGCATGGCAATGCCCCCCGAGAAATGTCAGTCTTTCTGCCCCCCCAGGGGGCAGATGGGGCAGAAGCTCCCAATCTGCCCCCCGGGGGGGCAGAAAGCCCATTAGAAATCAGGGATTTTTTTTATTGATGTAGGGGTGGGGGCTGCCCAAGATGGGCAGGTCAATGCCCCCACCCCCCAAAAAAAATGCAACAGTCTTTCTGCTCCCCCCCAGGGGCAGATTGGGGCAATAGCCCCTGATATGCCCCGGGGGGGCAGAAAGCCCACTAGGCACCAGGGATTTTTTTTTTTATAACGTAGGGGTGGGGGCTGCCCAGAATGGTCATGATAATGCCCCCACCCCGAAAACAATTACCACCGTCTTTCTGCCCCTCCCCGGAGGAATATTGGGGCAATAGCCCCTTATCTGCCCCCCGGGGGGGCAGGAAGCCCTCTAGGCTTCAGGATTTTTTTTTTTTATTCAGGGTTGAGGTCAGCCAATGCCCACACCTCCCCAAAAAATGCCACAGTCATTCTGCCCCCCGAGGAGTAGATGGGGGCAGTGGCCCCTGATCTGCCCCCAGGGGGGGGCAGAAAGCCCACTAGGCGCCAGCGATTACGCTGGCTTTTTTTATGCGTAAAACATAGCCACAGTCTTTCTGCCCCCCTTGGGGCATATAGGGGCAACCCCCCCCCCCCGATTCTCCCCCAGGACGGCAGAAAGCCCACTAGGCACAGACTTGTTTTTAGCAATGTGCCTACCTGTGGATTTTGGGACCTAGCGCAGCCGGCACATAGGGAAACCTAGCAAACCTGTACATTTTGTTAAACTAGACACCAAGGGGAATCCAGGATGGGGTGACTTGTGTGCCTCTCCCCAGGTTCTGTTACCCAGAATCCCTTGCAAACCTCAAAATATGTAAAAAAAACACATTTTCCTCACATTTCTGTGGTGGAAAGTTCTGGAATCTGTGTGATCCGCAAAATTCCACCCACTCCGCATTCCCCAAAGTCTTCAGAGAAAAATGGTACCTCACTTGTGTGGGTGGGTCAAGTACCCGCGACAGGCAAGGGCCCAAAACCTATTGAGGCGACTTTTATTATGAATGAGGGAGCTACCTTTGTCAAACAGACTTTCATTGGTGTGTGCCTTCACCTGTTCGCTGGCTGGAACTATTAAAAAACAAGCTGTCCCTGCAAAGAAAACAGTTGAGACGGATTGAAATACAAACTTGGAGATGGTTAAGGTTGAATGCACATGCGCACGTGCATGACGTACAACTTAGGGGTTATCAGTAAAGAAGGATGGCGAAGAGGAGGCCGGAGAGCAGCCATGGGGAGGAGGAGGCAGCCACGGGGAAGGTTAGTGCCTTTTTAATGACTTTTAATAACTTTGGGAGGGCGCGGAGCAAAGTTCCACGGAGTTGTTTTCCAACTCCGTGGAACTTCATGTAGAGGCACTACGCCTGCTCCACCCAGGGTTAATTAATATCATATATGTTTTTAAATGATACCTGGTCATCGTTGAAGTGGGTAAGTTAAAAAATCTGGCCGGTTTCTACTGAACATTGGAAGGAGGAGGGCAGCGTTGTGACTTAGGGGGCTGCTGGTGGGCCCTGTGAGCAGGCTGGGTCACGGAGTAGAGGGTGGGAGCACGGAGGATGAGGGGCACCCACCCTGCCTGGGTGCTTGCCTCATGCCACCATTGTACACAGAGGTGCGAAGCGCTGCATAAACTCGGGGGCACAGCGAGTCCCCTGGGGCCCATTAAGAGACTCGGAGCAGGCTGATATTTTACACCACAAGACCGCGATGGGCAGCATTTTGATCAGTGCATCCAGTAAACATTGAAAGTAGGAGTTCTTGATTCTTACTCCAGTACTGTCAACTGACCGTGTTTCCAAAATCATTTTTATTTTTCTATACCGGCCTATGCACAGACTCCCGCTTCTGAAGATATTCCTGGTGCTCTGCCGGCTCTTTGACTGCGCCTCACAAAGTGATCGCAGAGCACATGATGTATGCGCTTCGGTGGCTTGAAAGGTCCGTCTCCCTTGGTTGTAACACAAATGAAAGGCCACTGATCGCTGACATTAACTGGTTTCATGAAATAACAGCGTCATTTAGATTTGGCTTCAGGAGTGCCAGACACAGACTATTATCTCAGGCATTAAGTATCTGCCTGGCAGTGGGTGCTTTGTATCTGAGATAATCCCTGCATGTTAAATGATAAGACCTGGCCCCTCGTGTTTAATGATTAAAGTAAGGAAAAGCAGATGCAGAATGTTTTTTTTTTTACAGCCACCACGTGATGGTGAAACATGAAAGCGTGCGTGCCGACACCAAAAAAACACGCGCTACCTCCTCGGAAGAAAAAAAAAGAGCAAGGAGGAGGGGCCATCACACGCTTGTACAGTGTGATGACCAACTAAAATGTTCTCCTAGTGAAATTGCCTGGGAGGGAGCTAAGAACACAAAGGAGGGACATTTACACAAATGGACCAATACCAAGCCAGCATTTCTGAATGCCATGGATAACAACCAATGGCAATTGGTGGATATGCCAAACCCCACAGAAGAGCTATAACACGTCGCTCGAAGCTCGACCTAAAAATGAAATGGTTCGGCAGAGGTTTCAGTCCATCTGCTACCAACGGTAGCATCAGCAAAGCAGTCCAAAATTAAGAGTAGATGTAATCATCAAAAATTAATCAGCATTGCATCCTCTCGCAAGGGGACAAGAAAAAGTATAGCATGGAGTTCATTCAGAAGCAAAAATGAAGTAGGTCTACGTTGCCCCTCTTTGGGGTTTCTTCTTTTATAAAGTCTCTATGAAAGTCCCAGTGACGCAGCTTCACACCACTGTCGAAAGACACTTGCAACAGCAAGATGCTTTCCCATGCTAGTCATGAGAAAAAAGAGATTTGAGAGTCCACAAAGAGCTAACATCGGTGAAAAGAAAAATACAAAGTATCAGTCTATAGTAATAGCTGAAATCCTGTTCGCACAGGAATAATCCACTGTGAACGTTGAAGAAACATTTAGGAACGTCGAATGTTACACGTGTGCTGAACAAAAAAAGCAACATTTCACAAGTTATAAAAGGACCATTGTATTAGGTCAGGGGAAAGGTCCGCATTAGAGAAAAAGCATTTTTGGAAAAGCCTTTAAATTGGCATTACAAATTTCAAAATAAATAAACTCTAAATCCATATCAAATGTGATATAATGAAATAAATTCAAATAGGGAATATGTAGAGCTTTGACCAGACATTATTAAATGGAAATAACTAATGTTAGAAATACCCTACTACCACAGTTTTTCTCAATATTCATATAAGTATATAATTTTCTACATTAACACTATAAAATTTGTTTTTCACTTTTCATAAACTATAGAATATCTAATATCAGACGAAATTTCAAAATTGTACCTAGTTTCTACACATTTTTGCACCGACATTTCTAAATGGTGCATTCTAACAGAAGGCAATTGAAACTCTAGGACACTATTATAATTTTTATCAGTAAATGCTAATAAACAATATGTTCATAAGTAATTCTCATTAGTGCAGCTCATTTTATATGTATTAGTATTACTTTGTATGTATGCTTTCTTCATCATACATTTTAAAGCATGCTTTTATGGTGCTTCTACTACACTTGTCTCAATTTCATGTGTCACTGTGTCTAACGTGTGCAAAGTCTACTTTTGGCTTTTTGTGTCTTTAATCAGTAAATGTGTCATGTATTACAATGATGTTTAAAATTGTGCTTCATCGAGCCCCCCTCTGAAAGCAAATCAAGCCATCTCATATCTACAATATCAGATCTTGTCACAGATTATGGGTGTGTTGTTTTGAATCTTTTCCTTCTGCTCTCTGTTTAAGTTTTTATTTCATCATAATATTTACATTGTTCAGCCTCCATTTCAAGATCAGTGCTTGTTCTTTTCACTCCATGATCTTTATTCTTTCTGTATCTGCAAATTTTAATTGACAATATCATTAGCATTATGCACAAAGAGATCCCACTAAGGGTCTCAAGATGGCAATCACTAATCCATTCCCTATGTTTTCCAATCAGCTGCTAACATTTGACACTCCCTTACTGTTGGACATGGCCCTTGTTAAGGGGATTTCCCTAAAACGTTTGGCTTTTTGTCTTCCTGGTTTTTGCCAACTCTCTTTTCCAGACCTGACGACTCTGGGCACTTTCCCACTGTACTGCAGCGGGAAAGTCTGCGCTCCCTTCCTGCATTCCAGTATCAGGTGCTTCCTTGATTGGCTTAGTTGTCATACCCGCGAGTGCCCTGTAAGAAGGTACACCACTTACCCACGATGAGTGCTTCACTGGCTAATAGGGGGACGCCGCACTGATTGTGCCACCCACCTTAATAGCCTGTCAAAAATGTCTCATGCTCAGGTTGGCCGGTCTCAATATCCAACCCTGAGGGGGCCGTTCACTACCACAAAACCACAGTAGGTGAGTGGCTGGGTAGGTAAATCTGCGTGTGCACTGCCTTGGTAGTGTTGAACCTGCATGTGGGTTTTCCCTACCTAGGGGGTTGGCTCTACTTTTGGGACTCTTCCTGGGTGTGGCTGATTCTCTTGTTAGGGCCTGGAGCATCTTCCCACCGCAAGTGCAGTGTGAAAGTGCGCACGCCCTTCCTACACACAATAGGAAGTGGTGCTCACCTGAGGTTTCTAAAGCATTTGTCAGGTCTGCCATGGACGGCCAGTGGGTGTGCACTAGCACCTATGATGTTTTAACACCTGTGTCCCACCTGCCAGTGCAGGCTGGTGTGCGTATTTGCACCTATGGTGTCTCTAAATGCATGTCTACCCTGCCATCACAGGCTGGTGTGTGCACCTGCATCAATGGTGTCTTCGAATACGTGTCCAGCCTGCCATTGCAGGCTGGCATGCACTTTGCACCGATGGTGTCCCTAAACAGGTGTCCTGCCTGCCTTTGCAGGCTGGTGTGCGCACATGCACCGATGCACTCCCTAGTAATGTGTCCAGCCTGCCATTGCAGGCTGGTGTTTGCAATTGTGTGTTCACTCTGACTGGCCTATCTAAGTCACTAGCCATCCTCAAAGGACCTTTCACTTCCAACTGAGTATCCAGAGGGTATCTCTTAAGGGGTGAAGTGAGTGGTAGGTGAAAGGCAGGGCAGGTATAGGTGTGTCCCTTGCCCAGGTAGTGATGAATACCCATATGTGTTTAACTACCCATAAGCTACCAGGGGAAATTGTTGAAATCACTTCAAGCTGCACTAGTGGAAGGCAGTGGAGCAGCTTCATGATGTTTCCTATCATTTGATTAGCTGCGACAACCCCTTGCCAGTTGTGAAGGTGGCTTTGTTGTAATTCTCATAAAAAAGCCACTACTAGAAAGTGGGCATTTTTGTGCTCTAAAACTCTTTGCTTGCTGTGGTGCTTGGCTGCAGTCCACACTGGAGGTTGGGGGAGCACATCTGGGCATTCCTCAGTGACCGCTATGAAACACTGGGCATGCAACTGGAACAACAGGCCTCTGCCATTTGCAGGCCAGCTGGAGAGCTTGGAGAAGGAGGGTTTTACACTTGGCCTCTGGAGCCAGCTAATGGCCCCACTAAAGATAAAGATCTGCATTCCACAGCCTCATGGCAGACAGGACTGACATTTAGGGGAGATAATTGTGGTTCAAAGGGAGACCCTTTGAACCATCTTCAACTTCAAAGGCACACTCCAGTGTAATTACTGGTGCAATACTTCAGCAGAGGGTGAGATACACTTGTGTGGACGTAGGACCAGAGAACCTGGAGCTACGTGGTGCACATTGCCAGAGAACTCTGTTGTGCTCAAGCAGGATCACTGCCATTAAAAGGGACTGCATGCCCTTCCTGAATAGTGACTGGCCTGGGCCAACTACCTGCTGCTGTGGGGCACTCTAAAGTGTGCTCTCCAAGGACTTGTTGAGCTTGCCCCCTATTCTATCGGAGGTCTCAGGGACATCAGAGATCTCCTACAAGGGACCCACACCACCTACCAGTGACACCTGGAGAGCGGAACCCTGTGTAGTGCCCACATCATCTGCTGGATCCCAACTGGTAGCGCGGCGTGAGCATGGAACTAAGAACCGTGCCTGGAGACCAGTTTATCATATGCAGAGCCCCAAAGTCTTGCCCGCATCTAAGGCACGTGTCTCCCGCATCGTGGGGGCCTCGGCACTCATAAGAGTCTTGTTGGTGGTGAGCAGATTCACCGGTTGTGGGATCCAGCGATGCCCACTTGTGCGATCGTGCCACATCTCCATCATGTGACATGCTGACAGCAGGCTCATTGAGTGCTGTGTCTGATTCACAGGGTGCGACCCTCAGAGGTTGGGGCATAACCTTAGTAGCGCCTCATGAGGCATTGCTGAACTTGGGCCTGTGTGTGTGGCTGGAAGTGTCTGTAGTGACCCATATCATTGCGCACCCGACATTGTGCCTGGATTACCTGGGTGCGACTCTGATCAACCTGTACCTAACTGGGTGCCTCCTCCTTCCGAAAGGCCCCTGCTTCATTGTCCATTCATCAACTGTTCCCTTACTTGGCACTCAGTGCGGTGGATAAACTGCCTCCTCCTCACCCGACCTTCGCTGATGACAGCGTGATGCCAGGCAGTATTGCCGGACTCCGGCGTGGGTGGTGTGACTGACTAGGCTGGAGGAACACTTCCGAGAACGTTCGGGAGCGAGTCAAGGGACTGTGTGACACCCTCCCCGTGATTCGCAGAACTGGCCTGGTGCCGGAAGGCCCTTCGGGACCCTTCTGGTGTGACAGTTCTGCTCTGCATCCTGTGGGTGAAGTTCTCGAGTGGCTGCCAAACCCCTTTTGCAGACTGCCTTCTAGTTGACCTTGCTGCCTAACCCCACCTGCTTTCCTGGCACCCTGACTAAGTGTGACTTTAGCCGTGTGTGGCCTTGTGCCCGGGGGGGGGGGAGGTGTCTCCAATCCGTGGGTGTAGGATAGTCAGTGTGAGCTAGAGTGAGGCTTGGGGTCACGGGGTCAGTAATGTGTAATGAATTGACCTGCTGGGAATCAGTTGCACTGCATTAGGGTGCGGAATGCGTATGTGTGCGGGCAGAGTGTTCAACACAGACTTGCCTGATATCCGTTGCACCACTTATTGGTGCAGAGTGAGTGTGAGTGTGGGAGTGACGATGGGGAACCGCCCATGATTCACAACACTGGTGGCTGTTTGCCTGATACATTGATTTCTTGCCAAAAGAACATTACGTTTGGCCTCGGCCTGTGGTGCTGCTAAAAAGTGGTATAATTCTGTGTAGGTACATATTTATGATATTGTTGTGACCCGGGGTGCACCCTCAAACTGTGTTGGATTGAGTCATAAGAACTGCTAGAGTGAGCCCAGGGTGGACAACTTGTTGCACCACATAAGGAGGCGGGGGGGGGGATGTAGAATAGAATGTTTCCCAAGTGTGCATATTGATGATATCCTTCGAACATGGTTGGGTCTACTACTGCTAGTAATAATTCCAAGTGTGATTTATGCCTAGAAATGCATGATGTTTATGTTGTGTTGATTATTGTGTGTTGAATACATACATTATTTACATACATCACATGTGAAGTCTCTTTTGTAAAGCTCAAGGTATTTATTGCAAGTGCTGCACCAATGCTTTACACATTGCCTCTGTGGTAAGCCTGACTGCTCAGTGCCAAGCTACCCAAGGGTGAGTGCAGGTTATACAGTGTGTGTAATCACCCGCCCCTTATGGGAGTGGCAGGTTCTGCCTAGCTGAGGTAATGCCTCAGCCAACCAGAAAGTGCCAGTTCCAACAGTTACCTATGGTTTCTCAGACATCATCAGCTTTTAAGTTTCAAGTCCTTGTTTAAGTCAGTAATGCTTTTAATGTACCCTCGAAGTCTTTGATTCTGTCCGCTATGTAAGTGAAGCAATGTTGGACCTTTAACAATCGACAGGCTCCACCCTCCTTTGCGTAAAGGACATCAAGGGCAAGTCGATTTTGAATCACCATCGATCTTATTAATATAATTTCTTCATCTACAACAGAAAATCCCCCAGTTGTACTGGTGGCAGGTTTATCAACAATAATAGAGTGCTTTGTAATTTCCTGTGAGTTTAATGCTTCTCCTACTGAAGGTATTAGAACTCCAAATATATTCCTCACTATTTCACTTGCACTTCATTCATTCTCACATTTGTATCTGCTAATTATTCTTTAATTCACTTAACATGATACAATTTTGGAAAAACTGTTCCCAAATTACAACTGACATATCATCCTTTCGGCAATTTGTATTAGGCACTCTTCCCACAAATCTAATATACCCCAGGGAAAATAGGATCTACACTTTCTAAATATCTTCCCCCAGTTTATATATATACACATCACCTACTGGTGGTCACCAGTAGGTAGTTATAGTTAGGACCTAGTTTCCATAGGAAAAGCATTTTTTGTCTTGGCTATAACTTTGGAGTTGTGTGACCAATCTGCATGAAATTTTCCCCAAAAAGTGTCAAGGTGGGTTCTATTGTTATGGAAAGTTTGGGGATGATCCGTGCAGTGGGGACCGAGAATTTGGGGTGCAAAATAAGGTTGCACTTGTAATGTTAATTCCCATACGAACCTTTAGCCACACCTACAGCCCGAACCGCTGAACGGACTTACACCAAATTTGGCAGGAGGTAGATGTCGGTTCAAGTGCATTTTGCTTATTTGGTGTAAATTTGTTCGGTAGTTGTTGAGAATTTTAAGTTTAAAATTATAGTGATATATCTGGCCATGGATATTTTGCTGTGGTTTCGCAATGAATCGCGAATGCACGCGCCAACGGGAATGCTCTGATTGGCTGGATGCAATCTGCATAGAAAGTTGCGGCCGCCATTTTATCTATTGGGAATGGCTCCCGGGGCTGCAAATTTGTGCGAAAGCCCACATTAGGGGTCAGGGTGGAGATACTCTGACCCCATGGTTGAGAAATGGGGGTGTTAGTGACACAAGTTATGTGTCCAAAATAGATTTTTTTAATCGCATGTGAGATCAGACTTTATCATAATGAAATTAAAATCGCTCAAGCTAAGCATCTGCAGGAGAAAATTGAGGCAGCCACTAACTCCTCAAGAGAACTTTTCAAAATTGTAAAATCCCTCACAACATTAGCACCGGAGGCTCCTACGATACCCCCATCTATAGAAAGATGTAACGAACTAGCTACCTACTTTAAAAATAAGATTGACACCATCTACAATTCCATGTCAGAGAATGTTCACATCCGAAACCTGCAGGGTAACTCAGCGGACACAGAGACATGGGGGAAACCCACACTCGAGGCATTCCCTGAATTGGATCTAGACATTACTTCCAAGATCCTACAAGAAATAAAATCTGGCTCCCCTCTCCCTCAGCCAGGGTACAGGACCAAAAACCTGGAAACATGCCATAGTACGTCCGTTAATCAAAAAACCACATCTAGATCCAACAGACCTGGCGAACTTTCGCCCTATTTCACTCCTTCCCACGCTAGGTAAGATAGCCGAAAAGCATGTAAACTCCTCACTGTCCCAGTTTCTAGAGGAGAATGCGATCCTCCATCTGACCCAAATGGGCTTCAGATCGGCACATAGTACCGAATCCGCCCTACTGCTGGTAACAGAAATATTGAAGGGCATTCTAGACCTGGGGGGTGAGGCCACTATCCTTCTGCTAGACCTGAGCGCAGCGTTCGATACTGTGGACCATACGACGCTCGCAACCAGGCTTGAAAGGGCAGGGATTCAAGGTCAGGCCCTAAAATGGATAGTATCTTTTCTGAATGACAGGTCCTTCCAAACCACCGAAGGAGGATTGCTATCAGATAACTTCAAAGTCACATGTGGGGTTCCCCAGGGCTCTTCCCTGAGCCCCACACTGTTTAATCTGAATATGCAGCCGCTGTCTGACATTGTCCAGGAATTCGGACTGTCAATAATTACCTACGCAGGTGACACCCAATTGGTAATTTCTGTGGCAAAGGATGCCGAATCAAAAAACAACTCTGTAGCCCCGTGCATGGAAAAAATAGCCAGCTGGATGACCTACAGCAGGCTAAAACTTAATGGGGACAAGACAGAACTCATGTTTTTGGGCAACAAAATAAATCCACAAATTTCCTCGAACTGGCCAGAAGAACTAGGGCACCCACCAGGACATGAAAACTCCATAAAAAACCTGGGAGTATGGTTAGATCACTACCTCACAATGGAAACTCAAGCCAGCAAACTTGCGGCCACCTGTTTCGGAATCCTGAGGATGCTCCGAAAAATCATGGACCTCATCCCAGAGAAAGCACAGAGAACCGTAGTTCAGGCACTGGTGGTGTCCCGCCTGGACTATGGGAACATTCTCTTCCTGGGGTCACCTAAATACGTTCTCAACAGACTGCAGGTGGTACAAAACTCGGCAGTCAGACTTCTCCGAAAAATTCCTCGGCATGAATCCACCAAGTCAGCTCTGAAATCATTACACTGGCTGCCCGTGCATGCAAGGATCAAGTTTAAAGCGCTATGTATAGCACATAGGGTCCTAAAGGGAAAAGGCCCAACCCTACTGAAAACCTTGATCACTCCATACATACCAGATAGAACTCTGAGATCCTCCTCGGAACATCTTGCCACAACAACCAGAATAAGGAGAGCCAGATGGGGGGGAAGATCCTTCTCACATCTGGCACCGAAATTATGGAACTCAATGCCATTAGAGCTAAGAGTGACCACGGAGGAACAAGCTTTCAGAAAGAAACTAAAGACCTGGCTATTCCCAGGCTGAGAGGCATCCGCACTTACTCCTGTTCCGCAGCGCTGGGAGGCCCACGGGCAGCTATGCGCTCTACAAAACCCATAAACATAAACATATTCATGGCAATGCCGCTACTGCCAGCACAGCCCCCCGTGTACCGTCGTGGGGACGGCACAACTATTGAAGTCGTCACGAATATTGGTGGAAATATAAAAAAATATATCAGTAAATCATTATTATGCATTGTTATTGAGATATTGAGTTTTTATAGAGTTACTTATATAGTGAGTTATCTACTATGATGGTTAGAATTAATTCTATAGTTATAATTGTTTAATGTGGTGGTGGCTATTGAATTCCTGCTTTTGCTTTCTGCTTTCATGAAGTAACCGCGGGGATCACGATTACCAACGTCATTGCAATCTCCGGCCTTACCGCGAGAACGGAAAGTAGGTTTTAGAGATGGTTGTTCTAGAAATATACTAGAAAAACATGGGTTTGAAGTGTACAGTAAAAATCCCTAGTGTGTAAAATACTGTAATATATGTGCATATATGTGTTTTCACTTTATGGAAAAGGTGCGACTGTCGTGGTTAACGGTCTCGAATAACCACAAAAACAGAAAATAGGTCGAAAAGATGGTTTTTAAAGAAACTTAGTAGAAAAATATAAGTTTAAACATGCTTTGAAAGAAGTATGTATATAGTAATTTGTGTAGGGCAATGTTCAGAATGGATTTTTTTACATATTATTTATGGATGTGTTGGTGGCCATTGAATGTCTGCTTTTGTTTTCTGTTTTTGCGACGTGTCCGCGGGGATAACGACATCGTCGCGAAGATTCTCAAAAACTAAAGCAAAAAATACCTTTTAGAAAAAAAAAATCACAATATTTCGGTTACTAAGGTGGCTTTAACAAGAGCCTTTGTGTTGGTTGTGTGTATATGGCTGCTATACATAAGACCGGATGCAGAGTTTCAGGTTACTTAGAAACACCCTGTTGCTTTCATCTGTATAGTGCACTTCATCATTTCTATAAATTCCATGCATGTCAAAACGCAGATTGTTGTTATAGGTACATCCCATGCGATGGTCTCTGAAGAATGCAGAAACAGTTTTATTAACATGTTTCCTGGCTTTGTCAATCAGTGGACAGAATTGATTTGATCACTTTAATTTCTGTCCTTTGCATATATTAGAGTACACAAAGACAGTGTGAGGGAAAAGTGACATCAGTTTTGTAAAGGTATCCATCATTTGGATTTCCAGCCCTACCCCAGTCAATGTGCCTAGGTCATTGGCACCACAGTGCACAATGATGAGGTGAGGAGCTTGAGAATCCACAATGGGTTTAACCAAAGACAGCAACTGATGAAACGTTAACCCTCTCTGGCCAAACAAAGTAACCTGCACATTTGGCAAACCCAAGTACCTGTCAATGCCTCTCTTTTTTGCAGCCTCTTTATCCCAATAGATATAGCTGTGGCCCGCAATCTATAGGCATTTTGAGGTGAAGGCGCAATAGTAGCCAGGAGAAGGCTGGAGCTCAATGAGGTCGTTTTCCCAAAACAAAAGCAGTTAAAATGGAGGTGATTTAAAAAAAAAAAAAAAAAAAGATATATTTTATTGGATGCTGTCAGCATGAAAGTGAATACAATTAGGTAGTGTGTTGGATGCCTTAGCAAGAAGTCTTATCATTGGCTGTTGTTTAAGAAAAGAAATGAAATGCAGACATGGATATGCTTTTGAATCTGTGGAGTAAAGCACACTTGCTGTTTCTTATTTGGAAGCAGCATGTTACTTCTAGAATGTGCTGTGAACTTGTGACCTACTGGTTCCACTGAGTTGCTAGGTACACTGAACTAAGACTGTATTGGGGGGAAGGCTGTTAAAGAAACAGAACATTTTTTAAAAAGATGAGGAGTGATGACACCATGTAAGTAATATTTTCATAACAAGTGGATTATAGATACAGTGCTCACAAAAAAGTGAAAAGGTACGTGATGTGGTGAGTGAAGGAAATATTTAAAAACATACATCGCATTGACAACATGAGCAAAAACTCCTAAAGACAAATTTTAAACAATAAAGGAGTTTTAGTTGTACAAGAGGTCGACGGTGTTTCGATCTCAGAAAATTGAGATCTTCATCAGGACAAGGTTGTGAGCATGTGGAATCTATAAGATAAAGACAATGCAAAGTTCAAGTTTCATAAAGTGGTCCCGCAAATAATGCTCACTCATAATGTAGAACAACATACTAATTTCCTCAGTAGGAAATTAATTGACAGCTATTGTAGAATAAGGTTGCATGACATTATCACGCGTGGTTTTACCACGCATGTTTTTACATTGCAGTTTTCACCACGCATACCATTACCACACATTTACATTCACTTACATTAATAATACACTTATCACGCAAACGACTAGCACGCAAACGTTCGCCACGTATATCATTACTTCGGATTTCATTACCTGAGTTTCACTCACAGAGTAACACTGCCACCTACTGACGAACTAAATATATATACCTGTTTACCAATTTTAGTAAAATAAACTCCACACAAAATACTTACCAAATACTCAACTTCTATCTAATAAATTCTGTAGTCGTCAGATACTGCTTAGCTCATCCCAAAACACCCTAGTTTTATAATATGCGCTGACATTTCCTCATTGCACAGGCACGTTTTAATAATGTTGTTGATTGTCAAATACATTTATGTATCTTAAAACAAACATTTTCGAGCAAACGATCTTAAAATAAAATGAATGCACTAATAAAATGTGGCCTACATACACAAATGACTCAAATAGTTATTCTCACTCCCTGTCGGATTGCAAGTGAAAAGATGACATGGCATATCTTCGATGCACTGGTAAACATAACTTTGCCTAATATAGAACAGCATGTGTTCCTACACACCGATTCAAGGAGGTGATGCATGCCGTATGCAGGCTGGATTTGCATAATAAAAATCTCAGTTGTAATAATTTGCATAGCGACAGTAAGTACGAAGTAAAAAATGCTTGGTGATTGTAGGTCGTTGTAAAAACATCATGGTAAAGGCTGTTTCCCGTAGAATAAACCAGAAAGCCAGGCTAGGAGAATGCGACTTATTTGAATTATATATAAAAAATACATGTAGAGAGAGGGAATCACAAAAGAAAGAGAATAGTGCCTTGAAGTGCTAAGTGCCTAAGGAGTAGAAGGCTATAGCACCAAGGTGATCGCAAGTAAAGAACCGTGGATGAATCACGCACCGGCCGCTCTGCCGGGTAAAAACTGGTAATGCCAGAAGAATGTGAAACACTTACTTGGAGTACCCATTTGGTTACAGATATAATCCTGGTCAAACGAGGTAGTGGGATAAGTCAGGGCCCAAAAGACACATCCTAATAAGGAAGAGAAAGTTTTATTCAAGGGAAAGGGACGTGAATAAATTAAAGCCTGAAGTTAGTTAGCTTTGTACAACAAGATGTTTGGATGTGTAACTCAGATTAGTAACATTTAGGCACAAACCACTTTGACAACTAAAGTGGTTTGGTGTTTTTATTACACCTTCATGATTAAATTACTCTTTAGTATACACGTTCAACATTTGTATCATGTCAAAACCAAGAAGAACAATCAATATAGAAATTGGACACAACATGAATGGCAACAGCACATTTGACATTAGACAATTACAAAACCAATTAAATGACAACACATGAAAATGCAAAAAAATGACCAGTCCTTCAATTATACAAGAAACGATGGCGGCACAGGTTATTTACAAATCTCAAAACTGCAACCTGCCAACGACAGCTAGTCATATATAATACGATTACAACAGGCAAATTGCCCTGTTTGCACACTGTGTTACTCTGTGGCTCAAGAGGGGATTGTGACTAGCTGGGTCGGGTCAACACGTTTCGGAACCCCTCTTTTCTTTAGGTTTCTCCTCAGGACCAGGACTAGGTCGAGCACTAAAACATATATGAAAATACGGAAAGGTATATCAGATTTATGTCCCAAAAGTATAACAACCCTACTTGCCTTGTTTACAATAGAGGGTGTGTCCTTACCATTCAAAAGTATAAGGTGAGCATGGTGATGGTGACCAATTAATGGTACTTAAGACCGCTTTGTTTAACGGAAGTTTCTGGAAAGGTAGAGAAGAATTGAAAAATTTAACAAGCCGTGAGACATACGGCTTATATTTTGGATGCACTCTGTTAAAACGCAACAAATGACTTGAAAAGCGCTGTAAATATAGCGCAACAACATTTACGTGTCGACACAGTCTTGTGTCCGGTAAAATATCAACATTTGACTTGCCTCAAGTGCGACTGTTATAGATGCCGTCGGGCGTGTGTTATTTTTTCGGCAGCGGAGACCTACATGATAAATTAAAGTATCAGATCCACTACTGGGCATAATGGCGAATGAAGCAAGCATCGCGTAAAAGAATGGTGGCCATTACTCACTTGTCGTCTTTATGTTTCGGATACCTCTGAAGGAGTGAAGTTGTTCGTGATGCGTACTATTTCGAATGATAGTTAGCGGCACTTACTTGTGAAAATCAATATAGAGCCATGAGGAAGAAGTCCAGGGGCTCCGGGACCAGGTTGCTGGAGGAAGTAGAAGACACATGGAAATGAGGAATGATGGGAAGGATGGGGGCTCTGTATACTGAGCAGTTCCCACACCGCGAGGTCAGTGTATCAATCACCGGGAAGTCGGTGTAATCTTCACCGCAAAGTCGGTGTATCAAATTTCAACTGGGGGAATGAAAACAATAAGTTACATAGGGGGAGGGGCACGAGGGCCAGGATTGGAGGGGTATAGAGATTTGGGGGACTTACTTATCTGCGACTGCTTAGTCAGTCGGATCTTGGAGACGAACAGCTGCTCCGTCAGGCGCCAGTAGGAAAAGTTTCTACCGCGAGGAGTACAAACCAAAACTTAGATAAAGGTCTGGATGTGGGGCACGTGAACAAACACTAGACCGCAAAATTAGGGAATCAACAGAGCATGCGCACTGGTGCTGGCAGGAGATTGAGAGTTGTTAACCAAGTGCTAGTCTGTCAATAAGAACCAGCGAGATTACTGGGGAAAAAATTATTAGTAAAATCCTATACCTTGCCGTGCTCAGAAGAGAATGGAGGCAGAGGGAGAGACAGATGTAGAGGAGTAAAAACATATGAAAACATGGACAGGTAGAATGAATAAAAGGATTCAGGAGTCATCCAAACCCATGCAACAGAAAGTACTGCATGTTTAGATTGTAATGTGAGAAAAAAGACACAGTCAATTAAAACACATAAAACAGTTGTTGAGGAAGTGTTCTTTTTAAGTAGAACATGTCTAGTTCTAGGACATTCAAGATGTGATTAGGAATATATACATATAGAAACATCTGTTATTTGATAAGAAGAGAATTCAAAGAATAATGTTCCACTCATCCAGAGTGTTTAAACCATAATTGATAGATTGGCAATTAAAATTCCATTTGCATTCAAGTCTGTTCAAGATCCGTTGGTTGTCACCACCTCTGGGTTGTGGGCGTAAGATGTCAATTATTTGCCAGGTGAAATCATTTTCAGAATGTTCTGTCTCCAAGAAGTGTTCCACCAGAGGGGCTGTGATGACTTTACAGCAGATTCTGCTCTTGTGTTGGGATATTCTTGCTTTGATTTTCTGAGTAGTTTGGCTTATGTATAGCAAGTTACATGGACAATGAATACAGTGAATAACATTACTTGAATTACAATTAGAGAAGAAATCAAGTGTGTGTTTCACATTGCCATACTCAAATACTTTGGTATTGTTGGTGGAGACACACGCCAAGCAATTGCTGCATTTAAAGTTGCCCTGGGGGAAGACCAAGGTAAGGGTGGATAGTTTTCTCAGGGCGTTTGGGTTTGTGTGCTCTCACTAGATGGTCTCCGATGTTGCGACCTCTTTTGAAGGAGAGGAGGGAGGCATTGCAAGAGATATTGGCCGTTGTGAGCACTGGCCAATGTTTTTTGATCATTTTGGTTAATCTGTTACTGACAGGACAGAAGATAGTGAAAAATGTGATTCTTGACATGGGTATTCTTTGTTTAGGTTGTAGCAGGAATTCTCTATGGGAGTACCATGCGCGCTTAAGGGAACGTTTTATAAGGCGTCTGGTGTAGCCTCTTTCAGCGAGTTTCTTGCAGAGTACATCTGCTTCCCTAAAGAAATCCTCCTTGAATTTGCAATTGCGGCGGATCCTGAGGAATTGACCATAGGGGAGGCCGTCCCTTAGGGCTCTAGGGTGTGAACTAGGGTATTGGAGCAGGGTATTGCGTTCCGTGGGTTTGCGGAACAGTGTGGTGTATAGTTCTCCTTCTAGGGTTTTAACCCTTACATCCAGGTAGTCAATTTGTGCGTTGTTAATTGGTACGTGAACTTGAGATCTGGTTGGCAACTGTTGAGCCAGTCACAGAATATACGAAGTTCCGTGTTGTTTCCCGTCCAAATCATAAAAACATCGTCTATGTATCTCCACCAGAGGGGGATTTTGGACAAGTGTGGATTTTGTTCTTGGAGAATAAAGGTTTTTTCAATATCATCAACAAACAAATTGAAAAATTAGGAGCAAAGACAGCCCCCATGGAAGTGCCTTTGCAGTGTCTGTAGAACTTGTCGTTGAATTGGAAATAGTTTTTAGTCAAGGCTAACTGTAAATGGGAGATAATGAAATCGGTGGGAACTTGATGGGGCGAAGGGCCTGCGTTAAGATGTTTCCTTATAACTTCAATACCCTTATCTTGTGGTATGTTGGTATAGAGGGATTCTATATCCAACGTGACAAGGAGTTCACCATCTGGGTCAAAAGATTGTAGTTCGACCAGATTTATAAAATGAGTAGTGTCTTTGACATAGGATGCAGTAGTCTGGACCAGGTCACGGATGAAGAAATCAATATACAAGCCAAGTGGTTCCAAAATGAAACCACAACCGGAAAGAATAGGTCTCCCCGGCGGTGCCTCCAAGCTTCTATGTATTTTGGGCAGGGTGTATAACACAGGGGTGCGTGAAGTCTTATTATTCCATCCATCCATCCATATACATTTATAGAGCGCTCGGCTACCACCAACGGCGGTGTCCCGGCGCTAAAATAGCAGCAAAGTCAGACAGGGGAATGGGGACCAGCTAGGGCAAATCAAACAGCCATGTTTTCAGTGCCTTCCTGAAAATGGATTCCGATTCTGCTTTACGCAGGTGGTCAGGCATAGTATTCCAAAGAGCGGCCGTTCTCACTGCGAAGGCTCGCCCACCAATCCTGGCTTTGGCAAAGCGAGGAGTATGGAGTAGCACCTGAGAGTTGGATCGCAAGGTCCTGGTCTGGTGATTTTTCTGAAGTCTCTGTTTCAAGTATCCTGACCTCTATCTTTTAAGGCTCTGTAGGCAAGGGACAGTGCCTTGAATTCGATTCTCCTTTTTACTGGGAGCCAATGAAGGCTGCGCAGATGAGGAGAAATGTGATGGCGAAGGGCCACATTTCTGATGAACCTCGCTGTAGCGTTCTGGACTGTCTGCAATTTCTGGGTAAGGTAAGCAGGGAGACCCAGGTACAAGCTGTTAGCGTAGTCCAGCTGAGACGTAATAAGGGCATGGACTATTGTGGCCCGACAGTCCATTGGCAGCAGGTGGAGGAATCTGCGCAAGGCTTTAAGTTTCCAGAAACAGGCTCTGGAGACTTGACCAATCTGGGCCTTACCCGAAAGTTTAGAATCGAATTTAAAGCCTAAATTTCTAACTGAGGTGACAGGAATGGGAGGGGGATTCAGCTGCGCCGGCCACCAGAGATCTGCCCGTGGAGGTGAAGGATGATTAAAAAACATCACCTCCGTTTTGTCAGCATTTAATTTCAGGCAATTGTCTGTCATCCAGGAGGCAATCTTGGTGAGGCAATGCCTGAAGCTGTCAAACGCGGCCATTGCAGTGTCTTTGAATGAGAACACCAGCTGTGTATCATCAGCGTATGAAATCATTCGCACTCCACAATGTTCCACTTCAGATGCCAAAGGAGCAAGATAAACATTAAACAGGGTGGGGCTCAGCGCCAAGCCCTGGTGAACTCCACATACCATAGGGCTAGAAGAGGAGACATGTGGGCGCAGAAAGACCTGCTGAGACCGAGCATTCAGGAATGAACGAAACCAGTTCAGTATAGTCCCCGAGATACCCAGCTGTGCCAGTCGGTCTATAAGGATCAGATGGGAGACCGTATCAAAGGCTGCGGACAAATCCAACAGCACAAGCATGGCACAGCTACCTTGGTCAAGGGATTCTCGGATGGTTTCCGCCACTTCCAACAGAGCAGTCTCCGTACTATAGCCCGTCCTAAAGCCCGACTAGGAGTCATGAAGAAGGTTATTGAACTCAAGGAAGTCAGATAACTGTCTCTGAACTTCCTTCTCCAGAATTTTTGCAGGAGCGGGCAGGAGCGAGATGGGCCTAAAGTTCTTAAGTATGCCAGGGTCTGCGTTTTCTTTCTTAAGAATAGGCAAAACATACGCTTTTTTCCATATAGAGGGATAGCTACCCGAAGTCAGAGAAGCATTCCAGATAAAATTTAAGTGGGGGTTAAAAAAAGGGGCCAGCAATTTAAAGAATCTAGCTGGACAAGGATCAAGTGGCGAACCTGATTTTGTTCTTTCCAAGTCTAAAAGGGACGATTTCGGACAAAAAGGCCGAAATTCGGCCCAAGAGCTAGGAGAATCGGGAGACAAAGAAGTGGTAGTATGAGCCTCTGGCATGGAAAAGGAAGAGTATATAGATTGAACCTTCTCCTGGAAAAAGTTCGACAGATCTTTACATAAATCAGCCGATGGTGTAATAGTGCTCATTGTAGCTTGAGGTTTCATAAAATCTTGTACAATTATTGAGGAACAGATATTCATTATGGCTGATGAATCCCATTTCTTCTGCCTCCTTGGTGATTGTCAGGATCAATATACTCTTTGGTATAGGTAGGGATGTCCAGAATGGACATTGTTTGGGCATGAGACAGGGCGTTAGGACTTAGACAATAACGTAAAACAGAATCTAGAAATAGTGGATAAACAAAGTTAAACTGTAGCAGTTACAAAGAAACAAAACAACTAAATGTAGTAACCCTTTTAGTTGAGCCACTGCGCATGGAATGTATTACAAAACAAGGGTTCCCCATATTTGAACCTGGGGTAATAAATAATATTGCGAAAACAACAATAGTTCATGCAAGGCCAATAGGTCCTATAAAGAACTATTAACTAAAGAGAGTATTAATCAATTAGCCTCTGGCATAAGGCACTTTACTAGATAAATGCCAGAAGGGACACAGGTAGACATTGAAAAACAAAATGAACCTCATTTTGAAAGAGAGGGAAATGGTAAACAGATGCTAACCATTCACAAGTGGAGATGCAGTAGTCTAAAATGAAAGACATGATTTCATTTGCTGCCTTTCTCATGATGATAGGGTGGAAAGTTGAAGAGGTTGCCATTTTAGAGTTGCTTTGTATGAGAGTGGTGTACCATTCTTGTGCTTAGTTTTTACAAATCTTAACAGTGTCAAAACTATCCAGAAAGAGCTAAAACAACAATATAATCTACAAACTCAATTCACCGGTATGTATATAACTTTGCAATTATTTTAAAAATGTACATTCGAAATGAAGATGTATATGGGAGTTTGATTAAAAGGAGTATCACAGTGATGTGAAAAAATATATGAGATGAACCATATCTATAAGAGGGCATATGTTTAAGAGGTTATTGGTGAAAATTTTGGGAAGTAAGAGAAAAATGAATTAATGCATCTTTATTACATTGTGTATTTTATTGAAAGATAACAGTATAGTCTTGTGGAAAGTTTCAATGAGGAACTAAGAATGTTTTAAAATGTATAAACATCATGTGCAGAATAGGTACATCTGTTATTTGCATTCTAGGAGTTGTATTTTAATGACATTAATAAACAGGAATAGTGTAGTGAGAAATAAAAGATGAGAACATGTTGTCCGCCTGTATACGATTTAGAAAGAAGTAATACTGGTTAGGTATGTATTGGGAAGTGTTTGTCAATGTGGTTTTTAACTTATATGACCGCGTTGCATATGCTTAGATGGTGAGTTATGGTTTTTGTGCTTGCACATAGCTATATATACTGTGGGACTTTTGAGTTTACTTAAAGATGCAGAGAGATGTATATTTTTGGAAAGATGGCTTGAAGGTGTACATCTAATAAGAAATTGCATATATGTTTACATGGTGATCTATGTTTAGTAAGGCTGATGAAAATTTCATGTATATGGTGAGGGTTCTGATTTTTCTTTAAACATGGTTTGTTCCAAATTGAGAAGGATTAATAGTGCAGAATGCCTCGAGCATTCTTGTGCTAGCTTCATTTCGAGTGTAACTTTTGTTTGAGATATGCTGAATATATGTTTTAGAAGCAGAAGAAATATTTGAGAAATGATGTAGGTATGCCATTCGAAAAAGGTTTTGTGCTTTGAAAAATCTTTAAATGCTGTTTTCCATTTTTTAAACTTACTGATGAATGTGCACGCTCAGTAACAAAGCAGTGTATGTTTCTAGAGAGCCATGTATGGAATTGTATATTAAGTGTGATACCTAGATTTCACTCACACATAGCTCGGAAGAAAAGCATATATACAGTAAAACAGGTAGTTTGATACTGACGATAGCCAATGAGTCAGAGATATAGTGACAACTGTTATGTATCTAAGAGCAATGAATGTACTTTCACAGCCAGTCAGGCAATATTCAGGCACTCATACAATCACCCAGTCACTACTCTGGCAGTCATGAAAACAGTGATTCACTATCCATGGATTTATTCAATTACCCAGACACTACACATGTACTCTTGCAATCAGGCAGGTAGAAGTTATGTAGTCATTGAACTATTCAGGCCCTACCCATACATTCATCTAATCGCCTAGGTACTAACTATTGACTTATGCAATTAACAAGGCTGTAATATGTAATCATTACAACATTTGTGCAGAACCTATGCAGCCATCTAAACGCCCACTTACAATCCATGCAGTCATTGAAATACTGAGGCAGACGTGTGCACTGATGAAACACTCAGGCTCTACTCATGCACTCATCTAATTATGTAGAGAGTACCATTGTAGTAAACCTATCACCCATCCAGTACCTATGCAGTCATTTAATTGCTGAGTAAATAGCCTTTCACTAATACAGTCACCCAAGCAGCACACTTACTTTCATCCAATCTCTCAAGCTTTAACAATGGAATCATGCAGTCACTCAGACACTAGTCATGCACTCATCTAATTAGCCAGGCACTACTGATGCACTTATTCAATTCTCCAGGCACTATCTGTGTAGTAATCGAAACATCCGGGCACTACCTGTTCACTCAACCAAAAACAAATGGGCAGCATCCAATCGCTGAAACACTATTCATTCACTCACCAATAGTCTAGGTGCTATGCATGGGCTTACACAATCATGTATGCACTATTCAGGCACTGCATAAATCACCTATATACTATGTATGCAATCTTACAATCATCCAGGCATTAGAATTGCACTCATTTAATCATCTCACCAGTATCTATCCATGTATTGAGATATTGAAGCATTAGTCACATACTTGTCTAATCATTCAGGCTCTACTTATGTACTCATTGAAACACCCAGATACTAGTGTTATACTCATGCAAACATGCAGGCAGTAAGTATGCAGATATTGAATGCCCCATGGAGTTATGACATAGTCAGGGAATCATCTAGGCACTACTTGTATCCTCAGGGAATCACCTAGGCACTACCTATGCACTCATTCAATCATCAGAGGAGTATGGATGTATTCAACCACAAACCCATGTATTTACAAGTTTTACTGAGGAATATGTAGTCTTTTAGAACCATGTGGGAAATTATATATGCAACCTGTCACACAGTCTTTGCAAGTACTCGGAAGAATTAGTAAGATATAGGGTTGAATATAGAATAATGTACAAATTTTTATAAGCAGGGTTTCCCAAAATTAAAATCCGATACATTTAAGTAGAAAAGTACTGAGATACTAAATAGACCAGTGATACAGTGGTACTCGGAAGAATTAGTAAGATATAGGGTTGGATATAGATTATTGTGCAGATTTTTAAATGCAGCGTTTCCCAAAATTTAAATCCAATACATTTAAGTAGAAAAGTACTGAGACACTAAATAGACCAGTGACACAGTGGTAGAGAGGCACGCAAATGGCTCTTATAGTGTGTTTTGGGATTTACAGTGTTTAGACACAGTATGTACTTCTACACTTGGGTAATGTGACACTGAGACACAAGCCATTTGGCTGTGCCGAGCTGCATTACTTTCAAAGCACAGGGATGCGTCATATTTACAATATGATGGATCCTTGTGCTCTCCCCTGCGCTGGTGCACAACTGGCTGTCATGCTCCAATGGAAAAAACCTTCCAGCATGGTTTAAGGGGGCCTGTGTGTGCGGGGATGATTGTTTTTGTGCAATCATCCCCGCACAAATCTGGCACAAAAACAATCACAAGAGGTATTTTCCTCTTTCTATGTGTGCTGCAGAATGCGTACGAATTGTTGTAAATCTGGGAATGTGGCAAAATGCATGGGTGTTGTGTGGGAACACCCACAGCAACACCCATGGCATGCTCCTTTCACACACAGTACTGTGTAAAAAGGGCCCGTACTTACAAGGCCATGAAAAGCCACGCAGAGTGGCTTTATGTGGCATTGTAAATATGGAGCATGGTGTATCAAAAAAAGTGACGCTTTGGCGCATGGGGCTTGTAAATATGCTCCCTTGTCTTGATGTTCATTTTAAAATTCACTACCGAAGGGATAAAATGGTCTTACACCATGTATAAGTTAGAAGTGAGATATGGTGCAGCTGTGTTATAGGACAGGGTGCTAAAATGTTAAAAGGTAACTAATAAATAAAGTTTTGTGTTTTGCTCTGGGTTTGTTATATTGAAGTAAGTGCATGTAGTAATATAGCTAGGTTCATCTGTAGGTTTAAAACTGCAACATACCATAAAAACTGTTTGCGTATAATGTGTAAGTCAGTACTAAAGTACTTTGTACGTTGACTAGGGTTAACCTTAAAATATACTTTTTTTTAACAGAACAAGATATGTATAAGTTCACACAATTAGAATACCTACAAAAGCTCAGACAGACGGTTTGACTTGCCTATTTGGCAAGTTATATGTAAGTAGTGTTACAATACATTAGTAGATAATAAAATGAACAACACATAGATATTAGATACCCATTTTGTAAGATAATAAAATGCCTGCTAACGTAGAAAAACTATGAAGGGCCACAAATTAAAAAAAATCAACATTTATTATTCTTTGCAGCATTGTGAAGGGCTGTTATGAACTGCTCTCCAGCACTCACTACAACTCCACAATCCATGCAGTATGATGCCATCAGGAACAACTGTGGAGCCAAATCTTGAAGTTGAGATTGGACCTTTGAATGGACTCTCTGCTTCGGTGTTGTGCTGCTATTGAAGTTGAGGGTCCTTCAGCTTTGAGTTGCCTTCTTGCTGCTCACTATGAACTCCTCTTATGAAATGTGCAAACAGTATACAAGGGGGAAAAAATTACCATGTATGATTTTTGGCAGCATTTCGGGTAGCTGTAACACACTGCTCACCAGCTCTTATAACAACACTGCAGTTCATGCAATACTTGGCCATACTTGAAAGCTCTGGAGCCATATCTGTTGTAGTAGTCTGTACCTCTGAAGGGACTTTCTAGCCGGGAATTATTGCTGCTGCCACTGATGTAGATGGTCCTCCAGCTTCCCTCTGCTTGATTGGCAGTTGGAGACGTTTTCTATGATAGGTTTTAAGATGATATAACATGAACATTGTCCCACATGAGTCCAAAAAAGTCTCCAGCCAAAATCTACCACCTGCTCACAATAAAGTTCTGGAAAAGAAGATTCAAGAAGGAGAAGTGGCTGTCTACTTCCTATACATTTTACTGAAAAGTATAATATCCAATGATATTCCTTACTTTCCCAGTAATGTGATCTTTGCAGATTGTGCATCGCACTAGTTTTGCAGCAGTTTTTAATTCCCCGTGAGTTTGGGTAACAATGGGTTGTTTGATGGGTGTTTGGTAGTTATGTTCTATTCATGAGTTCAGATGTTGAGATATTTTTTTAAACTGCTCTTTTTTTATAAATGTGTTGTTAAAATAAAGTTAAACAAATATGTTAC
Organism: Calotriton arnoldi; assembly: GCA_963921515.1. NCBI lineage: Eukaryota > Metazoa > Chordata > Amphibia > Caudata > Salamandridae > Calotriton > Calotriton arnoldi. Next base: position 1,379,161 of record CAWUFW010002528.1, on the reverse strand, counting down.
TAAACAGCTAGACTCAAACTTTGTGTAAACTATGTCTATGATTCTGTTTTAGACTTTGTCATTTGTATTTTTGATGTAGTTATTTCGACAAATGAATACAAAGGGGAAAGTTAAATTAGTATCTTACTAAATAGCTACACTGAAACCTTATGTAAAATATGTCTATATATGTGGTTTACACTTTGTTAAAAACACCTGGTATTCGCAGTGTATTCTTGGCAATGGCACTCGTAGAATCAAACAGGCACTACCTGTGCAATCATCAAGGATGTCCTTTCTCCACCACTCTGCAAACGCACCTCCTGGCATAGTACTAGTTGGAGGATGAAGTCCCCTTGGCTATTGAGGGTATTTTGGGGCCAACCATCGCTCTTGTTCCCTCCAGCAAATTCCACACAGTCAGTTTGCTAAGAGGTCTTTGGAGGCCACGCCCCCTTTCTGCACCACTCTGCAAACCCATCTCCTGACACACTACTCGTTGGGGAAAAAGTTATCTTGGATGCTAAAGGACCTTGGGGACCAAGAAGCCCTCCTGATACTTTCTGTAAGTCCTACTCTGCGGGCTTCCTAAGATCTGGTCAGAGGCCCGCCCCCTTTCCACACCTTTCTGCAAACACCATTTCGAATTAAAAAACCATGGAAATTCACTGAAAAAACCCAAAGATTATAGGTAAGATATAGTTAGGAATTAGCATTTAAAATCCTTTGAAATTCACTGAAATAAACAAAGGTTACAGGGCTGTTATAGTTTCGAAATAGGATTAAAAAACCTTAGATATTCACACAAAAAAACAAAGGTTACAGGGAAATAATAGTCAGGCTCAGATTTCACACTCACAAAACCAGAGACATTCAGCAGTTATAATTAGCTGAGCTAACTATAACTCGCGCCCGCAATGCACTGCTTATGACCTCACATATTACATCACTCATGACATGGACAGTGACATCACTGATGACATCTCAAATTACATCACTCATGACATTATCCGGTGACTGTGAGTGTTACTAAAAAGTTTATTAGTATTTAATATATATACACCAAGGTGTATTGATGAATCAGTGGGTGAATTAGTGCATGTATGTATGATTTAGTTTGTGCATGACTGACTGTATAAGTGAGTGATTAGGTGGCTCAGTAAATGTATGGGTGAGTGACTTATGTGAATCGCTGTATCGGTCTGTCAGTTGGTGTCTAAGTGGTTGCATAGGTGTGTGAGTGGGTACGTGAGTTTCTGTATGAGTGAGTGATTGGTTATCTGAGTACGTATATGGGTGTCTCAATGTCTGTGTGGGTGAGGGGGTATGTAACTGCCTGCATGGATGAGTGAATGGGTGATTCAGTGGCTCTATGGGTTACTTAGTGTGTGTGTAAGGAGCTGTATGGGTGAGTGAATGTGCATATGGCTGTGTCGGTTAGTGAATGGATGTGTCAGTGATAATTGAGTGAGTAACTGCATATGTGAAAGGCAAAATAGATGATTGTTGGAGTATATGAGTGAGTGTATCTATGACTGCGTGGTTGCAATAGTGGCTGTATGGGGGAGTGTGTGCTTGTGTCAGTGACACTATAGGTGAGTAAGAATGTGTTAGTATCTGTATGAATAAATGTGTGGGCATGTGTATAACTGTATAGGTGAGTAAATGCCTGTGTGATTGACTGTATAGGCTGACTACATGTGTGAGTAGCTCTATGAGTGACTGACTGTGTGAGTGGCTGTATGTGTGTATGAGTGGATATATCAGTGGCTGTATTAGTGAGTGAGTTGGTGTATGTGTGGCTTTATGTGTGACTGAGTGGATGTGTGTGTAGTCCTATGAATCAGTGAGTGGGTGTGTAAGTACAGGTATGGGTGTGTCAATGGTTTTGAGAATGCTAGTGTGGAAGTTGGAGTGGGTGTATGAAAGGATATATTGATGGGTGAGTAGGTACATCAGAGATTCTGTGAATGATGTCATCAGTGATGTCATCAATGATGTCATTGGAGAAGTCACCTGTGATGTCATCAGTGATGTCACTGACCATGTCATGTGTGATGTAATATGTGAGATCATAAGCAGTACATTGCGGGGGCTCGAGTTATAATAAACTCACCTAAGTATAACTGCTGAATTTCTCTGGTTTTGAGCGTGCAAAATCTGAGCCTAACTATAACGTCCCTGTAACCTTTGTTTTTTTGTGAAAAAAATATATATATGTATATATATGTATATTATCTACTGGCGGTCGCCAGTAGATAGTTATAGTTAGGACCTATTTTCCATAGGAAATCCGCAACATTCTATTTGAAATAACTCTTGCGTCGGTTGACGAATCTTTGTGAAATTTTCAAACTTTATGGCCCGCTCTGGTCCGCTCCTACCCTGAAAGTTTCGGGGTGATTCGTCAAGCGGGGGCTGAGAAAAAAGGGGGATCCCAAAACGTGTTTTCCCCATTCATTTTCCCATAGGAAACTTTAGCCACGGCTACAGCCCGAACTGCTGAACTGAATTACACCAAATTTGGCAAAGAGGTAGTTCTTGGTTCAGAAAGAACCCTTTTGTTAAATGGTGTAAATCCGTTCAGTAGTTGCTGAGAAAATCAAAAGTAAAATCACATATATATCTATGGCCGCGTAGGGTCCGCGTACCCTCCCGATCATGAGCTGCATGCTAATTGGCTGTCAACACTCCAAATCAGGAAGTGTTGGCAGCCATTTTGTCCCTCGGTAGAACCGAGGCACAGAAACAAGTGCGCAGAACGCACAAAGGGGGCAGGGTAGAGACACCCTGACCCCTAGGTCTGCTCAGGGGTCCCACAAGGACCCCCTCCCAAAAAAAATGAATTTAAAAAATAAAAAAATAAAAAAGGACGCAAAGGCCGGCCCCGGGGGATGGGGTCCCCGGGGCCTTTAATGGCCTGAGGAGGGGGGCCACGCAGCCCCCCTCCAAATATTTATTTGTTAAAAAAAAAGAGGGCATGCCCCGGGGGATGGGGTCCCCGGGGCAAATACAGGCCCTGGGAAGGGGGGCCACGTGGCCCCCTTCCAGTTTAAAAAAAAAAAATAGTAAAAAGTTTGAGATGTCATCAGTGATGTCACTGACCATGTCATGAGTGATGTAATATGTGACGTCATCAGCAGTGCATTGCGGGGGCGCAAGTTATAGTTAGCTGAACTAACTATAACGGGGGAATTTCTATGGTTTTGTACGAGTGAAATGTCCAACTAACTATAACTGTCCCTAAAACCTATGATTTTTTCAGTGAATTTCAAAGGTTTTTTAAATGCTAATTTCTAACTATAACGTGTCTGAAACCTATGGTTTTTTCAGTGAATTTCAAAGGTTTTTTAAATGCTAATTTCTAACTATAACGTGCCTGAAACCTATGATTTTTTAAGTGAATTTCAAAGGTTTTTTAAATGCTAGTTTCTAACTATGCCTACAGAGGTAGGACATGTGAAGAAAGAAGAAAAAACACACAGAAAGAAGCAAAAGAAATGCAGAAAGAAGCAACAGAAGTCCACATAGACGAAGAAAAGTGCAGGAAGAAGCAACAGATGTGCAGAAAGAACCAACAGAGGAGCAGAAAGAGGCCTTGTTGCAAAAGTATCCTGTGCCCACAACTTTTTCAGACGGGTACTGGTGGTAACTGACTCTGACTAACCAGAGCCAGTGCTATGCTAAAAGCCACTTAGAATACAGTGAAAACACCTACATACACTATTGAACACTATTCGTTGGGGTATCCCTGTGATTAGCATGACCTCCTCTGTAAGTCCCTAGTACATAATAGGGCAGGGGGATTAAAACCACCTCTTAAAACGCGCTACGGGGCGCGTTTGCACAGTGGTGAAGGGAGGGGGGCCTGAGGTGAAATGTGTGCAAACGTGCCCAGTGGCATGTTTTAAGTTGCGGGATTAAGTCCCCTTGAATCCTGAGGTTCCCTGGGGCCCAACTAGCCCACAAGGTACCTACAGTTAGCACCACAGAGCTGAGTTGCAGAGAGGCGTTCTGAGGCCATGCACCTTTTTTCACCTCTCTGCAACGCAACTCTGTTGTGCTTACTGAAGGTACCTGGTGGGCTAGTTGGCCCTCAGGGTCCCTCAGGATTCAAGGGAATTAATTCCCCAACTTAAAACGCACCACAGGGCGTGTTTGCGCACATGTCACCTGAGGCCCCGCCCCTCCCTTCACCACTGTGCAAACGCGCCCCGTGGCGCGTTTTAAGTTGGGGGATTAGGTCACCTTGAATCCTGAGGGTCCCTGGGGCCCAACTAGCCCACCAGGTACTTCCAGTAAGCACCACAGGCCTGCGTTGCAGAGAGGTGGTCCGAGGCCACGCCCCTTTTTACACCTCTCTGCAACGCAGGCCTGTGGCGCTTACTGGAAGTACCTGGTGGGCTAGTTGGGCCCCAGGGACCCTCAGGATTCAAGGGGACTTAATCCCCCAACTTAAAACACGCCACAGGGCGTGTTTGCACACATGTCACCTCAGGCCCCGCCCCCTCCCTTCACCACTGTGCAAACGCACCCCGTGGCGCGTTTTAAGTTGGGGGATTAGGTCACTTTGAATCCTGAGGGTCCCTGGGGCCCAACTAGCCCACCAGGTACTTCCAGTAAGCGCCACAGGCCTGCGTTGCAGAGAGGTGTAAAAAGGGGCGTGTCCTGGAGCACCTCTCTGCAACGCAGCCCTGTGGCGCTTACTGGAGGTACATGGTGGACTAGTTGGCCCCCAGGGACCCCCAGTATTGAAGGGAAATTCATTTCCCAACTTAAAACGCGCCACAGTGCGCGTTTGCAGAGTGTTGCTGGGAGGGGGCGGGGCCTCCGGCACGATCGCATGTTTTTTTTAATTTTATTTTTTGGAAGGGGGGCTGTGTGGCCCCCCTTCTTTTTACTTTTTTTGGGCCCTGGGGACCCCAACCCCCAGGGCCTGACCCATTTTTTAATTAAAATTTAAAAAAATGAACGGGAAGGGGGCCGCGTGGGCCCCCCCTCCCGTGGCCAATTCCGGCCCCGGGGACCCCATCCTCCGGGGCATGGCCAGATTTTGGTTTTCTTTTTTTATGGAGGGGGGCTGCGTGGCCCCCCTCCTGAGGCCTCTATTGGCCCCGGGGACCCCATCCCCCGGGGCCGGCCTTTATTTATTTATAATTTTTTTGGGGAAGGGGGGCCGCGTGGCCCCCCTCCCGGGCCACTTCCAGCCCCGGGGACCCCATACCCCGGGGCCTGGCCTCTCGTTGGGGACCGTGGGGGGGTCCCCAATGCCCCCACGGTCCCGCCAGCTCCCCGCGTCCTGCGGGAGCCGGCATTGCTTTTCCACATGGGGAGCAGCTAACATGCAGCTCCCCATGTGGAAAAGCAATCTGCTTTGCTTCATTGAAGCGAGAGCAGGTTTCCCTTCTCTCGCTTCAATGAAGCAAAGCAGTTTGCAATGACAGGGCGGGAGCCGCGAGGCTCCCGCCCTGTCATTGCAAACAGCAGTGTCCTGGGGTGGGCACCCCGGGACACTGCAGGAGCCGGCCCTGGGGGGTGGCGGTCCCCAGGGCCATCACTGGCTCCAACCTCCCTTCAATTGAACAGCCCCGGGGAGGTGGTGGTCCCCGGGGCTCGGGGGTCCGTTATGGACCCCCAAATTTATATTTTTAGTGCCCCGGGGAGGTGGCGGTCCCCGGAGCGTGTGGGGGGCTCGAGCCCCCCCACACAGGTTTATTTTGTTTAAAAAAAGAAGCCCCGGGGGGTGGCGGTCCCCGGGGCTCCGGGGGGGCCGTGTGCCCCCGCAAATAATTAATGAAAGCCCTGGGGGGTGGCGGTCCCCAGGGCTTGGGGGGGCCTTGGAGGCCCCCCCACACATTTAAAAATTAGCCCCGGGGGTGGCGGTCCCCGGGGTTGCGGGGGGGCTGCGTGCCCCCCGCATTTCATAAATCAAGCCCCGGGGAGGTGGCGGTCCCGGGCAGTGTGGGGGAATCGGGGCCCCCCCACACATTTTTCAGTGCCCCCGGGACTTGGCCCACCCGGAGGCTTTTTGAATACGAAGTGCGGGAGCCCGCGCTTCGTTTTTTTTTATTTTCGGCCGAAATTCGCGCTGGGTGCGCGAATCTCGCCGATGTTTTTTAAAAAAATGCTTTTTTTGGCCCTGGGGGTCCTTGTGGGACCCCCTGAGCAGGCATAGGGGGTCAGGGTGTTTCTACCCTGCCCCCTTTTCTTCTTTTTCGCGATTGTTTTTCTGTTTTCTTGTGCCTCGGTTCTACCGAGGCACAAGATGGCTGCCAACACTTCCTGGTTTGGAGTGTTGACAGCCAATTAGCATACAGCTCGTGATCGGGAGGGTGCGCGGATGCTCCGCGGCCAAAGATATATATGTGGTTTTACTTTTGATTTTCTCAGCAACTACTGAACGGATTTACACCATTTAACAAAAAGGGTTCTTTCTGAACCAAGAACTACCTCTTTGCCAAATTTGGTGTAATTCCTTCAGCAGTTCGGGCTGTAGCCGTGTCTAAAGTTTCCTATGGAAAATTGCATGGGGAAAACATGTTTTGGGACCCCACTTTTTTCTCGGCCCCCGCTTGCCGAATCACCCCGAAACTTTCAAGATAGGAGCGGACCGGAGCGCCCCACGAGTTTTGAAAATTTCGAGAAAAAAATCATCAACCGGTTATCTACTGGCGGTCGCCAGTAGATAGTTATAGTTAGGACCTATTTTCCATAGGAAATTTGCAACATTCTATTTCCAATACCTTTGGCGCCTGTTGACGAATCTTCGCGAAATTCTCAAAACTTATGGCCTGCTCCAGTCCACTCCTATCCTGAAAGTTTCGGGGTGATTCGGCAGGCGGGGGCCGAGAAAAAAGGGGGGTCGCAAAACGTGTTTTCCCCATGCAATTTTCCATAGGAAACTTTAGACACGGCTACAGCCTGAACTGCTGAACGGAATTAAACCAAATTTGGCAAAGAGGTAGTTCTTGGTCCAGAAAGAACCCTTTTGTTAAATGGTGTAAATCCGTTCAGTAGTTGCTGAGAAAATCAAAAGTAAAAACACATATATATCTATGGCAGCGGAGGATCCGCGCACCCTCCCGATCAAGAGCTGTATGCTAATTGGCTGTCAACACTCCAAACCAGGACGTGTTGGCAGCCTACTTGTGACTCGGTAGAACCGAGTCACAAGAAAACAGTAGAAACAAGTGCGCAAAACGCAAAAAGGGGGAAGGGTAGAAACACCCTGACTCCCTAGGCCTGCTCAGGGGGTCCCACAAGGACCCCCAGGGCCAAAAAAAGCATTTAAAAAAAAAAAAAATCGGCGGGATGCGCTTAGGATGCGCTTAGGATGCGCAGATCCCGCCGTGAAAAAACAAAGCGACGCGGGCTCCCGCGCTTCGTTGTTATTGGCCCCGGGTGGGCCAAGTCCCGGGGGCATGCTGGGGTTTATTAAATATTTGTTGGGGGCCTCTAAGGCCCCCAAGCCCAGGGACCACCACCCCGGGGCTTTAAATAAGAAATGGTGCGGGAGGGCACTCGGCCCTCCCGCAGCCCCGGGGACCGCCACCCCCCGGGGCTTCTTTTTTTAAAATAAAATTTGTGGTGTGGGGGGGCTCAAGCCCCCCCACACGCCCCGGGAACCGCCACCTCCCCGGGGCACTAAGAATTTTAAATTGGGGGTCCGTTTCGGACCCCCGAAGCCCCAGGGACCACCACATCCCCGGGGCTTTGAACATGTTGGGAGGGGGGCCACGCAACCCCCTCCTGGAGCCTGTGATGGCCCTGGGGTCCACCACCCCCCAGAGCCGGCTCCTGCAGTGTCCCGGGGTGCCTACCCCCGGGACACTGCTGTTTGCTATGACAGGGCGGGAGCCTCGCGGCTCCCGTCCTGTCATAGCTAAACTTGCTTTGGATTTTGGAAGAGAGCAGGAAACCTGCTCTCTCTTCCAAAATTCAAAGCAAATTGCTTTTCACACGGGGAGCTGCATCTTAGCAGCTCCCCATGTGGAAAAGCAATGCCGGCTCCTGAGGGACGCGGGGAGCCGGCGGGACCGTGGGGGATTGGGGACCCCCCCACGGTCCCCAACGGAGAGGGCCAGCCCCGGGGGATGGGGTCCCCAGGGCTACAAGTGGCCCGGGAGGGGGGCCACGCGGCCCCCTTCCCCAAAATGTATTAAAAATAAATAAATTTAAAAATAACAAAGGCCGGCCCCGGGGGATGGGGTCCCCGGGGCCATATGTGGCCTGAGGAGGGGGGCAACGCAGCCCCCCTCCAAAACATTGGAAAAAAAAAGGCCATGCCCCATGGGATGGGGTCCCCGGGCCCAATTAAGGCCTCGGGAGCGGGGGCCACGCGGCACCCGTCCAATTTTTTTTTTTTTGTTGAAACAAAATAGGGGGCAGGCCCTGGGAGATGGAGTCCCCAGGGCCAATAAATTAGAAAAAGAAGGGGGGCCACACAGCCCCCCTTCTTAAAAAAATAAATAAATAAAAGACCGGCATCGCGCCGGAGGCCACGCCCCCTTCTTGTAGCACTCTGCAAACACGCCCCCTGGTGCGTTTGCAGATGGGGAACGAATTCCCCTTGAATACTGGGGGTCCCTGGGGCCAACTAGCCCACCAGGAACCTCCAGTTTGCGCGAGGGGGCTGCGTTGCAGAGAGGTGTTCTGAGGCCACGCCCCTTTTTACACCTCTCTGCAATGCAGCTCTGTGACGCTTAATGGAGGTAGCTGGTGGGCTAGTTGCACCCCAGGGACCCTCAGGATTCAAGGGGAGTTAATCCCCCAACTTAAAACGCACCACAGGGTGCGTTTGCACAGTGGTGAAGGGAGGGCGGGGCCTGAGGTGACATGTGTGCAAACACGCCCTGTGGCGTGTTTTAAGTTGAGGAATAAATACCTCTTTAATCCTGAGGGTCCCTGAGGGCCAACTAGCCCACCAGGTACCTCCAGTAAGCGCCACGGAGCTGCGTTGCAGAGTGTTGTAAAAGGGGCGTGGCCTCTGAACACCTCTGTGCAACGCAGCTCTCTGCGCATACTGGAGGTACCTGGTGGGCTAGTTGGCCCCAGAGACCCTCAGCATGAGGAGGAATTAATTCTCCAACCAAAACGCGCCACAGGGCGTGTTTGCAGACATGTCACCTCAGGCCACGCCCCTTCCTTCACCATTGTGCAAACGCGCCACGTGGCGAGTTGTAAGTTGGGGAATTAATTCTCTTTCAATACTGAGGGTCCCTGAGGGCCAACTAGCCCAACAGGTATCTCCAGTATGCGCCAGGGAGCTGCGTTGCAGAAAGGTGTTCAGAGGCCACGCCCCTTTTACACCTCTCTGCAAAACAGCTCTGTGGCGCTTACTGGAGGTACCTAGTGGGCTAGTTTGAGCCTAGGGACCCTTAGGATTCAAGGGGACTTAATCTCTCAACTTAGAATGGCCACAGGGCGCGTTTACACAGTGGTGAAGGGAGGGGATGGGGCCTGAGATGATGTGTGAAAACACGCCCTGTGGCTCGTATTAAGTTGGGGACATAATTCCCCTTCAATCCTGAGGGACACTGGGGGCCAACTAGCCCAGCAGGTGCTTCCAGTAAGCGCCACTGCGCTGCGTTGCAGAGAGGTGATCCGAGGCCACACCCTTTTTTAAAACCTCTCTGCAACGCAGCTCTGTGGCGCTTACTGGAGGTACCTGGTGGGCTAGTTGGGCCCCAGGGACCCTCAGGATTCAAGGGGACTTAATCCCGCAACTTAAAACGCGCCACAGGGTGCGTTTGCACACGTCACCTCAGGCCCCCCCTCCCTTCACCACTGTGCAAACGCGCCCCGTAGCGCATTTTAAGAGGTAGTTTTAATCCCCCTGCCCTATTATGTACTAGGGACTTACAGAGGAGGTCATGCTAATCACAGGGGTACCCCAACGCATAGTGTTCCCTAGTGTATGTAGGTGTTTTCACTGTATTCTAAGTGTCTTTTAGCATAGCACTGGTTCTGGTTAGTCAGAGTCAGTTACCACCAGTACCCGTCTGAAAAAGTTGTGGGCACAGGATGATTTTGCAACAAGGCCTCTTTCTGCTCCTCTGTTGGTTCTTTCTGCACATCTTTTGCTTCTTCCTGCACTTTTCTTCGTCTTTGTGGACTTCTGTTGCTTCTTTCTGCATTTCTTTTGCTTCTTTCTGTGCGTTTTTCTTCTTTCTTCACATGTTCTACCTCTGTAGGCATAGTTAGAAACTAGCATTTAAAAAACCTTTGAAATTCACTTAAAAACCATAGGTTTCAGGCACGTTATACTTAGAAATTAGCATTTAAAAAACCTTTGAAATTCACTGAAAAAACCATAGGTTTCAGACACATTATAGTTAGAAATTAGCATTTAAAAAACCTTTGAAATTCACTGAAAAAACCATAGGTTTTAGGGACAGTTATAGTTAGTTGGACATTTCACTCGTACAAAACCAGAGAAATTCCCCGTTATAGTTAGTTCAGCTAACTATAACTCGCGCCCCGCAATGCACTGCTGATGACGTCACATATTACATCACTCATGACATGGTCAGTGACATCACTGATGACATCACTGATGACATCTCAAATGACATCACTGATGACATCACTGATGACATCATCCAGGTGATAATTTCATGCATCTTCTCACACCCTAATATAACTTTTGATACACCCACTCTAAATTACAGACTGCCATTCTCAAAACCATACACACTCCAATACCAATAACTACATACCCACTCACTAATTCTTAGGTCTACACACACACATCTACTCACTCACCCGTACAGTCACTTATACTTACAGTCACTTAGTACAGGACTATCATATGCACTCATACACCTATATAAACACTCACACACCGCCACTCATCCATAGAGGTACTCACACACCTAGTCAGTCATACAAATAATTATTCAAACTACCCTTTACTCACCTATACAGTTATACACACACCAGCTCACTTACTCATACAAATACTAGCACATTCTTACGCTCTTAAACAATAACTGATACAAGCACATACGCATCCATACAGCCACTCTCACAATCACACACTCTCACTTATAGCCATTTAAATACTCTAACACACATATATACTGCCTTTTACATATGTAGTTACTCGCACATGTACCACTCAGATATACATTCACTCACTAACACACCCATACACATACTCACCCACCCAAGCAGTCCATCACAGATGCACTTTTGAAATCATGCACCCAGTGAATCACCCACTCACACATCTATGTACAGAGTCACACACACCCCACCCACACAAACACTCAGGCACCCATACAGATACTCAGAGAACCAGTCAATAACCCATTTAGACACTCATGTAGCTATTCGCAAATCCATGCATCCACTTACACACCAACAGACAGACGGATACAGACATTCACACAGTTTAGTCACTAACCCATGCATTCAGTAAGATACGTTTAATCACTCACTTGTAGAGTCAGTCACGCACGTACTAAATCATCCATTCAGACACTTATACACCCACTCATTCTTCAATACGCCTTTCCCTATATATATTAAACATATTTAAACTTTACAGAAACACACAGTCATTGGATGATGTCATCAGTGATGTCATTTGAGATGTCATCAGTGATGTCATCAGTGATGTCACTGACCATGTCATGAGTGATGTAATATGTGACGTCATCAGCAGTGCATTGCGGGGGCGCGAGTTATAGTTAACTGAACTAACTATAACGGGGGAATTTCTCTGGTTTTGTACGAGTGAAATATCCAACTAACTATAACTGTCCCTAAACCTATGGTTTTTTCAGTGAATTTCAAAGGTTTTTTAAATGCTAATTTCTAACTACAACGTGTCTGAAACCTATGGTTTTTTCAGTGAATATATTATCTACTGGCGGTCGCCAGTAGATAGTTATAGTTAGGACCTATTATCCATAGGAAATCCGCGACATTCTATTTGAAATAACGTTGGCGCCGGTTGACGAATCTTCGCGAAAGTTTCCAACTTGTTGGGGCGCTCCGCTCCTACCCTGAAAGTCTCGAATTGATTCGTCAAGCGGGGGCCGAGAAAAAAGGGGGGTCCCAAAACGCGTTTTCCCCATTCATTTTTCCATAGGAACCTTTAGTCGCAGCTACAGCCCGAACTGCTGAACGGAATTACACCAAATTTGGCAAAGAGGTAGCCCTTGGTTCAGTGTCGTGCCTTTTGCTTAAATGGTGTAAATCCGTTCAGTAGTTTCTGAGAAAATCACAAATAAAATCACATATATATCTATGGACGAGTAGGGTCCGCGTACCCTCCCGATCACGAGCTGCATGCTAATTGGCTGTCAACACTCCAAATCAGGAAGTGTTGGCAGCCATTTTATCCTCGGTAGAACCGAGGGACAGAAACAAGTGCGCAAAGCGCAAAAGGGGGCAGGGTAGAAACACCCTGACCCCTAGGTCTGCTCAGGGGTCCCACAAGGACCTCCTGGGCAGAAAAAAGCATTTTTTTTTGTGTAAAAATTGGCGGGATGCGCTTAGGGTGCACGGATCCTGCCAAGAAAAAAAAAAGAAACAAGTGCGCAAAACGCACAAAGGGGGCAGGGTAGAAACACCCTGACCCCCTAGGTCTGCTCAGGGGGTCCCACAAGGACCCCCTGGGCAGAAAAAAGCATTTTTTTTTTTTAAATCGGCGGGATGCGAATCCCGCCGAAAAAAACAGAACGCGCGGTCTCCCGCGCTCGTTGTTAATTGCCCCCGGGTGGGCCAAGTCCCGAGGGCATGGTGAGGGTTTAAATTTAATGTGGGGGCCTCTAAGGCCCCAAGCCCGGGGACCGCCACCCCCGGGGCTTTGAAAACATAATGGTGCGGGAGGGCTCTTGGCCCTCCCGCAGCCCCGGGGACTGCCACCCCCAGGGGCTTCTTTATTTAAAAAATGTTTTGACCTGTGTGGGGGGGCTCCAGCCCCCCCACATGCCCCGGGGACCGCCACCTCCCCGGGGCACTAAAGATTTGAATATGGGGGTCCGTTACGGACCCCAAAGCCCCGGGGACCACCACCTCCCCGGGGCTGTGCACTGGATGGGAGGGGGCCGCGCGGCCCCTCCGGGAACCCTTGATGGCCCTGGGGACCACCACCCCCAGGGCCGGCTCCTGCAGTGTCCCGGGGTGCCTACCCCCGGGACACTGTAGTTTGCTATGACAGGACGGGAGCCTCGCGGCTCCCGTCCTGTCATAGCAAACTTGGTTTGCATTTTGAAAGAAGAGCAGGAAACCTGCTCTCTCTTTCAAAATGCAAACCAATTGCTTTCCACATGGGGAGCAGCATGTTAGCTGATCCCCATGTGGAAAAGCAATGCCGGCTCCCGTAGGACGCGGGGAGCTGGCTGGGACTGTGGGGGATTGGGGACCCCCCCAGTCCCCAACCAGAGGCCAGGCCCCGGGGGATGGGGTCCCCGGGGCCATAAGTGGCCAGGGAGGGGGACCACGCAGCCCCCCTCCCCAAATAAAAAATAAATTTAAAAAAGGGCAAGGCCGGCCCCGGGGGATGGGGTCCCCGGGGCCTTAAATGGCCTGAGGAGGGGGGCCACGCAGCCCCCCTCCAAATTTAAAAAAAAAAATCGAGGGCATGCCCCAGGGGATGGGGTCCCCGGGGCCAATACAGGCCCAGGGAAGCGGGGCCACGCGGCCCCCTTCCCGTTTTTTTCTTTTTAAATTAAAAAAACTAATAAATTGCTTAGGCCCCGGGGGATGGGGTCCCCGGGGCCAAAAGTGGCCAAGGGAAGGGGGGCCACGCAGCCCCCTCCCATTAAAAAAAAAAAAACGACCGGCATTGAGCCGGAGGCCCCGCCCCCCTCCCTGCAGTACTCTGCAAACGCGCCACCTGGCGCGTTTTAAGAAGGGAAGTAATTCCCCTTGAATACTGGGGGTCCCTGGGGCCAACTAGCCCACCAGGAACCTCCAGTATGCGCCAGGGAGCTGCGTTGCAGAGAGGTGTACAGAGGCCACGCCCTTTTTACACCTCTCTGCAACGCAGCTCTGTGGTGCTTTTAGAAGTACATGGTGGGCTAGTTGGACTCCAGGGATCCTCAGGATTCAAGGGGACTTAATCCCCCAACTTAAAACGCGCCACGGGGTTCGTTTGCACAGTGGTGAAGGGAGGGGGCAGGGCTTCAGGTGACATGTGTGCAAACAGGCCCCGTGGCGCGTTTAAGATGGGGAATTAAATCCCCTTCAATCCTGAGGGTCCCTAGGGGCCAACTAGCCCAACAGGTACATCCAGAAAGCGCCACAGAGCTGCATTGCAGAGAGGTGCAAAAAGGGGCGTGGCCTCTGAACACCTCTCTGCAACGCAGCTCCCTGGCGCATACTGGAGGTATAGGGTGGGCTAGTTGGACCCCAGGGACCCTCATGATTCAAGGGGACTTAATCCCCAACTTAAAACGCACCACGGGGCGCGTTTGCACAGATGTCACCTCAGGCCCCGCTCCCTCCCTTCACCATAGTGCAAATATTCCTCTAAAATCAGCTGAAGTATGAATTCCTATTTACTCACCTGTTATCAGGAGAGACCTCAGTGCTGCATCTTTCAGCCCAGTACTGATCCTGAAAAGTAATTTTAACCATACTTACCAGTAACTTGAATTTCCTTCCATAGGATATCATTGACTGGTTTCACTTGGAAATTCTTCTAAGTGTGGAGTTTTGGTACTTTATAATATTCCTCTAAAATCGGCCGAAATACGAATTCCGATTTACTCACCTGTTATCAGGAGAGAACCCAGTGCTGCATCTTTTAGCCCAGCACTGACCCTGAAAAGTTAATTCTAACCGTACTTAACAGTAACTTGAATTTCCTTCCATAGGCTAACATTGACTGGTTTCACTTGGAAATTCTTCTAAGTGTGGAGTTTGGAACTTTATAATATTTCTCTAAAATCAGCCGAACTATGAATTCCGATTTACTCACCTGTTATCAGGAGAGAACCCAGTGCTGCATCTTTTAGCCCAGCACTGACCCTGAAAAGTAATTCTAACCGTACTTACCAGTAACTTGAATTTCCTTCCATAGGAATCCATTGTCTGGTTTTCAGCAGAAAAGTTTCAAAGTGTCGATTTTCACAAACTACAAATATTCCTTAAAAATCGCCTGTGTGACTTAAACGCATTCTTTCAACTGTTTACAGGAGATGCACCAGTGCTGGTTCCAGGATCCACCTCTGAGTAAGAAAAAGTAACTGATAACACTACTTACCTATTAAGTGAATTTCCTCCCATAGGATAACATTGGTGATTCTATGTGAAAAAGTTTCTGTCAACTTTTAAAATACAATAATATTCCTTAAAAATCACTACTGTAACTAAAACGCTTTTACTCAACTGTTTACAGGAGATGTCCCAGGACTGAATCTAGGATCCAGTCCTGTGGTTAGAAAAGTAATCCATAAAGTAACTAATTGCATTTAACTAGAAATTCACATTGAGCTCAATGTTGCATTGTTTTTTAAATTGTGTTGCCCATTGCAACAACTGTAACTACTGTACTTAAAAGTCTATTGCCTATTTGCAAAGTATTTAAACTAAAGTAATTCATTCTGAGAAAGTATATTTTGTAATGTAATGTATAATGTAATTACAATGTAATTTAAAAAATAAAATATCTAAAAATAAATAGTTTAAAAAAATGTTATAAATCAGTATCAAAAAAATAAATATAACAATTAATACATTTAAAAATTGTCATTTAAAAAACCTTTGAAATTCACTGAAAAAACCATAGGTTTCAGACACGTTATAGTTAGGAATTAGCATTTAAAAAACCTTTGAAATTCACTGAAAAAACCATAGGTTTCAGGCACGTTATAGTTAGGAATTAGCATTTAAAAAACCTTTGAAATTCACTGAAAAAACCATAGGTTTCAGGCACGTTATAGTTAGAAATTAGCATTTAAAAAACCTTAGAAATTCACTGAAAAAACCATAAGGTTTTAGGGACAGTTATAGTTAGTTGGACATTGCACTCGTACAAAACCCGTGAAATTCCCCCGTTATAGTTAGTTCAGGTAACTATAACTCGCGCCCCACAATGCACTGCTGATGACGTCACATATTACATCACTCATGACATGGTCAGTGACATCACTGATGACATCACTGATGACATCTCAAATGACATCACTGATGACATCATCCATGTGAGAATTTAATGCATCTTCTCACACCCTAATATAACTTTTGATACACCCACTCTAAATTACAGACTGCCATTCTCAAAACCATACACACTCCAATACCAATAAGTACATACCCACTCACTGATTCTTAGGTCTACACACACACATCTACTCACTCACCTGTACAGTCACTCATACTTACAGTCACTCAGTACAGGACTATCATATGCACTCATACACCTATATAAACACTCACACAACGCAACTCATCCATAGAGGTACTCACACACCTAGTCAGTCATGCAAATAATTAATCACACTCCAATTTACTCACCTATACAGTTATACACACCAGCTCACTTACTCATAAAAATACTAGCACATTCTTACGCTCCTATGCAATCACTGATGCAAGCACACACTCATCCATATAGCCACTCTCACAATCACACACTCTCACTTATAGCCATTTATATACTCCAACACACATATATACTGCCTTTCACATATGTAGTTACTCACACATGTACCACTGAGATATACATTCAATCACTAACACACCCATACACACACTCACCCACCCATACAGTCCATCACAGACGCACTCTTGAAACCATGCACCCAGTGAATCACCCACTCACACATCTATGCACAGAGTCACACACACCCCACCCACACAAACACTGAGGCACCCATACAGATACTCAGAGAACCAATCCATAACCCATATAGACACTCATTTAGCTAGTCAGAAACCCATGCAGCTGCTTACACAACAACAGACAGATGGATACAGACATTCACACAGTTTAGTCACTCACCCATGCATCCAGTAAGATACGTTTAATCACTCACTTATAGACTCAGTCACGCACCTACTAAATCATCCATTCAGATGCTTATACACCCACTCATTCTTCAATACGCCTTTCCCTATATATATTAAACATATTTAAACTTTACACAAACACACAGTCACTGGATGATGTCATCAGTGATGTCATTGATGTCATTTGAGATGTCATCAGTGATGTCATCAGTGATGTCACTGACCATGTCATGAGTGATGTCATATGTGACGTCATCAGCAGTGCATTGCGGGGCGCGAGTTATAGTTAGCTGAACTAACTATAACGGGAGAATTTCTCTGGTTTTGTACGAGTGAAATGTCCAACTAACTATAACTGTCCCTAAAACCTATGGTTTTTCAGTGAATATATATATATATATTCACTGAAAAAACCATAGGTTTTAGGGAAAGTTATAGTTAGTTGGACATTGCACTCGTACAAAACCCGTGAAATTCCCCCGTTATAGTTAGTTCAGCTAACTATAACTCGCGCCCCCGCAATGCACTGCTGATGACGTCACATATTACATCACTCATGACATGGTCAGTGACATCACTGATGACATCACTGACATCATCCAGTGACTGTGTGTTTCTGTAAAGTTTAAATATGTTTAATATATATAGGGAAAGGCGTATTGAAGAATGAGTGGGTGTATAAGCGTCTGAATGGATGATTTAGTAGGTGCGTGACTGAGTCTATAAGTGAGTGATTAAATGTATCTTACTGGATGCATGGGTGAGTGACTAAACTGTGTGAATGTCTGTATCCGTCTGTCTGTTGTTGTGTAAGCAGCTGCATGGGTTTCTGACTAGCTAAATGAGTGTCTATATGGGTTATGGATTGGTTCTCTGAGTATCTATATGGGTGCCTCAGTGTTTGTGTGGGTGGGGTGTGTGTGACTCTGTGCATAGATGTGTGAGTGGGTGATTCACTGGGTGCATGGTTTCAACAGTGCGTCTGTGATGGACTGTATGGGTGGGTGAGTGTGTGTATGGGTGTGTTAGTGATTGAATGTATATCTCAGTGGTACATGTGTGAGTAACTACATATGTGAAAGGCAGTATATATGTGTGTTGGAGTATATAAATGGCTATAAGTGAGAGTGTGTGATTGTGAGAGTGGCTATATGGATGAGTGTGTGCTTGCATCAGTGATTGCATAGGAGCGTAAGAATGTGCTAGTATTTTTATGAATAAGTGAGCTGGTGTGTATAACTGTATAGGTGAGTAAATTGGAGTGTGATTAATTATTTGCATGACTGACTAGGTGTGTGAGTACCTCTATGGATGAGTTGCGTTGTGTGAGTGTTTATATAGGTGTATGAGTGCATATGATAGTCCTGTACTGAGTGACTGTAAGTATGAGTGACTGTACGGGTGAGTGAGTAGATGTGTGTGTGTAGACCTAAGAATCAGTGAGTGGGTATGTACTTATTGGTATTGGAGTGTGTATGGTTTTGAGAATGGCAGTCTGTAATTTAGAGTGGGTGTATCAAAAGTTATATTAGGGTGTGAGAAGATGCATTAAATTCTCACATGGATGATGTCATCAGTGATGTCATTTGAGATGTCATCAGTGATGTCATCAGTGATGTCACTGACCATGTCATGAGTGATGTAATATGTGACGTCATCAGCAGTGCATTGCGGGGCGCGAGTTATAGTTAGCTGAACTAACTATAACGGGGAATTTCACGGGTTTTGTACGAGTGCAATGTCCAACTAACTATAACTTTCCCTAAAACCTATGGTTTTTTCAGTGAATTTCAAAGGTTTTTTAAATGCTAAACCCTAACTATAACAGGCCTGAAACCTATGGTTTTTTCAGTGAATTTCAAAGGTTTTTAAAATGCTAATTCCTAACTATAACAAGCCTGAAACCTATGGTTTTTTCAGTGAATTTCAAAGGTTTTTTAAATGCTAATTCCTAACTATAACATGTCTGAAACCTATGGTTTTTTTCAGTGAATTTCAAAGGTTTTGTAAATGACAATTTTTAAATGTATTAATTGTTATATTTATTTTTTTATACTGATTTACTACATTTTTTTAAACTATTTATTTTTAGATATTTTATTTTTTAAATTACATTGTAATTACATTATACATTACATTACAAAATATACTTTCTCAGAATGAATTACTTTAGTTTAAATACTTTGCAAATAGGCAATAGACTTTTAAGTACAGTAGTTACAGTTGTTGCAATGGGCAACACAATTTCAAACACAATGCAACATTGAGCTCAATGTGAATTTCTAGCTAAATGCAATTAGTTACTTTATGGATTACTTTTCTAACCACAGGACTGGATCCTAGATTCAGTCCTGGGACATCTCCTGTAAACAGTTGAGTAAAAGCGTTTTGGTTACAGTAGTGATTTTTAAGGAATATTATTGTATTTTAAAAGTTGACACTTAGAAACTTTTTCACATAGAATCACCAATGTTATCCTATGGGAGGAAATTCACTTAGCAGGTAAGTAGTGTTATCGTTACTTTTTCTTACTCAGTGGTGGATCCTGGATCCAGCACTGGTGCATCTCCTGTAAACAGTTGAAAGAATGCGTTTAAGTCATACAGGCGATTTTTAAGGAATATTTGTAGTTTGTGAAAATCAACACTTTGAAACTTTTCTGCTGAAAACCAGACAATGGATTCCTACGGAAGGAAATATAAGTTACTGGTAAGTACGGTTAAAATTACTTTTCAGGATCAGTACTGGGCTGAAAGATGCAGCACTGAGGTCTCTCCTGATAACAGGTGAGTAAATCGGAATTCGTATTTTGGCTGATTTTAGAGGAATATTTGTATGTTTCAAAAATCGACACTTAGAAACTTTTCAGCAAAAAGCAGGCAATGATATCCTATGGAAGGAAATTCAAGTTACTGGTAAGTACGGTTAAAATTACTTTTCAGGATCAGTACTGGGCTGAAAGATGCAGCACTGAGGTCTCTCCTGATAACAGGTGAGTAAATCGGAATTCGTATTTCGGCTGATTTTAGAGGAATATTATAAAGTTCCAAAACTCCACACACAAGAATTTCCAAGTGAAACCAGTCAATGATATCCTATGGAAGGAAATTCAAGTTACTGGTAAGTACGGTTAAAATTACTTTTCAGGATCAGTACTGGGCTGAAAGATGCAGCACTGAGGTCTCTCCTGATAACAGGTGAGTAAATCGGAATTCGTAGTTCGGCTGATTTTAGAGGAATATTTGTATGTTTCAAAAATCGACACTTAGAAACTTTTTCAGCAAAAAGCAGACAATGATATCCTATGGAAGGAAATTCAAGTTACTGGTAAGTACGGTTAAAATTACTTTTCAGGATCAGTACTGGGCTGAAAGATGCAGCACTGAGGTCTCTCCTGATAACAGGTGAGTAAATCGGAATTCGTATTTCGGCTGATTTTAGAGGAATATTATAAAGTTCCAAAACTCCACACTTAGAAGAATTTCCAAGTGAAACCAGTCAATGATATCCTATGGAAGGAAATTCAAGTTACTGGTAAGTACGGTTAAAATTACTTTTCAGGATCAGTACTGGGCTGAAAGATGCAGCACTGAGGTCTCTCCTGATAACAGGTGAGTAAATCGGAATTCGTAGTTCGGCTGATTTTAGAGGAATATTTGTATGTTTCAAAAATCGACACTTAGAAACTTTTTCAGCAAAAAGCAGACAATGATATCCTATGGAAGGAAATTCAAGTTACTGGTAAGTACGGTTAAAATTACTTTTCAGGATCAGTACTGGGCTGAAAGATGCAGCACTGAGGTCTCTCCTGATAACAGGTGAGTAAATCGGAATTCGTATTTCGGCTGATTTTAGAGGAATATTATAAAGTTCCAAAACTCCACACTTAGAAGAATTTCCAAGTGAAACCAGTCAATGATATCCTATGGAAGGAAATTCAAGTTACTGGTAAGTACGGTTAAAATTACTTTTCAGGATCAGTACTGGGCTGAAAGATGCAGGACTGAGGTCTCTCCTGATAACAGGTGAGTAAATCGGAATTCGTAGTTCGGCTGATTTTAGAGGAATATTTGCACAATGGTGAAGGGAGGGGCGGGGCCTGAGGTGACATCTGTGCAAACGCGCCCCGTGGCGCATTTTAAGTTGGGGGATTAAGTCCCCTTGAATCATGAGGGTCCCTGGGGTCCAACTAGCCCACCCTGTACCTCCAGTATGCGCCAGGGAGCTGCGTTGCAGAGAGGTGTTCAGAGGCCACGCCCCTTTTGCACCTCTCTGCAACGCAGCTCTGTGGCGCTTTCTGGACGTACCTGGTGGGCTAGTTTGCCCCCAGGGACCCTCAGGATTGAAGGGGATTTCATTCCCCATCTTAAAATGCGCCACGGGGCCTGTTTGCACACATGTCACCTGAAGCCCCGCCCCTCCCTTCACCACTGTGCAAACGTGCCCCGTGGCGCGTTTTAAGTTGGGGGATTAAGTCCCCTTGAATACTGAGGGTCCATGGAGTCCAACTAGCCCACCATGTACCTCCAAAAGCGCCACAGAGCTGCGTTGCAGAGAGGTGTAAAGGGGCGTGGCCTCTGTACACCTCTCTGCAACGCAGCCCCTGGCGCATACCGGAGGTTCCTGGTGGGCTAGTTGGCTCCCAGGGACCCCCAGTATTCAAGGGGAATTACTTCCCCTTCTTAAAACGCGCCAGGGGGCGCGTTTGCACACTGCTGCAGGGAGTGGGCGGGGCCTCGGCACGATGCCGGTCTTTTTTGTTTTTGTTTTTTTGTTGCTTTTTCTGCCCAGGGGTCCTTGTGGGACCCCTGAGCAGACCTAGGGAGTCAGGGTGTTTCTACCCTGCCCCCTTTGTGCGTTTTGCGCACTTGTTTCTTGTGTGTTTTTTTTTTTAATCAGTGGGATCCGCGCACCTAAGCGCATCCCGCCGATTTTGGAAAAAAAATGCTTTTTCTGCCCAGGGGTCCTTGTGGGGCCCCTAGAGCAGACCTAGGGGTCAGGGTGTTTCTACCCTGCCCCCTTTGTGCGTTTGCGCACTTGTCTCTTGTGCTTTTTTTTTTTTAATCGGCGGGATCCACGCACCCTAAGCGCATCCCGCCGTTTAAAAAAAAAATGCTTTTTCTGCCCAGGGGTCCTTGTGGGACCCCCTGAGCAGACCTAGGGGTCAGGGTGTTTCTACCCTGCCCCCTTTGCGCTTTGCGCACTTGTTTCTGTCCCTCGGTTCTACCGAGGGACAAAATGGCTGCCAACACTTCCTGATTTGGAGTGTTGACAGCCACTTGACAGCCAATTAGCATGCAGCTCGTGATCGGGACGGTGTGCGCAGGGTGCGCTCAGGATACGCGGACCCTACTCGCCCATAGATATATATGTGACTTTACTTTTGATTTTCTCAGGAACAACTGAACGGATTTACACCATTTAAGCAAAAGGCACGACACTGAACCAAGGGCTACCTCTTTGCCAAATTTGGTGTAATTCCGTTCAGCAGTTCGGGCTGTAGCTGCGTCTAAAGGTTCCTATGGAAAAATGAATGGGGAAAACGCGTTTTGGGACCCCCCTTTTTTCTCGGCCTCCGCTTGACGAATCAACCCGAGACTTTCAGGGTAGGAGCGGAGCGGAGCGCCCCAACAAGTTGGAAGCTTTCGCGAAGATTCGTCAACCGGCGCAAGAGTTATTTCAAATAGAATGTCGCGGATTTCCTATGGATAATAGGTCCTAACTATAACTATCTACTGGCGACCGCCAGTAGATAATTATCTACTGGCGGTCGCCAGTAGATAGTTATAGTTAGGACCTAGTTTCCATAGGAAAAGCGTTTTTTCTTTTCCCAATAACTTTGGCGCCGGATGACGAATCTTCGCGAACTTTCAAAACTTGTGGCCCGCTCCGGTCAGCTCCTATCCTGAAAGGTTCGGGTTGATTCGCAAGCGGGGGCCGAGAAAAAGGGGTCCCAAAGCGTGTTTTCTCCATGTTATTTTCCATAGGAAACTTTAGACATGGCTACAGCTCGAACTGCTGAACGGAATTACACCAAATTTGGAAAAAGATAGCCCTTGGTTCAGAAAGAGGCCTTTTGTTAAATGGTGTAAATCCGTTCAGTAGTTCCTGAGAAATTTAAAAAAAGAGGTCGGAAAAACAATTTCCCATAGGAAACTTTAGACACGGCTACAGCTCGAACTGCTGAACGGAATTACACCAAATTTGGCAAAAGGTAGCCCTTGGTTCAGAAAGAGCCCTTTTTGTTAAATGGTGTAAATCCGTTCAGTAGTTCCTGAGAAATTAAAAAAAAGAGGTCGGAAAAACAATTTCCCATAGGAAACTTTAGACACGGCTACAGCTCGAACTGCTGAACGGAATTACACCAAATTTGGCAAAAGGTAGCCCTTGGTTCAGAAAGAGCCCTTTTTTTTAAATGGTGTAAATCCGTTCAGTAGTTGCTGAGAAAATAAAAAAATAAAAGTTTCAATATCTAGAGGCATGGAGGATCCGCGGACCCTCCCGACCACGAGCTTTATTCTAATTGGCTGTCAACACTCCAAACCAGGAAGTGTTGGCAGCCATCTTGTGACTCGGTAGAACCGAGTCACAAGAAAACAGAGAAACAAACGCGAAAAACAAGAAAAGGAGGCAGTGTAGAAACACCCTGACCCCCTAGGCCTGCTCAGGGCCCAAAAAAGCATGTTTTTAAAAAAAGAAATCGGCCAAATTCGCGCTGGTTGCGCGAATCCGGCTGAGAAAATAAAAAAAAACGAAGCGCGGGCTCCCGCGCTTCGTTGTATTCAAGCCCCCTGGTAGGCCAAGTCCCGGGGGCACTGAAAAAATGTGTGGGGGTCCCCAATCCCCCCCACACTGCCCCAGGGACTGACACCTCCCCGGGGCTTTATTTATGAGTTGCGGGGGGAGCACGCAGCCTTTTCCACATGGGGAGCTGCATGTCAGCAGCTCCCCATGTGGAAAGGCAATGCCAGCTCCTGCAGGACGCGGGGAGCCGGCGAGACCGTGGGGGCATTGGGGCTCCCCCCACGGTCCCCAACAGAGAGGCCCTGGGGGATGGGGTCCCTGGGGCCAGAAGTGGCCTGGGAGGGGGGCAGCGCTGCACCCCTCCCCCAAAAATAAAATTAAAAATAAAATTAAAAAAAAGGCCGACCCCGGTGGATGGGGTCCCCGGGGCCAACAGAGGCCTCAGGAGGGGGGCCACGCAGCCCCCCTCCTTAAAAAACATAAAAATAGGTGGCAATGCCCCGGGGGATGGGGTCCCCGGGGTCGGAATTGGCCACGGGAGGGGGCCCACGCGGCCTCCTTCCCGTACAGATTTAGTTTTTATTCTAATAAGGCGTCAGGCCCTGGGGGATGGGGTCCCCAGGGCCCAAAAAAAGTAAAAAGAAGAGGGGCCACACAGCCCCCCTTCCAAAAAACAAAAAAAACACGTGATCGTGCCGAGGCTCCGCCCCCTCCCAGAAACACTCTGCAAACGCGCCCTGTGGCGCGTTTTAAGTTGGGAAATGAATTCCCCTTCAATACTGGGGGTCCCTGGGGCCAACTAGCCCACCAGGAACCTCCAGTATGCGCCAGGGGGCTGCGTTGCAGAGAGGTGGTCCAGGCCACGCCCCTTTTACACCTCTCTGCAACGCAGCTCTGTGGCGCTTACTGGAAGTACCTGGTGGGCTAGTTGGACCCCAGGGACCCTCAGGATTCAAGGGGACTTTATCCCCCAACTTAAAACGTGCCACGGGGTGCGTTTGCACAGTGGTGTAGGGAGGGGGCGGGGCCTGAGGTGACATGTGTGCAAACACGCCCTGTGGCGCGTTTTAAGTTGGGGAATTAATTCCCCTTCAATCCTGAGGGCCCCTGGGGGCCAACTAGCTCACCAGGTACCTCCAGTAAGCGCCACAGGCCTGCGTTGCAGAGAGGTGGTCCAGGCCACGCCCCTTTTACACCTCTCTGCAATGCAGCTCTGTGGCGCTTTTGGAGGTACATGGTGGGCTAGTTCGACTCCAGGGACCCTCAGGATTCAAGGGGAGTTAATCCCCAACTTAAAACGCGCCACGGCGCGTTTCACAGTGGTGAAGGGAGGGCGGGGCTTCAGGTGACATGTGTGCAAACAGGCCCCGTGGCGCATTTTAAGATGGGGAATTAAATCCCCTTCAATCTTGAGGGTCCCTGGGGGCCAACTAGCCCACCAGGTACGTCCAGAAAGCGCCACAGAGCTGCGTTGCAGAGAGGTGTAAAAAGGGGCGTGGCCTCTGAACACCTCTCTGCAACGCAGCACCCTGGCGCATACTGGAGGTACAGGGTGGGCTAGTTGGACCTCAGGGACCCTCATGATTCAAGGGGATTTAATCCCCCAACTTAAAACGCACCACGGTTTGTGTTTGCAGACATGTCACCTCAGGCCCCACCCCCTTCCTTCACCATTGCGCAAAGAATCCTCTAAAATCAGCCGAACTATGAATTCCGATTTACTCACCTGTTATCAGGAGAGACATCAGTGCTGCATCTTTGAGCCCAGTACTGATCCTGAAAAGTAATTTTAACCGTACTTACCAGTAACTTGTATTTCCTTCCATAGAAATCCATTGTCTGGTTTTCAGCAGAAAAGTTTCAAAGTGTCGATTTTCACAAACTACAAATATTCCTTAAAATCGCCTGAATGACTTAAACGCATTCTTTCAACTATTTACAGGAGATGCACCAGTGCTGGATCCAGGATCCACCACTGAGTAAGAAAAAGTAACAATAACACTACTTACCTGCTAAGTGAATTTCCTCCCATAGGATAACATTGGTGATTCTATGTGAAAAAGTTTCTAAGTGTCAACTTTTAAAATACAATAATATTCCTTAAAAATCACTACTGTAACCAAAACGCTTTTACTCAACTGTTTACAGGAGATGTCCCAGGACTGAATCTAGGATCCAGTCCTGTGGTTAGAAAAGTAATCCATAAAGTAACTAATTGCATTTAACTAGAAATTCACATTGAGCTCAATGTTGCATTGTGTTTGAAATTGTGTTGCCCATTGCAACAACTGTAACTACTGTACTTAAAAGTCTATTGCCTATTTGCAAAGTATTTAAACTAAAGTAATTCATTATGAGAAAGTATATTTTGTAATGTAATGTATAATATAATTACAATGTAATTTAAAAAATACAATATCTAAAAATAAATAGTTTAAAAAAATGTAGTAAATCAGTATCAAAAAAATAAAGATAACAATTAATACATTTAAAAATTGTCATTTTACAAAACCTTTGAAATTCACTGAAAAAAACCATAGGTTTCAGACATGTTATAGTTAGGAATTAGCATTTAAAAAACCTTTGAAATTCACTGAAAAAACCATAGGTTTCAGGCACGTTATAGTTAGAAATTAGCATTTAAAAAACCTTACAAATTCACTGAAAAAACCATAGGTTTTAGGGACAGTTATAGTTAGTTGGACATTGCACTCGTACAAAACCCGTGAAATTCCCCGTTATAGTTAGTTCAGCTAACTATAACTCGCGCCCGCAATGCACTGCTGATGACGTCACATATTACATCACTCATGACATGGTCAGTGACATCACTGATGACATCACTGTTGACATCTCAAATGACATCACTGATGACATCATCCAGTGACTGTGTGTTTCTGTAAAGTTTAAATATTTTTAATATATATAGGGAAAGGCGTATTGAAGAATGAGTGGGTGTATAAGTGTCTGTATGGATGATTTAGTAGGTGCGTGACTAACTCTATAAGTGAGTGATTAAACGTATCTTACTGAATGCATGGGTTAGTGACTAAACTGGGTGAATGTCTGTATCCGTCTGTCTGTTGCTGTGTAAGTGGCTGCATGGGTTTGTGAATAGCTACATGAGTGTCTATATGAGTTATTGATTGGTTGTCTGAGTATCTGTATGGGTGCCTGAGTGTTTGTGTGGGTGGGGTGTGTGCGACTCTGTGCATAGATGTGTGAGTGGGTGATTCACTGGGTGGATGGTTTCAAGAGTGCATCTGTGATAGACTGTAGGGGTGGGTAAGTGTGTGTAAGAGTGTGTTAGTGAGTGAATGTATGTCCCAGTGGTACATGTGTGAGTAACTACATATGTGAAAGGCAGTATATATGTGTGTTGGAGTATATAAATAGCTATAGCGAGAGTGTGTGATTGTGAGAGTGACTGTATGGATGAGTGTGTGCTTGTATCAGTGATTGTATAAGAGCGTAAGAATGTGCTAGTATTTGTATGAGTAAGTGAGCTGGTGTGTGTATAACTGTACAGGTGAGTAAATGGCAGTGTGTATAATTATTTGCATGACTGACTAGGTGTGTGAGTACCTCTATGGATGAGTGGCGGTGTTTGAGTGTCTATATAGGAGTATGAGTGCATATGATAGTCCTGTACTGAGTGACCGTAAGTATGAGTGACTGTACGGGTGAGTGAGTGGATGTGTGTGTGTAGACCTAAGAATCAGTGAGTGGGTATGTAGTTATTGGTGTCGGAGTGTCTATGGTTTTGCGAATGGCAGTCTGTAATTTAGAGTGGGTGTATCAAAGGTTATATTAGGGTGTGAGGAGGTGCATCAGATTATCACGTGGATGATGTCACCAGTGATGTCATTTGAGATGTCATCAGTGATGTCATCAGTGATGTCACTGACCATGTCATGAGTGATGTAATATGTGACGTCATCAGCAGTGCATTGCGGGGGCGCGAGTTATAGTTAGCTGAACTAACTATAACGGGGGAATTTCATGGGTTTTGTACGAGTGCAATGTCCAACTAACTATAACTGTCCCTAAAACCTATGGTTTTTTCAGTGAATTATCTACTGGCGGTCGCCAGTAGATAGTTATAGTTAAAACCTATTTTCCATAGGAAATCCGCAACATTCTATTTGAAATAACTCTTGCGCCGGTTGACGAATCTTCGCGAAAGCTTCCAACTTGTTGGGGCGCTCCGCTCTGACCCTGAAAGTCTCGGGTTGATTCGTCAAGCGGGGGCTGAGAAAAAAGGGGGGTCCCAAAACGTGTTTTCCCCATACATTTTTCCATAGGAACTTTTAGTCGCAGCTACAGCCCGAACTGCTGAACGGAATTACACCAAATTTGGCAAAGAGGTAGCCCTTGGTTCAGTGTCGTGCCTTTTGCTTAAATGGTGTAAATCTGTTCAGTAGTTTCTGAGAAAATCAAAAGTAAAGTCACATATATATCTATGGCCGCGTCGGATCCGCGTACCCTCAGCGCACCCTGCGCACACCGTCCCGATCTTGAGCTGCATGCTAATTGGCTGTCAACACCTCGAATCAGGAAGTGTTGGCAGCCATTTTGTGCCTCGGTGGAACCGAGGCACAAAAACAAGGGCGCAAAACGCACAAAGGGGGCAGGGTAGAAACACCCTGACCCCCTATGCCTGCTCAGGGGGTCCCACAAGGACCCCCTGGGCAGAAAAAAGCATTAAAAAAAAAAAAATCAGCAGGATGCGCTCAGGGTGCGCGGATCCTGCCGGAAAAAAAAAAAAACGAAGCACGGTCTCCCGCGCCTCGATGGTATTTTGCCCCCGGGTGGCCCAAGTCCCGGGGGCATGCGAGGGTTATTTAGTTGTAATGTGGGGGCCTCTAAGGCCCCCAAGCCCGGGGACCGCCACCCCCGGGGCTTTATTAAAAATGGTGCGGGAGGGCTCTTTGCCCTCCCGCTGCCCGGGATCGCCACCCCCGGGGCTTCTTTATTTTTTATTTTTTAATCTGTGTGGGGGCTCCAGCCCCCACACGCCCGAGACCGCCACCTCCCGGGGCACTAAAGATTTAAATATGGGGGTCCGTTACGGACCCCAGAGCCCGGGGACCACCACCTCCCGGGGCTTTGAACAAGTTGGGAGGGGGGCCGCGCGGCCCCCTCCTGGAGCCAGTGATGGCCCTGGGGACCACCACCCCCCAGGGCCGGCTCCTGAAGTGTCCCTGGGTGCCTACCCCGGGACACTGTAGTTTGCTATGACAGGACGGGAGCATCGCGGCTCCGTCCTGTCATAGCAAACTTAGTTTGCATTTTGAAAGAGAGAGCAGGAAACCTGCTCTCTTTCAAAATGCAAACCAATTGCTTTCCACACGGGGAGCAGCATGTTAGCTGCTCCCCATGTGGAAAGCAATGCCGGCTCCCGCAGGAGGAGGGAGCCGGCTGGGACTGTGGGGGGATTGGGGACCCGCCACAGTCTCCAACGAGAGGCCAGGCCCCGGGGGATGGGGTCCCCGGGGCTATAGGTGGCCCGGGAGGGGGGCCACGCAGCCCCCCTCCCAAATTAAAGAAAAAAAAAGAAAAAAAAAAAAAAGGGCAAGGCCGGCCCTGGGGGATGCGGTCCCCGGGGCCTTAAATGGCCTGAGGAGGGGGGCCACGCAGCCCCCACCAAATTTTTTTTTTTTTTTAATTAAAAAAGAGGGCATGCCCCGGGGGATGGGGTCCCCGGGGCCAATAGAGGCCGAGGGAAGGGGGGCAACGCAGCCCCCCTCCCATAAAAAAAAGGAAGAAAAAAAAACGGCATCGTGCCAGAGGCCTTGCCCCCATCCCTGCAGCAGTGTGCAAACGCGCCCCCTGGTGCGTTTGAAGAAGGGGAAGTAATTCCCCTTGAATACTGGGGGTCCCTGGGGGCCAACTAGCCCACCAGGAACCTCCAGTATGCGCCAGGGGCTGTGTTGCAGAGAGGTGTACAGAGGCCACGCCCCTTTATACACCTCTCTGCAATGCAGCTCTGTGGCGCTTTTGGAGGTACATGGTGGGCTAGTTCGACTCCAGGGACCCTCAGGATTCAAGGGACTTAATCCCCCAACTTAAAACGCGCCACGGGCGCGTTTGCACAGTGGTGAAGGAGGGCGGGGCTTCAGGTGACATGTGTGCAAACAGGCCCCGTGGCGCATTTTAAGATGGGGAATTAAATCCCCTTCAATCCTGAGGGTCCCTGGGGGCCAACTAGCCCACCAGGTACGTCCAGAAAGCGCCACAGAGCTGCGTTGCAGAGAGGTGTAAAAGGGGCGTGGCCTCTGAACACCTCTCTGCAACGCAGCACCCTGGCGCATACTGGAGGTACAGGGTGGGCTAGTTGGACCTCAGGGACCCTCATGATTCAAGGGGACTTAATCCCCCAACTTAAAACGCACCACGGGTCGTGTTTGCAGACATGTCACCTCAGGCCCCACCCCCTTCCTTCACCATTGCGCAAATAATCCTCTAAAATCAGCCGAACTACGAATTCCGATTTACTCACCTGTTATCAGGAGAGACCTCAGTGCTGCATCTTTGAGCCCAGTACTGATCCTGAAAAGTAATTTTAACCGTACTTACCAGTAACTTGTATTTCCTTCCATAGAAATCCATTGTCTGGTTTTCAGCAGAAAAGTTTCAAAGTGTGGATTTTCACAAACTACAAATATTCCTTAAAAATCGCCTGTATGACTTAAACGCATTCTTTCAACTATTTACAGGAGATGCACCAGTGCTGGATCCAGGATCCACCACTGAGTAAGAAAAAGTAACGATAACACTACTTACCTGCTAAGTGAATTTCCTCCCATAGGATAACATTGGTGATTCTATGTGAAAAAGTTTCTAAGTGTCAACTTTTAAAATACAATAATGTTCCTTATAAATCACTACTGTAACCAAAACGCTTTTACTCAACTGTTTACAGGAGATGTCCCAGGACTGAGTCTAGGATCCAGTCCTGTGGTTAGAAAAAGTAATCCATAAAGTAACTAATTGCATTTAACTAGAAATTCCCATTGAGCTCAATGTTGCATTGTGTTTGAAATTGTGTTGCCCATTGAAACAACTGTAACTACTGTACTTAAAAGTCTATTGCCTATTTGCAAAGTATTTAAACTAAAGTAATTGATTGTGAGAAAGTATATTTTGTAATGTAATGTATAATGTAATTACAATGTAATTTAAAAAATAAAATATCTAAAAAAAAATAGTTTAAAAAAACGTAGTAAATCAGTATCAAAAAAATAAATATAACAATTTATACATTTAAAAATTGTCATTTACAAAACCTTTGAAATTCACTGACAAAAACCATAGGTTTCAGACATGTTATAGTTAGGAATTAGCATTTAATAAACCTTTGAAATTCACTGAGTGGAGTGGTGTGGTGCAGCGGCCAGGGCAGCTGACTTCGGAGCACAGGGTTCACGGTTCGATCCCCGGCTCCGGCGGCAGCTCAGCTCAGCACCATGTGACTCTGGGCAATAGCTCACTTAATTTCCATGACGCCCCCCAGCGCCTTGAGACCCGTAAGGGTGAGTAGCTGCGCTATATAAAAACGGACTTACTTACTTACTGAAAAAACCATAGGTTTCAGGCACGTTATAGTTAGAAATTGGCATTTAAAAAACCTTAGAAATTCACTGAAAAAACCATAGGTTTCAGACACGTTATAGTTAGAAATTAGCATTTAAAAAACCTTTGAAATTCACAGAAAAAACCATAGGTTTCACGCACGTTATAGTTAGAAATTAGCATTTAAAAAACCTTTGAAATTCACTGAAAAAACCATAGGTTTTATGGACAGTTATAGTTAGTTGGACATTGCACTCGTACAAAACCCGTGAAATTCCCCCGTTATAGTTAGTTCAGCTAACTATAACTCGCGCCCCCGCAATGCACTGCTGATGACGTCACATATTACATCACTCATGACATGGTCAGTGACATCACTGATGACATCACTGATGACATCTCAAATAACATCACTGATGACATCATCTACGTGATAATCTGATGCACCTCCTCACACCTTAATATAACCTTTCATACACCCACTCTAAATTACAGACTGCTATTCGCAAAACCATAGACACTCCAACACCAATAACTACATATCCACTCACTGATTCTTAGGTCCACTCACACATCCACTCACTCACCCGTACTGTCACTCATACTTACAGTCACTCAGTACAGGATTATAATATGCACTCATACACCTATATAAACAATCACACACTGCCACTCATCCATAGAGGTACTCACACACCTAGTCAGTCATGCAAAAAATTAATCACACACCCATTTACTCACCTATACAGTTATACACACACCAGCTCACTTTCTCATACAAATACTAGCACATTCTTACGCTCTTATACAATAACTGATACAAGTACACATGCATCCATACAGCCACTCTCACAATCACACACTCACTTATAGCCATTTAAATACTCTAACACACATATATACTGCCTTTTACATATGTAGTTACTCGCACATGTACCACTGAGATATACATTCACTCACTAACACACCCATACACACACTCACCCACCCAAGCAGTCCATCACAGATGCACTCTTGAAATCATGCACCCAGTGAATCACCCACTCACACATCTATGTACAGAGTCACACACACCCCACCCACACAAACACTCAGGCAGCCATACAGATACTCTGTGAACCAATCAATAACCCATATAGACACTCATGTAGCAATTCGCAAATCCATGCATCCACTTACACACCAACAAACAGACGGATACGGACATTCACACAGTTTAGTCACTAACCCATGCATTCAGTAAGATACGTTTAATCACTCACTTGTAGAGTCAGTCATGCACGTACTAAATCATCCATTTAGACACTTATACACCCACTCATTCTTCAATACGCCTTTCCCTATAGATATTAAACATATTTAAACTGTACAGAAACACACAGTCACTGGATGATGTCATCAGTGATGTCATTTGAGATGTCATCAGTGATGTCACTGACCATGTCATGAGTGATGTAATATGTGACGTCATCAGCAGTGCATTGCGGGGCGCGAGTTATAGTTAGCTGAACTAACTATAACGGGGAATTTCACGGGTTTTGTACGAGTGCAATGTTCAACTAACTATAACTGTCCATAAAACCTATGTTTTTTTCAGTGAATATATATATATATATATATATATATATATATATATATATATATATATATATATATATATATATATATATATATATATATATATATTATCTACTGGCGGTCGCCAGTAGATAGTTATAGTTAGGACCTATTTTCCATAGGAAATCCACAACGTTCTATTTGAAATAACTTTGGCGCCAGTTGACGAATCTTTGCGAAATTTTCAAAACTTATGGCCCGCTCCGGTCCGCTCCTATCCTGAAAGTTTCGGGGTGATTCGGCAAGCGGGGGCCGAGAAAAAAGGGGGGTCCCAAACGTGTTTTCCCCATGCAATTTTCCATAGGAACCTTTCATCGCAGCTACAGCCCGAACTGCTGAACGGAATTACACCAAATTTTGCAAAAAGATAGCCCTTGGTTCAGAGTCGTGCCTTTTGCTTAAATGGTGTAAATCCGTTCAGTAGTTCCTGAGAAATTTGAAAAAGAAAACACATATATATCTGGGCAGAGCCTAACCACACATGTCATCGTGAGATCTGATTGGCTGTCAGCACTTCATCCTGGAATTCCTGGCAGCCATCTTGGGACCAATATAAATGATAGTACCCCATTGAAATGCATTGTAGTGAATCGAAGATTTTGAGGGTTACCAAAAGGAGAACTATAAAGGGTGATAACTGACTTTAGTTACATTAGAATTCTTTTGTTGATGGTACCATACTAATTTCAGGAATTGTGGTGTGTTCTAAGGTGATTTTACCCTGTGAAAAACCTTCTGCTGGGATATCATGAATCATGTTTGAGAGAAAACTATTTTCACATGCTTGTCCCATACAGTTTTGGAAGGTGCTCCAGAAGCTAAAATGAGAGCATATTTTCTGTAAATTCACATTATCTTTCTCAGTCATGTGAGAATGAAGTCTGACATTCTCAGTAAAACATGTACATCCAACAAGGGCAGAGACTGTCAGTTGATTCCTTTGTGTTCTACTGCAGCTTCCCAGAGTGTTCTAAAGAACAACTAGAGTGCAAACAGCCTTACTTATGACAAAAGTATGGCACACCTGAAGCCATCTTGATTGGAATAAACTGGTAACACTTAAAACATTTAATTTAAAAAGGAACAAAATGATGGGGTTCATTTTGTCATAGAAATTATGGTTAGTGCTGTAGAAAGAAAAATTAGGACATGTTTCAAGTGTGATCTCAAATATCTTCCTGTTATATTTCAACAGGAGCAGCCTGTCAGTTGATGCCTTTGTGTTCTACTGCAGCTTCCCAGAGTGTTCTAAAGAACAACTAGAGCGCTAACAGTCTTACTTATGACAAAATTATGGCACACCTGAAGCCATCTTGATTGGAATAAACTGGTAACTCTTAAAACATTTCATTTAAAAAGGAACAAAATGAGGGGGTTCAGTTTGTCATAGAAATTATGGTTAGTGCTGTAGAAAGAAAAATTAGGACATGTTTTAAGTGAGATCTCAAATATCTTCCTGTTATATTTCAACAGGAGCAGCCTGTCAGTTGATGCCTTTGTGTTCTACTGCAGCTTCCCAGAGTGTTCTAAAGAACAACTAGAGAGCTAACAGTCTTACTTATGACAAAAGTATGGCACACCTGAAGCCATCTTGATTGGAATAAACTGGTAACACTTAAAACATTTAATTTAAAAAGGAACAAAATGAGGGGGTTCATTTTGCCATAGAAATTATGGTTAGTGCTGTAGAAAGAAAAATTAGGACATGTTTTAAGTGAGATCTCAAATATCTTCCTGTTATATTTCAACAGGAGCAGCCTGTCAGTTGATGCCTTTGTGTTCTACTGCAGCTTCCCAGAGTGTTCTAAAGAACAACTAGAGTGCTAACAGCCTTACTTATGACAAAAGTATGGCACACCTGAAGCCATCTTGATTGGAATAAACTGGTAACACTTAAAACATTTAATTTAAAAAGGAACAAAATGATGGGGTTCATTTTGTCATAGAAATTATGGTTAGTGCTGTAGAAAGAAAAATTAGGACATGTTTCAAGTGTGATCTCAAATATCTTCCTATTATATTTCAACAGGAGCAGCCTGTCAGTTGATGCCTTTGTGTTCTACTGCAGCTTCCCAGAGTGTTCTAAAGAACAACTAGAGTGCTAACAGCCTTACTTATGACAAAAGTATGGCACACCTGAAGCCATCTTGATTGGAATAAACTGGTAACACTTAAAACATTTTATTTAAAAAGGAACAAAATGATGGGGTTCATTTTGTCATAGAAATTATGGTTAGTGCTGTAGAAAGAAAAATTAGGACATGTTTTAAGTGAGAGCTCAAATATCTTCCTGTTATATTTCAACAGGAGCAGCCTATCAGTTGATGCCTTTGTGTTCTACTGCAGCTTCCCAGAGTGTTCTAAAGAACAACTAGAGTGCTAACAGCCTTACTTATGACAAAAGTATGGCACACCTGAAGCCATCTTGATTGGAATAAACTGGTAACACTTAAAACATTTAATTTAAAAAGGAACAAAATGAGGGGGTTCATTTTGCCATAGAAATTATGGTTAGTGCTGCAGAAAGAAAATTTAGGGCATGTTTTAAGTGAGATCTCAAATCCTCTTCTATTTCATTAGAAAATTCTGACATGCAGACTGAAACAATCACTTTCAATACCAGCAGTAGACTTCCAGTTAACTCCCTGGTGAGCAGTAGCTTTACTACAGTGATCTAATGAACAACTAGAGTGCTAACATTCTGAATTTATGGCAAATGTGTGACACATCTGAATGCCTTCTTGATGGAATCAAAGTAAAAACTGTAAGCATTTCCTACTGAGGAGACTGCAGTAAATGACGAAATTAGGAAACTTCATAACAAATAAGTCTCCCAAGATGGCCACCAGAGAATAAAGAGCCCAAATGTAGCACAAATATCACCCAGATGTAGCCCACATATAGCCCAATGACAGAAGTGTGCAAAACACTTTTTATTTTTAGTTTTTCTGCAGTTTTATATAGTGCAAACTGGTCAGGTATTAGAGCGTTACATCTTACTTGGAGCCCTTATTGCGTATTTTGCACTGAAGTACATGAGATTGATCTTGCGAAACATTGAACTTTACGATTCTGTTAACCTGAAGTTGCTCTGAACCGGGCTTTGTAACACCCGTTTTTACCTACTGGTTTTAATTAATTCTCACTGTATTGTATTAGGAAAGAGGATTTACTGTTTTTATGTACACTTTTATGATCTATGTTTCTAAATCAGATCAAATAAAGTTTAATGAATTCTATGGCAGGACGGAGGCGAGGATTATGCATATCTTTCCTCACTTTATTTGCATAGCAGTTCAAAGAAAACGTAACACAACAATCATTAAACAAAAGACTACACAACCCATGAACCATTAGGGGGTAGTTTCCAAGGCAACTATAGTCCAATCATATCACAGTCCATCGTATATAATATCGTGGCGTCCCTTCCGCTTCCTCTTTCTTCACTGCTCGTCAGTTAAGTGCATTCTTTACATTCTTGGCTTAATCTGACGTTGTTGCTGTTTGTATAGCGGTTTCTTGTGCACGTTATTAGCATTATTGCCTTGGTATTGTTTCATATTCCCTGCGCAGCAGGCTCTTGCCCGAGCGCGTTCTCCCCTCGCAGTTTCTCCCGCTGTGTGCTCTGCGCGCGGTGAGATCCTGTCAGGCGCGTCTGGTCCGAGCGAGGCAGCTCCATCGAGCGCTCCCGCTGGTCTTTATGCACGTTTGGGAATCCGGTCACTCTTTTAGTGTCCGCTTGATTCCCGACCAACCCTCGCCTAATTTTGACACCGCTAAGCGGTGATTTCCCTACACGGCCACGTTAGTGACCAACACCACCTGGTGGTGGTAATTGGTATTGCGCCTCAGTCTATTCTTATAACAGCTTCGGGGAAAGCCCAGCTGTTGGAGCACCGGCGAGGGGGCTGTCTTAAGGATTTTGGGCATTTGTTCTGTGCTCACACCCTCTGCTATCATGTCTTCTCCAGAAGACCATTTTTACTCCTCCTACCAGGAAGTGGAGGAGGAATGGCCCCCAACTTCTCCCTCCAGCAGTGGACAAAGCCCTCTCTCTGGCTATTTCTAGGGCGCTGGCTCCTCTTAGGGATCAGGTTGATAAGCTGGCGAAAAGCATCCCTGGGGTGTTCAGTGACCCAGATCTGGTGGTGGCGGGTCCAAGTAGCTCCCAGATGGGGAATAAAAGGGCCGTTAAGCATTACGCGGGGCACTTGGAAGGATTTGATAAACTTACAGAGACCTTCCTCAAGAGTGCGCGAACGCTAAAACATGCACCCTGCCGGGAGGAGGAGGAGGGGCCCGGAGAAAATTGCGACACTGTCACCACTATTGTAGACCCCGACGGCGGGTTTCCCTTAGAGGGAGAGGGTGTATTGGAGGACGATTTCTCCTCCGATGAGGATAAGGACTCAGGGCATCCCTGGCGTCCAGAGTCCCACTCCTCTCAGTCCCCGGTTGGGGACGGGATCCACTCGGACATGTTCGAGCCTACCCAAATTTACCATCCTAGGTCGGCAGAGTGGACACCTGACGCCAAAGTGGCAGAGTATGTGGTGGGGAAAATCCATCAACCCCTTGAAAGGGAGGTCAGGAATAGGATGAGCGGAGAATGCCCCAGGCCCTCACTGAAGGGGAAGGTGGCACACACGCCTGAAATTGATGAGAAATGATGTACCTTTTTCTCCAAGTATATGAGGGATCCCAAGAAAGGAATTGATAGGTCTTGGACGTGGTAGGGCCCTTGACCCAAATTATTCAATTGACGGAGCGTTCCAAAGAGTCAGGATCCCCTTTGTCCACGGATATTGTGGCTGGTTGGGCGCACTACCCTAAACCCTAAAACACTACCCCCTCCACTACCCAAACACCACTGCACTACCCTAAACCCTAAAACACTACCCCAGCACGACACCCTACACTAGCCAAACATAACTGCACTACCCTAAACCCTAAAACACTACCACCAGCACGACTCCCTACACTACCCAAACACCACTGCACTACCCTAAACCCTAAAACACTACCCCCAGCACGACTCCCTACACTACCCAAACACCACTGCACTACACTAAACGCTAAATATACCCCCAGCATGACCTCCCACACTACACAAATACCACTGCACTACCCTAAACCCTAAAACACTACCCCCAGCACGACTCCCTACACTACCCAAACACCACTGCACTACACTAAACCCTAAATATACCCCTAGCATGACCTCCCACACTACACAAACACCACTGCACTACCCTAAACCCTAAAACACTACCCCCAGCATGACCCCCTACACTACCCAAACACCAATGCACTACCCTAAACCCTAAAACACTAACCCCAGCATGACCCCCTACACTACCCAAACACCACTGCACTACCCTATACCCTAAAACACGACCCCCTACACTACACAAACACGACTGCACTACCCTAAACCCTAAAACACTACCCACAGCATGACCCCCTTCACTACACAAACACCACTGCACCCTAAACCCTAAAACACTACCCCAGCACTACCCCCTACACTACCCAAACACCACTGCACTAACATAAACCCTAAAACACTACCCCCAGCACAACCCCCTACACTACACAAACACCACTGCACTACCCTAAACCCTAAAACACTACCCCCAGCACGACTCCCTACACTACCCAAACACCACTGCACTACCCTAAACCCTAAATCTACCCCCAGCACGACCCCTACACTACCCAAACACCACTGCACTACCCTAAACCATAAAACACTACCCCCAGCATGACCCCTACACTACACAAACAGCACTGCACTACCCTAAACCCTAAAACACTACCACCAGCATGACCCCTATACTACTCAAACACCACTGCACTACCCTAAACCCTAAAACACTACCCCAGCACGACCTCCTACACTACCCATATACCACTGCACTACCCTAAACCCTAAAACACTACCCCCAGCACGACCCCCTACACTACTGCACTACCCTAAACCCTAAAACACTACCCCCAGCACGACCCCCTACACTACCCAAACACCACTGCACTACCCTAAACCCTAAAACACTACCCCCAGCACGACCCCCTTAACCACCCAAACACCACTGCACTACCCTAAACCCTAGAAAAGAAACCCCCACCCCATGCCCAATCCCCCTTACCTCTCACTCCTCATGGTTCCTCTCTCCTCGTGGTTCTTGCTTCACGTCATCTCTGAGGGGCGGTGCACATCATTGTGAGGAAACGGAACAGCCTCTGTTTCCTTACAACAACATGGATCGTCTACATGTTTTTTAGAACGCATGGTCATTTACCATACATACCGTTACAACAAAATTCGTTGTAAAGGCATGCGTGGTAAATGACCATGCGTTCTAAAAAAATGCGTAGTAATGACTTTGTGATGTACAACGCATGCGTGGTAATGCATGCATTGTAATGGTATCGCAAAGTAAAAAAGTCGTTGTAATAGCTGTTTACCGATCGAAGCTGGCCCCTGTTCTTCAGTGAGACGTTTATTTGATTAATTAGGAGGAAGGAATGTGGTTTTTTTACCGAAAAGAGCATTCCCGGCTGTTGTATTGTGAAAGTGTCCGCGTGGCCTGGTTTCACTTCCGGTGAGAGAGTGGAAGAGTCTGTTTGGATCTAAAGGAGTTCTGTTGTTGGACGGGGCCGGCGCGACATGTCATCAGAAAACATAGCTAATGGAAAGCGTCCTCCCTGAAGTGTGGAGCAGTGCCATGAGAGGTCAACGAGTGTGCGTCCCACCGCAGTATGACCGTACCGCGTGACCCATGTGCCGCCTCCAGGGTACGGGAGGCAGAAGCGGCATCGCAGGTCCTCTTGAAAACCATTGTAGCACTAATTCTACATTTTGGTACTAGGGCATTTTAACTTCATTGTTCCTGCCAGATACAAAGAGAAGATCCTGTGTTATTCAGTGCCCTCGTTACCTTTTTGTGGGTTGTGGTGCTTGTCACTTCGCTGCCCCGCCGGTGCACACGACTGGGCACCCCACCTCGTGTGCCATCTGCAGGGCCTCTGCCCTCGGATCACTGGTTTCGGTTTCTGGAGTGGCAACATAAACAGTTGCTCCCAAAGGACTAGCCTGAACACTTAAGTGAATATCCCCTGCACCAGCATTCCACGGAAATTCTTTCCTAGCTCTCCCACGTCAACGAGCACGGCTCCGCTCGCGACACCGTATGACGTCATCGGAGCCATAAGAGGACCTCGTCGGCTTGCTGACGTCAGTTCCACCCATTTTTTCCGTGCCACCGAGGCAAACAGGGGACCGAGACATTTTCACATGTATACATAGTATAATAAATATATATATATTCACTGAAAAAACATAGGTTTCAGGCACGTTATAGTTAGAAATTAGCATTTAAAAAACCTTAGAAATTCACTGAAAAAACCATAGGTTTCAGCCACGTTATAGTTAGAAATTAGCATTTAAAAACCTTAGAAATACACTGAAAAACCATAGGTTTCAGGGCGTTATAGTTAGTTGGACATTAAACTCGTACAAAACCATAGAAATTCCCCCGTTATAGTTAGTTCAGCTAACTATAACTCGCGCGTCCGCAATGCACTGCTGATGACGTCACATATTATATCACTCATGACATGGTCAGTGACATCACTCATGACATCTCAAATGACATAACTGATGACATCCCTGATGACATCATCCAGTGAATGTGTGTTTTTCAGAAAATTAAATATGTTTTATATATGTATATCTCAAGGTCGATGGAAGAATAAATGGGTATATAAGTGTCTAAATGGATGATTTTTTTGTAAAATTGATTGTATAACTGACTAAGTGTATCTTAGTGAATACATGGGTTGGTGAGTAATGTTTAAATATGAAAATATCTGTATCAGTCTCTCACTTTGTGTATAAGTGGCTGCATGGGTTGGTGAGTAGCTACATGAGTGTCTATATGGGTTATTAGTTGGTTTTTTGAGTATCAGTATGAGTGTCTGAGTGTCTGTATGGTTCGGTGGGGGTATTACTTAGTGCATAGATGCATGAATGAGTGACTCACTGTTTGTATGTGTTGAAGACAGCATGTGTGCAGGACTGTATAGGTGGATGAGTATGTGTATGGGTGTGTTAGTGAGTGAATGACTGTCTCAATAGTGTCTTTATGAGTAACTACATATGTTTTAAACTAGTATATGTGAGTATTGGTGTATATAAGTGAGTATATGTGAGAGTGAGAGATTGGAAGAGTTCCTGTACAAATAAGTAGGTGTTTCTATAAGTGATTGTTTAAGAGAGTAAGTATGTGTAAGTTTCTGTAGAAGTAAGTGTGGTAGTGTGTGTATAACTGTATATGCAAGTAAATGGATGTTTGATACTTTGTTTGCATGTGTGACTATGTGTGTGAGTAACTCTATGGATGAGTGGTGGTGTGTAACAGGATGTATAGGTGTATGAGTACATATGATGAGTGAGTACATGTATGAGTGACTGTATAGGGACTGTTGGTGAGATGATGGTGTGTAGATCTTGGAATTACTGAATAGGTGTGTTGTAACTGGTATTGGTATGTCCATTGTTTTGAAAATGTTAGTTTGTATTTTTGAGTGTGTGTATCAAAGGTTATATTAGGGTGAGAGGAAGTCTGCCACTCTATCACAAGGATGATGTCATCAGTGATGTCATCAGTGATGTCATTTGAGATGTCATCAGTGATGTCATGAGTGATGTCACTGACCATGTCATGAGTGATGTAATATGTGACGTCATCAGCAGTGCATTGTCAGGCGCATGCGAGTTATAGTTAGCTGAACTAACTATAACGGGGGAATTTCTATGGTTTTGTACGAGTGAAATGTCCAACTAACTATAACGCCCCTGAAACCTATGGTTTTATTCAGTGAATATATATATATATTACCTACTGGCGGTCGCCAGTAGGTAGTTATACTTAGAACCTAGTTTCCATCGGAAAAGCGTTTTTTGATTTGCCAATATCTTTGGCGCCGTTTGACGAATCTTCGTGAAATTGTCCCAAAAATAGGGTTGGACTGATCAGTTTGTGTGTTGAAAGTTTCGGGGTGATTCGTCAAGCGGGGGCCGAAAAAAAAGGGGGGTCCCAAAGCGCATTTTCTCCATGTTATTTTCCATAGGAAACTTTAATACAGGCTACAGCCCGACCTGCTGAACTGAATTACACCAAATTTGGCAAAAAGGTAGGTCTTGGTTTAGAGTGCGCCCTTTTTTTTAAATGGTATAAATCCATTTAGTAGTTCCTGAGAAATTTAAAAAAGAAAAATATCGATATCTGAGCACCGAGGAGGGTTCGCGAACCCTCCCGGGCACGAGCTTCATTCTGATTGGCTGCCAACACTCCAAACCAGGAACTGTTGGCAGCCATCTTGTGACTCGGTAACCGAGTCACAAGAAAAAGGGTGAAACAAAGATAAAAAACATGAAAAGGGGGCAGGGTACAAACACCCTGATGCCCTAGGCCTGCTCAGGGGGTCCCTCAAGGACCCCCAGGGCCAAAAAAAGCATTTTTTTTAAAAACAAAATTGTGCGAATTTGCGCTGGGGTCGCGAATGTGGCCGAGAAAATTAAAAAAACAAAGCGTGGGCTCCCGCGCTTCGTTGTATTTAAGCCCCTGGGTGGGCCAGGTCCCGGGGGCATGACTGATTATGTGACAGGGGCCTGTTGGGGCCCCTTCAGCCCCGGGGACCGCCACCTCCCCGGGGCTTTATTTATGATGTGCGTGGGGCACAGGGCCCCCCCGCAGCCCCGGGGGCCACCACCTCCCTGGTGTCACGACTTGCTCCCTGCAGTCCCGTGTCCACCATCAGGGGGCTGAACTGGGGGACTTTCCAGTCTTCTAATAAGCTTCCAGACCCTCCCCTGCATGCATATCCTGACTTCCAGCCATTTGGACACTTATTAGGAATTGACATCCATTCCCAATCCATGCCGGGTTTTGTGAAAGCCAGCCTGCTTATATCTGAAGCCAGCTTACTCATGCCTGAAACTCCACTACCTAGAATTCCCTGCTCACTGCTTTGTCTCCACCCCTGCAGGCCAAGGATGGGTGGAGGAATTCAGCTCACCTGTGGCTGGCTGCTGCTAGCCTGCTCACACCTGCTGCATATGATTACTGTGTGCTCTTTTAAGCCCCAGCTCCCTTCAGCCCAGGGTTGGTCATTGTAGCTGTTTACCGGTGAGACCGATCCTTGTTTCCAGTGCTCCCTGAGCTTTTGCTATTGTTTTCAGTGTTTCCTGAGCCTTAGTTCTGCCTTTTTCCTGACCTGCTGCTGTTTTCCTTGTTCCTGAATTAGCACTGCTTACATGCTACCTCGACCCCTGAGCCTTAGTATTCCTTGTTCCTGAACTGCAGCAGTTTCCCTTCTCCTAAATCAGCACTGCTTATAGTGCTACCTTGTTTCCTGAGTTCCTGGGCTATAGCTAATCCTTGTTCCCTGATTCCTGGGCTATAGCTAATCCTTGTTTCCTGAGTTCCTGGGCTATAGCTAATCCTTGTTCCCTGATTCCTGGGCTATAGCTAATCCTTGTTCCCTGATTCCTGGGCTATAGCTAATCCTTGTTTCCTGAGTTCCTGGGCTATAGCTAATCCTTGTTCCCTGATTCCTGGGCTATAGCTAATCCTTGTTCCCTGATTCCTGGGCTATAGCTACCTTGTTTCCAGAATTCCTGAGCTATAGCTATTCCTTGTACCTGAATTAGCACTGCCTGCAGTGCTACCTAGTATCCTGAGCTATAGTTAGTCTCTGTTCCTGTTCCTGGGCTTCAGCTATTTCTTGTGCCTGACTTGCACTGCTTGCAGTGCTCTCTTGACTCCTTGTTTCCTGAGCTGTAGCTATTTCCTGTTTCCTGAACCAGCACTACCTGCAGTGCTACCTTGACTCCTGTAGCTTTAGTATTCCCTGTTCCTGATCTAGCACTGCCTGCAGTGCTACCTTGATTCCTGAGCCTTAACATTTCCTTGTTCCTGACCTGCAGTGCTACTTTGACTCCTGAGCCTTTGCTCAATTCTTGCCCCAGCACTGCATCCTATGCTACTTTGTTTTCTTGATTCCTGACCCTGCACTATTCTAGTATACCCATGTAGCCTCCCTTTCTGTATATCCTTTTCCAGTCCCTGCCTTTCTTCCCATTTCCTTGGTTCCAGTTCTAGTTTGCTATCTTTCTATTCTGCTGTCTCGCTTCTGTTACCTTGTATGTTTGTTACCTGCTTTCTGCCAAGTGTCCCCTGTGATTTCCTTCCTTTCCTGTTAAGCACTCCTCCTTGCTAGCTCCTTGTCTATTGTGCTTGTGTTTAGTTCCTACC
The DNA here is from genome assembly GCA_963921515.1 of Calotriton arnoldi. Lineage (NCBI taxonomy): Eukaryota > Metazoa > Chordata > Amphibia > Caudata > Salamandridae > Calotriton > Calotriton arnoldi. Next base: position 1,334,957 of record CAWUFW010002528.1, on the reverse strand, counting down.
CCTTTGCTGTTACTGCCTTGCATGTTCCTGTTTGATCGCCAGGATCCGTGGGCACAGCTGACTACCTAGGTGGTGTTTCTTGTTCACTGTGAGTATTGTCTTTGAGTTACTGTTATAACATCACCATAGGTATAAGCTCCACAGACCCTGCCTTTGTATACATATCCTATCTGTGGGTATTTCCAGTCAGTATCTGTAACAGCAATTGTGGGTGAGGAACTTACTGGGCTTCAGTCTTACCGTGTGGAGCTCCCGAGTGCTTTACCCCACATCCCCTTTATTGTTAATGTTGTTTTATATTTAAGTGTATTGCACATCCATCCTGGGTTTAGTGATTCTGAATGCTGAGCCGTCTCATGAGTGCCCTTCCTTTCTGAGTCTCACCCTTCTTGTTCACCTCTACAGGCTTCCCCTTTGGATCCCTTTTCTCCTCTGACTTCCAGTGTGATTCTGGGCAGCGCTGTACTCCTCTCTGTGTTTGTTTTCTACCCTGTTCCCAGTCCTTGCCCAAGTCCCTGACTGTGTTCCCCACATAGTCCCGGACAGTCCCTGACACCTGGGGCACTAAATATTGAAGTTGGGGGGTCTGTTATGGACCCCTAAGCCCCGGGGACCACCACCTCCCCTGGGCTTTGAAAATGAAGGAAGGGGGGCCCCCTCCTGGTGCCCTCGATGGCCCCGGGGACCGCCACCCCCCATGGCCGGCTCTTGCAATGTCCCGGGGTGCCCACCCCAGGACATTGCTGTTTGCTATGGCAGGGAGGGAGCATGGCTCCCGCCCCTGCCATAGCAAACTCTGCTTTGCTTCATTGAAGCGAGAGCAGGGAAACCTGCATTGCGGGGGCGCGAGTTATAGTTAGCTGAACTAACTATAATGGCCGAATTTCTCAGGTTTTGTACAAGTGAAATGTCCAACTAACTATAACGTCCCTGAAACCTCTGTTTTTTTCAGTGAATATATATATATATATATTCAACAAATTGATTCCTAGTGACAGCGCGCTCTGGCATCCGTGCAGACATCAAACGGGCGGAACCCCGTCCAACAATAGATCAATAGAACAAATGGATGTCGCACTCCAGAGATACTTGTTAAGGGTTTTATTCACCCCCACCACTACCACCAACGTGTTTCACCACAAGGGCTTGTTCACGGTTGGGGAAGTCTGTCTACCATTGCAATTTATACAGTTCTCCACATTTGTCCATTATGAGGCATTGTGGGATATGTAGTTTCAATGCATACAATAATATACAATTATTTACAATGTTTTTGTTCCATTTTTGTGCTCGATTGTAATTTAGTTATTTTCTCTTGTTTTTCCTTGCATGAGTTTGATTAAATAGTTCAGGATCTTTTCACTTTAATGTCTGTATAGTCTAAATGATTGAACAATTTATTATTTATTGCCCATAGACTAAGAGAGTTTCCTGGGTCATATATATATATATCCTTCAGTTAGTTAGATCTGCCTTTGTGTTGCCAGTCTAAAACTAATAAAACCATCCCCTCTATGATTTAATGTTTTCCTTGCAGGAAGCTCCAAGGAATTAATTTAGGCAATGCATTAATATTATTTGTTACATTATCTCAGCTACTTTCCACTAAATTCATAAAATTCTTTACAGCTCTCACTAATTTGCATGCTAGGTTATTTCTAAATGCATAAGCTGTGTCCAGAGATTTAGTTGGTCTAAATATATATCCAATAGTTTCAGCTGTTGAAGCTTTGAGATGCAGAATTAAATGTTTAAGCACAGGAAGTTCTGAAATGATCCGATCTTGATTAGAGTAGTAATTTTGCAATTGATCAGTACCATAAAATAGGCTAGTCAACACATTGCAAGAAATTCCATATGTTAAAGGTAAGCTGTAGTAAGTTACATCCTTAGCAACTGAAGAAGGTTTTTGCATACAAATATAGCAATCACCAACATCCATAGTATTAACATATTCGCTAAGCAAAATAGTATGAACATTTGACCTAAAATCGATTTCCAAAGCATCACTGTATAAAGACTTGTCATGCAAATCAATAGAATCATTTATTTTAACAGTTTCAGAAAAAATAGTAAGTTTAGAATCTTTCACAGGAACATAATGTGGCAGGTTTAAGAAAATAAGCATTATTAATTAATAGCAAGACAATATTAGAAAGGATCACAGTATATACACATTTGCATTTAGAAGAAATTCCAGTGTCAGATCGCATGGCTTCTCAAATTCAGACTATTTAACAAAGGTAAAAAAAAATCAAACATGGCAGCAGCAGTTTGAGCAATTCAACAGAGTCTTAGCAGTAAAAAATTATGGCACAGTTTGAAATATTCTCAGATGCAGAAAGACTCTAATATCAACTTCGTTGATGAGTATATTCAGGGAACACTGTGTCAGTCCATCAATTGGTACATCTAGAGTGAAATTCAAATCAACAACAAAGTTTGTTTCAAGTAGGTTCAGGTGGACACCTATTGGTAATGCAATGCTTATAAAACTCACTCTCCCACTCGTTGGCAGCTAAATAAGTCGATCGAGGAGATGCGTACCTTTCAATTGGCACTTTTGCTATCTTTGATCTTCTCACAGCTGTTTGCTCATCTGTATCACTTTGATCTGATTGTTCAGAGCTTTCAGGAATAGTTGGTTGTAGTCCTTCGGCTATCAGACAGCTTCTCAAGATTTCACCTCTTTTGGGGCAATCGGCTCTGGGAACAACTCGCTTTCTTACTGCACTAGGCCCTTCGTTATGATCTTTAACTATCATAGCCCACTTTCTTTGCTGTGACCCTTCGGTACCTACAGTTCACTCGCTCAGACCCCCGCAGGCCAAACGAGTGCTGTCTCAGCTGCTTGCTCATCCACAGCAGCTTGACTATCCTGATCCCTCTATCTCACTGTTAGCACCGGCACATTGGGAACACTTGCTGTTGTATAATCATGGGGACTTGGGACTCTGCAGATGTGGCTTTGGTGTACCCATTACGGGAGACCTCCGCACTTCACTTCGGTATTGGTGACTTAGGATCAGCTGAGCTGGCCACCTTCAATGAGGGTCAATGCATGTTTTGAGCAAGTGTTTCTTCACCATTACCACGTCACCCAGATTGAGGTCATGGGACTGTTCCTGTTGGACCGCAAGGGCAGATTCTCCAACCTTGTGAGAAACAGAACTTACCATGTTAGCGAGGCCCTTGCTGAAGTCCAAAATCATATTGTCTGTTATGTATGCATTTGCGGGAACAGCTGGCAGGCTCATCACACATCCCATGATGGCTTCACGGGGCAACAATCCTTTCCTCCTATCTTGTGTACTTCTCAAACTCAACAACACAAGAGGCAATGCATCTTGCCTCTTCAGAGACGTAGAAGCACATACTTTTGTCAATCTGGATTTCAATGTGCCATTGATATGCTCCATCAGACCAGAAGCCTCTGTGCGGCAACTGCAATGGAGCTTCTGCTCAGCCTGTAGTGCTTCAAATAACATTTTTCAGACCTCATTATTTAAATGAGTTCTGTGATCTGACTCAAGAGAAGCTGGAAATCCGAACCACCAAATGAATTCCTTCATCAGTAATTTTGCCACAGTCAAGCTATCCTTCCTACGAGTGGGATAGTCTTCAACCCATTTCAAAAAGTGCACACAATCTTAGTACATTGCAAAGGGGCATCTCGAAAAAGTCCATTTGCATCTGGTTGAAAGGACCTGCAGATTTACCAATGTGACTCATGACAACCTCTGTTTTCCTTCCTGGGTTTTGTTGCTGACACATCACACAGCTTTTCTGCATTTACTCTGAATCTAGGATTGAACCACACCTTTTGGAAAAGGTGCATCATTGTATCTCCTCCAACATGTGCAGAACCATTGTTAATGCCTTGCCATTGGTGACAATAGGGTGTCAGGCAACACTGGTCTGCCATGAATGAAAACCCACAAATTGTATTCCCTTTTTGGTACAACCTGCTTACACCCAACCCTGCTGTTCTGCTTCTTTCACCTCATCTTGCAGTTTCCTCACCTCCTACCTGGTAACTAAAGATGACAATAACAAATTACAATCGGTGACATCTGATGTGTATTTCAGTATTTATCCATTAAAAGTATGTGCATTTATTTTTTATTTTTTGGTTTTGTTTTTTATTTCCTTTTTTAATTTTTTTTTATTGGAGATCAGGTACATACATATTTACATTATCTAATTATTCTTAGATTTGTTTAACATCTGTAGCAATGGTCTCATTGTTAAATTCATCTACTTTGACAATACTATTTACATCTTTACATATTTACACATATTTACACAGCATTTTATTCTGCTATCTTTTTCATCCAAGCCATTAAAGGATCCCATATTTTCATTCCTTTCTGCCTAGTTTTAAAACCTTTATATTTATACAGAGACATTTCCTGCTGACCAATATTCAGTATCCTATGCACCCATTGTTGATACAAAGGGGGTTCCTTATCCTTCCATACCGTGGCAACCAACAATGTTGCAACTGTTATAAATACAAAATCTCTCTGTGAGACGTCTAATTCCATCCTCTTGTCATAGCCTAAAAGCATCAACGTTGGGGTAAGTTTTACTTCTATATTCATTCCTTGTAGCCAAAAGTTCTCTATACCTGTTTTAAGCTCATCCAGTTTCCCACAGGAATAAAACATATGAATACTATCTGCCGGTCTACTTTGGCATCTTGGACATTCATCTGTCTGGCTCAATCCCCAGCCAAACAACTTCGCTGGTGTGTAATAGAGATCATACACAGTTTTATACTGTTGCGCATTCAAATTTGATGACAGCAAAACCCTAATCCCAATCTTTATTATCATATCCAAATCTACCTCCCCATCTACAAGCTTTTCCGCCCATTTTACCTCTATTTTCTCCATATCATCTGATAATCTCTGTAGCAATTGCACATAAAAATCCCTGATCCTACTATCCAGGCATTTCATTACTCTCAGCATTGGTACCTCTTCCACTTTAACAGTTCCCTTAGCTAAGCCCTTTATACGATGATTTATCTGTATATATTTAAAACAGGAGCTTCTGTTTAAGCCAAACCTTTGAACAAGCTCCACAAAAGTTACTTATTCTTGATTCTGAAATAAATCTGCCACCTTCTCAATTCCCGCCTGCTCCCATGCCTGGCCATCCCATCATATAGTGTATGTGGGAGAAAATCTGAATGCCACACTGAGGTATATTTATTATATCTAGGAACTTGACAGTGCTTCATCACCTTTTCCCAAACCTTTATTACCCCCTGGACACACTTATATCAAATTCTTTTACTATAGTTGGGTTCAGATTGCCTTTGAAAGAAACCATCTGCCTCTTTCCCCAGCGTCAGCTGATAGATGTTAGGTATCTTAAATCCTTCAGCCCTGTCATTTTCTGAGAAGTACAGCGTGCCAAGCTGTTGTAGGGCACACACCCAATAATAAAATAATATGTTAGGAGCTCCCTAACCCCCCCTTTTCTTTAGGCAAAGTCAAGAATGTATATGCCCGTCGTATCTTTTGATAACCCCATATAAACTTTGAGAACATAACCTCAATTTTTTTTATTTTGCTCCCAGGTAATTCCAACGGTATCGCTTACATTAAATATAAAATCTTGGGGAATATCCGCAATTTTATTACGTTGATCCTACCTATAATCGTAAGATGTAGCTTATCCGTTTGTCTAAGTTCAGCATCTATTTTCCCCAATACAGGATCTATATTAATGTCCCACAAATTATCTACCTGTGATGTTAAATTGACCCCTAAATACATAGCCTTCTCTATTACCCGAGGATCCTGCAGATGACATTGTGAGGAGCATATAATTTGCGTTTTATCTTTATTTAGCAAGTAGCCAGACTGCCTCCCAAACTCTATTGCCATACTTTCAATTTCTTTAATTGTCCCTTGCAGATCTGATGTAACTATCCCGATATCATCTGCATACGCAAGGATCTTTGTCTCATAACCTTGTGTAGTAATTGGTTTAATCGCCTGATTATTCACAATTCTTGCTATAAATGGATCGAGATAAAATGCAAATAAAATAGGGGAGCAGGGGCAGGCACCCTTGTCGCGTGCCCCTAGAGATCTTGATCCTCTTAGATGTGTTACCCATCAATTGTATCTGAGCATACGGTTTAAAATACATGGCTTGAATAGCCCTCAGAAACCCGGGACCGAGCCCTCTCTCACCCAGAGTGCCCCACAAATATCGCCAGGACACTCAGTCAAATGCCTTTTCTGCATCCAGGAGGACCACAGCGACTTCCATAGCCTCTGCTTCTGCAATATCTAATATTGATATAACGCGCCTAGTGTGGTCTGTGGTCCCCCTGCCGGGAACAAACCCATGTTGCCAAGGTGTTACCATTGGAATAATTATTTTTTGCAGGCGAGAAGCCATTATTTTAGAATATATCTTTGTGTCCGCATTCATTAATGAGATCGGGCGATATGAGGATGGCAATTCTAATACTTTACCCTTCTTAGGGAAAACCACCATATCTGTACCCTGCCACGATACTGGTGGGATCCCACTATATTGTATACCTAAAAATAAATCATGCAAAATAGGGAGAATCTGCACAGCTAATAATTTATAGACTTCTAGCGGTATTTTATCCGGCCCAGAGGCTTTCCCTGCAGAGAGGGATCCTAATGCCTCCTGCAGCTCTTCCATAGTAATTTCTTGCTCTAATTCCTGTACTGTGTCTTCATCCAGTTTAGGCAGGGTAAAATTCCTATCCACCAACTCTGCCGAATCCAGTGTAGTATCTGCCTGATATAATCTCCTATAAAACTCCTCAAAGACTTCCATTATCTTCTCGGAGCCCACCACTATCTGGCCTTTTTTATTCTTAATTTTAAGGATATTGTTTCTAACATTTTTTTGCCTTATCCTATAAGCCAGTGCTTTTCCTATTGTCTCCCCATATTCATACATTTCCCCCCTATAGGTTTGATACATTTGGGCCACCTTCTCCTGGAAATGCGTATTAATATCTGATTTTGCTACCGCTAATTTGAGCATATGCTCCCGTATTGCCTCTTCCAAACCTCCCTTTCTTATTAATAAAACATGCTCAGCTTCCAAATCTGTCAATTTCCCAATCATTTGATCCGTTTCTGCTTACCGCTGCTTTCAAAATCGGGCTACATATCCTATAACCCCTAAAAGCGGCTTTGAAAGTATCCCAGACCATCGAGCGAGCAGCGCTATACCTGTTACAATCAAAGAATTCCACCGCCCATTGTTTAATATACGAGCAAAATCCCTCATCAACTAATAATTTTTTATCAAAAGATCAGGAGCCCTGTTTCTTCCTATCCACCATTCCTCTTATTTCCAACACCAGAGAATTATGATCAGAAAAAAGTTGGGGTAGTTTCCTAACATATACCTGATCCATCAGTTGACTAGAAGCCAGAAAATAATCCAATCTAACAAATTTCCCATGGGGATAAGAAAAATACGTATATCCTGGGTCTTTTTGTTTCTTTTCCATCCACACATCTATCAGTCCATGGGTATCTTTAAATGTATTTATTGCTCTATATACCTTAGGTTTCCTCCCTGAGTGCTTCTGAATCTGTGATTGTGCATCTACTTCTATATGTATATTAAAATCTCCACATACTATCAATGATTGTGACCATGTGGCCAATTCCACCTCCAATTCTTCCCAGATGGATTCATTATCTAAATTAGACCCATATATGTTAACCACAGTTAGCCTCGAGTTTAACTCTATTATGGCCCAACGTCCCCACTTATCTCCCGCTGTGCGATTAGTTCCCTCAACACCCTGTTTCACATATATGGCCACTCCCCTTATCATGGTTGTTTGCGAGGAGCACACCGCGAGATTGTATCCCCTAATTTCCAACAAATCTTTATTCTTCCAGGGAATGTGCGTCTCCTGGAGACAGATCACATCTGGGTTTACCGTTCTAAGAATCTGAAAAACCCTTTCTCTCTTTTTCTTGTCGTTCAAGCCAGCCACATTCGATGAACATATCTGCAAACTATCCATCTCTATTTATCTTATTTCTTTTAGCTTTTGCTCTCCATTGCTTATCGTATTTCAATAACCTTGCTTTCCCTTTATCGTTATGTATGCCTGATTTCCACATTTCTTTTGTTTTCCCCTCCCCAAACCTCCCCCTTGCCCCTCCCCTATACCCTCCTCCATCCCTATCCCCCGTACCCCCCACGCACTCCCCACCACTACCACCCACCATGCCAACCCCGTGCTCCCACCCCACCCCACCCCAACCCCCCACCCTTCTCCCAATACACCGGCAAAAGGGCACATAGCCCTTGCGATGGGGAGAGACTCGCTCCTCAGACCCTCTTCTCTTCTTATCATTTTAGATAAACAGTCTATTCAAGCAAATGATTACAGTTGCTAAAGATCCTTTTTAAATACATACTAAACATTGCTTAAATTAAAATTATAGAAGGATCTCTATAACTGTTTGACTCCGTGCTTTTCCCAAAAGGATTTATCAATCTACCTTATATTTGCTCAGATAGAACCCAAAAATTCTTTTGCCTGTATTTCCGAAACAAAGAAACGTGTCTGACCCTTATTTACCACTTTCAATGTTGCAGGATTCAATAGGAAAGCAAGTGCGCCTTTACTCTGGAAAGGGGTTATAAGTTGTCACAACTGCCATCTTTTTTTAACAGTGTGGTGGCAGAAATCAGGTCTTACAAAAAAGTATACCCCCTTTCCCATCCGCTTCCTATCGGGTCGGGCTAAATCGTACAAGGCCCGACGTGCCAAAAAGTTATTTAAACATATCAGAATCGCCCTAGGTCTAATTTCTGATTGACCTCTTTTTGCAACAGCCTGCTTAAATGGAAACCTATGGGCTCTTTGCACCTCGCGGCCCCAATCCCATATTGATAGTTCAGGGAAAGCTTCCGTGAATATTTCCACCACGAATTTTCGGACATCCGCTCCCTCCATCCCTTCTGGTATGCCCAATACCCTGAGATTGTTCCTGCGTAGTTGATTTTCCAGATCAACCAGTTTGTGCTGAGTATCGTCTCGATGAGAGGTAATGACATTCATAGTGGCTTTTTGTACAACCATTTCATCCTCTAGTACCGATATGCGACCTTCCGCCTCAGTTATTCTCTCCGAGAATTCATTACAAGTTTTGGCTATCCTCCTGACAGTGTTTTGCAACTTGCGACACGCTGTATGTGTCTTAAGATTCTCCGTGCGGGTTTCCGCTCTGTGTTCTATTATAGACTGATATATTGATGCCAGCGATATTTCCTCCGGTTTAGCAATTGCAGCATCAGCACTTTGGTCATCGCCTTGATCACCAGCAGAAGTGATTTCCGAGGAGAGTGAAATCTCCCACATAAGACTCCTGGCTGTCCCAAACTGTATTGTCCTCTCCTTCTCTAAATTGAGTTCCTTCTTTTGACCCATGGTGACGTCCAGATTCGGCTCTTCCAGATTAGACATATTAGACAGATTACGTTCACTACCAAGACTCACTATTGATCCCTCCAGGGACCCTACTTTTAACCCTCCCTCTTGATCTTCGTCTGATGAGTCCGAAGGTTCTGAGAGTGAATAGAATTTCTCTCCAGGATCACTCCCTCTATTACCGCTTACTTCATTTTCTTCATCCTCTCCTTCTTCTACCATTTGCCCTACAAGAGGGTCTGACACCAAGATCTCCTGAGCGCTATCTTGTTTTGACGCTACTAGGTGCACTTCTGGGTCACTCTGCGGTTATTCTATCTGTATCTCTGCTTGGCCAGTTTCTTTGTCCAAATGTACTTCATTAGAATCTCCTTCTGGCCAAAAGTACAGGGTGCATTGATATGCTAATACTCACACCTTTATTCTCACGATCATCTTCCGCTGTGCCACTTTTTAAAACCTTCGTTTTCCCGTCATTGGTCGTTGTCTGACTTTTCTTACTTGGTGCTGCTGCAAACATTTGCGGAACCTTCTTTTTGTTAAGGCCCAAGTCATGCTCAGCCCCCAACACCAACCTATCCAAGTCCCCAACTGCGCCCTGCAAGGCGGCTTTCATACTGCTTCCCACAATCTCTGTGCCTGCTTTTTTGCTGCGAGCAGGGGTCTCTGACATACCCCGAGTCTTGCCTCCACGCGCTGATTTTGGTGGCATATTAATCGTGTTTAATATGTTTAGTATGTTTAGTTGACCCGATAGTCTACCTGAAATAATCAGCGCAGCAGACGACACCCTTGCACAGCTTCCTTCACACAACTGCTCCGTCACTATTACAGAGAACGCTCAGCAGTAACATTTCCTTATATTTATCCTTTTTAAAGTCTCTGCAATAGTTAAATAATCCCTTGCTGGATATTCGCACCAAACGAGGCAGCCTATCGCTAGTTATTTTACCGTCTTTAGTGACCGTTTAGATAGCCGGAGAAGCAGTGATCTATCCTTACTCCACCGTCGACCACCAGCCTCGAATCCGCTGCTCCCGGCTCAGCTCCCAACCTCGAAAGCCAACAAGCATCCGCAGCTGTGGTCTCTGCTGCAGTGTCACCTCCGGCAGTTCGAAAAACTCAGCTAACCGGCATGCCCTTCTGCAAGCTTTCCAGGCCCGTCAGCACAGGTGAGCTGTAATTGTTAGGCACAGATTTCTTAATCCTTCATTTTCTGATAGTTTTTACTTCTTAGCGCTCCGTCTTTTAAAATTCCATTTATCTTCTTCCTTCACCGATCTCTATACACGGGTTATCTCGAAGAGAGGGGATTTCCTTGAGGCGCTCATCGCTTGCACGTCCACCATGCGGACGCCATCTTTGCCCCAAAGCTGTGCATTTAATGCACAATACTTAACCATCTCATCAGCATATCGGTTTCCAGCTGTTACATAGTCGCTACCTTGCCAATGAGTGATACATTTCACAACAGCAATTTGGGTAGGCAATTGTAGGGACTGCAAAAGGCTCCTCACACACTCTCAATTTCTAATGGGACAACCATAGGACGTCATGAGCCCACACTGTGACCACAATTGCCTGAACTCATGTACAACTCTAAAGCCATACTTACTCTGTATAGATTGTAACTCTGAGCTGTTCTGAAATGGTACATGCTCGTGTCACTGCTATGAGCTCTGCAGCTTGCACAGAAAACACCCCCTTCAACCATGACGCTTCCACAACACCTCCAACTGTATACACAGCATAAGCAGCTTTCAGATTTCCTTCATTGTCTCTCACGCATGAACCATCAACAAGCAACACGTGATCAGATTCAGGCAATAGTTCATCTGAAATATCAGGACATGGCTTCATACACAACTCAGTCATATCCAAGCAATCATGCTACACTTCATCAATCACACTCTCATTTCCAGGCAGCAGCATCAAAGTAGCCAGATTCAACACTGTACATCTTTTAAGAGTCACATTCTCTGCACCCAGCAAAATTTGCTCATACTTCGTCAACTGACTATTGGTCAGGTACTGTGTTCCAGTAAGGGTCAACAGTATCTCCACTGAATGGGGCAGAAATACTGTCAGTGGATGACCCATGACAATACTTTCACACTGCTCAAGACTCTCACACATAGATTAAACAAATGTCAAACATCCAGGCAATGCATCAGAAACGGGATCAAGTGTTACCGAAAAGTTGGCAATAGGCCTGCGATTGCTTCCATGCATTTTTGTCAACACTGAAAGAGCACAGCCTTTCACTGCAAAATAACACAAACCACTTGTTGTAATTGGGAATTCCCCAAGCTGGTGCCCTGCAAAGGCATTCTCGCAGCTCTGTGAAGGCAGTCATACAACTGTCACCCCAGGGTACTGGATCAGACTCATCTTTGTGAGAGGTTTTGCTGTTAAGGAAAAATTTGGAATCCACTGTCTGCAAAAGCCGACCATTCCTAAGAACATGCGGACTTCCTTTCGGGTAACTGGAGGATTCATGTTAAGAATCTCTGAGATTCTTTCTTGTGATACGTTCCTCGCTCCTTTCTCAATGTGATCTCCTAAGTACAGGACTTCAGTTTTACAAAACAAAAGTCAACAGTTTTAGATATCTGAGATCATGATGTGCTCTGTGTTGCAGTGCAAGAGTGGTAAAATTGTATTATGCACTTTCTCTCGTTACTACTCTAACCGTACTGGGTTCTTTATGATTAGACAACATGCTGCATTTCCATTTACCACAGAGGCAATAATCCTCTGATGAATCTTTCCATGCAAGGTTCCTGAACTGGCTCAAACTGATGTTTGCAAGGAGGGCACCAAATGTGTCCTTCAATGCAGTCTAGTGGCGCTGGAAAGCGCCCCCACCCCAGCCCAATACACTAAGTCCTGTCTGGGAGGTAGTCACACCTCCATGTGATAGGAAACCTATTGTTCTACCTTCCCTTGCTCTAGCTCAGCTCAGCAGCAGGAGGGAAGAACAGTGTCTGTGGTTGACGGTAGTGCTAGCTTGCTGGCAGACCCTGAAAGGCTATAACTAAGGAGCTCCCCATTAAATGGGATAATACCTTTGAGACCAGAATCAGTGTTGGGGTATAATTCCAACATGTTTGATACCAAACATGACCAGGTTTTGTGCAGCCATTATATAATTAGACATCATGTAATGTCTGATGTCCACTATATGTCTTAAAATGGCTGACCGCACTTACAAAGCCTGGAGAATCAACTCTAGGGTTTGTAGGGGTGTCCTGCTCATGCAGGGACACCTTCACACTTATAACCAAGCACCCTGCCCTCAGGACTGAAGGGCCTACCATAGGGGTGACTTATAGGATTTAAGTGCAGTGATCTCAGATATAAGAAAACATGTCTGCACCATCTCACAGAGGCTGCAATGGCAGACCTGTAGTCAGAATTTAAGTGGAATCTCATGGGTGGCACAATACATGCTGCAGCTCATGGGAGACTCCTGGGGTACCTATGACCTTGGTACCCTTAGTGCCATATACTAGGGACTTATAAGGGTACACCGGTAGCCAATTGTGGAGCTACCAAAGCCATTTTGGAAGAGAGAGCCCAGATGCTGGGGTCCTGGTTAGCAGGATCCCAGCAAACTACAGTCCAAACATACTGACACCAGACAAAAAGTGGAGGTAGCCATAAAAGAAGGATACTACATTCATTGACACTTTGAAAGGTGTGTCCCCTGGGGGAAAGTACTTCTATGGTGTCTGCTAACCATTTTTATTGGTCCATTCATGAGGTCCACCATCTGACCTGCCTTTTGTGAGTGTGTCATCGAAGTCCAAATGTAATCTGTATATGGTGGTTCTCACATACATGGACCTCAACCCTTTCCCTTGTGAAATGTCTTGACATGAAGGCTGCAGTCTGTGGGCCAATGATGTACCTGTCCCTGAAACTGTGTATATAAGAGACTTGGTCACATTTTTCCTTTAGTTGTGTGCAGGACTCCCACGTGATAGCCAGTATATCGTTATGCGGGTTTCACCAGCAACAGGCCCAGTGCTGCAAATCTGCCTTTGCATGTTATGTTTTTTAAAATTTGTATAGCCCCTAATAGACGGTGGCTAATTGTCACATCTGTTTACACCTGTGGTCTGTCAGAGCAAAGTCACTACTTCTCCTCAATATTCAGATGCAGTTCTGCAAGTCCAAGCCATGTGCAATAATGTGGCCTCCCTTTCTCCACTCTTGGGGCAAGTATGGTGACCATCTGGCTATAACTTAGTAGCCTGAAAAGAGTAAGATGTGTGGTGAAGATGACAGTTTAAATCATGCATTGTTATAAATGTTTTCACCTCTGCACAGGTTTTCTCCAATTTCATATCGGTAAATGTAAATCAGTGTTCCATGATTGATTCACTATTGGGTGGGGGGGTTCTAACTGCTTTCAAAGCCCTATATAAGCTGCAGTCTGTGGGCCAATGGTGTACCTGTCCCTCAAGCTGTGTATATAGGAGACTTGTCCTGCCAGCAGCCCTACATTCATACCTTAGCTCTAGCATTTCAGAGAAATCACTGGATTCCCTGTTGTCTCTTCCAGAGTTTGTGTCTGGGCGCCTACCCCAATTTAGATCCCCACATCGTAAGTCTATGTTTATTACAAGTATATCCATTTGAGATGAAAGTGGCATACTGATAACACGACATTTGCATATTTCCTCCTTCAAAGCCCCATGCATCAAATCTTGGATAATTCTGATGAGAATTGGTAGCAATCCTTTATTATGCATCACAGTATATGATGGAATAGCATGACATTGTTTACATAAGTGAGCCCAGTCCCAGCCTGGTCAGCCGTTTCACTCATTTACCACATCCGGACCCCTGAGGTCCGCTTTGGTTCTGCCTGGCATTAGGTGTTCGCAGGTCAGTCTGTCGCTCGATACCCAGTGTGCTTTCATGCTCAATATTTGTGTCTCAGCAGATGGCAGATGGCTATTTTTTCAACCCCTCCTGTTCAGAGGGATGTGCCACATCAGAAAGTGTTTTTCTAAGGCACTTGTCTGAAAACTGGGGGGTGCAGCATCATACCTGGGGCGGGTGCACAATTCACCTTAATATTTCACCTTCCATTGTGTAGTTTCCAACTTCAAAAGTTTCCTTTAGTTTTTCACTTACTACAATGGAGCTCTCTGATTAAAGGACACAAACTGAGCAGCCAATCATGTACCTGTGCCAGTAGCTATAACATTGCACCAATCACATTGAGAGCAGCACCGAAGGAGATGGAAATGCCATAAATGTTATCTTCATAAAGCTCCAGAATGCCCACTACTTTGCTGTTCGTGGCACTTATCCACTGCTGCCTTTCGCCTCCCGTTGACTGCATTTGTTTCCTGCTTGCTGCCTTTTCCCTCGTGGGTGCTGCCCCTTTGCTTCCTAGGTCCTGCCAACGCTGCCACTTGTGTCTTTTACAGACTCACTAGTTCTCAGGACGGAAGATGGAAATTAATTGCAGGTAAGCCTCAACAGCTTTTGTAAAAGTCATGTGCTCACGGATCGTTAAGATAAGAGGGAGTTAGAGTCCACTGCCGAGGGATGGATTGACATGGATTTTCTGCTCAATTCGTGCACTCTATTTGTGCCTTCTCTGCTCGTTACTTGCCCTCGTTTTCTGCCTTCTCTGCTCTCTACTTGCCCTCCTTTTCTGCCTTCTGCTCGTTTCTTGCCTTCTTTGTGCCTTTTCTGCTCGTTTCTTACTCTCTGTGCCTTCTCTGCCTGTTTCTTGGCGTCTGTTTGTGCCTTTTCTGCTTGTTTCTTGCCCTCTGTTTTGCTTTATTTCCTGCCCGTTTTTTGCCCTCTCCCTGCCATTTCCCTCCTCCTACACCCAGTGCCCCACCTCCCCCATGACACCCTTCCTGGTGGACTTCAGAAAGAATCCTAAATCTTAGTTTTCAACAGAGACCTTCACCACAGCATCCAGATACCCTTAGGGGTGACAGTGCTGTGCTCTACAAATGCTGATTGTTTGATTGATTTCCTACCTGGGCCATAAATATGCAGCTGAGAAGGCCGGGATGCTCGAACCACAAAAATCCAATACCAGCTCTCAGCAGAATGTAATTAAGATCTTCAGTATGCTAAACACTCTTATTATATTTAATATCATTTGCCAGATATGACCTGGGATATGCAGGTGGGGATGGCTGTTGATGGTGCAGAGAATAAGCTTCCAGAAATTTTCCTCTGGTGGTTTGGGGGGGGGGGGGTACTCATAATTCTTTTTGCTGGGGGGCTTGGCCTAAAAAAAAGTTTGAAGGCCACTGCTCTAAGGTCTTCCCACCCTTCCCGACATCATTACCATTTCAGTTTAGCCATCAATTTACAGGCATTTCCATCATTGTCAGGGGACAAGTCTTGCCTTCATGTATGACTCCAAATTTGGCAGAGAACACGAGAATGTGGATTCATAGCCCTAACTTGGCATTTTACCTACACAAATGATTGGCAGAGTTTCTGCACTTATTGGGTGCAGTTCCAGGAATATTCTTATTTTCCGCGTTTCATATTTCGGATCACATTTTCTTCTAGTTGTATGCAGGGTGATGTCCTTGTTGTGATCATTGAGAATTTTAGCAATGATAGTTTGTGGTGGTGACCCCCGCAGCAGCAGGGGAGTCAGTCCTCTGCGTTCTCTTTATCACAAAAAGGGAAATGGTCCGGTTGGTTGTAGCGCGCTCTTTATTCCTAGAAATAGCTCAGTCTGGTCTCCTCTGCTTTCTCTGGAAACCTTAAGAAGTGGTTCCTTTGTTGTAATCTGCCCTCCGCCTCTCCAACTCTATCCTCTGAAATACAGGATAGTTCTGAGAGTGATTGGACTGTGGACCACTGGTCAGCTACCTCTGCTGTCAGGTGTGTTACTGTCTTTCATGTGGTCCTTGATTTTTACATAGGTCGACCCACAGAAGTTTTACATCTAGAGCAATGTAAATAGTTTTACTGATGCTAGTAGTTGAGTTCAAATCTTTTTTTTTGTGGGTGGGCAGTCGACGGGTCATGAGCATCACCCCTGTGTCAGGTCATCTTGTCTTCTTTTCAATTCTCCCACATATTGATCAATTCTGGTATGCCACATCAGTCTCAGGGTTTGGAAAGGGGCTGTCCTCCCAATCATCAGTCAGATCTGACTGCCCCAACAGAGGGAGTCTGATGTGGAAGGAGGCCACTCATTCCTCATTTTCCTGGTGCAGGGCCCAGCACCATGCAGTGTCCTCTGCACGTAGATTGGTACCTGCTGTCATTGCTATCAATACATCCCCAAGTGATGCAGGGTCAATTGAGAAGTTGCAGCATGACATGGACGCTCCAGGAGAATAGACACCCCCTCCTATGCTCCTCAGTCGTAACTCAAGTATACTCTGATCCCCTCCAGATGAATTGTTTAATTTGCTGGTGGATTCGGTTTACTGCTTGTTAGCCTGTCTATACTTTTGCAGGGTTGACAGTCGGAGTTGCCAGTCATCAGGCCTATTGCTGTGCACCTGGGCCCATGTCTGCAAAAATCTGCAGGTTGGGATGGGAAACCAGATCCTGTTGCCAGGACCTCATTCCCTCTGCCATCCTCTGCCATGCAGGGGCCCCTGCTCACAAAGCTCAAGGCTAGCCCAAGTGCACCGCTACATCTCTGCACTCACCAGGTTGGCCAAAGGTGCTTCACACTACCACAGCCTCTCAGGGTGATCAGGGTCCTTGCACTGGCACTTCCTCATCCTCTGCTCAATGGTGTGCCACTGGACCCTGGCCTGATCTGACAACGGCTCCCTCAGGGCTTTGGAGCAGCGTGCTGCCGAAGACCTTTCCTTCTGCTTGAGATGGGACTACCAGACTGGCATCTTGATTCTTGTGTAAATTCATCAAGGGGAGTGTGGGCTTCTGCTGGTGTTTTTTTTTTCCAGTCCTCAGGGGCTCTTAACATTTCCCCATTCAATTTAGTGGATGTAGCTCATTAGAGGGAACAGCTTGCATGCTTTAGATCTTGTGAATTCCACATATGGCATATTTATCCGTTTATATGGACTTTTGTGTGTATGACATGATGGAAATTGACTGTCTATTGCTAGTCACTTTCATTTATCCTCTTTGAGACTCCTTGGCACAGGAGGTCCCTTTCAAAGTCTATGCCCCACAAATGATTAGAGTAAATCAAACACTGGAGTCAGTGCAGCAATTGGCCCTTCTGCAAATGGGAGACATGCTACTGCCCTGGTGTAGCTATTATTTTGAACCACATGAATGGAGAACAGATTTGATTGCTGTTATACTGAATGTGTTAAATATTTCAAGGAAATAGAGGGTTGGCACCCTACAACTGTCCAGTCCATATTTAAATACCTCCTGATATTTTATGGGAATAACAGAGCACAAAAAAGGTCAAACGTACCATCTGTAGCTGTTTGAAGATTGGTACCCAGGCATCTTTTGAAATTTATAAAACATTTGAAGGTTTATACATTTATTATACAAAGCAAAATGATAACATTTATGGCCTCTTTCTGGGAAGAGATGCATAAAGCAATGGTCAACAATTCTGGGTGCTTCTCTGAAGGACTCTCTATAGAATGTGCTTGATAGGGGAGATGCCCAGTTGTGAGAGGGAATTGTTTTTCATGGAGTTTTCTATATAAGATGGTTGCTATATAATTATTACCTGCAAGCTGTGAACCTTGGGTATTGGAATCCATATTACTGGTAAATATCGGTTGGATAATTTCAAAACATAAAGCTAGTTGGGAGGCATGGAGTGGTTATGGAAGGAATAACCATTAATCTGGGCTGCAATATGGATTAACTTTACCTTTTATTTCTTTGAATGCTCCAATGAAGAGGTTTCTTTGTTCCTAACGTGGCACATTTCACTAAAAGCATCCTGTAAGAAAGGACATTTGAAGGTTGATGATAGACCTGTCCTCCTTAGGGTGGTCTTTGCCCTCATCTTTTTGCCTCCCATTTTTGCTGATTCTTTTTGTTGGCCTTAGGACTCTGAGCACTCTTCCACTGCTATCCAGTGCTAAAGTGCATGTGCTTCTCCCCTAAACATGATGACATTGATATATACCTGATTGGCATTTTTGTTGTTCTGGTAAGTCCCTTATAAAGTGGTATACTATATAACCAGGGCATGTACTTCACATGATACTAGTGGGTCTGCAGCACTGATTGTGCCACCCATAAAAGTAGCATTTCAAACCTGTCCTAGGCCTGTCACTGCAGTTCCTGTGTGAGCAGTTTACTGTCACTTCGACTTGGCATTTAAAACCACTTGCCAAGCCTCAAACTGCCCTTTTAAGTAAGCCCTAAGGGAAGGGTGCCATTTAAGTAAAAGGTAGGACATGTACCTTTATGTTTTTATATGTCCTGGTAGTGACAAACAGACTATTTCATTTTACACTACAGTGAAGTCTACCCCTCTCATAGGCCAGCATTGGGAATTCTTTAATACACTTTTAAGCTGTAATTCCTTTTCAGAGAGGATTAGCTTTTTCATGTTTCATATGTTTGGAATGTAATTGACAAATCCTCCTTAATGGGGAAGACGAATTTGACATTACTGTTGCAGAAATGCCAGTTTTAGAAAGTGTTCAACAAGAAAGGGTTTGGTCCTTAATCAGTAAGGCTAGGCCTATTTTACAATCATACAACAACACACATGCCAATACTGATACCAGTTGCTCATCACTCCGCATGATCACAGATGACACTTGATGTGACCATTTGTTAGCGTTTTTATTTGTTTTACTCATGTAATATTTTCTTTACGAGTTTCGCAGGAATTTTTCATCTCATAGACCATCAGCTTTTCAATAATAATATTAATTCAAAAATCGTACAAAATCCATGGAAGAACACAAAAAGGAATATGGTGAATTAAATTGCAGATTTTAACACCACTAAATACATTGTCAAACAAAACATTAACAATACATTGACAAGACACCTACTACAAAAATCAAGTACAATACGCTCTAGTTCTGTAATTAATGATCCAATTTCTCATTTGTGAAACAGGAAAAAGAACAATGTCCTGTAGGGTGGCATTTACCTGCTTACAAAAAATCCATTTAACAGGGCAAGACCAAACAGTGGACTATTCTGGCTCAATAAAAAACTTTTTCATAATAATTTTAAACAACAGTCACGTCTTGAGCCAACATAGTAAATCCTTGTGCAAGCCACTTGTTTGGTGAAACACCACTCGACGCGTTTCGAACGCAATAGTGTATGTTAACAGGGTTCTCCTCAGGACACAAAACTCATAGTGAGCTGAAAAATTAAAAGAGAACACACTTGTGTTAGCACTCATATCTGAACACTTCTAAGATCACATTTTTTCAGCACCATCCTTGCTTAATTTACTTCTTTTTTTCTCAGAAATCCTCCTATATTAGTTTATCCTTATTCAGACTCTGCCCCGATGTTATTAGTGTGCAGACACTATAAAAGAAGCAAAACAAGGAAAGAGGGATCATAGTGTCATTATATACCAAAATACCCCAAGAAGATAGGCTATCAGCCATTGAAATGTTTTTAGAAACAAGACTGAAACCGGAAAGAGTCCCTACGCAGTTTATCATGAACTTAGCCAGCTTTGCACTCCGGAAAAACTATTTCAAATTTGGAGATGAGTTATATTTTCAGACCAAGGGGACTGCCATGGGTTGTCCATTTGCGACGGAGCTAGCGGTACTGTACATGGCCAAATTTGAGGAGACGTATATAAACAGTAACAACCCCTTTCATCAATATATCTCTAATTGTGTCCAGTACATAGATGATATATTCTTCATATGGACAGGTCAAGTTGACAACCTTATTGAATTTCACGGTTGGTTGAATGATAGAACGGCAGACATCAAATTCAGTTTACACCACAATCCTTGGAGAACAACATTTCTGGATGATAAAAATGTATGCCTCTGTAGGCGGATTAATGACTACACTTCATACAAAACCCACAGATAGGAACAAAGCACTGCACTATACCAGTCACCATCCGTGGAGCCTTCGCGATAATTTACTATTTGGACAATTTTTAAGGATCAAACGGAATTGTTCATACAAAGTGGACCACACCTTCCATGCAACAAATTTGATTGAAAAATTGAGAGCACGAGGGTATGCCAAAAAACTTATAAAACATGCTATGAAGAGAGCATGGTGGACAACACGTGAAGAGCTCCTATACAAAAAAGAGAAACCTAAAATTGAACGTCTCGTTTGCGTCACTACATTTTGTCCTAGGACCAATCAACTAAAAAAAGTTATTAATCAAAATATGCAGCTGATTCAAAATCTAGATGTGTCTTTTACTAAACCTCTTTTTGCACTCAAAAAAGAAAGACGTATCGGGAACAAGGTGATACGTGCAGCATTACCTAAGAATCGATCAAGAATACATTGCGTGAACAGCTGCATTTACCGCCCATTGTTGGCCATCATAGGTGTGGCACATGTGTGGGCTGTAACCAAACCATTGAAGAATCTTTGTTCTCACATAATAATATCAATTGGAAACATGATTCTTTTTCCAATTGTAAAACAAAAAATGTGGTCTATGGAATATTGTGTCCTTGTCCTAAATTGTATATCGGGAAAATGAACCAAGAAGTCAGACAGCGGATCACACAACATACATCTAGGATTCGCAAAAAGATACTCACTGCCCCATTGGTCAGTCATTGAATTAGCCAGAAACATGCAGAGAATGAATTACGGTGGACTATAATATCACCAGTTGAAGTAGACCCCGTGGAGGAGATTTGGACAGTCGACTAACTCAGAGAGAGGCACTTCTAATTGTAAAATTTAACACAGTAGTTGACGGGTTAAATGAAATGACGGGACTTTACAATTTGTAGCATAATGATTGGCCCACTGGAAGTACTATTCCTGCATTGTGATTGAAGGTCTCACCGTACTGTCATTAAGAACCAGTACAGGCCTTTCTGTGCAACATAACTGTATTCCAACAGAATTTGACATTTACTACAACGGAACTACATCTCCCAGAAGTCTAAGTCATCACTTCAACTGTGCACGCACGGCCCAGATAAACCGGAAGCTATCGCTTAAATTCGACCGGTCACACACAGGTATTTCACTCGAAGAAGAAACCGTTGACTCGCGTGCCCCGTGCCATGCCGCTCTGTGATTAAGGTAAGTTTTGATCTATTGTACAAACTACGCTTTAGCTCGCAAATATCGCCTGAGCTTTTGAACCCCTAAGTTTGTATTTTCACGCTTCCCTTTTCAGTTACAAAGTAACCACAGTGGACAGCCGACAGAACAGCTTACAGCTTCCACGTTGGTTAAAGAGTGTTTCTCGAACAAAGTGAGCGTCTCTCTCCTGGTTTTTGGTTGAATAATTTGTCCCAGACTTTGATAAATTTGGCCACTTCAGAGATTTGTACTACGGAATATAGATTTGATCCCTTTTCCTTGTTTTGCTTCTTTTTTAGTGTCTGCACACTAATAGGATCGGGGCAGAGTTTGAATAAGGATAAACTAATATAGGAGGATTTCTGAGAAAAAAAGAAGTAAATTAAGTATGGATGGTGCAGAATAAATACGATCTTAGAAGTGTTCGGATATGAGTACTAACACAAGTGTGTTCTCTTTTAATTTTTCAGCTCACGATGAGTTATGTGTCCTGAGGAGTACCCTGTTAAGATACACTATTGGGTTCGAAGCGCGTCGACTGGTGTTTCACCAAACAAGTGGTTTGCACAAGGATTTACTATGTTGGCTCAAGACGTGACTGTTGTTTAAAATTATTCATGAAAAAGTTTTTTATTGAGCCAGAATAGTCCACTGTTTGGTCTTGCCCTGTTAAAAGGATTTGTTTGTAAGCGGGTAAATGCCAACCTACAGTGCATTGTTCTTTTTCCTGTTTCACAAATGAGGAATTGGATCATTAATTACAGAACTAGAGCTTAGTGTACTTGTTTTTTGTAGTAGGTGTCCTGTCAATTATTTTTAATGTATTGTTTGACAATGTATTTAGTGGTGTTAAAATCTGCAATTTAATTCACCATATTCCTTTTTGTGTTCTTCTGTGGATTTTGTACGATTTTTGTGTTATTATTATTCTTGAAAAACTAATGGTCTATGAGATGAAAAATTCATGCAAAACTCGGAAGAAAAATGATATGAGTAAAACAAATAAAAACGCCAACAAATGGTCACATCAAGTGTCATGTGTGATCATGCGGAGTGATGAGTAACTGGTATCAGTATTGGAATGTGTGTTGTTGTATGATTGCTTTAGAAAGTGGACATTTCTCTGCACTTACTGCTCCATATGGCTGACAGCCTGTCTCCAATACACATCTAGGCTTGGTGACAGCTACACTTTGTGCATTCCCTCTAGAAAGCCACAAAGAGAGGAAGCTAAGGCTCCTCTGCATTCTGAACACTCCTCTGCATTCTGATGGGCCTTCCTGGGCATGGAGTAATGGGAGGGGCTGACACACTTCAATAGGTAGTGTCCTGTCTACACACAAAGCACTGATCACCCCCACAGGTAGCCTGGCAGACAGGACTGATTTAAAAGGAATCCTTATGCACTTCAGAGAGTTTCTTTAAAGTCACCCCTTCATCAAAGGCACTTTTGGGAATAAGTACTGGGTCTCTGACCCCCTAAAATTAGACCGTTCTGGATCTTAAACGGAACCTCTGTCAGAAGGACTGCTGTGCTGCTTGAAGGACTCCACTGGGCTGCTTTTCTAAACGGACTGCTTTTCTGCTTGCTGGTCTTCTGGAAGGAGAGTTGGACTCTGACTTCCATCCAAGTGATCTCCCAGGGCTTGCTGGTATTCCTAGAGTGTGCCCTGCGGGGGCACTGTAGCCGGCCTGCCCTCCATCATGGTCAGCCTGAACTTTGGATTTGCACCTGTCCCTTGCAACCTCAATGAACATTTTGACCGCTAGTGACTTCTAAGCACTATTCTTGCATTTAAACTTTAAAAATTCATATCTCTACTTCTACTGATTGGAATTTTATTGCTCTGGCCTTATTTTGCTCAGATATTCTATTTTTTTCTAAACCGGTGTTTTTTTTGTGGTATATTCATTGTGTTACTGTATGTGTGTGTATGTGTGTTGCACAAATACTTGGCACCTTGCCTAATTAGCTTAGCCTTACTACTCTGTTTCAAGCTACCAGAGGGTGAGCACTGGTTCACTTTTAGCGTGTGTCTTATTTACCATGACTAGAGTGGTGGTTCCTGCCTGGGTGCATATTTCAGCCATCCAGGAATCCCATTTCTAACATTTGGTAAATTATAAAATGTCATGTCACTCATGGTTTCTATAGCAAGGATATTTGCAAAGCTGGTATTAATAAGATTGGAGTATGGATTAATGAGCATCACTCTTAACATCAGAACAGGAAGGAGTAGGGGTTGCATCTGATTGCATTACCTGAGACCAGGATTTTGACTTGTGGCCTATTTCACACAAGTAGATACTGGCAATAAGGAACTTATATTGCTGTTTTGACAATTTTTATGATGCCTTCAAAATTGTTGGCAACAGTGCGATTCTCTTGTTCAAGTAGGGCCGGTCTTGGAACCCACAGCATCCCTGGCAAATTGTGCATATCAAGCGATCCTGACCTCTTCAAGGGGGCTTGGGAGTTCTCCCCACCCCCAAGAAATCTTTAGGAAAAAAAGTTGCTCTCTATAACACATTTTTCATTATATATTCAATTATATTATTTTTTAAAGTATAGTAAATTATGACCCCTTACAGTGCACCAGGATATGGCAATCTTTATTGGGACTCTACAATGATTCCCTTACTATCACCATCCAACAGTGCCTCTCATCTCTCCATAGCCCCTCTCACATGTATTTCATTTGTTTTAAAGCACCTCTCATACTATTGTAGGGTGTCAGAGTACTTTGCATCACTCACAGGACAATCCTACATGTGTAAATCAGTGTATAGAAAATGTCCTTGGTCTGGGGAAACACAAGCTCAGGATTCAGATTGTAACACAGTGGTTAGTGTTGACTTTACTAATAAGAATTTATTTTTAACCAAACAAACCCATTTTAGCAAAATTACCTAACCTAGATTATGATTGTAATTTATGAACGGCACAGTAATAAAAGGATCTCTGTTACAAAAGCAGTAACCCACTGAGCTATGTACATGCAATGCTGTTCTGTGATCAGCGTAGTATAAGCTCTTTGCATCAGGCATATTAACCCCCTATGCTACCTTAGTTGAGTCAAAACTGCCACTGGACAAAAGTCTGCTCTTTCTCCAGCAGGTACATTAATCACCAGCGTTATCTTGCCAATTTTATTATTGCCTGAAAACTGTTCGACATGCAAGGAACACCGCAGTGGTTTTAAAAACTGCTGCACTACTAAAAGAAATCTGGTACCCACTAACAAAAGCGGCCCCCACCCTTCCAGCCTCCAAGGGAAACGGACGGTACGCTCAGTCCGGCCTTGGTCCAAGTTAGAAGATCCCAGTATCTTTCAAGTTTGCTATGTATCTAGCAGTGTTGCACCCTGGGAATTGTGCTCAAGTGGAGATCGGAGTCTTCAAAGCTCACAGGTAAAATTAACATTAGAAATTGATGGTCCCACTGAATTCACTAGATGGATGTGATTGACAGTGTGCTGGCTCTCAGGCCACAGACGTTTCATCATTACAGGGGGAGGCATGGCCTTTGGACCCGGGATTTAATGAGTGTAAAGGGTGTAATTTTACTTCATGGATTATCGCAGGGCTTGTGAGCAAGATTGAGGATCCTGATTGGTTACTCATTGTTAAACGCTTTGACGTGATCTGCCTCCAGGAAACTTGGGCTGTAGAGAATAGATTTAACCTGGAAGGTTATAAAACCTTCTTTGTGCCAGTCACCCCCTCTAGGTTAGGACGAGCTAAGTGGGGGTCTTATAACTTTTGTCTCAGTAGCAGTCCGAGGCAGCTCCGTCACCATGCTCCACACTTCCTCCACCCTGCATGTGATGTTACTATCGAGTAGAAAGAGTAAGCTCTTGCTCCTAAACTTCTATAATGCGGGAATTGCCCACAGGGAAGAATGTAACATTACATTGCTGGGTTCTGTATTACAGGACATCATTCCAAGAGGGCAGAGCTACCATAACATCTTTTTAACAGGGGATTATAGCATTCACATGTGTGGAGATATTAGGCTTGGGGGTGAAAGCCATGGGTTGTGCGCAAGAAGCTGTTCTGCACATGGAACCCACCCCACAGGGTACCAAACTTAATGTTATCTTGCATGAATTTGATTTAACATCTGTAATGAATAAGCTGCCCCCGGACAAAACTGATATGGTTCCCACATTCATCAGGAGAGTGTATGAGTCTTTTATTGATTTTATCTTTATCTCCACCCAATTTTTTTCTCTGATTAAGGACTTTTCATTCAAGGCGAGTGCTCATAGTGACCACAACCCTGTATGTGTCTCAACAAGATGGCTCCGAGTAAATATGCCTATTAAAGGCTTTGGGGGCACCTCTTAAAGCTGTGAAAGGTGGGAGGAGATTAAAGTGGGGTCAAACCGTTCCGGAGCAGTTTTATGAATCCCTTTCAACTCAGTGTCATAGGGAGTTTGCCACCTGTCTAGATAGTGAGGCCACTCCAACGCACATCATGGATGCCCTTGGAAGTATGTCCAGTGTTATAGTGAAGCTATTACGGGCCCCAGGTGGGTGCCCTACGCATTTAGGACCAAGAGGGTTTGACTCTGAGTGTTCTCGTGCCGCCAGGAACTGAAACAGTCCTTGGGAGTGATGCCTCATGACCAGGTGGTTGTTAATAATCTCTGGAGAGCCTATAAACTGCTCTAGCAAAGGGCAAGTTTTCCCTGAAGGAGGAGGCCTGGTCAGAACTAGTAGAGGCCAGCATTCTGAGCAACAGCTCAAAGTTTTGGAGCATCATCAATAGCCCTTTTTTATCAGGAGACACTGGCAACCCAATGGATGCCCATATCCTAGAGTAAGACTGGGTAAACCACTTTGAGGGCATTTTCCAGACTGACACCTTGTCGACAGAAGGGCAGAAAAGGGAGGAAGGCAAATCCGAGGTTGTTTTTACAGCTCAAGAGGTAAGAGCCGGCATTATGGGACTGTCTAAAAACAAGGCCCCAGGCCCTGATGGGATTCCCCCAGACCTTTACACCACGAACATGGAAACTTGGGTGCCTGTACTTACAGCAGTCATTAATGCTTCGGTTCAGGCCCAGACTCCTAGGCTTTATTGACTATTGTCCCCGTTTTTAAAAAGGGTGATCGGAATAGCACTCTTTGCTACAGGCCTATCTCTTTCTTGGATTCCGTGGTGAAGGTGGTGGGTCGCTTGGTTTTAGACAGACTTGTAACCTGGGCAGAGGAAAATAACACCTTAGCCAAGGTACAATACAGTTTCTGCCCAGGGTGTTCCACAGTGGAACAATGGTTAAACCTGTATATGGTTTTAAACAAGTACACTGTGGCTCGCACCGGCTCCATTCACCTAGCCTTTATGGATCTGTCCTCCGCGTTTGATCGTGTAAATAGATCGAAACTTTGGCAGATGATGTCCTCTATTGGTAGTGACAGGGGCATCGTCTTGTTTCTAAAGGACCTCCACAAAGACTCAAATGCGGCTGTCTGTTACTCAAAAGATCTTAAAGTGACCCGCAAGTTTGACATCAGGAGAGGGGTGCAACAGGAGTGCATCCTGCCCCCTTTTCTTTTTAATTTATATATTAACTCCTTGGAGACGGTCCTCTTGGAGGCAAGAGCCGACTGCCCACAGGTGGGTAAGCGCAGCCTGCTGGTTCTTCTATATGCAGATGATGCTGTCCTCATGGCGAGGACAGCCAGGGGGTTTTAACTTCTGTTGAACTCCTTCGTCCATTTTATAGAGGACCTGGACCTGTTGGTTAATCACAGCATGTCGTTTGTTATGCAGGAGGGACCTCGCACAGCAAAGCAGTTCACTTTTAAGATAGGAACCTTGTCAATCCCGAGGACAAACGTCTTTTCTTATCTGGCAATAGTGTTTGACAACGCTCTGAGTTGGTCCCCCTTGATTACTCGCAGAAAGGGGGACCTGGTCAGAGAGACCGCAGCTGTTTTTAACTTTGCTTCCAGAGTGGGGGTGGGGCCGATAGAGGCCCTTTTGAAGATTTACAGAATCAAACGTATTGCAGAGGCCAGTTATGGGAGCAAGATATGGGGTTACACTGGGCTGGAGGCCTTGCAAATTGCAGAAAACACCTTCCTGAGACTGGTACTCTCATTACCACAGAGTGTCCCATCTTACGTTGTGCACGAAGAGCTGGGGATGGCTTTTCTCTCAGATGAACTGGTGTTTTGTCCATTAGCATTGTGGTTAATGATTTGGACTAAGAAAGAAAATGCCCTTGGTAAGGATATTCTAAAGGATTGTCTTTCCCTTGACCACGTTAATCGCATCTGCTGGCTAAAGTATGTAAAAGAAGGCCTCCATAGCCTGGGAAGGACGGATCTATTTGATAACCCAGAGGGCACATGTTAGAGGGACTTTACCTGGATAGAAGAGTGTTTTCTTAGAAGGCGCTGTTGTGATAGAGAAGAAACAGAGCTGAGCAAGCCCAGCGTGCGAAGTTACATTGGTTTAAAAAACGTACCAACCATTGAACCATATCTTCTAGGGATAAAAAGCAACCATGATCATTTCCTATTGACCAGATTTAGGCTTGACCTTTTTCACTACCTCCTGGCCCAACCACGTGGTGTTTATAGAGGTCAGTGCCTCATGCCCTGTGGCTGCAACGGTCAGGACTTGATGCACTTTTTAATGTTTTGTAGTTGTTATGAGGGTCCTAGAAAGTCTTTTATCATTTCTATTCTTAAAAAGGCTTGTTTCAGGAGGGTCAGACCTGCTTTTATCTTTTTACAATTTCTTTCAAATGATACCGTACTGTATATGCTCAGTTTTTTAAGGGCCGCCATCAGGCTTAGGTCAAGCTGTGATTAAATCTGATAGTAGGACTTGTTTTTATACTGTAACTAGATCACTATGGCAACTCTGTTTTCTTGTTCTATACATATATGGCGTTTTATTGATGTTTGTATGACTTTTATGTTTTTATCTGAAAAAAACGAATAAAGTTTGATGATGATGGTGGTCCTCTCTATTTAACATTTTTTATTCAAATGTATCGACTAACTTTGGTCAATTTGTTTTAATTCGCATTAGGCAGTGATAGATCCAAGTGCTAATTTGTGGCTGCAAGTGGTGGATACCAGCGCTCATTTTTTTTATCACTATACTTTGCCCCTGAGCAGTGGAGAGAGGGGGTAGAAAAGGGAAAAAGAAGGAGAAAGATAGGAAAAGAGTGACAAAGGAAGGAAACACGGATCAAACAGCCTGTAAAAGTTAGATGGAGACAGAATGTGTAGGGTGTTCGAAAAAAGAGACATGAGGTGGAATCAAGCGTAAGTACTACAGGTATTCAGTAGCCCTAGCATTTGACAGTATCCATGTCAGGCTCTTAACCCCTTCGATGCTCATGACTGAATGGTTCCGTCATGAGCATCGGTGCCCCTGTGCTCATGACGGAACCATTCCGTCATGAGGCCAGGGGCACGAAATCCCTCTGCTGCAGACAGCAGAGGGATTTCTATTTCACCCCTGTGACCTTGGAAGCTGGGGAAGAGCTTCCCCAGCTCCCGAGGCCCCCTCCCTGGTTTCTGTGACATGAGGATCAGCGCGCACATCGCGCTGTCCTCATTGCACAGAAACCGAAACTGAAATTAGCCTTTAGGCTCATTTCAGATTCACTTTCTATGTGCTCAGGGGGCTATCTCAGCCCCCCGGGCACGTAGAAAGACGGGAGAGGTATCATTGGAAAGGGCATTAGCCCCCAATCTGCCCCGCCGGGGGAGGCAAAAACCAAACTAGACGCCAGGGATTTTTTTGGGGGCAAATTTGAATTAGGGTGGGGGCTCCCAAAACAGGCATGCCCATGCCCCCACCCCCTCCCCCGCAAAATAACAGCCTTCCTGCCCCCCTGGGGGGCAGATGGGGCAGTAGCCCCCAATCTGCCCCCCCGGGGGGGCAAAAAGCCCACTAGACGCCAGGGATTTTTTTGGGTAAATTTTAATTAGGGTGGGGGCTGCCCAAAATGGCCATGCCCATGCCCCCACCCCCTCCCCACAAAAATTACAGCCTTCCTGCCCCCCCTGGGGGGCAGATGGGGCAGTAGCCCCCAATCTGCCCCCCCCGAAAGCCCACTAGACGCCAGGGATTTTTTGGGGCAAATTTTAATTAGGGTGGGGGCATTGGCATGCCCGTTTTGGGCAGCCCCACCCTAATTAAAATTTGCCCAAAAAACTCCCTGGCATCTAGTGGACATTCTGCCCCCCCTGGGGGGCAGATGGGGGCATAAGCCCACAATCTACCCTGCCGGGGGGGGCAAGAAGCCCACTAGACGCCAGGGATTTTTTTGGGCAAATTTTAATTAGGGTGAGGGCATTGGCATGCCCATTTTGGGCAGCCCCCACCCTAATTAAAATTTGTCCAAAAAACTCCCTGGCGTCTAGTGGACTTTCTGCCCCCCCCTGGGGGGCAGATGGGGGCATTAGCCCCCAATCTGCCCTGCCGGGGGGGGGCAAAAAGCCCACTAGTCACAGGGATTTTTTTGGGGTAAATTTGAATTAGGGTGGGGGCTGCCCAAAGTGGCCATGCCCATGCCCCCACCCCCTCCCCGCATAAATTACAGCCTTCCTGCCCCCCCTGGGGGGCAGATGGGGCAGTAGCCCCCAATCTGCCCTCCCCGGGGGGGCAAAAAGCCCACTAGACGCCAGGGATTTTTTGGGGCAAATTTTAATTAGGGTGGGGGCATTGGCATGCCCGTTTTGGGCAGCCCCACCTAATTAAATTTGCCCAAAACTTCCTGGCATCTAGTGGACATTCTGCCCCCCTGGGGGGCAGATGGGGGCATAAGCCCACAATCTGCCCTGCCGGGGGGGCAAAAAGCCCACTAGACGCCAGGGATTTTTTTGGGGCAAATTTGAATTAGGGTGGGGGCTGCCCAAAACGGGCATGCCCATGCCCTCACCCCCTCCCTGCAAAAATGACAGCCTTCCTGCCCCCCGGGGGGGCAAAAAGCCCACTAGACGCCAGGGATTTTTTTGGGCAAATTTTAATTAGGGTGGGGGCTGCCCAAAACGGGCATGTCAATGCCCCCACCCCCCACCCACAACAATTACAGCCTTTCTGCCCCACTGGGGGGAATATGGGGGCAGTATCCCCCAATCTGCCCCCCCTGGTGGGCAAAAAGCCCACTAGATGCCAACGATTACGCTGGCTTTTTTATGTGTGGGGGTGGGGGCATACCTATGCCCCTACCCCCCAAAAAAATAGCCACCGTGTTTTTGTCCCCCTTGGGGGCATATCGGGGCAACCCCACCCCCCGATATCCCCCCCAGGGCGACAGAAAGCCGACTAGGCACGGATTTGTTTTTAGCAATATGCCTACCTGTGGATTTTGGGCCCTAGCGTAGCTGGCACATAAGGAAACCTAGCAAACCTGTACATTTTTGAAAACTAGACACCCAGGGGAATCCAGGATGGGGTGACTTGACTGGCTTTCACCAGGTTCTGTTACCCAGAATGCCTTGCAAACCTCAAAATGTGTATAAAAAAACACATTTTCCTCACATTTCTGTGGTGGAAAGTTCTGGAATCTGTGTGGATCCACAAAATTCCACTAGCCCCGCATTTCCCAAAGTCTTCCGAGAAAAATGGTACCTCACTTGTGTGGGTGGGTCAAGTACCCGCGACAGGCAAAGGCCCAAAACCTAGTGAGGCGACATCAAAATTACCTATCACAAACCAACCTGGTTTTGCACTGGGGGTTACATGGGTTTTTTGCCCCGGGGTCGGCGGCCATCTAGGGAAACCTACCAAACCCACACATTTCTGAAAACTAGATACCCGGGGGATTCCAGGGAGGTATGGCTTGCGTGGGTTCCCCAACGTTTTCTTACCCAGAATCCCCTGCAAACCTGAAATTTTGCTGAAAAAATCACTTTTTTCACACATTTGTGTGTGGGAAAGTTGTGGCATCACCGGGCTGACACAAATTTCCTACCACCCAGCGTTTGCCCAGGTCTCCCGATAAAAATGGTGCCTCACTCGGGTGGGAGGCCCATGTACCCGTGACAGGCAAGGGCCCAAAACGTATTGAGGCGACATCAAAATTGCCTATCACAAAACGACCTGGTTTTGCAAGGGGGGTCCCATGACTTTTTGGCCCGGGGCTCGGCGGCCACCTAGGGAAACCTACCAAACCCACACATTTCTGAAAACTAGACACCCGGGGGATTCCAGGGAGGTATGGCTTGCATGGATCCCCCAACGTTTTCTTACCCAGAATCCCCTGCAAACCTGAAATGTTGCTGAAAAAATCACTTTTTTCACACATTTGTGTGTGGGAAAGTTGTGGCATCACCGGGCTGACACAAATTTCCTACCACCCAGCGTTCGCCCAGGTCTCCCGATAAAAATGGTGCCTCACTCGGGTGGGAGGCCCAAGTACCTGTGACAGGCAAGGGCCCAAAACGTATTGAGGCGACATCAAAATTGCCTATCACAAAACGACCTGGTTTTGCAAGGGGGGTCCCATGACTTTTTGGCCCGGGGCTCGGCGGCCACCTAGGGAAACCTACCCAACCCAAACATTTCTGAAAAGTAGACACCCAGGGGATTCCAGGGAGGTATGGCTTGCGTGGATCCCCCAACGTTTTCTTACCCAGAATCCCCTGCAAACCTGAAATTTTGCTGAAAAAATCACTTTTTTTACACATTTGTGTGTGGGAAAGTTGTGGCATCACTGGGCTGACACAAATTTCCTACCAGCCAGCGTTCCCCCTGGTCTCCCGATAAAAATGGTGCCTCACTCAGGAGGGAGGCCCAAGTACCTGCGACAGGCAAGGGCCCAAAACGTATCGAGGCGACATCAAAATTGTCTATCACAAAACGACCTGGTTTTGCAAGGGGGGTCCCATGACTTTTTGGCCCGGGGCTCGGCGGCCACCTAGAAAAACCTACCAAACCCACACATTTCTGAAAACTAGACACCAGGGGGATTCCAGGGAGGTATGGCTTGCGTGGATCCCCCAACGTTTTCTTACCCAGAATCCCCTGCAAACCTGAAATTTTGCTGAAAAAATCACTTTTTTCACACATTTGTGTGTGGGAAAGTTGTGGCATCACCGGGCTGACACAAATTTCCTACCACCCAGCATTTGCCCAGGTCTCCCGATAAAAATGGTGCCTCACTCGGGTGGGAGGCCCATGTACCCGTGACAGGCAAGGGCCCAAAACGTATTGAGGCGACATCAAAATTGCCTATCACAAAACGACCTGGTTTTGCAAGGGGGGTCCCATGACTTTTTGGCCCGGGGCTCGGCGGCCACCTAGGGAAACCTACCAAACCCACACATTTCTGAAAACTAGACACCCGGGGGATTCCAGGGAGGTGTGGCTTGCATGGATCCCCCAACGTTTTCTTACCCAGAATCCCCTGCAAACCTGAAATGTTGCTGAAAAAATCACTTTTTTCACACATTTGTGTGTGGGAAAGTTGTGGCATCACCGGGCTGACACAAATTTCCTACCACCCAGCGTTCGCCCAGGTCTCCCGATAAAAATGGTGCCTCACTCGGGTGGGAGGCCCAAGTACCTGTGACAGGCAAGGGCCCAAAACGTATCGAGGCGACATCAAAATTGTCTATCACAAAACGACCTGGTTTTGCAAAGGGGGTCCCATGACTTTTTGGCCCGGGGCTCGGCGGCCACCTAGAAAAACCTACCAAACCCACACATTTCTGAAAACTAGACACCAGGGGGATTCCAGGGAGGTATGGCTTGTGTGGATCCCCCAACGTTTTCTTACCCAGAATCCCTGCAAACCTGAAATTTTGCTGAAAAATCATTTTTTAACACATTTGTGTGTGGGAAAGTTGTGGCATCACCGGGCTGACACAAATTTCCTACCACCCAGCGTTGCCCAGGTCTCCCGATAAAAATGGTGCCTCACTCGGGTGGGAGGCCCAAGTACCCGTGACAGGCAAGGGCCCAAAACGTATTGAGGCGACATCAAAATTGCCTATCACAAAACGACCTGGTTTTGCAAGGGGGTCCCATGAATTTTTGGCCCGGGGCTCGGCGGCCACCTAGGGAAACCTATCCAACCCACACATTTCTGAAAAGTAGACACCCAGGGATTCCAGGGAGGTATGGCTTGCGTGGATCCCCCAACGTTTCTTACCCAGAATCCCCTGCAAACCTGAAATTGTGCTGAAAAAATCACTTTTTCACACATTTGTGTGTGAGAAAGTTGTGGCATCACCGGGCTGACACAAATTTCCTACCACCCAGCGTTTGCCCAGGTCTCCCGATAAAAATGGTGCCTCACTCGGGTGGGAGGACCAAGAACCCGCGACAGGCAAGGGCCCAAAACCTGTCTGTCGCGGGTACTTGGGCCTCCCACCTGCCTGAGGCACCATTTTTATCGGGAGACCTGGGCGAACGCTGGGTGGTAGGAAATTTGTGTCAGCCCGGTGATGCCACAACTTTTCCACACACAAATGTGTGAAAAAAGTGATTTTTTCAGAACAATTTCAGGTTTGCAGGGGATTGTGGGTAAGAAAATGTTGGGGGATCCACGCAAGCCATACCTCCTGGAATCCTCGGGTGTCTAGTTTTCAGAAATGTGTGGGTTTGGTAGGTTTCCCTAGGTGGCCACCGAGCCCCGGGCCAAAAAGTCATGGGACACCCCTTGCAAAACCAGGTCGTTTTGTGATAGGCAATTTTGATGTCGCCTCAATACGTTTTGGGCCCTTGCCTGTCGCGGGTACTTGGGCCTCCCACCAGAGTGAGGCACCATTTTTATCGGGAGACCTGGGGAACCTGGGTGGTAGGAAATTTGTGTCAGCCCGGTGATGCCACAACTTTCCACACACAAATGTGTGAAAAAGTGATTTTTTCAGCAAAAGTTCAGGTTTGCAGGGGATTCTGGGTAAGAAAACGTTGGGGGATCCACGCAAGACATACCTCACTGGAATCCCCCGGGTGTCTACTTTGGGGAATGCGGGGTGGGTGGAATTTTGTGGATCCACGAAGATTCCAGAACTTTTCACCACAGAAAAGTGAGGAAAATGTGTTTTTTTGGACAATTTTTTAGGTTTGCGAGGGTTTCTGGGTACCAGAACCTGGTGAGAGCCAGTCAAGTCACCCCATCCTGGATTCCGCTGGGTGTCTAGTTTTCAAAAATGTATAGGTTTGCTAGGTTTCCCTAGGTGCCGGCAGAGCTAGGGTTCAAAAACTACAGCTAGGCACTTTGCAAAAAAGGGTCATTTTTCACTGTGAAAATGTGGTGTGTCCACGTGGTGTTTTGCGCTGTTTCCTGTCGTGGGCACTAGGCCTACCCACACAAGTGAGGTACCATTTTTCTCGGAAGACTTTGGGGAACGCGGGGTGGGTGGAATTTTGTGGATCCATGCAGATTCCAGAACTTTCCACCACAGAAAATAGAGGAAAATGTGTTTGTTTTCACAATGTTTTAGGTTTGCAAGGGATTCTGGGTACCAGAACCTGGTGAGAGCCAGTCAAGTCACCCCATCCTGGATTCCCCTGGATGTCTAGTTTTCAAAAATGTATAGGTTTGCTAGGTTTCCCTAGGTGCCGGCAGAGCTAGGGTTAAAAAACTATAGCTAGGCACTTTGCAAGAAAAGGGTCATTTTTCACTGTGAAAATGTGGTGTGTCCACGTTGCGTTTTGGGCCGTTTCCTGTCGCGGGCAGTAGGCCTACCCACACAAGTGGGGTACCGTTTTTCTCAAACGACTTTGGAGAACAAGGGGTGGGTGGAATTTTGTGGATCCACGCAGATTCCAGAACTTTCCGCCACAGAAAAGTGAGGAAAATGTGTTTTTTTTGACAATTTTTTAGGTTTGCAAGGGATTCTGGGTAACAGAACCAGGTGAGAGCCAGTCAAGTTACCCCATCCTGGATTCCCCTTGGTGTCTAGTTTTCAAAAATGTATAGTTTTGCTAGGTTTCCCTAGGTGCCGGCAGAGCTAGGGTTCAAAAACTACAGCTAGGCACTTTGCCAAAAAAGGGTCATTTTTCACTGTGAAAATGTGGTGTGTCCACGTTGCGTTTTGGGCCGTTTCCTGTCGCGGGCACTAGGCCTACCCACACAAGTGAGGTACCGTTTTTATCGGGAGACTTAGGGTAACACAAAATTGTAGAGCAACTGTTATTATCTATTGACTTTCGATGCATTTCTGCCTTCCAAATGAAAGACAATGTGTAAAAAGAAGTCATTTTGAAAAATGACCTATAATTCTCATGCTAGTATGGGTACTCCCAATTTTGGAAATGTGCAAATATCTACTGTTTCTAAACTCTATATTTTGTTCCCATTTCAGAAATACATAGGTGTCTTTCATACCGATTTTTCCATGTATAAATTTTCCCAGAATAATTGCTATATACCCGGGACATAATAAAAAACCATTGCAAGACGCTGCTCAGTTATTGGCTCTGGGTTCGTCGGTTACTTGGTGAACCTACAAGTCCTATATATCACCACAACCAGAAAGGTCCATCGGATGTAATGGTATATTGCTTTCAAATAGCTGTCATAATTAGAAGAAGTTACAGGTGAAAACGTTGACACAAATGGCTGTTTTTTTCAACTAATTTTCAATTTTTCCTATATTTAATTGTTTGTTTCTATAAAGAAAACTTGAAGGATCTACACAAATGACCCCTTGCTGAATTCAGAATTTTGTCTACTTTTCAGAAATGTATGGCTTTCATACCCATTTCTACCATTAACTGGAAGGAGGTTGATAGCACAAAAAATAGCAAAAATAGGCTATGTCCCAGAAAAATGCCAAAACTGTGTACAAAATTTTGGTTTTCTGACAAAAGTCTGCTTGCCCCTGAAAGCTGGGAAGATGGCGATTTCAGCATCACAACCCCTTTTTTGATGCCATTTGCAGGGAAAAAACCAGATGCTTTCATCTGTAGCCCTTTTTCGCATTTTTCCCCCAAAAACAAAATTTAGCTGTATTTTGGCTAATTTCTGGGTCCCCTCCAGGGGAATCCACAAACCCTGGGTATCTTTAGAATCCCCATGATGTTGGAAAAAAAGGACGCAAATTTGGCATGGATACCTTATGTGGTCAAAAAGTTACAGGGCCCTAAGCGCGAATTACCCCAAATAGCCAAAAAAAGGCTTAGCACAGGAGGGGAAAAGGCCTAGCAGCGAAGGGGTTAAGATAACCTTGTGTCCATGTCCTTATTGTTTTTACAAATTAGGCACGGGTTACATCCCTAATATGTTCAAATGACTGTCCATTTTCGATGACTGTGGGTGATTTGCAAAGGCAGTTCATTGTCCTCAAATGTTACTGTCACAGATAACAAACATGAATTCAACGAAGATACAATCTTGATATTTGGCTTACGAAATCATAAGCAAGATGGGCCTTGTGGTTAGTTGATAAAATGCTTAATAATTTTGACGGATGTGAGCCTTTGGTTTCACGTTTGGTAGCACCTAGACCTGAAGTACACATTGGGCCAACATTCTAACTAAAGCAACCCCTGCAACTCCACCTCTGATACATTTACATTTGCGCTATGAAGGCTATTATGTACTATCCCTTGTTTAATCGTTTGGAAGAAAAGTCAGTCTGCTGTCTCTTTTATGGATGGTTTGCAATGAATCACAGACTGTCGCGAATTGTTTTCAGGGAAAATGCATGAAACTGGCACTTGGTCTTATGCAGTGTACATATTTTCCAAGATTTACATAGAGAAATTTTTAATTTCACGTTTAGTATCTCTGGGTAGGCAACAACTTCAGCTATGGGTATGCAAACTGGAGACTGGGGATTTATGACAATTGCATCTGTGTTGCAAAAAAACATAATAGTAACATTCTTCAGACAGATGTGAGGAACTTGGTGAGAGCCAGTCAAGTCACCCCATCCTGGATTCCCCTGGTTGTCTAGTTTTCAAAAATGTATAGGTTTGCTAGGTTTCCCTAGGTGCCGGCAGAGCTAGGGTTCAAAAACTATAGCTAGGCACTTTGCAAAAAAAGGGTCATTTTTCACTGTGAAAATGTGGTGTCTCCACGTTGCGTTTTGGGCCGTTTCCTGTCGCGGGCACTAGGCCTACCCACACAAGTTGGGTACCGTTTTTCTCGAAAGACTTTGGGGAACACGGGGTGGGTGGAATTTTGTGGATCCACGCAGATTCCAGAACTTTCCACCACAGAAAAGTGAGGAAAATGTGGTTTTTTTGACAATTTTTTAGATTTGCAAGGGATTCTGGGTAACAGAACCAGGTGAGAGCCAGTCAAGTCACCCCATCCTGGATTCCCCTGGGTGTCTAGTTTTCAAAAATGTATAGTTTTGCTAGGTTTCCCGAGGTGCCGGCAGAGCTAGGGTTCAAAAACTACAGCTAGGCACTTTGCAAAAAAGG
The DNA here is from genome assembly GCA_963921515.1 of Calotriton arnoldi. NCBI lineage: Eukaryota > Metazoa > Chordata > Amphibia > Caudata > Salamandridae > Calotriton > Calotriton arnoldi. The sequence goes on along the minus strand of CAWUFW010002528.1, from coordinate 1,296,939 downwards.
GTCATTTTTCACTGTGAAAATGTGATGTGTCCACGTTGCGTTTTGGGCCGTTTCCTGTCGCGGGCACTAGGCCTACCCACACAAGTGAGGTACCATTTTTATAGGGAGACTTAGGGTAACACAAAATTGTAGAGCAAGTGTTATTATCTATTGACTTTCGATGCATTTCTGCCTTCCAAATGAAAGACAATGTGTAAAAAAGAAGTCATTTTGAAAAATGACCTATAATTCTCATGCTAGTATGGGTACTCCCAATTTCGGAAATGTGCAAATATCTACTGTTTCTAAACTCTATATTTTGTTCCCAATTCAGAAATACATAGGTGTCTTTCATACCGATTTTTCCATGTATAAATTTTCCCAGAATAATTGCTATATACCCGGGACATAATAAAAAACCATTGCAAGACGCTGCTCAGTTATTGGCTCTGGGTTCGTCGGGTTCTTGGTGAACCTACAAGCCCTATATATCACCACAACCAGAAAGGTCCATCGGATGTAATGGTATATTGCTTTCAAATAGCTGTCATAATTAGAAGAAGTTACAAGTGAAAACGTTGACACAAATGGCTGTTTTTTTCAACAAATTTTCAATTTTTCCTATATTTAACTGTTTGTTTCTATAAAGAAAACTTGAAGGATCTACACAAATTACCCCTTGCTGAATTCAGAATTTTGTCTACTTTTTATAAATGTATGGCTTTCCAGGATCCATTATTGCTTTCATACCCATTTCTACCATTAACTGGAAGGAGGTTGAAAGCACAAAAAATAGCAAAAATAGGCTATGTCCCAGAAAAATGCCAAAACTGTGTACAAAATTTTGGTTTTCTGACAAAAGTCTGCTTGTCCCTGAAAGCTGGGAAGATGGCGATTTCAGCACCACAACCCCTTTTTTGATGCCATTTGCAGGGAAAAAACCAGATGCTTTCATCTGTAGCCCTTTTTTCGCATTTTTCCCCCAAAAATCAAAATGTAGCTGTATTTTGGCTAATTTCTGGGTCCCCTCCAGGGGAATCCACAAACCCTGGGTACCTTTAGAATCCCATGATGTTGGAAAAAAAGGACGCAAATTTGGCATGGATACCTTATGTGGTCAAAAAGTTACAGGGCCCTAAGTAGCCAAAAAAAGGCTTAGCACAGGAGGGGAAAAGGCCTAGCAGCGAAGGGTTTAAGATAACCTTGTGTCCATGTCCTTATTGTTTTTACAAATTAGGCACGGGTTACATCCCTAATATGTTCAAATGACTGTCCATTTTCGACGACTGTGGGTGATTTGCAAAGGCAGTTCATTGTCCTCAAATGTTACTGTCACAGATAACAAACATGAATTCAACCAAGATACAATCTTGGTATTTGACCATTGGAAAACATAAGCAAGATGGGCCTTGTGGTTAGTTGATAAAATGCTTAATAATTTTGACGGATGTGAGCCTTTGGTTTCACGTTTGGTAGCACCTAGACCTGAAGTACACATTGGGCCAACATTCTAACTAAAGCAACCCCTGCAACTCCACCTCTGATACATTTACATTTGCGCTATGAAGGCTATTATATACTATCCCTTGTTTAATCGTTTGGAAGAAAAGTCAGTCTGCTGTCTCTTTTATGGATGGTTTGCAATGAATCACAGACTGTCGTGAATTGTTTGCAGGCAAAATGCATGAAACTGGCACTTTGTCTTATGCAGTGTACACATTTTCCAAGATTTACATAGAGGAATTTTTAATTTCACGTTTAGAACCTCTGGGTAGGCAACAACTTCAGCTATGGGTATGCAAACTGGAGACTGGGGATTTATGACAATTGCATCTGTGTTGCAAAAAAACATAATAGTAACATTCTTCAGACAGATGTGAGGAACTTGTCTGGCTAGGGCATTGTGGAACATGGGAAGAACTCTCCCTGATACTAAAGATATGTGCCAAGTTTTGAAATTAGTAAAAGATCTGTATTATTGAGGAAGTAAAAGGTCCAGCAAACTTATACGCGAAGCCAGGCCATTGCATGCTTGAAGCAACACGAAGTACCTGATCCTCTTGTAAGACGGCACATGCTTTAATCACAACTGGGTCTTGACCCTTGTTGTCCTGTAAGATGAATGGTCACAAAATAAAGCTAACTCCTCACGGTGTTGGATCTAGCTTGTAGTTCTGAATGTGTGAGGCATCATTTCAACTGGCTCCGGTGAAAGTTGCGCTCTCAGGAATTTCTCATATCACCGGGTTGGTGATTCCATGTTACAGAGATTACTCCTATTTAATAGTTTTCCTAAGGAGGGAAGCACCATAGGAATCTGTATTTCTTCAAGGATTCCTGCATGTTATTGTCATCATTTGGTCACCCAAATGATTTTCCTGCTTTTGAGCAGGGGGAAGAAGAAGGCGCTATGGTGTTCTTTTGGCATTTGTAATTGCTGATAGAGGCGGTAATTAATGTAACTGGCCTCATCAGGAATTAGGGCCACATGTATGAGAGCTTTTGTTTTGATTTGCCTGTAAAGCACTTGACCTTGGAATATGATTTAACTACTGGTGCTCATGAGTAAAGGAGCCAAAACAAATCTTATTTATCCCTGAAGCTGAGGTCTGCTTGGACAATGGGGTTATTTTATCCTCTGCAATCAGTATTCTTTTTTAAATATTAGGGCTACAAATTGTGTGTAAGTGATTTTGCTCTTTTTAATGTCCTTCTGTGGTTGCTGATTTATGTTTTCATGAACGGTTATGTATGCGCCACTTCTCACCCAGGTAAAAAGCAATGATCTTTCCATTTTCTGCTGATTTGCTGAGGCTGCCTGTCTGTCTGGACATGACCTGCACTTGGGGATGTTGAACAGAAGTAGTGACCCGTGAAAGTTCCACCTGCTCCTCCTGTAGCACTGACACCGAGCTGGAGCAGGGCTTGAGCTAGGAACCTATGTCTACTGGAGCTTCTGCTTGCAACTGGGAATCCTGTCTCCCACCCTAGCTGCATCTGTGTCAGTTAATGGGGTGCATCTGGTGGGCAGCTGCATCATAGTAATACACACACCATAATCACAGTTCATATTCAGTTTCTTACAACATGTCCTCTCTTTTGTTCCACTCAAATTATGTAATTTGGTTTGAAAACTTCTCGTTGCTTTTACTATTTGCATTCGCTCTTATTCACTGCCTCAGGCTCTTTGCATGCTCCTCTCATACTTCCTCGTCTGATTTTTGTTCGCAGACCCACCACCGGGGTTGGTATTGCTGGGGTATCTATTCTAAGGTAAGGAATCTGTCACTAACGTGTCTCTTTCAGATGCACAAGTTACTAACTTGTGTAACGATATATCTGTAAGAGACAGTAGTTAGTGACAGATTCCTTACCGCCCCACCCATCCTCCTCTTTGCATGCTCCTCTCATACTTCTTGTGTCTCGTCTCCTCATATATGTTTTGTTCCCCTACGGTTTCGCCCTGCACCAGTGAGTCCTCACCAATTGTCATTGCAGGGAGTTTGTTGACTCTGGGCCCTTTATGATGCAGCCGCCTTAACACATGCTACAGCTCCTGCACTTTATTTCGCTTCATGTAGAAATTAAACTGGGCTCACCCACTCTTCTTAGAGGATCCCACATAAACAAAATAAATATGCTTTCGGTAATCATGTTTTCCTATTTGTGAAGCTCGCCATGAGAGTGTATGTGTTTTCGGCTGTCTCCCTCTCTTGTATGCTAGTTCACGGACCAACTCCTGCAACTCGGTTGGTTGGAATAAATGTACTGTGCTTTTTTAAAAAAAAATTTAAGGTTTCAACAATGTTTTGCTGAATTTTTGGTGAGCAGGGTGATCTAATATTCAACCTACCACTCATTCGATGCCACTTCAAGTTTCTGTCCTCTGTCTAATTCCTCCTGGCTGTGTTCAAGCAGTTCGCTTTTACTCTGAGAAACAGCTTTCTGCATGACTGTTTCTACTTCTCTCCAGCACTACAAGTTCATTAATCACACATACCTGTGAGGAACAATGTTCCATCTAAGAGTTTGTTTATTTTAGACAGGGCTCTTTAACAGTAGCATAACTTAATCCTCTTCACAATAGGCACTTGTGTCAAATTGAGGCAATGTAATTTGCGCATGAGCCCTTGCTGGTACACTTCTTTTCAAGAATCCTGTTTCTGTTCAAGTCTTGAAATAAGCAGCATGTTGGAGTTTAAATAGCATTTGCTCAAATATCTGGCATACACTTATCAGCTTTTACTTCAGTATAGTGTTAACACACAAGTGGTGAAAAAGACCTGTCTCCAATGAAGCATACATACAGGTTACTGTTTTAGCATCTGTAGTTCACATCACAACAAAACATGACATATGTTAATAGGATCTCCTAAAAGCAGTACAGGTCCACATTCAGTGGACCTATACCCAAAATCTTAAAATACACAGAAAAATCACCAAAAGTAACAAAGAAGTATGTGCATGGACATTACAACGGACAGTTAGAAGAAGAATCACCCAATATGCTCCTTTACCAGCAATACTTATAAGGCAAGTCTTGACAAAGTGGAGAGTCTTATTGTAAGATTTTTCTTTAAGCAGCACTCACTACCTTAACTCAGCCTGTTTCTAAGAATTCCTATTGACTGCAGATGAAAGACTAAATTAATGAGGATATTATGAGGCCAAAAATTCTATTTCTTTCCCATTCAATAATCAAGTTACTTCCTTTGTATGCTTGACTTGCCAAAGGTAGCAATAGCAAGCAGGGAAGGCTTACCACAGGGTGCGATAGAGGGACAGCTATTCAGATACATGTAATGATACACAGGACCAACCCCTTATGCCCAATATCAGACTTGGGGTACAGTATGTAAATTAACAACAATGGTTCCATGGGACTGTTTTCTCTGTATATTTACACAGCCCAACTCACTTTCTAAGTCTTCAAATAATATTGCTCTGTTTATTCTTAAACATACATATACATGTCAGCAAAATCAAATAAAGTGCAGACAGCGCAGTGCTTCAGAGGTGCAGTATTTTCAATGATACAGCTATACAATGGGATGTATAAGAATTGTTTAGTAATACAAGGAACAATACAAGATACAGTCACAAGTTCCTGTCCACAATTTAATTTGGACAACAGATCATCCCAATAACATTTTTGGCGTTTCGACCCTTGCGTTAATTCATAGGGGTCTCTTCAGGTCAAATGTGTTGCTTGGCATTTTACCTCACAAGTCTAGAGAGAGAAGTTGATATAACATGCTTTGTATTAGTCAATTCTGTACTAATAAAGATCCACTGAATGAGTTAAAATATACCTCCAAGCAGTGTGCGTTAGTCGTATGCTGGGGTATTGTCAAAGTTGATGTCTACATCTATGCTGAAAAGAATACAATGGAATGCATAAGGGAAACAGCATAGTCTTCATGTTTACTCACAGATGTCTATAATCCTTCCCAATGTGCAGCTTAATCTATATGCTAATACCCTCACTATTCCCTACTGAAGAATATCATGCAAAAGTTCTGCAAGACTGTGAACTGAACTGCTCTTGCTGTCACTCGTCATGGTGGAAAGTCTAGTTAGACGGATGATCACGCATGCTGCTTTCCACATGTACAGCCCCATATGTATCCCTCTGGGGGATAAATTTTCCAACAATATATATAAACATTCACAAGTGAGGCCATGGTAATGAACCTCTACGTGTAGGTATATCTGTTGAAATGCACTATTCTGTGGATATACCCTTCGTTGAAAGATAGAGCCTGTAGTGCATAACAACGTGAGTAGGCATTCAAATATAAACACACATCCATTCATGGATATGTCCTACCATTAAACTTATGTGAAACGCAGAAAGATGGGCCCTTTTAGATACCCAGTGTGGCATTTAGAAAGACAAGCCCAATTACTGTAACCCCTCCTGTGTCTTAAACATACCGCTTAATGTGCCATAATTGCACTATCTACTCGCCCCAACGGGTCGTATTATGGTGGATACACTGCGTCTTACTTCGACTGAGGACAGAACAAACAAGACACAGAGTAAAGAGCAGCCTCTTATCTTCTGCGGACCCGACATGAACGCTAGACCACTCCCCACGGTGGCTCTATTGGATGTATACTAGTTATACTCCGTACATGTATGTGTTGTGAATATTCAAGAAAGGACAAGGTTATATGTGTTATTAATCATTGGGGCCATAACACCATTTTTCATAGTGCAATTGTCAGTGGCCACTAGTGTAGTGCTGGAAATGGGATCCTATTCACAATAACCCTGCTGATAGACCTGATGAATAGCATATCTTGTAACACTGCATTGTATGTATTGTTGGCTGGGATTATGTGTCAAAGTAGACCACAATGTGTATGCTTATGAACTTTTAGGGAGAGTTTGTTGACAATAGAATGTTGCCAATCATGTATGTATGTCTTTAGTGGATCTGTTTTTGACTTAGTTGAAAATCCGGTTTACTCTGGACCTTCAACAGGTCGAACTTGGATCCACTGTGTGGCTTCTGCTTGGCAGTTAGAAGTGCATTACAAAAACTCTAAAGTAAGCTGTTCCGAGGTGAGCTGATTTGAGTAGTAATACATCGCTATCATTTGCTCTTTCTCTTCTTACCTTATTTGTTGGCATTAATCCTCAAATTGTGCTTGAACGGTGCCTTAGCTAGAGCTCAGACATGACAATTCTTCAATTTACCTGAAGGGTTAGTTGAGGGATTGATACAGAAAGAGCCTTCATTGTCCGCGTGATGGTTCCATTCTATGTGCGACTCCTGGATTCCCAATTGTAGAAATGATTTTCCTGTGTTGTGCTCTGTAAGAAGAATGAACAAAACTGCTTCTTGTATGGTTAAAGCAATCATAGGGAAAGGGGTTGGAGCAAAGGGACTTCCCCAGGACTCCCCATTTAAAGATTCTGCACTCCTGCTGCATCTATAAATAGAGTCCTAAAGAAAGTCTGCATCACGTTCTTTGGAGGCTTGGTAAAGGCGGCTTCAGACTGCTGTCACTGACAGCATTGTGTACAACAGTACAGCGTTTGAATTGGGTAGACCCCTTGCTCATGAATGGATGGCTTTGCTGTCTAAGTTTGCTTATCTTTCTTGGATGGATTTTCTCCAGTAGCGGCTGCTACCAGACCCAGGTAGTGGGGCGGGGCGGGGGCAGGAGGGACAAAAAAGGAAAAAAAATCTCACTTGCATGTGACGGCCGGTCAGCCGCCACCTCTCCTCCGGCCTCTTCTTTCTGACTCCGGTCCCGCAGCATGATTCAAGAGGCAGCAGGAAGCACCCGGCTCCCAGCCTCCTGATAGCCAATTTCAATGCTGCAATGTAGCATTGTGATTGGTCTGAGCACCGTGGATCGGCACTCAGCCAGGGAATGGGGGCCCGGGCATGCTCTGTATGCAAGCTGTAATGCAGCATGCATGGAGAAAATGCGAAGTGTACATGAATGTATGCCCGGCCCGACAGGGCACGCAAACAGTCATGTGCACTTAGGAGTGGGCAAACTACTCCTCTGTCGTCGGAGCAGCCCGCCCCAAATGCAAAGCTGCAGCAGAAGGAAACTTAAAATGATACTAATGCAAGTTAATATTATTTTATGTTTCCTTTACTTCACTGCTGCAAAGTAGTGGGGCGACGCTCCTCCGCCTTATCGGAGAAGCCATCACTGCTTTTCTCTCTGTAGTCGAGTTTATCTCTGAGCTGAAGAATTTCTTCTTTATCCTCACTTTTGATTGGCTTAGTTGTATCCTTCACCAACCTCATGGGATTACTATTTTTTTTATTTTTTATTTCTCCATTAGCAATCTGTTGGAGAACATGCCCTGCTCCTTCCTCTAGTTCTTTCTGTATGCCCTCTGCTGCTCTTCTTAACTCCTCTTCACAGGGCAGATCTTGACCACACTACAGGTTTCCCCATTCATGAAGCTACAATATGGTCTACTGTTCCACAGCACGCTAGGTGGTGGCTTTGTGATGACCCTGGATGTGGTTCTCCAGCACTTTATTGTGACTCAAGAGGCCCTCTTCACCCGGAGTCTTCTCTCCCTTCCCCTGCCCCCCCGCCTGCTGCCCTCTCCCACAATGTTATTGGTTTTGTCAATGCTGGATGTTTTTAAAAATGCATTGGCAATGCAAATGTTAAAAGCATAGATAATGTTTTCATGCATTCAGAAAGGAAGCCACTTTGTGTGATGCAAACCAGTGGCTAACTGAAAGGTTTGGAACATTATTTTCTACATTTTCAAGATGACTACCACATTGCATGATGCAATGTGAAAGCTAAGTAGAAAATATTTTCAAAACTCATCCTGCCTAGGTAGCTATTGTGTTGCATCATATCATAAAATTGCATTGCACACTATGATGATCATCTTGAAATGTAAGAAAACATTTATTTTTTGTTTTAAAATGGCTGATTGCCATTTTTTAAAAGCATTTGTCATTAGCAAGGCCAACAATAGCAGCAATCATAAAGTGATGGCAATTCAAGAGAATTTGGCTTTGCCTAATGCTTGTTAACAATGGGACAGTGAACATGGTATTCCATCAGATGGTGCTGGAGGTGTCAAGTTTTTCCCCTCCTAAACATGTAGGTTTTTATGCTTGGAACGGAGCACTCATAGGGGTCCACATAATGTTTTTGATCTATGATCTGCAAAACTTTGACAGCCCAGTGTTAATGGTTTACATACTGCTATCGTCTTGGCTGAACCAAACTTTCAGTGGTGGCTGCTGCTGAAATGAAGTGGTGGGGGGAACGGGGGACGGAAAAAGAAAAGATGACTTAACCCGCAGGCCGCCGCCTCTCCTTGATCCTCTTCTGATCCTCCCGACAGCACACAGGCTCCCAGACTCCCCTAAGCCAATCATGATGCTACTCTCATGCTGGTAATGGTGTTACCAGCATGAGAGCAGCATTGTGATTGGTCTGAGTGGCCAGGTTTACCGTTCAGACAGTGCCTGGGACTGTTCTCCACCCGGCTCTGCCACACAGCCTGGAAGAGAAATGGTAAGTGCACATGACGCTTCGGCCGTCCTAAGACGACCGGCCAAACAGTCATGCACACAAATGGTGCCCACCACTCCTGGCTGCTGCTGTCCATCAGGATAGCACAGCCCCACCCTGGCATCGTGCTGAAAAATAAAATGCTAAGAACATTGTGTTATCATTTTAATTTTAGAGAGTAGTGGAGTGACACTCCTCCGCCTAAATGGAGGAGCATCCGCTGCATTTCTTATGAATTTATAAAATGTCATATGACCAGCTATCAAAAGTATCCATTACTGTGAACAAATTAACCAAATTCTAAAGTTACCTTTTCCATTATGTTCGAACTTGCAACGTGTTCTATATTTATTTCACTGTCTAGAGTACATCTATATTTGTAAATGTTATTTTTTTTTTCTTCAGGTATATTTTAAAGAAGAGGGATGGAAATGCATGGTAAGGTAATAAAAATGGCAGATGAAATGTTTCAGTTGATTCCATAGGTAATATTAAAAGTGAATTTATGGGTGTCTGTTGATTCTCCCAGTGAAAGAAAGCCTTTTCTTCTGTTTAAAAAAGGTTTATGCTAACATTCCTTAACGTTTTCACCCCTTGCTTGGTTTCTCCATTTGGGACTTTGTGTCTGAATGGTATTTGACCTTTGAACCTACCTATGTGGACGTCACTGTTGAATAACCGATCCTTAAAGCTCATTTAGTAATTCTTAAGTGTCACATCCAGGACACAAGGGAGCTTTCCTCATTATTGGCTCTTACAATTGTGTTCCTGTGTGAATAATTCTCACACTTGTATGTCTCTATTTAATCTGACCTATTTGGGATGGAAAAGAGGCGCAGGCATATGTCAATGGGAAAGTATCATTGTTTTCTTTTCTTGCCTGCTGCCCCAGTTGAAGGGTATTAATTTCATGTCCAAGTCTTATATAACCTTGAATAACATTATTTTCCACCCCCATCCACTAGATGTTTTATTATGTTCTTAATTACAATTCTAAAATTTAAGTTTGAAAACCGAGTGGGTAATGAGATGGAAGTATATGCATGGGACTAATGAACTCAGCACATTGATAGGGAGTGTGGGATCAATCATGGATCCACCAGATTTAATAATAAGAATGTCTTAATTATTTATGAATTGGGGGTCCCAGCTCTGCAACAAGTGCATCCTATCAAGTATTGCCATCTTCGACCATCATTCTGTGATATGAGAAGGACACAGAATTTTATCAAAGGGTGTGCGCCAACTGCATAAACAATGTCTTATCCTGCAAGGGTGCTTGTATGATGATGAGTTTACCCAATTTTTTTCCAAGATTTTAGAAGCTCTGCAAGGGTGTTTTCGAATGTTATTTGGCTATGCTTAATTTCATTGCAGTGCTGGCGTAGCTAATACTTTTTCCCCACCCTACCCCTTTTTAGTTTGCCAGCTTCTTCTCCCACTGGTTTGTTTTCTGGAGCATAGTTGTGTAATTTGTTGAGAACCAGAGTTTGTGAAGGACCTTGTTATATTTGTATATTTCAAACAATTATCATTTATTGTGAATGTTTGTAGATCTCAGATGTTTGTTTGCACCTATAATGAGTACTATCCAGTGAAGTTATGAAGAGTGAATAATTCTTTTAGTGTTCATTAGAACTTCAAGTGGCCCCTTGATGGATATGGTGTGTGTGCAGTAGAAACAAGCAAGTAAAATTGGACTGTAAACAACTGATCAAAATAATGCACACCTACAATGCTTAGATATTTATTGTTGGAATTAATGCACTCTGATCTCAAAGAGATTCTTTCATAGCCGCTTAATCATTTCACGATTCTACTATAAAAACATTTGGAAATAAGTGCAGTAAAATCATGGGAATTGTCTTGAAACGTACCATCAATGCTGTAGATGTTGCATGAGATTCGCAAACTGGAGATGCTGTTCCCAGCATCTATTACTAATCCAGCATACTGTTATCTCCGGCCTCATGCTTTTGATGGTATCCTGTATATTTATTGCAGTCTGAGTGACCAACAACAATAGGTCTCTTATCTGAGGCTATTCTAATAATAAGTATGCATTCTGACTGGGTCTTGCCTCTCTACATGATGATGATTTTTCTCTGCAGGAGCGCCATTCTTTTTTTATGTCATTTAGAGAATAGGACTGGTTTGGTCACGGTTCCTCTGTGGAATATATGCAGTTATCCTCTAGAGAATTATCTCTCTGCCATGGGAATCCCTGTAGACTACCACTAGGCTGTCACACCATTGCAGTTGTCTTTTTGACTACAATGTCTCCCCTCATCTTGTGAGCAAGAGATCGGGTTGCACCTGTCTAAATTAATTGGGTTCAGATCTGTCATGAAAATGTAAAGAAGGTGGGATTCTCCAATAGTGATTGGTAAACCTTTTTGTCATACAGATGTGAAGGTTGTTATATCTGTTTGTGTATTTACTTTATGCTAAATATAAGGAAGGATGGTGAGAATATAAAGTGTTTTTTAGTATTGTAGAAGCAATCAAGACACAGTTTGTTCGTATTGTAGAAGTGGTCAAGACAGAGTAAATGTCAATCTTTATTTGCTTGCTGTATACACCAAATGTAAGGTCCCTTTGTGTCATTTGAACGTGAAAGGATTCTTTTTCTGCCTACCTGACTAAATGCTTACTGAACTTGCAGTGAATTGTTTTTTCCAAAGATATCATTAAACCCCTGGTCTGTTTTATCATTTTAACATGGCAGAGTTAATTTAATAACCCGTCATTACAATTTACCTAATGTGTTTACTAGCATGGTGGCTGCCCATTTTCTTGTATGACTCTTAATGGACACCCTGACGCTTTGGTTAGCAAAACCTTCCATAACAGAAGGCTCCCTATCTGACTCCATTTGTACTGATGCATAGGCCAGGAGTCTATTGTAGACAGCCCAGCGTCTTCAACTTCTGTTTATTATGTTTTTACTAGGACAGCATGCATCGTTCATTCCCTTGTCAATGCTTGTGGCCATGAGATTTAGCTCTGCAAGCCTGTCCCCATATTCCTTCCAATCTCTTAATCCGCAGGAAGATCCTACATGATCCTATTTACTTTTAGAAGCAAGATACTACTTGTGAAACAGTTAGGGTGCTCGTCTTCATGTATGAGTTATGATACCAGGTTCTTGATCTTTTGTTATCCTTTGTAAATTTGTATTATCTTGGCTTTTAGCTTGGGTGGTACCAAAACGTCTTCTTTATATGACTAATCATTTTACTGCTCAGTTGAGGCCATAATTGCACAGTTGCTCACCAAAAGTTGCTGGTTGCCCTTGAGCATAAACCTCAAGATAAAATTTTCATAGCTGCCCTTAGGAAAACTTATAAGTTGGCTATACATACACGCAAATCTAAAATTAAACATGAGGCGTGGAATGATCTTTTGCCTATAGACGTCATTAAAAATAGTGCCAAGTTTTGGGATATCGTAAATAAACCATTTTTCCATGACACTAAGGGCAGTCCACTAGAATGTAATATTCCGGAGGAGGAGTGGTTAAGCCATTTTAAGCACATATATGGAGATCTAGAGGACCAGGGACCCCCAGGTACACCGTTTATGGTTGAGGCATATACCTTGGTCTTTACAGATAAAGAAGTAGCTGTGGCCATCGCCCAAATGTCAAGTAATAAGGCCCCTAGACCGGACGGTGTTCCGGCCGACCTTTTTAAATCCAACGTGGCATTATGGTCAAAACTGTTAGCTCACGTTTTTAATATGGCCTGTAAATTTGGCCTGCCTAGATCATGGTCCCAGTCAATCATTGTCCCAGTTTTTAAAAAGGGAAACAGAGGAGACCCACGATGCTATAGGCCAATCTCACTTATAGATTCAGCAGTGAAGGTGCTAGGAAGAGTGGTACTCAGCAAACTAACTGATTGGCTAAACGAAACCAACATACTCTCAAATCTACAATATGGGTTCTGGAAAGGGAGGGGTACCACGGACCAGTGCCTAAACTTGCATCTGTTAGTAGGGAAGTACACCATTGCCAAGAAAGGGATGCTATATTTGGCGTTCATGGATCTTTCCTCTGCTTTTGACCGGGTGAATAGATCCAAGTTATGGGCATTACTAATAAAACTAGGCATGGATAAGAACATTGTAAATTTCCTTGCCGACCTGCATAGGGATCTAACAGCCAGTGAGATTTGATCAAAAGGGCAACCACACGCAAGAAATACACATCATAAAAGGAGTAAGACAGGGATGTATTCTTGCCCCCCTATTATTTACCTTATATATTAATAATTTGGATTCAGTTTTAGGGGGAGCCAGCAAAGATATTCCGCGTGTGGGGGAGTGGCTGATTCCAACTCTCCTATATGCTGATGATGCTGCCTTATTAGCTAGAACAGCGGTTGGCCTACAGCGTCTTTTAACACCTTTGCCGATTTTATGAGATCGTTGGATCTAGATTTAAATGTTTCTAAATCCAGCACAATGATTAATGGTACTAAGCCCAGAAGACCTAATACGTACCATTGTGAAGGAAATGAGATTGCCAGGGTTACAACATTCACTTATCTAGGTGTCTTATTCGACGATAGGAGCACGTGGGTGCCGCAAAAGAAAGCTAAAAGAAATGTAATGGCCAGATCCACATTAGCGGTCCTTGATTTTGCACCTAGGTTAGGGGCAAAGCCAATACAAGCATTGTTAAACATATATAGAGATAAATGCATTGCCATCTCAAACTATGGCTCTGAAATATGGGGATATAGAGAAGTTAAGGATATCCAAATAGTGGAAAATAAATTCCTAAGAAACTTGCTATCGGTACCACAATCAACACTCTCTTACATAGTTCACCAGGGGACCGGTATAGGTTTCGTGTCAGATTTGATTGGTATGGCACCCTTAGTTAAATGAATAGCGATTTGGATAAACCCGGAACTTGAAATGAATCACGAAATTATGCGCGATTGTTTAGCATTAGATCAAGCAAGCAGTATCCCCTGGTTGAGCTACGTGAAAAGGCTTACAATGCAATTAGGTCGGCCCGAGTTATTTAATTCCCCAGATAAACTAATGAAGAAAGATATGTTGTGGGCCAAGAAAACTTACCTAAATGTGGCACATATGGAAAGAGAGGCCAGGGAATTGATAAAACCAGTGGTACAAGCCTATCAATTATTACAAACCTCCTGTGCAATCGAACCTTATTTAACTGTAGTAACCAACCTGAATCACCATTTCCTTTTAGTAAGATTTAGACTTAATCAGTTGCACTTTTTACTCGCTGAACCTCAGGGATGGAGAAGGGTGGAGGATCTGGGAACCTGCACATGTGACAATTTCTCCACCCATGATATGTTGCGTTTTGTTCTATTTTGCGAGCATTTTTTGCAGTCGGAAACGTTTTATTTTACCAATTTTAAAGGGCAAAGGATTTTTACAGGCGAAGCCAGCTCTTATATATCTACAGATGCTGACCAATGTCTGGGAAATTTTTAATATAGCTAGTTTTTTAACTGCAGCGGTTAGAATAAGGAAAAAAAAGAGAGGGACACCCATGATCTAAAACATATTAATTACTTCATTTTTAAATTAATTTGAATGAATTACTTGATGAATTGTGCGTTCATTGTGATTAAGATGCATGTTTATTATATTCTGTTTGTGTTTACGTCACATTACTATCTTAAAATTACTTTTTGTAGTATGCTTTTATGGTTTTAATTAACCAAATAAAGTGATTTTGACTGACTGCTCAGTTTAGGCATTTCAAGATTTTAGGAAGGGCAAGGATTAGGGATAAGCAGTAAAACTCATTGTGGAATTCCTATTGATTGAAAGCCTTGCACACTCTCCCACCTTATATTCAGATAGACCTGGAGTGAACAGTCAGCTTCTTAAAACTTATGTCAAAACAGAAAGTCTATCCTTGAATCACTGGTGGTCCAGAGAAGAAGGAGCAAAACAATTCTTACAACACCTAAAGACCAGCGAGTTCTTTCACGGTTGCTGCAGGGTTAGGGGGTGCTTCTCCTTGCGCAAACCTCAGGATACATAATAACTCCAAAAAATTATCTAAAGTAATCTTGTAACCAGTTCTTTCATAGGCTCTGGCTGGTGATAACCATGAATATGATCTGCTGCTGTCTCCGATTTTCCAGCATAATCCTCGATCTGAAAGTCGATCAATTTTGTTTAAAATACCCTATATTAGTTGTTTGCTCTTATCAGTTCCATGTAGAGATGAGAGTTTCATACTATCATCTCTACATGGAACCGATTGGCGCTCTATTTGCAGATAACCACATCAAGATTCACCAATATGTTGATGATTCACAGCTCTACTTGAAAGTCTCCTCTGCTTCAGACATCCATCTGCTCAAACCCTGCCCAGACGTCATTCAGACCAGTATATCAATATATTTATTAAAGATTTGGAACTCCTAGGAGGTCCACATAAAATGCATACATATTATTTCAAATAAAAGAAAAACACATAACAAGCACAATCCACTAACCATCATAAAATTATCAAAAGCCTGCCTTAGATTAGCTAAATTTCTTGTAAATAGAAACAAACAATATTGTCAGAGAGCCCAGATCATACAGTACTTAAGATGTTCCACATTACAACTCCTAAGATGTACATAGGACATTAAAAAACTGACAATTCATTAAAAAAGTCCAAAAGTTCAATTTCAGCTAGAAAATTAATTTAGAATTAGAGGCAAGATAAAACATGGGCATGTCCAGACCTGTGCAAAAGGCAATTCAGTAGCATCCGGCTCATAAGCAAAATACCTCCTGAATCCCACTACATTTAAGTTTTTAAAATTAACACCAGAACATAGTGGGAAACAGACGCAACCTAGCCCTATTTAGAGAAAAAAGAGCGGTTAATAGCTGCCTATCAATGTGCAAAATACAAATTAATAAAAACTAGAATACTGATACTTTGCAGATGGAGGGGCTAGCTAAGAGGATAGCCGCCCGTTTAAAAAGTGTGCTAAAAAGGAAGAATTAAAATATGTACATAAACTCCCCAAAAAAAAAATTAAAAGGTTTTAGTCACACTGCTTCATTTTTGTTCAAAAGTGATAGTCTCGAGTTGATACTACATTTTTTACACAATCTTGTAAGAACACCGGTACAAGTTTAAAAAATATACATGAATTCCTTAAAAAAATTAAATAGTTTTACATACACTGCTTTGTTTTTTGGACAAAAGAGATAATCTCGGGCTGATGCTACATTTTTAACAGAGTTTTGTAGAAACATCGGGCGAAGCCAGCGATAATGGCTCAATGCCAATGCAGGACATACAAACAAAACATGGTCCAGAGTCTGGGTACTCAGCATACACAAATTACAAATTTTCCCATTATTCGGATTCTGAGACCAGTTTGCTGTAAGGTCATTTAAAGGCAGGAGATTCATACGACCTAAAATAAGCAAGCGTCGAATACCGTGTTCTAAATTCCAAAATAAATATTTTTGTGCAATTCTCGGTGAGTTTGTCCTAATTATTAGTTTTAATCTTTCTTTAGAGTTGCAGAATTGAATGTCTCTACCGAAACTAATTTTGCCACTCAGAGTTTTCAGGAGTGACTTAAATCCTAATGATGGAAGGGTGAGCACTAGTTCTTCTTGTATACTAAAGGCTTTTAGTGCCAATGAGAAGTCACGGTAAAAGGAGTAGTTACCTGCCTTAGCATCAAAGATTTCATGGCATAGAGAACCTCTTAGTGAATCTGGCTCGCTATGTTTTAGCTGATAACCCCAGCGTAAAACCCTGGATAAGCCTTGAGTATAAGAGCTTATCAAACCAAATTCCAACCTAATTGCTGCCGTTGGAACTAACGTGTTAAAATTACATATTTTACGTAGTATCTGACCTTCAACCTTATCCAAAAAACTCCAATCCTTAACAGGGATTGATTCAATCGCATAAAGCAGGGTTGGAGGGATTTTTGCCTTAAAAACCGTCAATAAGTGTAAAAAATGTCTTCTACCCATAGCGCTGTAAAAAATGCGCAAACCATTGGCGTGCGATGTAGCTTTACTAGTACAGTGTGAAATGTGAGGTTTATTTTTCAAGCTGCTTGTTAAAAATTTCCCCAAATAAAGGTATGAATCTACCACCTCCAGCCTTTCAGGACCGATTTGCCAATTGAAATTATATGATTTTCTACTTTTAGTACTTTTCAAAATTAAAATTTTACTTTTGGATATGTTTATTTTCAAAAAGTGGCCCACAGTATATTTTTGTAGGGAAGCCAACTTTCTATTCAACCCAATAGGGGTTAAGTCCATTACTACTATGTCATCTGCATAGAGTAGACATGCAAAAGGGCGGGAACTTATCTTCGGGCATCTCCATCAGCTTGAGCAAAACAATCGGGTAAATCAGCTATATATAGGGAGAATAGCAGCGGTGCTAACAAGCAACCCTGTTTGAGTCCATTTTCAGTAGGGATTACTTTTGATAATCCTTGATTTCCACCCATTAATATCTTGCACCAAGTTTACGAGTGGAGTGCTATGATCAAGGATAGCAGGGGGGAAGGCAAACCCATTTTTTGCAGTTTTCTCCATAATAGAGGTCGATCTACCTTATCGAAGGCTGTGGAGAAGTCAATAAAAGCCATAAATACATTTGAATTACGGTAGATTGTGTATTTTTCCTCTATTAGTTTCAGCATAAAAATATTATCTAGCGTAGAGTGATTTTTCCTAAAGCCTGCTTGCTCAATGGGTAGAACTTTCTTCTCTACCACCCATTCCGTAAGGTGATCGAGGATTCTACGTGCGAATATTTTCCCCGTCGCATCCAGTAAGGCTATTTGCCGATAATTACCTGGATGCGATCTAAGGCCCTTTTTGTATAGAGGAATTAAAATACTTCCTGACCAAGATGGTGGGATTTTCCCATTAGAATAGCAAAAATTAAATAATGGAGCTAAATAGGTAGCCCACAAGAGAGGCTCCTTTTTAATTAGCGTCATGGGAATTTCATTAGTGCCCATTGCTCCTGAGGATCTCATTTTTTTAATAGCCCTGACCACTTCATCAATAGAATGGACATAGTTGGGTACTGAAATTAAAGGCTGGTCCAATTCCACAATATCAGATCTGCAGGAATCGAAATTCACAGAGTACAATTCCAGCAAATAAAGTTTCCAATCCTCTTCTTTTATGGGTATTGGGAGAGATTTCACCCTAGTGCCGCAGCAGTCGGAGATTATTTCCCAGTACCTTTTTGAATTATTTTTGAAGCTGCCTCTTTTAGCTGTGTCCATGCACCATCTTCCTTTATTTGCCTTAGGGAGCGTTTTTCCTCTGTCTTTTCCTCTTTAGCAGGTTTATTAAATTGCTTCGCTCATGCGAGAAATACAGGAACTGGGCCCTCACTAGTTTATTTATTTCCCTATTTAGAGTGAGCAATGGGTTAAAATATGGTCTCCGTTGCACAGGGACATGAGTTGATTTACCAGATTTAGCCAAAAGGCCAATGTTATGGGAAAAGACATCAAGTAAATCAGGTTGAGTACAGTCACATTCAACTGATTCTAAGAGCAGCTGATCTCTTATTAGTGTTGATAAGTGCGCTTTTAGTTTAGAGGTCGCTTGAGTGTTCCAGTGGCTTCTTCCATTTGTTACATTAAACCCTACAGTAGCACCTTTAAAATTCCAGGAGCCTACCTTATCACAAAGGAAGTCGATTTTAAAGCAAATCAGCATGTGATCACTAAAAACATTTCCAAAGACTTCCATATTTGTAAGTTTGTGAAAAAAATCTGCAGAGACAATTAGATAATCCAGAATTGATCTCCCAGTAGGAGCCTTATGGGTATAGTTTGCTGGAATATCTTTCCCCAACCTCCCGTTAGCAATTATAAGATCTAAGCTTCTCAGACCTTCTAGAAGTAAAACTCCTCTTTTATCTGTCCTGCTATTGTTCGGGAATTGAGCAGTGGGAATATTTAGGGCTTCATTTTTTTCAATGTTAGAAAATACCTTTAGACTATGCGATGAGACTTTAGAGTTCAGATCTCCCACTAATATTGTGTACCTACAGTCTTCAGATTCCATAATGGAGGAAATAAAGGAGAAAAGATCTTTTAATAGGTGTGAAAAGGATGCGTCGGGAGGTAAATATACGTTTATTATCAACAACGAGTCCAATAGAAGCTGGCCGACCTTATGATCCAACTTAACCGCCTGAATTAGGTTAGAGGCGTGAAAAATTCTTTATAGGACCAACTGAGACTTGTACTTAACAAGATTGCAATACCTCCTTTAGCATGACCTCTATTTACATGGAGCGCCGGCCGGCTTAGCACAATATAATCTTCGGTGGACCAGTTCTTAGTTATCCAAGTCTCTTGGAGACAAATTATATCGGGATTCTGCTCTTTCAAGAATATAAGTTTGTTTTTATTTGTGCTAAGGCCGGCTGCGTTCCAAGATATCACATTAATATCCTTGCTAGGAAGAATTCCCGCATCTTAGGCCTAAAGGTCTATTTGAATTAAGAGCACCTGCAACCCAACTCCATTTCTTATCTTCCTCCTCTGCGGGAAGCACATATTGAATATTTTTTTCGGTATGGAGCGAAACCCTCCTACCATTTTTACCAAGAAAGACCTGCAAAGTACTTTCTTTCTCCGGAAATGGTGTACCTCGTCCGGAGGATTCTACATCAGTATTAGACAGCTTGATTTGGGACACTTTTTTTAAAGATAGCTCCACCTCGGGAATTAAAACATCAATGCCGCAGCAGCGTAGTTTGTCGCTGTGTGCCAAAATCAAGTGGGAGATTGCTTTGGATGAAAATGTAACTCTTGCACCCCTGAGATTATTATATTTTTGTACCTCCACCAGAGCTAAGTCATTACTTTCAATCATCCGCAGGCCCACAATTTCAGCAAAGCAACCCAACAAAAAAGACCTGTTCATATATAATTCATAATAAAAAATAAACGAGAAATCCAAGCTGTAAGGGGCAGGCTGGAAGTTATTATCAGAGCTAGATACCTCAGGGACGGTATTATTGGAGATATAAATGACATTGGTACCTAGAGAGGAAGCAAACAAAGAAGCATTAGGGTTCAGTGTACTCTGAACCATAGGAGAAACATTTGTATCTAGTGGTACTACATCTTTGGTCGATTTAATAGGAACACATAAGTTCAAAGAAGGAGAACAAGAACCCAATGGATTGTACTCTTCTTGTCCATCTTCCATCTTCGGAACATTTAAATCCAGCTTTGGAGATATAATATGGATAGGTTTAGGGTCAAAGCGTAACTGTTTTGACCTTTTTTTGTTTATCCTTCGACGTTTTTCCCTTTTTTCCTTCTTTTTTGTCTTACGTATGTTGCTACTTTTGTTCATAAGAACTTTTTCCTTACTCAGAGAGCATCCAATTTTAATATCTTCCTCTATAGGCTGCTTTGAGGAATTTATGCCAGATTTTAGAAAGATAGGGAAGACCTTTTGAATTATATTTGTATTTGTATTTTCCGTCATAGTTTGCGGGCGGAACGAAGATGCGGCAACTGTAGCTAAGGGTTCGGAGTCGAAAAGCTGCAGTAAAGAAGAAGAAAGTGACTTATCAAGAATATCACCGTTTTCTTTCATTTTGGTATTGATATTTCTACTAGAAAAAGGCTTGCCAGCCTGAGTGCCAAAGTCCCGCCCTTTAACATGTGGAAAAAAGTCTGTTTGGGTAGAGTGAGACTTGTCAAAGTCTACCTTCAAACGAAGGGGAATGGAAGATCCTTTCTCTGGGTTAGGTATACTAGGGGGAAATACACAAACTTTTCCTGACGATAGATTATGTTCAGAGGCAATATGCTTTGTCAGGGCTAAAACGGAGTCCAAAATAAAATCGGAGTTATCTACTGATTTCTCCATTAGGGCTAAGATGGAAACCAACACTCTTTCTAGACAAACCAATGACTCCGACATGGGCCTTTGTGATTCTAGATTATGAATTGAAGGAAGAAAATCTCGGGAGAGATCAGGAGTAATTGAACCCCGTGAGTCTAATAAGCTTGTTCTGCTAGGTGTACTGCTGAACAGTTGCAGTTTCACAGGATGACGGTAGGGTGGCGGGAGTAAAAACCCTGGATGATTCTTGGTTATGAGCGTGGAACATTTTTAGGGGCTGATCTACATTTATATCAGGTAAAGTAAAATCTTCCATTATATATTCTCCCGCTTTTGATACTGATTGCGGAACTCCTTCCGGTTCAGAGACCCCATTCACAAAAGGGTGGATAGTTAGATTTGCCAGCAAAGAGTCAGCCACCCCAGATTCTGAATATTGAAGATCAGAAGGCCGTGAACCCCTGATTATAGACGGTGAAATGGAGGGTACTACTGGTGAAGGTACTACTGGGAATGGGTTTCCAGGACTTGCATTGATCTCTACTTGATCAACATATTCTTTTTGCAGAAACTCCGACATCCCTACAGATTTAGAACTTATTTCTTTTTTAGGAAAAAAGGAAGGGATGGTATTGAAACACTTCAAAGAGTTTATTTGCAGGGAGTTGTTCCTTAAAGGGTTAGCTCTGGTTTTTGTGCAAGCTCTTGTGTACACTAATCTACCAGTGCGTAATTTTTTTGCAGTCATAGCTTTGTTCAGGAATAGCTCCCAAGGCTCGATGCGCTTGTGCGCCGATGCACCGGTGCGCCGCTTATGCTACACCGTGCACCAGGCACTACTTAGCGCTACTTAACTAGCAACCCCCAACTGGGTGGCCAGAATAAACAAAGTCTAGAGAGCCTTTAGAGAATACTCGAAGCGTTTGCGTCTCAACTGCACAAGGAACAACAGACCAGATGCCTGGACACGGTGGACACCTGTATCCACTACTGCTCTAGAGACATGCTGCACTTTGACCAAACATGAGGCATACAGAAGAGGGACACAGGGCAGAAGGTGACTCTAGGCTTTCTCCCACAGATCCAGGAATCCAGAAAGCACCACTCCGCTTCACTCTGCTCTGCAGCGTTCAGATTACACGACCGCTGCCTGCGTGGGGCTCCTCCTCGACCTGACGGTGAGACTCCCTTAACAAGGCAGGCAGGGGAGTCTAATATACCTCTGTGGGGAACTACAAAACTACAAGTCCCAAAATGCACCAGGACAATAATCAGAAAAGTGCAGAAAAGCCGCAGGGTCTGCTCAGTGTCTTCAGCGGCCTCTACAGACTCCGTGGCTCCCCCAATTCTCCTTCGTCACCGGCACACGGCGGGCTGCAGGGGTCCGGTAACGATGTACCAATAAGATCCGGACTGGAGCTGGACTGGAGCTGGACCGGGCTGGACCAGAGCAGGCAAAAGGCAGGCAAAAAAGCAGAAGCACCAGGCACGAGGCACCAGGTAGGGAGCCGGTAGGGGGGCAGCCGGGGGCGCAGGTCCCAGCTCCCGGGTAGCGGATCCTCGGTGGAACAAGCTGGACCCTGGCAACGCAGCACACTGGGACATAGAGCAGTCCGGCAATCCAACAGTCCTGCCTCGGGCAAGCGAAACAACCATGAAGCCCGGAACAGCCAGCAAAACAGCAAACAGCCAGGAAGCAGTCAACAGCAAAGCCGTGGACCGCGGCGGTAGCGAGCACTCCGGGCCAACGAGCAGTCCAGCCACGGCACAACGGAGCAACACAGCAGCAGCCGCGGACCGCGAACAGCGGCGGCAGGCACCCCCGCACTCTGGGCGGCAAGCAGGCAGTCCGGGACAACGAGAGGCCCCAGCCACGGGGCAGAACAGCCGACAGCAGGCAGCCAAGCCGCGAGCCGTGGACCGCGAACAGCAGCGGCGGCGGGAGCAACAGCAGTCTGCTCGTATTCAGGTACCAGTCATGAGTGAAAATAACCTGCAACTGAGAGGTAACGAGACATGAAGTGTAGGGTGGTGGAAGAAAGAGACATGAGGAGTATATCCTGTGCCCATTGTAAGCTCATCCCAGCCAAGGCAAAATACCTGTTTGCCAGAAACAATAATTGAGAAACAATGCAAACGTTGCTCAATGACCTGAAC
Source organism: Calotriton arnoldi (assembly GCA_963921515.1). Taxonomy (NCBI): domain Eukaryota; kingdom Metazoa; phylum Chordata; class Amphibia; order Caudata; family Salamandridae; genus Calotriton; species Calotriton arnoldi. The sequence goes on along the minus strand of CAWUFW010002528.1, from coordinate 1,273,905 downwards.
CATGACTGTTTCGAACCCAAACTTTCACTGAATAACATGTCATTTGTCTTCACCCTAGACACCTCCCTCTCACTCAAGAAACAGTGCCAAAAATTAAGGTGGCCTGGGACCAGCTCTCTTCTAAAGAAGGTAAAACATTTCCTCCTGAAAGTGACTTCAGAACTACTTCTGTTCAAACCCCCCTTGTTCCCATCCAGTTTGGTGATAACTCCCAGCCTCATTGCCTCCCAGACTCCACAGTGGCATCCCTTAAGGGCATCCTACACCCCACATCTTGTCCCATCCAGAGACAGAAAATCAATGTGGTCCCATCACCCCAATCTTGATGGAATTCTATTGGCTACATTTGCCAGCCTGCACCATCTTCAAAACCAGTTGCATCCTTTATAAAGTAATTACAGCCAGCCACCCTGCCTTTGGTGAACATGCTCTTTACAAATGCACATGTTATGTTATGTTTTCTCACAGACAAGCTCACCATCTCTGGTGGTTCTCAGTACACCCACAGCTAGGACACCATAACTCTGTAGACTAAGACGTTATAAGAAAAATAAAAGGACAGCCTTTTTCCATCTATGCATCCAGCATCTGCAACAACATCCCATTCTACTTCTGAACTCCCCCAATGCGGCTCCAATTTAGCAAAGTGTTGAAAACACATCTCTTTAAAGAACACTTCATCACACTGCATTGCAGTCTATAAATCTGCTACCTGTCATGGAATGCGTTGCCTCTATGCTTGTCTTTCACCCTGCATGTCTCTCCAGTGCCTTTTGACTGGATTTGTGCTGTAGAAATACCACTTGCAGAAATACATGACCTTTTGTGTGGAGCCATAATGCAGCAAAATTCGTAGAAATAATCACCCAGATGTGAAAAGTTTTAATAGACTACCATTACCACATCCCCTCCCCCCCAGCACCTTGAGACCCTCACGGGTGAGTAGCCGCACTATACAATCCCATGATTGATTGATACATTGCAAAGGCTTTCATTTTGATAGAGTGGTGGCAGTCCTGGTGGGAAGTGTTAATACATATATATTTAGATGTAAGATCCTACTTTCCTTTTGCTTTCAGATTTAGAAAAGAGGTCACGGAGAGAAGTTGTCTTGAGATAAGGTTGGACAAATTAACGTCATGAACTATTTCATCAAGTACAATTTACAGATGGAGTTCAAAATATATAGTGCAATGTAGACTTTTCAAAATATTGAGTCTTATTTGCAGTTCTATAAAATTATATTTGGGGCCAGTAAAGTTGACACCTTAGGAAAATGTACATAAAGTTGTGATGAACAGCAGCATGCCCAGGAAATTTGCCATAGTGCCCTAATTCTTGGACTTATATTCCATATTCTTGTCAAAAATATCAGTCTATGCATATTTTCAGTCTGGCTTCTTTACAGTTCTTCTGGGCTGCAATCCCACCCCTTTGCATTAGCAATTGATCTAAATCCCCATAAAGTCTAATCTTTCAATAAACCAGTTTGCATTTGCAGCCCAAAACTCATAAGAAATATTGCAGCTTAAATTGTGATGATAAAGGTCTATGTAATCTCTCTTAAACTTACTTCTATCAATCACAAAATGTCGGTATGACCAGAACATATGTTCCAAAATTCCACTTCACTACTGTTAATTCCAAGTAAGTTTGAAATCAGTAAGACATTACAATATCATTTATGGTGACAGATATGTTGTGAATGGGGTCTTCTTTTCATCTGCTGAATATTCGTATATCTTTAAAAAAAAATTATGTTTTGAAATCTGAAGATATTTACCACTCCTTTCATTGAATTCTTTTATCCAGCCATTTGCATTGCTCAAAGGAAAATTGATATTGTATATGTAGCAGGTTTCTGGTCTTAACACAGTCTCAATTTGTGTATCGGGAATATTTACACAATGAAGATGGCCCCCCAATGGTCAAATATTCCATTCAGTGACAGTATAAAGTACAGTCCTGTCATCCTAATTCTCAGTAATCATCATGATAATCCTAACATTATATCCACAGATGGCTGGCAGACTCATACCCCCTTGAAATCAGCTGGTTCTCTTTATCGTGCTTTAATTGTATCTGTTCTGAGAGCTACTGGTGCAATTAACCACAAAGGCCCTATCTGGAAACAATTCTGTTCAAGCAGAACTGGATGGCATGCCCTAACAACCAGTACTCTACATTGCTCATCAATTTTCAAGACACATCTGACATTCGTTGTCTGGTCATTGGACACCTAACAGCAATGTGTAATCCTTTTTTACTGAATATGTCAGCCAGTAGCACTTTCCAATGGCTGCAACCAGATCACTTCAACATAAACAGCCACTCTGTATCCAGGCACCCACCAACATCTCCTTCTGGCTTTTGTGATAATCCCTGACCCAGTCTTGAATCACTGTTAAGGAATGGCTGCAGCATTTTATGGCAATGGAGGGGAAAAGGAAAGGGAAAATGTAAGGATCTTGAAACGCAAACATTAGGCTAGTCCCCAAATTTAGGCCATTCATACCATGAGGGGGGAGGGGGATGGGTTATAACATGATTTATTTGCAAGGTATGGATGCCTAGTGATGGAAAATATGTGATAGCAAGTCATTACTCTTTGCCTTTGTCTGATATTATTGGATTCACAACCATAGCCCAAAAAATAATGGTTTTTATATTTTTGATAAATAGTATACAAATTCATCATAATATGTTGAAAAAGAAATCTAATACCACCCGTTTGGTTAAATTCAATATTATTTCAAAACAATTATGATTATTAATTGTATTAATAACAATATAGTCCTTGAAATAATAACAATAATCCTTAATTGTATTCCTCCTATATTGATATAGATTATATGCATAATTTTCACTTACAATTTCAAGTAATACTAGTTGTAACATTTTAAATAGGCAATATATGTCTTGAGTGAACATAAGCACAGTTTTATCATTCACATCCATCATCATCTTCTTCTGAATAGGTGTCCTCATTTTCTGTGTATGTTTGAGTTTCACAGGGGGGGAGCCTGCACATGTCAGAGCACTTGAGGTCATTTAGACAGCAGACACATGTTTGCAGTTTGCAGTTCCTAATGCAGTTGCAAGGTAATAGATCTAACACAGCCTGAGGGGCTGCCTGCACCTCCATACAGTCCACTACCAGTTGCGCTGCTCCTGCATGTATTTCCAACTTCCACCCTCTTCCAATTGGACTAGGTGTCTGTGGATCATTCAGAAGACATCTTGCAAAAGCAGTTTTGCTTGTTTTTCGCAATAGACCTTCTGGAGTTGCTAAAGCCCATGGCAACGGTCCTAAGGTATGTGAGAGTACATCCGCCATTTGAAGGTTCTGATTCTGTGCTGTCACAATGATTAAAAAAAATAGTGCTTTGTTTGCTTTCATGATGATTGTCTTGCCATTGCTGTTCACTGACTTCTTCTTGGACATGTTAGTGAAAGGTTTTAGTTTGTTCATTTTCATTGGCTCATGGAACTTCTTAATAGGTGGATTATTCTCAAGTCGCTCAAGTTTGAAGTCTGTATAGCACTGTTCACCTATTTCATGCACCTTCATTATGTCAGATATTATGTTTTGTGATACCATTTTTGCCTTGGAGAGACTAAGGAGATCATGTGGCCCAACAAATGGGTTTACCCATCTTCGAATCAGACTAACCGCTCTCGTAACAATATCTTCATCTTTTTCAAATTGTGACCTATATAGGTCTGCGTGAGTTAGATCTGATCTGTTGTTATGAACCATTTCCCTTCTCTGACCCCAAAAGACGCTTCTTTTCACAGCACCCACCTTGAGGTTGAACCTTGTCATACCTCCCGGAGTCTGTGTGTCTTTGACTGTTACCACTACATCGCTTGATCGATTGGAATCCGTCCAAACGGATTAACATCTGACAGTTGAACTGAAAAGCATCTGTTGATGAAGTTGTGGTGTATCTCTGGATGTTTCACTGCAAATAATGTCATTTTGACATAGTATACAGAAAGATATCTAGTGTAGTTCATCCTGTCATATGCAAAACACCATGGGATCATAGAGCATATGGAGGTAAGATGTAAATGCAGAGCCAGCAAGTCATTTTCAACGATATCCATATACAACATCCAAAATGCAGAGAGATCTCTATTGTCCTAATGAAGATGTTCCAGGAATACACCCCAAAGCTGTTTTACATCGGCAAAAGTAGCATTGTGCAAGAGGTCGTCTAATCTCTGTTGGCATAGGTCTTTTGCAAAATCATTATCACCCTCAATGAAGGAGTAGACTCAATAAAGGAGTCGTATTACAAATGTTCTCTTCGTAATTCTTCTCCACCCAGGGGATAAATTCCAACCAAGCCAGTCTCAATATAGCTTCATACATGCACTTGTATACTTGAACGGCACAATTGTACATACAAGCTTCTAATACTGATATTGATCCTTCTGCAATCATGTCTGCTTCAATGCAAAAGCTTGAAGGCCAGCGTTTTGAAAGCATTTTCCAAGAATGGACATGGCATTGCAAATGGTGTGAAAGATGTCCATTCGAAGAATGATTCTGTCATACGTTGCTTTATGCTTCCACACGATCTCAGTTGCTTTTGTGCAGCGAGTTTAATCCATGACCACTACAAATGTCACCAAATGCAGTGATTCCCTTATCAGCTCTGCCTGTTTCAAAATTTCACAAACAGTTGTCAACTCAGTTGCAGGGGCATTAATAGTGGGCAAGTAGCCAATGGAATCATGTGATACACCAACTAGGTCTCTAGTACTGATGTTAAATCCTGTCCAACTTGGTATTATCTGTTTGAGGCTTGCTTCTTGTGTTGTAACAAACCAGACCATGTTCTTCTTTTGTGCAAGCTTCAATTGGGCAACACATTCCTTCATGACTTCAGTACTTGTCTCAATGGCTGAGGCCCATCTCGTTCAACAGAAACTTACATGAACAATTCTTCTGTATTTGTGCTGGTCAATGTTCTTTTTTTTTCTTCAATGCTTGGGAGAAGAGCTTCAAAAGGTTGTGGTTCAAACAACTTGGGCTGCACAGCTATATCGTTGACTCGATAAGTTTTCTCCTTACCAGCAAGAGTCTCCTCCAGCCTATCAATGTTATCCTATGCTAAATTTGTGAAGATATGAGGCTAAATGTCATCTGGAAGAACAATTTGCTCATTTAAGGTAGCAGCAAGTTTCTGAAGACACAAAGTGGTAGAATGTTCTTCCAGTTGAGAGTATGGAATCCCATGACCAAGTCTGTTTACAGTGCGAATGATTTCAATATTTCCTGTCAGCGTTTGTAAGGTGTATGGGAGCAACAATTGCTGGGGTGTTTCTGCTGGCCATTTGTAACTGCATGTATGTCTTGCTCTAAAGTCCCAAATAAAAGAAATTCAGCACTCCTAAGATGAGGCACTCTGTAAAACAAGAAAAAGCACTTGGAAAGTAGACTCGGCACTCACAAAATGAGGCAGATTAAAAGGCAGTTTCAAATTAAAGCATGAGGTTTTATTAATGCAACACTCGCTAACAGAAAGACTTTCCCAGATGTCAAAATGAATCAGGTAAAACAACAAGCAAATGTATATAGATATATAAGTATATGTGCAAGCAAATATTAATAAAACACTCACAAGTAATCAACCGCAAGGGAGAAAAACCTAAGCAGATAATAATAATGGATGTCCAATGCAAGAAACGAGCACTGTCAAATCCCAGAAATAAGCACTGGGAAATGAAAGGCTACACAGCATGAAAATATCACAGAACAATGAAACTTATAGTTTATACATCACCATTTGAATTAAAAACAACATTCTGGTCAGCTTTACTGGGAAGCCCTTTCAGTTATCCAGCAGTATCGATGGGACAGCAAAGATTTCCCCATGACAGTGCGTCCACCCCACGAGTGAGCTTCTGTATGAGCGTTAAAACGTCCTGTCTTTAATACCTTTTACTAACACGGAGATAGACTTCAAGAAATTCCCTCTCCCTTGATCTATTGCAAAACTAAGGCTCACTGTACCAGTCTGTTTCAAGGTCAAGACGGAAGCTGACCAAACCTCCATGTTTTGACTCCAAGACAGAGAAGTACATTCCTCTCCTACACATTCAAACGCACATCCAACACCTTCTGTTCCAGCAAGACTGTTTTGCTCTGTGCTAAGAAGAAAGAAAACATCCCACTCTGAAGCTGCAAGAAGGCACGAAATGAGATTGTGCAGGAGCACACAAATGATGTTGTACATTCAAAATGGAGTCAGTTAAAACACATACAGTCAAAGGTCACCACATAATCTCACATTGTATACAAATGTATATAGCTTTACACTCCACTCCTTGACTGTTGATTCTCATAACATACACATCTAAAATCAACTTTTTGGGTGAAAGCTTGAATATAAAATTAAGCACACATTAAAACAGTGACCTAATAAAATCATGCCATCTATTACTATGATTATCCCACCTGAAATTGCTCCTATATACTTAATATTAACTTCGCAATAGAAATAAATCTGTGATGAATACACAAATAGAATCAAACATGTTAACTTATTAATGATCCCGATGTTATAAATGGCTAATCCTGGATCTTTTACTGTAGAAGCAGCTAAACTTTCATTTTCTGCATTCGACAATAAATGAATCTCAGAATATTAAAACGCCATCTTCATTAAACTGATCTGTTTTTCATGTACTCTGGGTATGCAATGCTGGATTTAATGGAAACATTATCCGTCCTAACCATGTGACTGTACACGGCCCTCCTGTTATATTTTAAAAGTATATCCTTTCTCATTTGTCATTCAAAAGTACGCTTGGAATCACAACTTTCATCAAGCTGGACTACTGTTTCTTTTTAAACATCAGTCTTATTAGAACACATTGAATATGACCTGTAGAAAATAGTCTGTGCTATATCATCTTGTTGGTTTGGCCAAAAGCATCAGCAGAGGCGTCAGCAGAGGCATCACTCTGTGCTGTCATGTGTTCATGTTGGGGTTGGGGCTCCCAGTCCCAAACATTCCCACTCAGACACAGGCAACCACACTCGGAAAGAAACAAGTATGACTATTCTTGAAAATAATATTTTTCAGAAAGCACATGTTCTCCATTTTCTGCTTTGGATCTAATGAGAAAGATTTCTCTTTTCCGTCTGTAATGATCTCTTCTGGTTCTGGGGAATGATTTGAGGATTCTACCGACACTTTGGCCTCTGGGTTCTTGTTTATGGAGCCAAACCCTCCTTCCCTTTGAAAAGTAAGAAGGGCTGCGGCAGTCCCCTTCCTGACTATTCTGTCATACAATGCTGAATAAGTACACCCTAGACTATTTGGCATAGGCCCAGTGTCTGCGTTGTAGGGGTGATTGTTTCTGTGTAGGAAGGGACACCTTCCTGCACAAAAACAATCACAAGAGGTGTTTGCTTCTTTCTATGTGTGCTGCAGAATGCAGCACACATAGAAAAAGGAAAAACTAGAAAAAATAAAAGTATTTTTCCTCATTGTGCCTCCCTTTTACGCCTCCCCTGAGGAGGCGCAGCAATCTGACGCATTACCAGGTTCACTAAACCTTGCAAATCTGGGAATGTGTCAGGTTTCATGTATGTTGCGTGGGAATACCCACAGCAACACCCATGGAACGCTCCTTTCATGCAAAGTAATGCGTGAAAGGGGGCCATATTTACAGGGCCATGCAGGGTGGCTTTACATGGCCTTGTAAATTTGGGCAGGTACAATGCCCCACCGTTGAGTTTCAAAAAGTGACGTACCGGTGGCACAATGGGCTTTGAAATAAGCCGCATAGAAAGCTAGCAATCTAGTTGTTCATTAGAATAATGTAGGGAGGCAGATATCAGGGGCACGGACACAAATAATTGAGGACAGGGAGGAGAATTCAGAGGCACCAATGTGACCACACTGGGCAGGCGGAGGGACAGTGACAGGTTAATGGACCATGGATGGCAGGGGCAACAAACTAACCATGCAAGAGAGGCTGTGGGAAGATAACAGACCATTGAGGGCAGAAGGAAGAGACAGTGGCAGTACAACCATCCATGCCAACAGACCAGATTCAGGCAGGAGACTCCAGATGTTTTTAAGCCCAAAAGGTATTTATTTTGTCTCCTGCCTAAAATCTCCTCTTTTTCAATGTAAGTTGATGAGAAAATCAATCCCACCATTTTTTTCCCAATGTCTCCCGCATACCAAGTTCAAAATTTTGGCAAGCTTGGTACATGGGCAGAAGGAATGGAGTAGGGACATGGACTTGGATAACGGATAGGGAGATGGGCAGGGGCACCAAACTTACCTTACAGGGCAGTTGTCAGGGGTTGCAGCAGCACAATAGACCACACAGGACAAGCGGGACGGCAGTGCAGCACAACAGACCATAGAAAGCAATAATGAGGGGAAAGGGCTATGCACATGGGAGGCAAGCTGACCATACCCAACAGACAGGAGGGACAGTTGCAGCATAATGGACCATGAAGGGCAGGAGAGAGGGGATAGGGGCCTGCACCTGGAAAATGGATGGCAGGGGGCGGGGCTGGAGCAACAATTTGACCATGGAGGGCAGGCAAAATGGGCATTGGAAACACAGCACACCATGGAGGCCAACAGTGGGACTATAATGTAATACACACAGAGAACGGAGGGAGTTTGGGTGGGGGTCAGGTGCAGCAAGCTAACCACACAGGGCAGGTGGGAGGGACTGTGGCAGCATAGAAGGCCATACATGACAAGTTGGAGTGTTACTGGCAGCACAATTGCCACAGTGGGCAAGAGGGAGGGGGCAGGGGGATGCACAAAGGACCATGGAGGTGAGAAAGCTCTGGCCCACTTAAGCATCCCAACTCAGTAAGATGGCCTTTTTAGATGTTGAGAGGTAAGAGGGAGGAAACAATCACAATGTAATCTGATTAAAGTGTAACCAATTTGGCTAAGCAATAACAACCCGACAACTAATATTGATTTTAGTAAGGTTTACTTAAAAAACTCAAAAATAGATTGATATAAATCAGTTATAGCATCACAGTATATAAATAAAGGAGAAACAGAATAAGTCCAAATCTCCTAAAGAGATTTACCCTTTAACCGCTTCCATGCGGTGCACATTTCCCCGCTGTGCGGGCGAATTCTACGTGTGCACAAATCGGACGGCTCCCAGCCGTCCGACGCACACGCCCACCGTGACGTCAGACGGCCGGGGGCCGTCCGACGCACGGAAGAGGATATATCAAAAAGTATACAGTTAAGTCAGTTATAGTGATTTAAACAATCAGGAGAAAGAATTGAACATTAAATTGTATCAGTTGGTTTTCAAAGATAAGCATAAGCATGCTATCTTTCCCTACATTACCTGAAAAGAGACAACCCTCAACTAAGAAGCATTGAATAAGAATAGATAATAGAAAGGTGTCAGCTGTCAGAGTGTTCAGTAGAAGAAACTCCAACTTAGGGTCATGTAGCATGAAGCCACAGAAAGCAGACGAGGAGGTCTGAACATTATGAAGTCCTAAGATGTCTCTCTGTCCTTCACTAAGTTACAGCATAAGATATTAGTTGCATTCAAGGTAAATCATGTGAACAGTTCCAGTAACTATCCACGATTCCAGCACAAATTGGCTACTGGCACTACCTTTCTCATGTTGATAAGTTGCTACTTCATTCCTCCTTGGCCATTCTTCTCCTACTCCATGGGAACTCACCTCTTTGCTTATTACCATGTTAATCCTTGCCAAATCCCTCTTCGGATAACTTGCTATCTCACAGAAATAGAAATCCTTCTTTTACTAACTTATGAAGCTTTGTCCACACCTGCAACAGAAACAAAAATACAAGCAATCGCATTCTACATTGGAGGCTAAATACGAATTCGTTGTTGGACTAAAACTTGAGCTTGTGCTGAAAAATGTGCTTGAGGCCTATTAATCATGTCGCTTAATAGTGTACAGGGTTAAAGATATGTTTACATTTCTAAACACATAGCAAATGATGTTTCTTAATGCATGAATAAATTGTAAAAGATTACAAAAACAATGTTATTGTAAAATACACCAATATGCATATAATTTCTTGTTACACATATAAATGCCTAAACATTAGTCTACACATACACTTTATTTCACCAGCTTTACAATGAGACAAGTCTAACTTTATTTACTCTTAGAATATTAATATATGTGTTGCAAAACTTTTATTAGTCACATTTCTATGCACCACATTTCTAAATCTCATTAGGTTTCACGTGAAGAACTTTAAATATACAATATCCCATCTTCTCTTAGGAACCTTAGTCACACAGCATATATTTGAGTGCTGACTACACAGGATTATGGTGCACCCCTACTTAGGACTAGATCAAAATTATGTTGCTCCAATCCCCCCCTCTGATCGCATATCAAGTCATCATATAATCCCTTACCTTTTTTAATCTTTTCAGATTTGTCAATCTAAACCCTTGACTTGGCAATTGCTTTTTGTCTGAATTCCTCCATATGCTTTATTTCATTATAATAATCACTCTGCTTTCTCTCCAGCTCTGTCTTCTCTTCTTTGAGAGACTCCTTTGCTTGCCTTATATCTCATATACACCTTCACTGCTGCAATCTCAACCACTGCACAAAGAGCAATAATCAAGAAAGGTCTCAAGCTGGAACCAAAAAAACTACTTTCCAAGTTCACAAACCATCTACCTATAACATTAAATCCATTTCCGGCTGAATCTCTAACACCTGCAATTTCCAATCCACTCAATTCTCTCTGCATGTCGGTAATGTTCTTTATATATTTCTGTAAGTCCTTACTTTTATCTGGGATATTGGTACAACACTGTTAGACCTTTAATATCCGGCAAAGTCTGCCTTCTTTTGTGAGAAAAATGTCTAAAGCAAGCTGATTCCGCAAAACCATAGCCCTAATAGCAACCATTTCAGTATTTACAAGCAATAAAGCTCCAGCAGTACTAGTAGATAACCTATCAACTACAGTGGATAATTTTCTAATCTTGATATCATTAAATATCATGCTTATATTTGGTATTATATACTTAGTCCAAACAGTGGGTCAGGATATGTGTTTTCTACTTAAAACATTTCTAGTATTACCTAGACACAAAAAGAATTTTTAACCAGAAAGAAAAAGAGAGAAGAAAGTCAAAGAGAAAAAACAGAGAAAGAAGAAAGCATATGAACCCTTCAATAATTTTATAAAAAGATAAAAAACATTTTATTCATATTAAACAAAACAGACACTGGTACATAAAACAACAAATTACATACATTAGGACACCAAGAAAAGTTTCGACGGCGTTTCGACCATTCACATAAATCAGATGGTCATCTTCAGGACAAAAGGTTAAGCTGGCCATTTGTTGGGCCATTTGTCTAATCTTTAATTGAGGATAACTTCCGAAACTCACAGCTTCTAGACGGAATTGTGGTTGCCGCATAGTATGCACCATTGATAACCGTGTTCAGTTTCCGTGGCATGCGATTGAATTGAGTTGCGATATCGCAGATTCACCTTCAAGGTGGAATTGCTTCGCCTTGATGTGGAGATTGTACCTAAAATATGCTCAGAAAAAAACTTTTGTCCTGAAGATGACCATCTGATTTATGTGAATGGTCGAAACGCCGTCGACAGCTTATGTGGCCGTGATTTAATAAGGACGCATAATTATGTCTGTTGTGTTTGTTTTGTTTTGAATCTGCACTTCATGTAAACTTCCTTATGTCAGCCACTTTTCTTGGTGTCCTAATGTATGTAATTTGTTGTTTTATGTACCAGTGTCTGTTTCTGAGCTGAAAAGACTATATATGTTTAATATGAATAAAATGTTTTTATCTTTTTATAAAATTATTGAAGGGTTCATATGCTTTCTTTTTCTCTGTTTTTTCTCTTTTGACTTTCTTCTCTCTTTTTCTTTCTGGTTAAAAATTCTTTTTGTGTCTAGGTAATACTAGAAATGTTTTAAGTAGAAAACACATATCCTGACCCACTGTTTGGACTAAGTACTGAATGCCCTGGGTTTGGGGATTTAGGGCTGCCCTTGTTGTTAGTACAGTATATTTGGTATTATGGCACCAAAATATCTCCCATGATTTCTCCAGCACTAGCACTTCGTTTAGACCTAGATTTTTCTTCCCAAACAAGATGATCAAAATTCTCTACATGATAAATCTTCGTAAACACTTCTCCTAAATAACATGCCCCATGCCATTTATTAGGCAATTTGGAATAGACATACTTCCCACAAATTAAATAAATTCCAGCAATTACAGGATCACTACCATCTAAAAACACTTGCCAAGTTCCTCGAACCTCAATGGTATGGTCACATTCACTCTTCCCTACAAGAGCAGGATCATATTCATTCTTGTAATTTTGTATGCACAGCTTCCCTTGATGTTGCCAATCTAATGTCAATGCTGCAGTGTCCCCAGCTGTCTGGTGATCCTTTTCTTCTTGTGGCCAAATAGGAAAGTGGGTTTCTTTAGTTTCGTTAGTTGTCACTGCTCTATATCTTCTACTTGATTTTAAAATTACTTTTCCACGTCAGTGAGAACACAGGTCAAGTTATGTCTATGTGCATAAGCAGTGTCTAACGTTTTAACTGGGGCAAAATACCTACTAGCAGTTTCAGTAATCTGAGCATAGGAATGTCTATTCAGGAGCTTGAATAAAGGAACTTCTGAAAGGAAGAAGTCATGGATAAAATAATAATACTGAGAATTACACTTTCCACAAAAAATACTCAACAGTAAGCTACAAGTAATACCATATGTTAGAGGTATATGATGGTAAGTAATGCCCTCGACCACCGAAGTAGGTAACTGCATGCAAATGTAGCAATCCCTTGCCTCCGTAGTATCGACATACTCATAAAACAACCTAGTGTAAGCGTTTAATGTACAATCTCCTCTAGATAAATCAACATGTAATCTCTGCTTTCCTAATGAGCATAATCCTCATCTACTTCATGTGATAATTTCTGTTCAGGTACGCGATTTTTTTCTACAGCGCTAGCTGAATCTGAAAATAATTCTACAAGCAATATTAGGCTCAACACTAATTGTTATTATTGTACCTATTATGTTCCAACATCTTCTGTTAGATTTATTAGCTTCCATACTATATAGACTCGGCCAAGTGGGTAGAGAAATAGTAGCAAACAGAATCTTCTCTCTCGGTCTCCACCTGTGCAAACAGCAAACCCAGTCTTTATTTGTTTCAACTTTTTTACAAATGTATGTACAATTCTTCGTGAGGCTTCCATAGCCCTACTCGTTGTTCTTCTGGATGGCAACCCTAAAGTTATTCTTCTTCCATTTGGGCCTAGGTAATATTCTTTTATGCAGCTCAACAAAGTTCATTCAACACCTCTAATAATAAAAAGACCTAGTTCATTAATGAGCATTTCTAATATGATGATTTTCAGTCCATCAACAAACACAGGAAATTCCCCTGAATCCAGATAGGAAATTCAGCTTCATTCAGTACTAGGTGTCTCAAAGCACTCAGTCTTGTCGGGTAAGGAAGTTGAAAAGTAAGAAGAAAGTTAGATCAAGTTCCAAAAGTCTTAGCTGAATCTCCAATATTATTCCAGAATCCAAGAATGTGCTCTCTTTGTCATACATAGCAAGATAAGTCCACACAGAAGACGAGCCTCTCTAACAAGGCACAGCACCCTCTACCTCTTGGACCGTCTTAGATCAGGCCTTTCACATGTGTCCCTACTCAGCTCAGATTGTCTAAATGCTTCAGCTAGGGTGCAAATGTTCTTTTAGAGGACAACTTCAGTCTTCTCCTCACATGATTTTTTGGCAAGCTTTCTTCCACAGTCACTCATGGCCCCACAGCACTAGTTCCTTCCTTTGGGTTGGAAACTGGCTCATTCACAACCACAGTACCAGCTTCCTCTGAGTCAGCTTCAACTTCAGATTCGCCTGGACCCCCCAGAGCATTCTAGTGTTGCCTCAGCTCAACTTAACTAGCCTCTTCATGTGGCCTTTCAACCCCTGCTGGCGTCTATTCAGGGAGAGGTGCTGTTACTTCTTCAAGGGGACACGGGTCTCCTTGAGTATGATATGCATGCACCCAGTTAGGAAGGCAACCACACGTCACAGCAGTCGTAGGAACCAATATCACCTAGTATTGACCACACCAACAAGGCTCTTGGCAGTTCTTTCTCACATGCTTTTTCACCATGACCCAGTCGCCGGGACAAAGGTCAGGACACTGATCCTGATGTGGTGGGGCTTTCGCTGCTTCAACCTGGTGAGTCACAGAATGAACCACGTCAGCCAATCCTTTACAGTAATTGAGCACAAAATCGTCTGTGATGTTTACAAGCATATTCACAGGCACAGCAGGCAATCGCAGAGGCCTCCCAATGATGATCTCATGAGGTGATAATCCTGTTCTTCAGTCTGGGACACTGCGAAGATTCATCACCACAAGAGGCAAAATGTTAGGCCATTTCAAAGACTTTGAAACACACACTTTAGCCAATCTGGATTTCAGAGTGCTGTTGACCTGCTCCACAATACCTGGAGCTTCTGGCTGATAATTGCAATCCAATCTCTGCTCCACTTACAATGCTATGCATATAATTTTAAGAACCTCATTATTAAAAAGAGTTCCTCAGTCAGATTCTAAAGAGGTTGGAAATTCGAATCTCGAAATGAGCTCCCTCAACAATAGCTTAGCTACTGTGAGACTGTCAGGTCTCCTAGCTAGGCTGCAGAGTCTGCAGTGGCCCCGCCCCACCAATCAGACATTCATCACGCCCTCCTGAGACAACATGCGCTATGCAGGCAAATCAATGAGCTACACTGCGCATGCCACCTAGAAGTCAGCTACAGAGTTGACGTTTAGAGGAACATTGCTGGGGCGTCATTGTTTATGCAGTGAGTAGGACCAGGCGCTTCTCCACCACAGGCGGAACTCTGCGGAATTTCAATAAGTTTTTAGATAACTCTGCGAGCTCTGCCCACCCCAAATTATAGCCCTGCCCTGACCACCCCATGACAATGCGTGCTGAATGAGGAGCTGCACAACAGCAAGTGTGCTTTTACTGTGCATGCACTCTCTCTGGGATGTCTGAGAGCCTATTGTAGGTGTTTTCCGACACAGACAAGTTACAAACTAACAAAGACTCACATTAAAGATACGGCCATGCGGTGCCAATAATCAAGCTGAGCCATGCTGCATAGGCCATCATACCAAGTGGTCTGCCAGTGTGTGGTTCAGTAAACAGTCAATCCGGAAGAGGGACCCAGCCGTGCACTCAATTGCATCAGGGGCTGGGGGGCACCTTGCTCATTATTGGTTTACCACAGGCTGCATTTATTGCCCCCCAATTATACACCTCAAGCAGCATGCAGCAGCTTTCATTTTTCGGTCGAGCCTAAAGGCACTGTGCATGCGTTGCTCTGGAGGCATGCTGTATTCAGTCTGTGGCTTTTGAACACATCCACCACACGTTCATTGCTTTTCATTGGTTGCTAGGTGTGCCTTTACTAATTCCATAATTTTCATTGGTGAAAAGTGTACAATTGTCATGCCTTGTGGCTGTTTGTTCCCACCTTGCTGACTGCCTGTGCTACATGGTTCCTTTCAGTAGGGGCCATATGTTTTGTTTAACTGCACTACATTTTCTTTCTGCCCTCTCCTCACCGCTGGCTGGCACATGGGGCTGCTTGCAGTTCACTTAATCTCCTCATTCGTAGGTATTCTATGAAGACGGCACGTATGCATATTTATTTTTATTGATAGCATTTTCTATATTCTAAAAAGTCAGAGTAGGTTTCATAATTCTGAGCAATGCTGGTCATATGCTGAAAACATTTCTCATCGTTTACGATATTTTATACCATGGGAGGTCGGACTCGCACACCGGTGGGCACACAGGCTGTTCCTGGGCATGTCTGGCCAGAAAGAGGTAATTCCGCCTTCTGCTCTGCCAAGGACAGTGTTCATTTATCCTGCTCTGCCGCTGACAGCTGCCCTTCCCGTCTTTCTTCCTCTTCTTCCCCCTCTTCCTGTCTGTCTCATTCCTCTTCACTTGGTGAATGAAAGAGTGACTTCAAAAAACGGCTCGTACCCTCTCTTTCCTTTCCTTTCCTTTTCCAGCGCCTTGAGACCCTCGCGGGTAAGTAGTGCGCTCTACAAATTCTGTGATTGATTGATTGATTGATTTGTTCCCCTGTGAATGGATCTAAAAGAGAAAGAAACACTTTTGCTGGAAATGTCGTCTTTTTCTCACATTTTCTTTTCCAAAGTGCAGCTTTGGGACAGAGAGAAAAAAAGGTTCAAAATAAGAAAAATAATGAACCAAAGCAAGACAGACTGGTCGAAAAGTGGCCAGATTGGTTTTATTCACTCCTAAACACATTAGCACCACTTTACAGAGTTTGCCAGTGAAGCACTACTTTCCTTTTCTCATATTTCTGTTGATGCATGGATTGGAAGAAATTTAGTGTGATCCTTATCAGCTGTTTTCCATATTTTAGGTTATAAAATGTGTACTGCTGCTCTTTGTTCAGGGATGTGGTCGTTTTAAACCATACTGCTTACGTTTTGTAAGGGTATAAACAATGGACATGACTACGGGGCTGGGAAGTGACCTGTTTTAATGTCCTTGACTTTTCAGGCAAAAACACTCATTGATTTCTGAATGATTGTAAAAGCGTTATGGTAACCATGTTGTTCCTGCTTCCATTTTACATGCATTATTTAATCTTGCATTCCCTATAAGTGTTTGCTTTTTCCAGGATGTTATTACTTTTTTTCAGGCAGCATATTACTCTTGTCTGCTGCCTAATTTGAAATGAGTCGCATCTAGGTGTTTATAGCGGGGCACAATTGGGTTGTAGCTGAAGGCAGGGCGAGTTTCTCTCAGTGGGCCAGAGCTGCCGAATTTGGAACTGGGGGACCAGGTTCAGCATTCATGACAAGTCCACCAAACCACTCTCCTGAGAGAGCACATTCCCATGCTAGACCTTAGAAGCCCTGGTGTCTTAGCACCAGCAGATGGACCCTAGCGGTGGCAAGTGTAGGTCAACCTTGAAGGCTTGTCCACCACAATCCATACTCAAGTTCACCACTAGTCTTGCGGGGAGGCCTACGAAGCAGCACACCCTATCGTGACAGTGACTCTGTTACTGAGGTCACAGGACCCTTAAGGCCAGTCCGCCTCACCCGTTGGTACCTCCATTGGCTTTGTTTCAGCAGTAGTGGTGCAACTTGCCAGGGATTGTCAATGAAGGATTTGCATCCACACCAAACAAAGTTAGCAAACTTCACTATGTCTCTGCTTAATGCAAAAGCACTTTTAACATGTGCTTGTGCATTAGGGTCTGTGTATCGTTTCTAATCCCCACTAACAAGATCGTAATCATTGGGAACATCAAACGCTCTTTTCTACTTAAGAATATTTGTCAGCTTGGGTACCATAGCTTAAAAACATTGCAAAAGCCAAAAGCTCTGGCTAAACACTTACAAGGTCCCAAATGCTAGACCTATTGCATATGCATATGCTTATTTATTGCTGTGCCCACCGCCAGAGTGGTGTCTCCTTGGTCCACGCAAGGGCAACCCCTCATTGCTGCTCAGTGGTCAGTGCTCAGCATGTGGGAATGATAAATGGCAGAAAGCTTTACAAATCCTGAGCCCACACCCAATGAAGCCCCGCCCCAAGGCAGACTACCCACTGCTCGTGCATGGCCAAGATTATAAACAACACCTGCCCTCCATGTGTTGGGATGGAGGGGGTCCAGTGTCTTTAAAAGGCACTGCTGACTGGAGTGTATGACTGACAGTCACTGGATTGCACAGCAGCTCTGTCAGAGCCACCCGGCCCCAGAGTGACTGACTGAGGTGCAAAGCAGACCAACTACCAGCACGACCAGTGAGTCCAGCATCCTAATCAGCATTGAGGCAATTAGCAGAGCAGATCAGTCCAGCACTGCTAATCCATAATTATGCAAAAAATGGCCCTGGGTTTCAGCATTTCGCAGAAGTGGTAAATTGGTACTAGTTCAGAAGGGGAAACACTGGCTAGAGAGTGACCATGATGTCTATTTGTAGACTATAACGAGTTGTATATACATAGGAATTCTGATTTAATGGTTGGTCTTGTGCAGGGGCGTAGCTTCCATTGGTGCAGCAGGTTCAACGGTACCAGGGACCAGAGGACCGAATCCCGATTATTGCTATATTTCAGAAAATAAACTGTAGCCAGATGAGTCATTACCTTCCTTGCACTAGGGTCAATGACCCACTAGATGCGCTACTAGTCTTGTGGTAAATGTATGATTTGTCCATGGTAGTACAAGTAGGGCCTGCAGTGGAGCAGCTGTAAAATTTAGGACATTAGTATATTGTGCAAGTTTACAGGAGCTTTTTGGAGAAGAGTGTTTAGAAAGAATATCTGCACGGTAGAAAGTTGAAGAAGGCTGGTGACACAATTGTTTTACAGTACTATCTGCTTAGAAAGGGGCAGTAGTTTAGTGACCTTCCAGTTCAAGGGATTTACAGCAGTTTCAAGAGCTTCTTTTAGAGATTCTATTTATTCAGAAGGGTGTGATTTCTGATATTTATCTCTTTTCATTCACTTAATAATTTGGTTTCACTCACGAGAAGTATCACTTTAAGTGTCACACATTTGGTTGGTGAATGCCAATCATTTGTACACTGAAAACATAGAAATGTCACACATAAGGAATCTGAAAACTTGGCAGCTATAGAACAGCATTTTCAGTCCGCACTGACAGTAAAAGTAATAGACGTGCAGTGGCTTTCCCCCTGTCATTGTAACCCTCCAAGCAACTAGGTGCGTCTAAATGATGTCAGAGACCATGTGAAACTGCTCCAGCTACGGACCAACATCGGGTACCAGCACTGTAAAGAAAATGCACCACACAGGACTCATGTTGTGCTGTGAGTTGTGACAGTTTCATGCCCGTCACCATGCTAGGGCTGATGCAACTGCACAGTAGAAGCCATTTAAAACGATCCCTGGTTCTTTTAGAGGCAGAGTGAGGCAACAGTTAGTTGTGGACATGTGAAAAAGGGTGTAACAACTGTATGCTCTTCTGGAAAATGGTTGTACCACAGTGAGCTTATATGAGATGTGGTTACAAAAGGATATAACAAGTACTCTTCCTAAGGAAAGACATAAAGTATGCCCAATCAAATCATTTAACCATCGTTCACAACATGTGGGCGGAGCCAAAGGCCCTTCCCGGGCGCTGCCCACATAATTGTCTGGTGACGGTTGCGATGTCTAGCCAGATTATAAAAAGTATTTTTTATGAAATTAAAGTTTTGTATTCATATTTTTTAACTTTGTATTGCACACGCCTGAAGCAGACTGGTCGCTGTGCCAGGTTTCAGTAGTTTAATAACAGGGTGGCCAACTCTGGAGTCATGCCCCTTCTCAGCCACACTTCGGGGAAAAGTAGGAGCTCGAAGTTCATCTATTGAGGCTGGACCAGACACCACTGCTGAGCAGCCCGCCCGCCCTCCAATGAGCATGCCTGTGCTTCGGCGACATGCTGCTTGTGGAACCACAGGGAGCAGAGAGAAGCTGAAGATACCAATAGTACACAAGGCTGCCCCGATGCCCCCAACCGCACAATTGTCACATCGGAGTTCACCCCTATAATGACACAGGATTCCGCCACCGAGAACCAGCAGCATCAGTAGGCAGCGTGAGAGCAGCACTGTTAGTGGCGGGATGCCATGGGAGAGAACACGCAGCAAAGGCATCAACCCGCCATCTTCCTTTCCCTTGAATAATTATACCCCGTAATGGACTAAAAGACGTTCAAGAGCCACAAATGTTGTTCATATTTCTATTACAAAAGCCAGGGAGTTTGGAAGTGGGCATCTGCCCATAAGATTTTAGTGTATGTCAAAATTTCAAAGGGTATAGTCACAAAGATTAAGGGCACCTCTGTTGCATGTAATATTCTCAAACATTACATCTGCAAAAAGAAAATGGAGGCCCTCATCTGCCCAAACTGCCGACTTAATTTAAACAGGGAGACCACAATGCAACTCCCAGGGGTGTCCTCAGGTCCGGCGAAAACAAGAATAAGGTGCCATCAGCAAGAACTTGTGAAGAGGCTTGTTTCACAATGATTACTGGTGGCTGACATGAATTCAATCATTCATCCTTGTCTTTGTCCTCCATTCAGAAAGGCAATTTTCTCATGTTATAATCTTTGTGTGCAAGCTGCTTCATAAACCTGAACAACTATTACAAAATGTTCATCAATACCTTGTTTACTTTCAGTTTTATTTAACGTGTACATGGCCCGATGGGTATCGGATTGTTTTAAATAAGAATAGTTAAAACTGCATGCAATCAGTTCACATAAACATAGATTCAAAGTTACAAAACTAAGATTGACATATTTCTAGTTATATGTTAGGGTGAAGATTACTGTTGACTACAAAAGTTAAATTGCTCTATGGAAAATTGAAGGAATTGGTAACAATTAGCTTTAACCAGTTCTGAAAGTCTAACAGTCCCCAAGAGTAGGCATTCTATGCAGGCAGCCATCCTTCCTTCATAATGTATGCAAGCAGTTTACAAAGGAACCGTTTCTTGGTTTTTATAAAAGAACATAATCATACAGCATAAAAGCAATTTACAAAAAACGATTTCAAAATACCATTCACAAAGGTAATGGAACCATACACAGATAAGAGTTACATAAATGTAATGCTGGTATTCAAAGATGGCTGCTAAATCACTTGCCAGACAATGCCTGGACATGATGTGTTGAGCCTTTCCAATTGTTTGGGAGGTTTAGACCTTCTAATTTTAGTTCACCGGCAACAAGGCTATCACCACAATGACTCCGGCCTGGTCAATGAAGGGGTGGCTCAGTCCCTGTGTGTGGCCATTCACTCTATCGTCAACAATGGAGATTCCAGTCACAATACACTTTCCAGATAGACTTCCTGCAAAATGCATTGGGCATGATCATGGGAAGCCTTTTCCAGTTCATGCAGCATCTACATGAAGGCTATATCTCCCAGGCTGATCAGAGATCAACGAATGGATTGGAGCTCGGAGAGGGAGGGGTCGGACCACAGGGGAGGGCATCAGTTCTGCAGGAATCATCCAGACAACAACTGAGTCCTCAGCTCTTCAGGCAATCTTCTGTGTGCCGATGCATCCTACATAGGCCCCTGGAATTAATGGGACCAGCGAGTAATTCCCCGTTGTAAAGCCCAGCAGGAGGCTCCATTCCACAGCAGCAATCCCAGCAATGACAGAGACCTCTGCAATGTAGCTATCCGGGTGGGTGTCCATACTTGCTCGAGTTTGTCAATGGAGTCCTGGGGCACAAGAAAAGCAGCTGATTAAAGGAGGAGCCGGGGAGGAGGTTGGCCACCTAATTCTTAGAGCCCATCTAAGTGCTCCAGGTTACCCAAATTGTCTTGTGTTTTCTACATGGATCTTCCTTATAATGAATCCTAAATCATCTCAACAAGGACTCTCATAGTTTAAATAGTAAACCTTCATCTACACTTGCCATTTAGGGGTCTTAAAAAATTTGATATAGACGGGGCATCAACCAAAAACAAGGATATACCTAACTCATGGTTTACCCTCCCCATTTAGAGGTAGGTGTGTTGTAAGGTTTCTGTCAGTGGAGCATCACCTGGCTTCGCCTGCACTAATCTTTGACTGATGGTCAATCTGTCAATGAACCATCACTCTGTGTAAATCAGAAGATCGGCTCTATTTAGGGCTGTTCTTCCATTTTTCTTGTTCTGGTGGTTGGTGGTTTATTTCTTCAAAACCTAAAGAAATCCCGACCTCCCTAGCACCATGCATTTCACTTTTCCTGCAAAGGGCTCTGCAGAACCGGTTGAAATACTTTTGGAAAACAAATCTCCACCTTTTAGGTGTGGTTCTCAAAGTATGGTTGACAACCTCGTACTAGGAAGCAGGAAGTATGAACCATTCTCTGAATAACCACCTTTGTTTTCTCCACTTTGGAATCATCTTGAAAACAGAAGGTAAATATTTGCCCATTTTTTATGGTCTGGCTTGTCATCGCAGCTGTTGCCATGCAATTATGTGAGATTGCAGAAAGGGGCTCTGGGTCAGCCAACATGTTGGTAGCCAGGAGTACATATTTTGATTGGGCAGAAGCTGTGCACTTCCACAAAAAGGTGCTTGCCCTCCACACAGCTGTGATCATTTTGTTTATATATCCATCTGGCTCAGCTTCAACTTTCAAGGGCACATACATGCCATTGTAATGTTATTGAAGTGTCTGAGATAATTAGATGATTTATGGTGTTATTCTCTGGCAGCAGAGCAGAAGGAGGAGGGCAGTCATTAACATGCAATGAATTTTAGGGCTGATTGACAGTGCATTCATAAGCCAGACCTTGTGGCATTGCCAAAGCTTGTTGTATCCAGTCCCTTGTCAACAATACAGTCAACTATCAAGGATGCTTTAGATCACGGTTTAGAATGTGGCCTGTGTTTTCTTTGAAAGTGTATAAGGTCAGTGTAAATATTCCATCAGCAAACTAAAGCACCTGTTTTCAAACATCCTAGAGAACTCTCTCCACACTTTCGTTGGTCTTCAGAGGGTTGAAAGAATTGTAATCGAGAATTTGCTTCAATGGAAAAATGAGTTGTCTTCTGTGAATGCTCTATAACAAGTTTTTAAGATATTTTATTATAACATTTAATCTTGTGACACTTTTGATTTCATTAGTTCATTACAAATTTCTCAAATAGTGGAAATTTAAGATTTCCTGATTTTCAGTGTTCCTGAAAGAATGCAATTTAGAAAATGAACTTGGTGACCCAGAATAACATTTGATCTTTTGGTAAAATACCAGTTGCTAAGAACCTTCATAGATTTGCACAAAATTATTTGGAGCTAAAAGGGAATAAAAGTTACATCCCCTGAGTTTGCAACGCTCCTATTAGGATCTTGTACACGGTGAAACCAGAAGACCAGGCTGAAATGTGAGTACAAATATGCTGTATTTACAAAAAATGCCCAGGATATGTTGAACATAATCTGATGAAAGGAGATGAGTATTCAAAGAATGTTTCAAAGTCCATTTTCCTATTTCATCAACAAACTATCCGTCCTCTGTGGAGTTTTGATACCCAGTGCGCAATTTGTGAACATAAATATTCTCAAACGTATTTTGTTTATTGTATTTCAGGTCCTCCAGGTCAGCTTGGCTATGGCTTCCAAGGTCATCCAGGAGTTCCTCCAGTTGCAACTCAGCCTGGCGTGGATGGAAATATGTGGATGCCAACACCTGTCGCACCTCAGAATTGCGCACCTGGATTGGAATACCTGTCCCAGGTGCTGTTTATTTTTTGGAAAAAACCCACCAATGAAACAGGGCTTCCTTTTCAACTGTAAATCTTAATACTTTGGCAGACAAGGGGGTACCTTTTAAGGTACTAAATAGTTGTCTTTGCCTTCAATGCCCTTTTATTTTTTTTCTTCTCAGGATATAGGCCTGCATTGGCCCCAAACACACCTGGGTCCCATGTTGGCCACTAATAATAAAAGCCAAAATAATTTCTTACTCACCTGGTATATTAACCTTGAATTTTAGACTCATGGAGGTACCCTCTGGGCATACACGGTGGAGAAAATGGACATGGTTCTCATTGGTCCGGCTGTTGCCATTTAACAGGGTTTGGTCAGTGTGGAGATATTTCGGACCTTTCTAACAAATTGTTGTGTACTATGTCTCTTTAAGATTGCTTGAATTAATGTTACCTAAATAGTTAGAGTATGCTTTGTATTCCCTTTTGATCATACAATCTGTTAAAATCTAACCCCCTATCATTTAATATTAGCACTTTTAATTAACAATAAACTGGTAAATTCAGAATGCTTTCAAATTACATACTTTGATCTAATTATTCTTTCTCCGGTAATCAAGGTGTCAGTATTGCATTTAATTTCTACAAATGAAATGGTGCCTCAATTGGTGAAGGGATAGAAAAAAGTAAAGAAGTTAGCAGAAATGGTCAATATATGTATTTACCATACCTAAAACCTCTCTTAATGTAGCCTTCATAGCATCCTGTCCCACTGAAATGCATGATAGGCAATCCGGGCACTTTTTAGTGAAATACTGCTTCAACCTAAAAACTATATTACTTCTAAAAGCTGCATGGAGGTTCTTTGTACTTATTTATTTATTTTGAAGGTTTTGTATAGCGTGAACAAGACTCTTGCGGGTATCAGAGCGCTTTACAGGGCAAATATAGGTGACAGAAACATGCATAAAAATAATATAGGTTAGGCTAATACAAAAGTAGTTACTATTACAGACTAGCAAATATATACAAAAATGTATAAATAGTTCAAGTGAATTTGGCCAAGAGAATTGATTTCACTTCTTTTTTGAAAAAAGCTGTGAAAGGGTTCTGTCTCGTTTCTGGGGGCAAGGCATTCCAAATCCTGGGAGCCATTCCTGAGAAGGTCCGGTTGTATGTTTTCTTCTTGGTAAATCGTTTTCTTCTTGGTAAATCGTTGTAGTTTCAGAGGAGGTTATAGGAGCTCCTATTGGTTCTGTTACCACCCGATAGCACCAATTTCTCAGCTAGGTATCTCGGAGTTTTGTGATGTATTGCCTTGTGCATCATACAGGCGATTTTCAAATGAATTCTGGCTTCAAAAGGTAGCCAGTTGAGGGCCCGAAGGTCAGGGGAGATGTGACAGTTTCTTTTGGAGCCTGTGATGAGTCTAGCAGCTGCGTTGATAGAGGCTCTTAGAGGGGCTGTCGTCGATCTGGGAAGGCTGCAGAGAGCGACACTCCCATACTCCACTCTAGGAATTACTAGAGTCTGAACTGACTGTTTGAAGTCATTTGCGGGCAGGAAGGGTATCAGTTTTCTCAGGGTGTTCATCTGAAAATGTGCTCCTTTTGTTGAGGCGCTGATGTGTTTCTGCATATTTAGTTTATTGTCCAGAGTTATTCCCAGCGATTTCGCTGAGTCGATAATGAGAGGCTGACCATTGAGTGCTGTTAGGTGCTTCATCCACTCGAGGATGATGGTTGATTGGCTGGGGGGAGCGATTAGGAGGAATTCGGTTTTGAGGGTGTTTAGTTTTAAATGTTTTTTGGCCAACCAGGTCTGCGTCTTTTGGAGCGTTGAATTGAGAGATTTGATGTCCTCAAGTGAATGGAAGTTTATGTAGAGTTGTGTGTCATCTGAGTACATGTGATAGTGGACATTCGAGGAGCTGAGAAGTTCGGTGATTGGTTCCATAAACAGGTTGAAAAGTGCAGGGGAGAGGGATGATCCCTGTGGTACTCCTAAGGTGACTGGGGTGGGCTTGGATAAGGATTGATTGACCTTGAATCTTTGTGTTCTATTTTGAAGGAAGGAGGTGAACCAGTTTAGGACCGATCCAGATAGTCCCATTCTGTGTTTCAAGAGATCTAGTAAGTTGTCGTGTTGACGGTGTCACAGGCTGAGGATAGGTCAAGCAGGATTAGTAAACAGGCTTCGTTTTGGTCCACGATTTTTAATGCGTCATCTATTATGTGGGTCATGGCTGATTCAGTACTGTGCCCTGCACGGAAACCTGATTGGAATTGGTCGAGCAGGTTGAAGTTGTCTATGTGGTTGATAAGCTGCGTGTGAACACATTTTTCTAGTAATTTGGCCAAGGTGGGGATGTTGATTATTGGGCGATAGTTATTTAGGTCTGTCGGGTCCGCCAATGGCTTCTTTAGGATGGGGGATACCTGACCTGCTTTAAGGATGTCTGGGATGGTTCCTTGAAGGAGAGAGGCGTTAATAATCCTAGTCCATAGAGGCACTAGCATTGGAATGAAGTCTTTTAAGTAGTTAGCTGGGAGAGGGTCTGTAAAGTGGTTGGAGGGATTTAGGGCCGTGATCGTATTTAGGATAGTTTCTTCGCTGTAAGTGTTGAAGGAGGCCCAGGATGCGTTGTTTTTGAGGTCGAACTTTGCAGAACAACTAAGAGGGGTCCCTAGCTGGGTCAGTGAGGAGATCATGTGAGGGTCGGTGTGGGATAATAGATCGTTAAACAGGTCTGTCTTTATGTTTTCTGTCTTTGTCGTGAAAAAGGAGGCAAATTCCTCGCAATTGGGGAGTGTGTCTGGATTAACATTGGGGGGGGTGGGAGACACCATTAGATTGAGATTTTATTAGTTCGCATAGCCTTTTGGGACGGTTCTTGGCTTGGTCTAATTGCTTACTGAAGAAGTCTGCTTTTGATCGTCTAATCTTTCTATAATAGGAGTTTCTCGTGCATCTTAGTAACTTGAGGTGGTCAGAGGATGGTGCCGATCTCCATTGTCGTTCAATTACTCTTAGTGATCTTCTGTCTTCATTTAGCCTACCATCATACCAGGGTTTTGAGTCTTTTGTGGCGACTCTTTCTAGTTGTAAGGGAGCTAGATTGTCTAATACCGTGTTCATGGAGTGGAAGTAATGATTAGTCATATCTTGTACCTCGTCTAAACCTTCCGGTGGAAGCATGATGTTAGGACTAGAGGTTGCGAGTAAGTCGGGACCGAGGTTTCTTAGGTTCCTCTTCCAGATTTTTGTTATCGTGGGTTGGACAGAGAGTAGTTTAACTGATTCATTGATGTGGAAAGTGATGATGTGATGGTCAGACCAGTCACAGGGGAGGATCGATTCAAGCTGGGTGGAATCCGCTTTGGAAATTAATAGATCGAGGGTTGAGCCTTTTTCATGGGTGGGGCTGTCACAGATTTGGGACAGGTTAAGGTCAGATAGGAAAGCTTTGAGGCTATTGACCTCTGGGTCATCAGGGTCATTCCAGTGGAGGTTAAAGTCCCCCAGGAATATTTGAGTGTTTTGTTGTCCAACATTTGTAGCAAGTATATCCATGAGGTGTTCGATGAAGGTGAGGTTATCCCCTGATGGGTGGTAAAATGAATGTAGTGAACAAATTGGTTTGTTATTGTTAGTGATGTCTAAACATAAGTATTCACAGGAAGAAAGAGCTGGGGAGTTGGAGCGGTTCACAGAGAGGTTGTTCCGATGTATGCACGCAATACCACCACCTGGCCTATCAATTCTATCTAGTCTTGTGATGTGATAGTTTGGGGGTACTAGTATGTCTAGGATGGGCGTGGATGATTCATGTAGCCATGTTTCAGTTAAAATTAGAAGGTCAGGTTCATTAGTTAGTATGAGGTCAGCGATATCGGCAGCATGTCTTGCGGCCGACCTACAGTTTAGCAGAATACATTTTAGCCTAGCTTTGGTAGGAGTAGTGTTGGGTTCGTATAGGATGGGTACTCGCATGAGGTTGTTTTCAACTATACCTCGAGAAATGTGTCTAGTAGCTCTAGAGGCATTGGAAGGGATGGATTGGATTAAGGAAAATTTCTGAGAGTTATCCGTGTGCGTAATATTAAGGGGTGGAGACGGGAGCTCGTAAGAATGGAGCATGGAAGTTAAGTCTTTCGATGATAGAGGGTTTTTCCTCCTGACCGGACGGGATGAGGCATTGGGGTAAGGTACTGTTCTCCACGTAGGGAGCTCCTGTTTCGGGGAGCTTACGTGTAGCTGATGTGTGAGTTTCGAGTGGTTGATGTGGCGGTATGTCTTAGCTTCTACTTCGGAGCGCATGGACTTGGGTCGTTGCAGAATCAGGTCATGAAGAGTTTGGATGTCCTCTTTGACTTGTTGCAGAGATAGTAATATCTCATCGAGTCTAGGGTCAAGTGTCGGAGTTAGCATTTTTATAGAATGGACTGTAGTTAAGGGAGGAGGGGTTAATCCTTGTGTGGCGTCCTGGGGGGAAGCGTGATCTGGTTCATTGTATGGCAGTTTTTCAGTGTGGTAATCAATAGAGAGGGGGGAGTGGAGAAGGGACGTGCGGGGGTATTGATGTGTGCTATAAGTGGGATGGTGGGATTCGAAGTGAGGGGAGCGGGAGAGGATGGGAACACGGGCTGAGCAGATGTAAGGGTGTGGGGGCAGATTGGAACAGAGTTTGTGTTGGAGTTGCTGGGGGTGGAGTGGGAAGTGGGGAGGAGAGTGGTATCTCGAGGGAGAGAGGAGGTATGGATGTGGAGCAAGGGAGTAGTGGTGGGGGGGAGGGGACGTTTGGGAAAATAAGGGTGTGGGGTGTGATAGGCACAGTAGGAATTCTGGTGGTGCTGTGGGACGAGTAGGACTTGGGGAGATGTATGTCCTCACCCGGGGTGTCGATTAGGTCAGGGGTGGGTGTATATACCCAATGGATACCGAGGGAAAATGTCTTAATGGGGAGTCAAGTAGGGAGTCGGGCAGAGATCTGGGAGAGTGATTTGTTGGGGAGGTGGGATGGGGGTCTTACAACTTTCTCTTTGATGAGAGGAAAGATGTTATCCAGTAGATTTAGGTTACGGTCCGATGCTTGCATGAGGATGATCCCATTATGATAGATGGTAATTGTTGCTGCAGCTTTGTAAAAAGGGGAGGGAATGATGCCTAATGTGAGACCATGTGCTGTTTTCCTAGTGGATGCAATCAAGAATAGGGCGAGAAAGGTTTTCCGCCATTGGGCTCTTCTTTTGGTATAGAAGATGATGTCATTAGTTATATGACCCTTGTTGTTTGAGAAGTAAGGGTCAGAGATTGGAGTTTCAGGGTGAGATTTTAATAGATTATGTTTAAAGCCTTTGGCTGCTTTTTTTGTAAGGTTAGGTGGGTATTTAATGGAATAGGTGTGTAAACCAGGGAGCTCCATAGTGGAGGTGTAGCTTTTTCAAGAGGGGGTAAAAAAAAAAGAAAAAGGGTCAGGGAGTATGAGAGGTAGTATGCCTAGTGAGATTGACGAGTAGCTAGGATAGAAGGGAGTAGCTCTCACCTGTGAGTTTGTAGAATATGGATTCGAGGATGATGTCTGTGTTGTATGGGCACCAGATCATTTTGAGTGAGTCAGTCCAAGATGGCCGCCCCGTTTGCTACAGATGACTGTTCCTATGAGTCAGTCCTCTCACCCTTTCCATTAGTGGGTCCTCTGGGGGTGTAGTCCTTTTTCCGTTTCCTATGTGATGGGTGGTCCTTTCTTTTTCTATTGGGAGGATTTTAGGAAGGAGTCCTACGTCTCTTTCTAGCAAAATCCAAGTCCAGGAAAATCCTTTTGTCTTAGTTAATTATAGCTGCCATTTTGTATAAGTTGTAGGATTAGCTGTTTGTGGGAGAACACAAAATGTGCTCTTCATTATGTGTTTAGACAGTTTATGGTGTGTGTAGAGGGGTTGCGGTGAATGGATCAGTGTACCAAGGACACAAAACCCGACGGTCTCATGTTGCACAGAAAACTGCCGCCTAGAGTGAAACCAGCCTGAACAAAAGAGTAGGCTGAAAGCTAATCACGGTTCGATCAGTAGCCTCATCTAGGGCAAAGACCTCCCAGAAGCGGGGGCTATGTAGTGTAGGTTAGTTTAGAGCTCGTGCCATGAAACTCACTTTCCACAATGAGGGCACACTCCTGCCATGTAACGTTTCCATCAATGCTTAAAGCCGCACTCGAGAGGGCGGGGGAGGCATCGTTTCTTCGTGTTGTCCCGATCATGAGCGTGCTTGCCAGGTCAGGTGATCCCCGTCCCTCACGCTTCCGGGCATTCGGCGAGCGCGTCCTCGTAGATGCAGAATCGACACCCACGCTCAAGACAGAACGCCCGTGCAGGCCCACGCTCCAGTCCCTGAGCACGCTCACCAAACAGGGGGATGGATCTCAGCGGGAGGGCATCGACGGGAAAAACCGACCGTAGCCGATCTCAAACCGGGACCAATAGTGAGCGCTCCATGTAGTTGAGGGCTTTCCGCAACTCAAGCTGTTCCTGGACCTTTGTCCGAACAGGGGGTGTCCAAGGTCCCAGCTACACTCCGTCGATTTCACGACCATGTTACATTCCGTCGATCTGACCCCTGAATGTGGTCTCGAGGCCAGTGGATCAAGGCAGGAAGACGATCGGACCCGCTAAAGTGTATGGCCGGAGCTTACGATCCGGGGCCAGTCGCAGGCATTCCATGCATTCAGGGACATATGGCGGATGATGGGAGATCTGGTCATCACTGCGGGCGTCTCCTTGATCATCTCCGCAAAATCTGCGGTCGCGCTCGGTCCTGTAGGAGAGCGATCGAGGACGGTGAGCGGGAACGGGATTGCCGCAGTAGGTGCCTCCGGGTCTCAGGGTCGGTGTCGTCGTAGACCCCAGATGCTCGCTGGCTCCAGACCTCTCCCCCCCTCCAGCCGGTGATGAGGTAAGATGCCGGGGTTTCGTTGAAAACGATAGTTGTAGATGTTGCAGGCGAAGTTACTTCATGTTCCTCTGTAAGTTCCGTACAGTTGGCGCTGGGGCTAAGCAGGGATATCACAAAATGTGATCCCAAGCCATTGGAGCTCTCCCTGTGAGTTCCTCACCAGTCGGACATTTTATTAATCTTTCATCTGGTAGATGACTATTATAAAGATTTGTAAATATACTGTAGTTGTGTACTTTAGAAGCAAGAACGATACACTGGCATGATAGTTTATAGGTGGTATCTGGCAGGTCAGAGCGGTTTCCACTGGGCTAATGATACCAAGACCAGGGGAATTTTCCTATGCTTCACATCTAAATGGATCTGCAGGCTTGGAACCTGATTATCTTCCTCTAAAGTGCAAAATTCTTGTTCTTTGTTGGGTTTGTAGAAGTGTATTAATATGCTCATATGAGACAAGTCCATGGAAAGAACTATTGTTCGTCAAAGGGACCAGTAGAAGTTCTTGCCATTTATTCTCAAAGCAGCTTCTGAGATATGTTGGTATCCACCTTGGCCTTGTCCTTTCTCGAGTTTATGGCAAATCATATATAAAAAGGGGATATGCACCTCTCTAGTTTGTCCAAGATAATCCTGTTCTTACAAGATAGGTGAGGTTCTTCCCTTTTGCAGAGGGAGTATGGTCATCAAGGTGTCCCTGATGTTGTGCAATGTCCCCTCATGTCCCCTCAGTGAGAGCCTCGTGGTTTCTAAGGCTTCTGGGCTGTTGGGCATCTTGCACTGAAGTAGTCTCACAAGCCAGTCTGTACATACACCATGTGCAAGTTAGCCTGATGAAACACGGGAAATGTTTGCCTGAAAAAAACTTCCAGTCATGCCCAGTCCATCCTTTATAATCTTTCAGCCCAGTCTGTACATGGGCTGTACCTTCTACCCTCCAGGGACTTAGAAAACCCATTCCTGTGGATTCCAGATTTTATTTGGAATTTGGGGGGCAGGGGGTGCCATTGCTGAGTGAATGGCTAGAGCGTCCGACCTTGAAGTTGGGGAACCAGGTTTGTGTCTGGTGGGAGGCTCAAACATCCTGTGATTCTGGGCAAATCACTTAGAGCCACATGTATCAAGCTATTTTGCGTTCGCAAACGATGCGAATCGCAAAATTCAGCCGTTTGCGAACGCAAAATGGCCTTTCCGTATGTATGAAAGGCTTTGGCATTAGCAATTTAGATAATCGCAATTTTTTGCGATTACCTAAATTGCGAATGCAAATAGGGACCTGCAATTTACGATTCCCTAATGCACATGTAAGAAGCCTTTCCTAAATGCGAACTACGCATTTAGGAAACGCTATTACCATCAACTTCAAATTGATGATAACCATGTGCAAACTTTGAAAAATGCACAAAACTGCATTTTTCTAAGTGCCATGTGTGTGCCTTACATGTGCACCTTTTTTGTTTGGTGAGCTTCATGGGGGCCTTAAACCCCCTGGCACTCTTGCCTTCGCATTACCTAATTTGCGATTACCAATTAGGTAATCTCAATTTAGGTAATGCAAGACCATTCTCACCTATGGGCCTTGAGGCCCATAGGAACGAATGGAGTTGCAATTACAAATAGCGATTCCCTAATTGTGTTTGCGATTTTTAAAAAATCACAATTAGGGAATCGCTATTTCCTGTCTGTTTTGTTACATTACATTTTGCGATTTCCAAATAGCAATTTCTTAAAAATCGCTAATTGGTGATCGCAAAATGATACTTTCATACATGTGGCCCTTAATCTCCCTGTGCCTAAGAAAATGAATGTGTCCCTCTGTAATGCAGCTGGTGCTCATGTAAAGCGCTCTGATACTTTCGGGTCGAGTTAGCGCTACATAAAACAGAAAAGAAAAAGAATGAAAAATGTGCATATTTCAATGCTTGTACATTCATTTTTGTTCATTTGTTGCTAAATATTGCTGACAGCAAAGATGAAACCATGTGTTTTCATTTGTTGTTACTGTATATCAGCTTTTCAAAAACTGCTTCCATTTCTTGCGGAACCAGGGGTACCTCCAAAACAGTGGGAAGTGTGGTCAGACTTGTTCCAAGGTTATGGATAGGGGTTAGAGGAAGTAGATTGCAATTCACCAAGACCACGTTATTTGTTAAAGCATTGCTTGTGGCCAGTGGTCCAACAGAAAAATAAAAATTGACCTTCTGTTGAAAATTCAGATAATCTAGATGTGTACAATCTTGCCTTGAAAAAAGATGCATGAGAGATTTGGGTGAAAAATCAATGTGATGTTGGGGAGGTACAAACTTCATACAAGAGCACAAAAGAGGGGAAACTATATACCAATAAGTACCCACTCTTGGGCTTTAGTGGTCACGTTGAAATTGAGCACTTCACATATGACCAGGTATTACGTGAGCAGGTCTAAATGAAAACCAAGTACAAGAAAATTCAGGAGCGTGTGTTGAGTGAAAGCACCTTAGAAGTGTTAGAGGCTGCCAGAAATTTGGAACTTTCTCTAAAATGTGTACACAGAGAGAGAACGACTATCAATACCTTGGAGGTGGTGAACGTCGTATCAAAGAATAGCAAGGAGGAAAAAGACTAATATAAGAGAAATTATTTGAAGAGTGGTTAAGATAGAAGATTATAGTTGTTACAAGTGTGGCAAGGCGTCTTATTCAGTGAATGCTTGAAATTGCCCAGCTTTGGATACAATTTGTAATAATTATGAAGGCAAAGGATAATTTTGGCATATGTGTTAGGGAATGAATAAACATGTAAATTACAAAAATGGGGAGGAGAAACGGGATTGCCGAGGTGTAACTTCATGATTGATGGTAAAGTCATGAATGTTAGCCTGGACTTTTGTGCCTGGTATTCCATAATTGGAATTCTGGCCTTTCAAGGAGTTGTTACACACAGACGTTTACCCAGAGGGCTGTATAGGCATAAGATTGAAATTGATTTATTCTTCTTGGTTAGATTTGGAGTTTAAGTAAAGGAGGACCAGGGGAAAAGTGTGTATTGTAATGAAGAGAGAAACCATTCCTGGAATGGCCACACCAAGAACAGTTGGGTAGGAGGTTGGATCAGAGAGTCAGTTCCCATATGTCTGCTTTTAAGGAAGTGTGTGACAGAAAAGGAATGGATTATGTGTCTTGTCCAAGGTATTCAGTGAGACGTTTTGCAGATGAATAGGATTGAAACATAAAATTGTTCTAAAAAAAAAAAAAGCTGTGCCTGACGTACATCTTAAGTGGAATGTGCCATTGAACCACAGAGGCAAAACTGAAGGAAATTCTTAAAGACTTAAGAAACAAGCCGTTGTGAAGCTGACAGAAATCTGATTGATTATATTGAGTCATGATTTCTGTTAAAAAGCTCTGGCAACTTGTGATTCTGCATTGACTTAAGGACCTTAACCGAGACTATCTAGATAGGCTTGTCTCCTCTCTCAAATCTTTAGGAAATGGTGGCCTCAGTATCAAGTGAGGTTTTTTTGTTCAAGCGTACATTTAATCCAAAATTACCTCCAAATTTAAATGGATGAAAACTCTAAGGGTGGCACAGTGGTCATTTCATCTGAGGGCCTCTTCCAATATGAGAGAATGCCTTTTGGGTTAGTCAGTGCATCAAAAGTATTGGTAGGTTTCACTGAAGCAAACGTTTTCCTGGATGATATATTCCTTTTCAGGAAGAACAATATTAAGCATGATTCCAATAAAGGAAATATTTTGGCAGCCCTGGAACATGTTTGTTTGTAAAACATTCTAAATGCAGGTTTGGTGAAAATGAGGTGGAGTGCTTGGGACATAAGATATCAGGGCAGGGTGTACAACCCAAGAAGGATCATGTGAAATTGATTCCCAATCCACCATAAGATAAATTGGTTTCATTCCATGGACTATCGGAATCTTGTCCAAGGTTTATTGAAAATTATGCAACCAAAGTTAAACCATTTAGGCAAACTGCTACAAAATGCAACATGTATGTGGTCACAAGAACCGAAAAAATGTATTGAGTTTTTTAAAACCGAGCTTGTAAAGGTGCCTTTTTAAAAACCTATTATAATTGGTACTGAATGTATGATTGCCATAGATATGAGTAGCTAAGGTCTGTGTGCTGCGCTAATGCACAGAGACAAGGAAAAGGAATTAGTTGTATATTTCAGATCTGGGACATTTCACCCTGTGGAAAGTAGTTATTTGGTAATTGAACATCAGGTGTTGACATGAACATGGGCAGCTGAGCACCTCCGAGTGTATGTGTAGGGGGGTGAAATATATTTAAAGAACAGAACATAAGCCCTTGGTTCACATCTTGGCTCCTGGAGGTGTTGGAATTTAATTCCCAGGCTGACATGATGATTAATAGATCAGTGAGCAATTATGAGCTGTGCTGTCGCATTGACAAGTCTGCGAATGCTCAAAAATGTACCAGCAATGTCTGTGGAGTGGCCAGATCATCCATGGTGTAAGCGGGCTATTGATGTAATGGGTTTCTTTTATGATGCTTCCCCAAAAAGATGCAGCTGCTCTAGTGCTGATTGCTTGTTACACTGATGGGTCTGATGTGTGGATTGTCTGGAATGTAACCACAGAAGTAGTAACTGACTTTTTAGAGGAGCTGTTTCGCAGAGAAGACATACATGACATGACATGACAAGATTATTTCAACGGAGTCCAATTCACAATATAAATTATCTCAATTTCCTGAGTAATTACAGTGTCAACCCTTACTGATTTACATTTTATCACCCGTGACCAATGGGCACATTGAGAGCTTTAACCCCTTCGCTGCTAGGCCTTTTCCCCTCCTGTGCTAAGCCTTTTTTTGGCTATTTGGGGTAGTTCGCACTTAGGCCCCTGTAACTTTTTGACCACATAAGGTATCCATGCCAAATTTGCGTCCTTGTTTTCCAACATCATGGGGATTCTAAAGGTACCCAGGGTTTGTGGATTCCCCTGGAGGGGACCCAGAAATTAGCCAAAATACAGCTAAATTTTGTTTTTTTGGGGAAAAATGCGAAAAAAAGGGCTACAGATGAAAGCATCTGGTTTTTTCCCTGCAAATGGCATCAAAAAAGGGGTTGTGGTGCTGAAATCACCATCCTCCCAGCTTTCAGGGACAAGCAGACTTTTGTCAGAAAACCAACATTTTGTACACAGTGTTGGCATTTTTCTGGGACATAGCCTATTTTTGCTATTTTTTGTGCTTTCAACCTCCTTCCAGTTAATGGTAGAAATGGGTATGAAAGCAATAATGGATCCTGGAAAGCCATACATTTCTGACAACTAGACAAAATTCTGAATTCAGCAAGGGGTCATTTGTGTAGATCCTTCAAGTTTTCTTTATAGAAACAAACAATTAAATATAGGAAAAATTGAAAAGTAGTTGAAAAAAACAGCCATTTGTGTCAACGTTTTCACCTGTAACTTCTTCTAATTATGACAGCTATTTGAAAGCAATATACCATTACATCCGCTCCCTTTCTGGTTGTGGTGATATATAGGACTTGTAGGTTCACCAAGAACCCGACGAACCCAGAGCCAATAACTGAGCAGCGTCTTGCAATGGTTTTTTATTATGTCCCGGGTATATAGCAATTATTCTGGGAAAATTTATACATGGAAAAATCGGTATGAAAGACACCTATGTATTTCTGAAATGGGAACAAAATATAGAGTTTAGAAACAGTAGATATTTGCACATTTCCAAAATTGGGAGTACCCATACTAGCATGAAAATTATAGGTCATTTCTCAAAATGACTTCTTTTTTACACATTGTCTTTCATTTGGAAGGCAGAAATGCATCGAAAGTCAATAGATAATAACAGTTGCTCTACAATTTTGTATTACCCTAAGTCTCCCGATAAAAATGGTACCTCACTTGTGTGGGTAGGCCTAGTGCCCATTTTTTTCAGGATGGGGTGACTTGACTGGCTCTCACCTGGTTCTGTTACCCAGAATCCCTTGCAAACCTAAAAAATTGTCAAAACAAACACATTTTCCTCACTTTTCTGTGGTGGAAAGTTCTGGAATCTGCGTGGCTCCACAAAATTCCACGCACCCCGTATTCCCCAAATCTTTCAAGAAAAACGGTACCCCACTTGTGTGGGTAGGCCTAGTGCCCGCGACAGGAAACGGCCCAAAACACAACGTGGACACACCACATTTTCACAGTGAAAAATGACCCTTTTTTTGCAAAGTGCCTAGCTGTAGTTTTTGAACCCTAGCTCTGCCGGCACCTAGGGAAACCTGGAAAACCTATACATTTTTAAAAACTAGACACCCAGGGGAATCTAGGATGGGGTGACTTGACTGGCTCTCACCAGGTTCTGTTACCCAGAATCCCTTGCAAACCTAAAACAATTGTCAAAAATACCACATTTTCCTCACTTTTCTGTGGTGGAAAGTTCTGGAATCTGCGTGGATCCACAAAATTCCACCTACCCCGCATTCCCCAAAGTCTTCCGAGAACAATGGTACCTCACTTGTGTGGGTAGGCCTAGTGCCCGCGACAGGAAACAGCACAAAACGCAATGTGGACACACCACATTTTCACAGTGAAATGACCCTTTTTTTACAAAGTGCCTAGCTGTAGTTTTTGAACCCTAGCTCTGCCGGCACCTAGGGAAACCTAGCAAACCTATACATTTTTGAAAACTAGACACCCAGGGGAATCCAGGATGGGATGACTAGACTGGCTCTCACCAGGTTCTGTTACCCAGAATCCCTTGCAAACCTAAACAATTGTCAAAAAACCACATTTTCCTCACTTTTCTGTGGTGGAAAGTTCTGGAATCTGCGTGGATCCACAAAATTCCACCCACTCCGCATTCCCCAAAGTCTTCCGAGAAAAATGGTACCTCACTTGTGTGGGTAGGCCTAGTGCCCGCGACAGGAAACGGCCCAAAACGCAACGTGGACACACCACATTTTCACAGTGAAAAATGACCCTTTTTTTGCAAAGTGCCTAGCTGTAGTTTTTGAACCCTAGCTCTGCCGGCACCTAGGGAAACCTAGCAAAACTATACATTTTTGAAAACTAGACACCAAGGGGAATCCAGGATGGGGTGACTTGACTGGCTCTTACCAGGTTCTGTTACCCAGAATCCCTTGCAAACCTAAACAATTGTAAAAAAAACCCCATTTTCATCACTTTTCTGTGGTGGAAAGTTCTGGAATCTGCGTGGATCCACAAAATTCCACCCACCCCGCATTCCCCAAAGTGTTCTGAGAAAAATGGTACCTCACTTGTGTGGGTAGGCCTCGTGCCCGCGATAGGAAACAGCGCAAAACACAACGTGGACACAAATTTCCTACCACCCAGCGTTCGCCCAGGTCTCCCGATAAAAATGGTGCCTCACTCGGGTGGGAGGCCCAAGTACCCGCGACAGGCAAGGGCCCAAAACGTATTGAGGCGACATCAAAATTGCCTATCACAAAGCGACCTGGTTTTGCAACGGGGTCCCATGACTTTTGGCCCGGAGCTCGGCGGCCACCTAGGAAACCTACCAAACCTACACATTTCTGAAAACTAGACACCGGGGGATTCCAGGGAGGTATGGCTTGCATGGATCCTCCAACGTTTTCTTACAGAATCCCCTGCAAACCTGAAATTTTGCTGAAAAAATCACTTTTTCACACATGTGTGTGTGGGAAAGTTGTGGCATCACCGGGCTGACACAAATTACCTACCAGCCAGCATTCTCCCTGGTCTCCCGATAAAAATGGTGCCTCACTCGGGTGGGAGGCCCAAGTACCCGCGACAGGCAAGGGCCCAAAACGTATTGAGGCGACATCAAAATTCCCTATCACAAACACGACCTGGTTTTGCAAGGGGTCCCATGAATTTTGGCCCGGGGCTCGGCGGCCACCTAGAGAAACCTACCAAACCCACACATTTCTGAAAACTAGCCACCCAGGGGATTCCAGGGAGGTATGGCTTGCGTGGATCCCCCAACGTTTTCTTACCCAGAATCCCCTGCAAACCTGAAATTTTGCTGAAAAAAATCATATTTTTAACACATTTGTGTGTGGGAAAGTTGTGGCATCACGGGGCTGACACAAATTTCCTACCACCCAGCGTTCACCCAGGTCTCCCGATAAAAATAGTGCCTCACTCGGGTGGGAGGCCCAAGAACCCGCGACAGGCAAGGGCCCAAAACGTATTGAGGCGACATCAAAATTGCCTATCACAAAATGTTTTGGGCCCTTGCCTGTCGCGGGTACTTGGGGCTCCCACCCGAGTGAGGCACCATTTTTATCAGGAGACCTGGGGAAACGCTCGGTGGTAGGAAATTTGTGTCAGCCCGGTGATGCCACAACTTTCCCACACACAAATGTGTGAAAAAAGTGATTTTCAGCAAAATTTCACGTTTGCAGGGGATTCTGGTAAGAAAACGTTGGAGGATCCACGCAAGCCATACCTCCCTGCAATCCCCGGGTGTCTACTTTTCAGAAATGTGTGGGTTTGGTAGGTTTCCCTAGGTGGCCGCCGAGCCCCGGGCCAAAAGTCATGGGACCCCCTTGCAAAACCAGGTCGTTTGTGATAGGCAATTTTGATGTCGCCTCAATACGTTTTGGGCCCTTGCCTGTCAGCGGGTACTTGGGCCTCCCACCCGAATGAGGCACCATTTTATCGGGAGACCTGGGGAACGCTGGGTGGTAGGAAATTTGTGTCAGCCCGGTGATGCCACAACTTTCCCACACACAAATGTGTGAAAAAGTGATTTTTTCAGCAAAATTTCAGGTTTGCAGGGGATTCTGGGTAAGAAAACGTTGGAGGATCCACGCAAGCCATACCTCCCTAGAATCCCCCGGGTGTCTAGTTTGCAGAAATGTGTGGATTTGGTAGGTTTCCCTAGGTGGCCTCCGAGCACGGGCCAAAAACCCAGGTGACCCCCCTTGCAAAACCAGGTCGTTTTGTGATAGGCAATTTTGATGTCGCCTCAATACGTTTTTGGCCTTTGCCTGTCGCGGGTACTTGTGCCTCCCACACGATAGAGGCTTCATTTTTATTGGGAGACCTGGGGGAACGCTGGGTGGTAGGAAGTTTATGTCAGCCCAGTGATGCCACAATTTTCCCACACAAATATGTGTGGAAAAAGTGATTTTTTTCAGCAAAATTTGAGGTTTGCAGGGGATTCTGGGTAAGAAAACGTTGGGTGACCCACACAAGCCATACCTCCCTGGAATCCCCCGGGTGTCTAGTTTTCAGAAATGTGTGGGGTTTGGTAGGTTTCCCTAGATGGCCGCCGACCCCGGGGCCAAAAACCCAGGTGACCCCCTGTGCAAAACCAGGTTGGTTTGTGAGAGGTAATTTTGATGTCGCCTCACTAGGTTTTGGGCCCTTGCCTGTCGCGGGTACTTGACCCACCCACACAAGTGAGGTACCATTTTTCTCGGAAGACTTTGGGGAATGCGGGGTGAGTGGAATTTTGTGGATCCACACAGATTCCAGAACTTTCCACCACAGAAATGTGAGGAAAATGTGTTTTTTTTATACACATTTTGATGTTTGCAAGGGATTCTGGGTAACAGAACCTGGTGAGAGCCAGTCAAGTCACCCCATCCTGGATTCCCCTGGGTGTCTAGTTTTCAAAAATGTACAGGTTTGCTAGGTTTCCCTATGTGCCGGCTGCGCTAGGGCCCAAAATCCACAGGTAGGCATATTGCTAAAAACAAATCCGTGCCTATTCGGCTTTCTGCTGCCCTGGGGGGATATCGGGGGTGGGGTTGCCCCGATATGCCCCCAAGGGGGGCAGAAACACTGTGGCTATTTTTTGGGGGGGTAGGGGCATTGGTATGCCCATTCTGGGCAGCCCCCACCCCCACACATAAAAAAGCCAGCATAATCGTTGGCGTCTAGTGGGATTTTTGCCCCCCGGGGTGGCAGATTGGGGGCTACTGCCCCATCTTCCCCCCAGGGGGGTCAGAAAGGCTCTACTTGTTGCGGGTGGGGGTGGGGGCATTGGCATGCCCATTTTGGGCAGCCCCCACCCTAATTCAAATTTGCCCCAAAAAATCCCTGACGTCTAGTGGGCTTCTTGCCCCCCGGGGGGGCAGATTGGGGGCTACTGCCCCCATCTTCTCCCCAGGGGGAGCAGAAAGGCTGTAATTGTTGCGGGCAGGGGGTCGGGGCATTGACATGCCCGTTTTGGGCAGCCTCCACCCTAATTAAAACTTGCCCCAAAAAATCCCTGGCGTCTAGTGGGCTTTTTGCCCCTCAGGGGGCAGATTGGGGGATACTGCCCCATCTGCCCCCCAGGGGGGGCAGGAAGGCTGTAATTTTTGTGGGGAGGGGGTGGGGGCATGGGTATGCCCATTTTGGGCAGCCCTCACCCTAATTCAAATTTGCCCCAAAAAAATCCCTGGCGACTTGTGGGATTTTTGCCCCCCCCGGCGGAGCAGATTGGGGCTAATGCCCCATCTTCCCCAGGGGGGCAGAAAGTCCACTAGACACCAGGGAGTTTGGGTAAATTTAACTAGGGTGAGGCTGCCCAAACCGGGCACGCCAATGCCCCCACCCTAATTAAAATTTGCCCAAAAATCCCTGGTGTCAAGTGGGCTTTTTGCCCCGAGGGGGCAGATTGGGGGCTACTGCCCCATCTGCTTCCAGGGGGCAGGAAGACTGTTATTTTTGCGGGAGGGGTGGGGGCATGGGCATGCCCGCTTTGGGAGCCCCCACCCTAATTAAAATTTGCCCTAAAAAGTCCCTGGCGTCTAATGGGCTTTTTGCCCCCGGCGAGGCAGATTGGGGCTAATGCCCTCATCTGCCCCCAGGGGGCAAAGCCACTAGACGCCAGGACTCTTAGGGCAAATTCTAATTAGAGTGGGGCTGCCCACAACGGGCATGCCAATGCCCCCACCCTAATTTCAAATTTGCCCCAAAAAAAATCCCTGGCGTCTAGTGGGCTTTATGCCCCCCTGTGGGGGCAGATTAGGGGCTACTGCCCCCCAGGGGGGCAGGAAGGCTGTAATTTTTGCGGGGAGGGGGTGGGGGCATGGGCATACCCATTTTGGGCAGCCCCCACCCTAATTAAAATTTGCCCCAAAAAAATCCCTGGCGACTAGTGGGCTTTTGCTCCCCCGGCGGGGCAGATTGGGGGCTAATGACCCCATCTGCCCCCAGGGGCAGAAAGTCCACTAGACGCCAGGAGTTTTTGGGCAAATTTAATTAGGGTGGGGCTGCCCAAAACGGGCATGCCAATGCCCCCACCCTAATTAAGATTTGCCCAAAAAATCCCTGGCGTCTAGTGGGCTTTTGCCCCCTCGGGGGCAGATTGGGGGCTACTGCCCCATCTGCCCCCAGGGGGCAGGAAGGCTGTTATTTTTGTGGTGGAGGGGGTGGGGGCATGGGCATGCCCGTTTTGGGAGCCCCCACCCTAATTCAAATTTGCCCCAAAAAATCCCTGGCGTCTAGTGGGCTTTTTGCTCCCAGGGGGGCAGAAAGTCCACTAGACGCCAGGGAGTGCAAGGGCAATTCAATTAGGTGGGGCTGCCCAAAACGGGCATGCCAATGCCCCACCCTAATTAAAATTTGCCCATAAAATCCCTGGCGTCTACTGGTCTTTTGCCCCCACGGGGGCAGATTTGGGGCTAATGCCCCATACTGCCCCCCAGGGGGGGCAGAAAGGCTGTCATTTTTGCGGGGGAGGGGGTGGGGGCATGGGCATGCCCATATTGGGCAGCCCCCACCACAAATTATAATAAAAAAAATCCCTGGCGTATAGTGGGCTTTTTGCCCCCGGGGGGGCAGAAAGTCTGTAAATTTTGCGGGGTGGGGGCATGGACATGCCCTTTATGGGCAGCCCCCACCCTAATAAATTATGTGGCCCCAAAAAAATATCCCTGGGGTCTAGTGGGCTTTTTGCCCCCCCGGGGGGGAAGATTGGGGGCTACTGCCCCCATCTGCCTCCCAGGGGGGGCAAAAAGACTAAATCACACCCAAAAAAATTGGGGGGAGCAAAAGCCCTTGCCCAAGGGGCCACTCCCCCCTCCCTGGTGTCTAGTGGGTGGATCCCTGCTTGGGGATCGCCCTCCTGGGGCTATCCCGAAACAGGGATCCACTGGGGAGGAGTACCATTGGAAAGGGGAGATTCTCCCCTTTCCAATGATACCTCTCCCGTCTTTCTACGTGCCCGGGGGCTGAGATAGCCCCTGAGCACATAGAAAGTGAAACTGAAATGAGCCTAAAGGCTCATTTCAGTTTGTTTTCTGTGCAATGAGGACAGCGTGACGTGCGCGCTGGTCCTCATGGCACAGAAACCAGGGAGGGGGCCTCGGGAGCTGGGGAAGCTCTTCCCCAGCTCCCAAGGTCACAGGGGATAAATAGAAATCCCTCTGCTGTCTGCAGCAGAGGGATTTCGTGCCCCTGGCCTCATGACGGAAAGGTTCCGTCATGATCACAGGGGCACCGATGCTCATGACGGAACCATTCCATCATGAGCATCGAAGGGGTTAATGTTGTAAATGAGTCTAAACAGCTTGCACTTAAACAAGGTGTATATTGGAGGGAATATTTGCAGGTTACATTGTTATCCTACAGGATAACACCTTATGCGGTCACAGATAAATCACTATGTGCATTGGAAAGCCACTATCAAGCTGATGTCTTGGTTGTTAATCAACAGACTGAAGGAAGGTAATCATAGGTGTAAGGACGGGGAAATGAAGAATAAATTGGAGGTGCACCAAAGTATGAGCGACCATGTTGATGGTAATTAAAGGAAAAGTAATGATAGGTGGCCTGATGTATCTGTTCAGCAGTATGTTAGAGTAAAAAAGCTTGGTTTTATTTATAAAGAGTGTGCTCGTTGGTCCAACCCACAGAGTGCTGGCAGTCATGAGGTACATCATGAAATTGGAGGATGGGAATGTGTGAAATGTATGGAAGGTATAAAAGTGCTGGAATAAGAATGAGGGTAATTGAAAAGGGTATAGATGAAGATGAGGAAAGCCGTTTTTCATGAGTTTTATAGAATTAATAGTGTCGAGATGGTTCGGTTAACAGATCTGCTACTGATAATGTTGATCCATTGCGTAACTTTAACTGGCCTTGCATTACCACTACCAGTGATGGTGCGAAAGAAACCAGTACAGAGCCTCGAAATGGACGTGTAAAGAATCCTCAAACTAGGCTGGAATTAGTTTGATTTGAGACGGAGTTCAAGGGTGCTTAAGGTAACTAACACTTATATGATTTTGTTTCAAGATAGTTTTTTTTTTCTTCTTTTACATGTGTATTGTTATGTTCTCTAAGCTAGGCACAAGTAGCAAAGCGACCTTTTACCTCTATTGTCCTACTTCTCCCTGAATAACGGTTCTAGCAATGACCCTTTACCCAGTTATGTGTTGAACAAATGTTGATTAGTTTCTCTGAAACTAGCTCCATTTATTATACATGAGGATTCCTACAATCATGTCTTAATTCCTTGCACATGAAGTGCATAACAGGATTTACATACTCTGTACAAAGGTCATCGCCATCTTCATTCACGGGCGACAGGACTATTTTGCATAGTTGTAATTATTGATTTAGGTTAATTTGCATAATCACAATCATAACATATTGATCAAGGTAGA
This sequence comes from Calotriton arnoldi, assembly GCA_963921515.1. Taxonomy (NCBI): domain Eukaryota; kingdom Metazoa; phylum Chordata; class Amphibia; order Caudata; family Salamandridae; genus Calotriton; species Calotriton arnoldi. The sequence goes on along the minus strand of CAWUFW010002528.1, from coordinate 1,230,023 downwards.
CTACCCAAGGCTACCTCCTGGTATAAAAGAATCACACCTTCACTAGGTACGAAAAGGAGACGCTTCTACGCTGACACTGAGACGGAGGTCCCTGCACGCTGAGGCTTCAAAACCTAGCGGTCTGACATCCCTTTCTGGGTGTCCAATTCCTGACCAAGACGGGGTCATTCATTCTTTCCCATCAGGTAATGGGGTTGGCTCTTTCCTAGGTGATTCTTGGCTTTACACCCACATACATGCTTGGTACACTTAGGTACACCTAGGTAGGGTCTGCATCGTAGGAGTACACAAAGATTACTGTTCTTATATATATGCTTGCATTTATTCAGTGCTTCAGCACTATGGTAGAACTGTATCTACTGTTTACTCTGTTGGTGCTTGCAATCTCTTACATTTGCTTCTGTCTGTTGATTGTTGCAGCATACATGTTCTATACTAGAATGACGCTGGTTCAATAAATGCTTATTGAAAACGGTCCCAACTTTTATTCTGTGTATCTCTCTGAGACTAAGTGAGCACGATTGACTGAGCAAAAAGTACTGTACTGTTTCTACGATCCCTGAAGGGTCAAAGGTTGTCATGTTCCATGGTTGCCAGAAGACTATTTGCTCCTTGGTAGGGTTCGGGCTTATAGTGGCAATGTGAGCTAGCTGGTCTATAGGCTGACATATTCTGTGGGGGTGTCCGGAATCAGTCTAGACACCAATCCCTTATTTATGTTGTCCAACAAACGTGGAGATCCTATGTATTTTAGGAACTACATTACAGTATGGGTGTGTACGTATAAAACGGGAGATATGTGGGATTGACTTGGAATGCACTCGGTGGAGTGGGATGAATGGTGTTTATGACATTTGGGCATGAGTGTAAAGTAGAAAAGAGGTATCTGTTGGTATAGGTTTAAGTGTAGTAAGTCAGTTGGGTTCTGGACGCAGTGTTGCTTGGTCGCTGAACAGATCACTCTTCTACTTTTACTTTGGACCTAATTCTTGTACAAATAAAGATTGACTATGATTCATGTGACTTTCCCAACTGGACTTCAACAGATCTCTTTGTAAGCCATGTAAAGAACACATTAGGATAACATTCATCTTCATCAATATATTGCTTTTACATACTTTTCCTGGCCCCAAAGGACTTCTTACCGCTAATCAAGCGACATCTATACTGATTGACATGGCTAATACTCCTATTCTTTTTTACATTAGGAAATGTTATGCTGCTTATCCCTTCCTTCTTTCAATTGTCAACGGAGATCTTAAGAAGAAAGGGTAATCCATCTTTTGTGTCTGTCTCCCATTGCAGTGGTGCTCAACCTTATGGTGGGCATTCTGAGTAAAAACAACAGTGGATGGACAGAATGCAGAACAATGTCATACATTCACCCCAGTACAGAGATCTGGGCCTAAATCCATCGTTTTTTGCTCACCATGCCATTCCAGTTTGAACCCAGCCATATGCAAATGAGTCTTGACCCTGTGCCTCATGGGAACAGTCCAGCCCGAACTGCCAAGCCAGGTCCTCCCTGGACTGGAAACAAGCATCCTAGGACCGGTTTCGGGTTTCACCCCTCTTCAGCCAGGATAGCTTGATTCCAGTGGCATGGAGAGCACGGGACCCACGTCTGGGCATACCCGTCCCACTCGGGTGACAAATGCAAAAATAACAGTTGATGGACAGAATGCAGAACAATGTCATACATTCACCCCAGTACAGAGATCTGGGCCTAAATCCATCGTTTTTTGCTCACCATGCCATTCCAGTTTGAACCCAGCCATATGCAAATCAGTCTTGACCCTGTGCCTCATGGGAACAGTCCAGCCCGAACTGCCAAGCCAGGTCCTCCCTGGACTGGAAACAAGCATCCTAGGACCGGTTTCGTTGTTTCACCCTCTTCAGCCAGGATAGCTTGATTCCAGTGGCATGGAGAGCACGGGACCCACGTCTGGGCATACCCGTCCCACTCGGGGTGACAAATGCAAAAACAACAGTTGATGGACAGAATGCAGAACACTGTCATACATTCACCCCAGTACAGAGATCTGGGCCTAAATCCATCGTTTTTTGCTCACCATGCCATTCCAGTTTGAACCCAGCCATATGCAAATCAGTCTTGACCCTGTGCCTCATGGGAACAGTCCAGCCCGAACTGCCAAGCCAGGTCCTCCCTGGACTGGAAACAAGCATCCTAGGACCGGTTTCGGGGTTTCACCCTCTTCAGCCAGGATAGCTTGATTCCAGTGGCATGGAGAGCACGGGACCCACGTCTGGGCATACCCGTCCCACTCGGGGTGACAAATGCAAAAACAACAGTTGATGGACAGAATGCAGAACAATGTCATACATTCACCCCAGTACAGAGATCTGGGCCTAAATCCATCGTTTTTTGCTCACCATGCCATTCCAGTTTGAACCCAGCCATATGCAAATCAGTCTTGACCCTGTGCCTCATGGGAACAGTCCAGCCCGAACTGCCAAGCCAGGTCCTCCCTGGACTGGAAACAAGCATCCTAGGACCGGTTTCGGGTTTCACCCTCTTCAGCCAGGATAGCTTGATTCCAGTGGCATGGAGAGCACAGGACCCACGTCTGGGCATACCCGTCCCACTCGGGGTGACAAATGCAAAAATAACAGTTGATGGACAGAATGTATTTATTTTATTTATTTATAAAGTTTTATATAGCGCGAACTTGATCCCGAAGGATATCAGAGCGCTTTACAATTTGAGGGAAAAGGAGGTAACAAATCAAAACATGAGTCTAATATGGTGAATCTAATAGGGATTGAATCAAATAGTGCCCACATAACAGATCATTTATAAACCTGAGTGAACGAAGAATGGGCTAGACGATGGCTAGACGAGAGCACAGTGTCATAAGGGGAGTAAGTACAATAATCGTAAACAGGATTAAAAACCAATACCAAAACAATAGTGAAAACATGAGTCAAATGGGGAGTCTAAAAGGCATTGAATCAGATGGTGAACACCTACCAGATCATTTATACACCTGGGTGAACGAAGAATGGGCTAGACGATGGGGCATAATGACTTAAGGGGAGTAAATACAATAATCATGTACCGGAATAATAACCAAAACAGAATAATAAACATATACAGGGATAATGACAAATGCTATGGTATGTCCGATGCGCTTAGAGCTAACAAATGTCCCTCATGTTAAGGTAAGAACTTATTCATGAGGAATCTTTTTGCTTCCAGTTTGAAAGCATCCTTGGAAGAGATCCTCCGAATTTCAGGTGGAAGAGAGTTCCATATTTTTGGAGCAGCGCCAGAGAAGGCTCGTTGGCATGTTCTCTTTTTGCGGAAGATCTGTGGTTTTAAGAGGAGGGAATTTGCACTCCTTGACAGTCTACCCCCTCCGGATAGTTCTAGTTTTTGTGCAAGGTAGATGGGGTTCTGAAGTGGAGGGCTTTGTGTGATAGGCAGGCAATCTTCAGTTGAATTCTAGCTTCGTAAGGTAGCCAGTTTAGAGATTTTAAAACCGGGGAGATGTGTGCCTTTCGCTTAGTGCCCGTAATCAATCTGGCCGCCGCGTTCAGTGAAGCCTTTAGGAGGGCCAAAGTGTATTTGGGGAGGCCACATAGCGTAGCACTGCCATAGTCAAGTCTCGGCAAGACAAGCGCTTGGACCACTTGCTTGAAATCTGCTTGAGGTAGGAAAGGTTTGAGATTCCTGAGTGTTCTCAGAAGGTGATTAGCGCCCTTGCACACGTTGCTAATGTGAGTCTTCATATTCAGATGCTTGTCCAGGGAAATTCCTAGAGATTTGGCTGAGTCGATAATGCAGGGGGAGCAGTTGAAGGCGGTGAGTTGGTTCATCCATAGGTCGATTTTAGGAGTATGTTTCGGGGAGAAATGAGGAGGAATTCTGTTTTGGAGGTGTTTAGCAGTAGGTGGTTCTCAGTTAACCAGTTTTGGGTCGTCAGTAGGGTGGAGTTGAGTGAAGTGATATCATCCGGGAGGAGATTTTCAGATAGAGTTGGGTGTCGTCTGCGTACATATGGAAGCGAATGTCCAATGATTTTAGAACATTACCTAATGGTTCCAGGAACAAATTGAAGAGAATGGGAGATAAGGAGGACCCTTGGGGAACCCCCATGCTGACTGGGGATGGCTGGGAGAGAGAGAGTGGTTCGCTTTAACTCTTTGGGTCCTGTGCTGCAGGAAGGACGAGAACCAATGCAGCACCTGACCAGAAAGGCCCATCCTATGCTCCAGAATGAATAGGAGGTTGTCGTGATTGACAGTGTCAAATGCGGAGGAAAGGTCAAGTAGGATAAGGAGGCAGGATTCATTTCGGTCAAGCATTATTAAGATGTCATCCATCACGTGGGTAAGAGCCGATTCTGTGCTGTGCCCACTACGAAAGCCAGATTGGTGTTGGTCCAGGAGATGGACATTTTCTATGTGCGCACATAGTTGTGACTGGACGCATTTTTCAAGGAGTTTGGCTAGAGTGGGGATGCTGGAGATAGGTCGGAAGTTGTTAAGATCTGTACTGTCAGCTGTGGTTTTTTTAATATAGGTGTTACCTGAGCCTCTTTTAGGCATTCTGGGATCGTGCCTTGTGACAGAGATGCATTGACGATCTTTGTCCAGAAAGGGAGATTTCATCCTTAATCACTTTGAAGATGGTAGGTGGTAACGGGTCACTGAAGTGATTAGATGGGTTGATACTCCGAAGAACCTTTTTGATATCATTTTCATTGAAGGGGTAAAGGTGTCCCAGGAAGCGTTGTTCTTGATACCTCAGCTACAAGGTGCTGTCTTGTCTAGTACGGCCAGTGGGAGTGCAGGTTCATTAGGTAGCAGTAGAGCCCTCCTGGTTTCCAGATCCATGTTAATAAGTCTAGTTTTCTCAGTAAAGAAGGCAGCCAGATCATCACATGAGGGAGGTCTGACTTCCGAGGCCGATCGGTTAGGGGCTACCACCGATTGTTGTTTAAGCAGTTCAAATAGTTTCTTGGGTCGATTAGCCGCTTGGTTAAGTTGGGATCTGAAATACTCCGCCTTCGCTGTCTTGATTTGTTTGTTATACGAACTTCTGGCTGCTCTAAGGTTTTTTAGATGGTCCGCAGATGGAGTGGTTCTCCAGGAACGTTCTATGGCCCTTAGATTGCGACGTTCCGAGTTTAGGTTGCCATTGAACCAAGGTTTAGATATTTTTGCAGGTGCATTTTTTTGTTGGAGTCACCCACTCGGGGTGACAAATGCAAAAACAACAGTTGATGGACAGAATGCAGAACAATGTCATACATTCACCCCAGTACAGAGATCTGGGCCTAAATCCATCGTTTTTTTGCTCAGCATGCCATTCCAGTTTGAACCCAGCCATATGCAAATCAGTCTTGACCCTGTGCCTCATGGGAACAGTCCAGCCCGAACTGCCAAGCCAGGTCCTCCCTGGACTGGAAACAAGCATCCTAGGACCGGTTTCGGGGTTTCACCCCTCTTCAGCCAGGATAGCTTGATTCCAGTGGCATGGAGAGCACGGGACCCACGTCTGGGCATACCCGTCCCACTCGGGGTGACAAATGCAAAAACAACAGTTGATGGACAGAATGCAGAACAATGTCATACATTCACCCCAGTACAGAGATCTGGGCCTAAATCCATCGTTTTTTGATCACCATGCCATTCCAGTTTGAACCCAGCCATATGCAAATCAGTCTTGACCCTGTGCCTCATGGGAACAGTCCAGCCCGAACTGCCAAGCCAGGTTTTCCTGGACTGGAAACAAGCATCCTAGGACCGGTTTCGGGGTTTCACCCCTCTTCAGCCAGGATAGCTTGATTCCAGTGGCATGGAGAGCACGGGACCCACGTCTGGGCATACCCGTCCCACTCGGGGTGACAAATGCAAAAACAACAGTTGATAGACAGAATGCAGAACAATGTCATACATTCACCCCAGTACAGAGATCTGGGCCTAAATCCATCGTTTTTTGCTCACCATGCCATTCCAGTTTGAACCCAGCCATATGCAAATCAGTCTTGACCCTGTGCCTCATGGGAACAGTCCAGCCCGAACTGCCAAGCCAGGTCCTCCCTGGACTGGAAACAAGCATCCTAGGACCAGTTTCGGTGTTTCACGCCTCTTCAGCCAGGATAGCTTGATTCCAGTGGCATGGAGAGCACGGGACCCACGTCTGGGCATACCCGTCGCACTCGGGGTGACAAATGCAAAAACAATAGTTGATGGACAGAATGCAGAACAATGTCATACATTCACCCCAGTACAGAGATCTGGGCCTAAATCCATCGTTGTATTGCTCACCATGCCATTCCAGTTTGAACCCAGCCATATGCAAATCAGTCTTGACCCTGTGCCTCATGGGAACAGTCCAGCCCGAACTGCCAAGCCAGGTCCTCCCTGGACTGGAAACAAGCATCCTAGGACCGGTTTCGGGGTTTCACCCCTCTTCAGCCAGGATAGCTTGATTCCAGTGGCATGGCTGGACTGTTCCCATGAGGCACAGGGTCAGACTGATTTGCATATGGCCATGTCTGAACTGGGGTGGCGGAGTGAGCTAAAGAATGATGATGGATTAAACCCAGATCAGTTGACTGGGGGTGAGTGCTTGCAATGTTCAACACTCCGTCCATCATCCCCTTTGGTTTTGGGCATTCTGAGTAAACACATACCTGTCCTTCAAGTGTGGCACCACAGCCAAGATAATCTTGCTTCCATTTTTGAAGGCCCTACTGTCATGATGTTCTGCACACCTTCAGATTTCAGACTGTGCTAGGGGTATTAAGTAAAGAGTGAACTTTGGATGCTCACAAATACATACTGTGCAGGCAGAGCCTGCATTGTGCATACCCCCTTGAGACAGATAGGACCAAAACAATTGTTTTATCTTCCAAGTGTATTCAGATTTCCTCTTGGCTCTGTGGTTGTAAGCCAGAGGATCTTTCTTACTACAAATACCTTGGTATTGGATTTACATCAAGTATGTCTTGGGGAGAGGAGTTGGCCTAACGGCTAGGGCTGTCGACCTTAAATCTGGGGAACTGGGTTCGAGTCTCGGCAATGACGCTGAACATCCTGTGATTCTGGGCAAATCACTTAATCTCCCTGTGCCTAACAAAAATGAATGTGTCCTCATGTAATGCAACTGGTGCTATGTAAAGCGCTCTGATACCCGATTCGGGGCAAGTTCGTGCTATATAAAACTTTGTAAAATAAATAAAGATAACAGCCCTACAAGCAACAACAATGCCCTTCTTTGCTTTGATTTAAAATTTGGGGGATTAGTTTATGAGCCTCTTTTGAAATTGGTGCAGCTCAAATAGACTCCCCAGTTTTAAGTTCCAAGTTGTAAAGCTTGCAGCAAGTGCAAGTAATGAGAGTATAGGTAGGCTTAATTGGATAAATATGGTGGGCAAAAATGTATAGTTTAACATTTGTATTCCTTGCAGCTGTCCCCATAAGAAAGATTTTCATCACATTGTTTACATGCAATTAGGTGGGAGCAATGAGTTTGTTTGTTGGTTTAAAAGAAAATGTCCCCAGCTATAGGAAGTACCAAATAACCTAAATAGGTTTGGTATCACATTGACATTGACATTAATGGCAAAAGGTTTGTTGTCCTTGGATATTTACTAGTCATCACCATTGGAGAAGCTCTATTTGCAGGCTCATCCATCTATTAGTCTAACTCTACATTGATTGGGTATCAAAGTTTCTTATTCTTAGTTAACAAAATTAGCTGATCCTAAATTATGCAATTAAATCATGAGAAGCAGTTTAGTGTCAATCCTATTTGGCCATTGTTCGATATATCAATCCAGATTAGAGCTCAAGGGGGGGACATATGTATTTATGATGTGAATGTCAAGATCAATCTTTGCTATATTTTATTAGAGTATTTCATGTTCTTGTTTTTATGTGAGAAATGATTAAGTCCCTTATGTATTTAATGCACTAGCCGCAACTGGGACGATGTGCAGAGGTTTTTAGGTCATTTGAAATATCATGAATTGATAAGTGTTGTGGGACAATTTTTAGGTAATTTAAATAAATGTAATTTATTGATGTAAATAGCTATGTAACGGTTTAAAAAGATTTTGGGTCTGATTTAAACTTTGGCAAACAATGTACTCCATTGCAACGTAACTGAGTACCCAGTCAGCCAGGTATGTCAACTTAGTAAAATGTACTCTGTCAGCCTAAACGTCCTTTAGACAAGCCCGTACTCCCTATGGGTCATGGAAGCTAAGCCATTCGACCATCCATCTTACTTATAGTGGGCAGATGGATTTCTTTTTTTAATATACTGTCAGCGCCAGAATGAGGAACACTAAAAACAAACAAATAACCCCACACCTTGGGAAGAAACTCTCGTTATGTTGGGGCCATTACTTTTCATTTTTCCAAAAACAGACTCCTGCTTTGGGAGTTTGTTTTTGGAAAAGTAAAACTTGTAATAGTTTGATATAAGTGTCCATCACCAATGACAGATGCACACCAAACGTTTAAATGGCTTTGAATGAACTGCTGTGACAACAGGTTATACAAGCCCATACATTTCACCGCGGAGCCAGCAGTGAACTCTAAATTTGGCAGACAGAGTAAAGGTAAGGTGGAAGATGTAAAGTCCTCTGCCGCCCTTATTCCATTTCTGTGCAAATTGTGGTCCAGTGCCCCAAACAGTGGCTCTATGCATTATAGGAGTGTGTGGGGGGGGGGGGGAGGGGGTTGCACGAGGGCCACGTGTGGGCTACCAGTGCAGCTGGTTTACTGATTAATCCATTTATATGGTTGTAATTTGATCCGTCCAGCAACTTTTGATGACATTTCTAGTCAGACCATCTAGTCAACTCTTCCACTTGATCCTCAATGAATTCTCACTCCTCGATGACAGTCAAAACGCAATTTCATTTAGGCAGGCACTTCCATTGTTGCTTAATGTGCTTATATCAATTTTCTTTATTATTGCAAGTCTTTGTCTTTTTCTGTTGCAGATAGACCAGATACTAGTTCATCAACAGGTTGAGCTGCTGGAAGGTATGTGCCTTATTATACTAATGTAGTAATTTTAGTTTCTGAAGAAAATGGTTTATTATGATTTCACCAATTTTGACACTAGCAAAAGAATAGTTGGCTACCTTTTCGTCTGTGGTATCTTAAACATAAAACATGGGGCGGTATAAGGAAAAAATAGGGTTGCGGTGGAATTCCATCGCTGTGGTTGTGGAGACCACCCAATTTCCTTTTTAGATGTGTGTATGAATAAATGCACATGAACAGCATTGGATGAGGATTATAGTATGTCCATATCATGAGTTATGATGTCTTTCCTATATTCAGTAGCACTGAATTTGTCCAAACTGACACTCTAATAATAATCAAGATTACTTTCTTTAAATTCGTTTGACTGTCCCTGGAGTTCACCAGTGCTCTATAGAATCTTTATTGGGTATAGGGTACGCCTCACCGTGGCCTATTTTTTTTCTAATAATATGGCGGTTTGAAATAATAGTTCTAAGGGTACAGTCGGTGATTTCTCATTAAGATTTTCCTTTCCAATCCCAGCATTCTTTCTTCCCACTTAAGATCTTCAGGCCTCATTAACAATATTTTGTTGCATGGCAGTGCAGCAAGCCTTCCTCCTCCGCTGCTGTGTGTCAAAATAAAAGGGCAGGAATGCGCCGTATCTACAAGATATGGCGCATTCCTGTCCTTCTCCCCTGCACCAGCGCAGGCCCTCTTGCGTCATTTTGCAAGGGTGCCTGCGCTGAAGGATAATTGTTTTTGTGCAGGAAGTTACCCCTTCCTGCACAAAAACAATAATTAAAGGCATTTTACTCTTTCTATCGCACAGAAGAGGAAGCAACGAAGAGAAATAAAAGCAATTCTCCTCGTTGCGCCTCCTTACACCTCCCCTAGGGAGGCGTAGGATTCTGACAGTTTCCCAGGTTAACAAAATGTTATAAATCTGGAAATGCGTCAATTTCCATGGATGTTGCTTGGGAATACCCACAGCAAAACCCATGGAATGCCCCTTTCACGTAGAGTTATGCGTGAAAGGGAAACATATTTACAAGCCCATGAAAAGTTACACAGGGTGACTTTACATGGCTTGTAAATATGGGGAAGCCCATTTATGCTGCCTGTGCGTCAATAAAAGTGACGCACCGGCGGTGCAATTGGCTTGAAAATGCGTCTCTGAATTTCTACTTGTGAGTTAAGTATCCATGTCCTATAATTTGTCTGTTGTGATGTATTTTCATACAAAGAGCATATGCTTGTATGTCCCAGCATGCTCCTTGCATTGTCAGCAAAAGCTATTGGATCCGATTCAGAAAAGGTTTTGTGCACCTGGAACTTGGGCGTACAGATACCTTAAATTGCTAGTGTAAATTTGTGTGCTGCATTCATAAAGTATGAATTTGCATTTTTAAACAGGATTGCTCATACTTCATGTTATGTTAATGTGGTGTAATATTACAGGTAAGCAAATTCGCACCCGGGTGTGGATTGTGGGTGTTCCACGATGGAGTATCTGCCTAACCTCTTGAGTACCCACAAACTTGCGAGTATGTGCCTGTTGAAAAACCTTGGGCAGTCACGTACACCCCCTCCCCACTGCAGATAGATTCTGAAATGTGCTCCAAGAGGGCCATTTTAATTTTGTAACCAGAGTAGGAACTGAGAGGAAGGGGCCCCAAAATTGGTGAGGGTTTAGGAGAAGGGGGTTCACCAAACAGGAAAAAAGTGCAGATGCTGCTGCACTTTGGCAGCACACTTACACATGTCTAACTGCCACATGCATCAAGCTAAGCAATTGTGATTCCTTAATAGCGATTATTAAGGAATCGATATTCAGGAATCCTAATTGCCTATCCATGTAGGTTTCGCTAAAAAAATAGCGATTCCTACACATTTTGTAATAGGAAATCGCAAATTGCGATTCGCTATTAGGGAATGATTTCCATTCATTCCTATGGGCCTAAAGGCCCATAGGAATGAAGGGCAAACCATTCGCAATTTGCGATTACCAAATAGGTAGTCGCAAATTGCGAATGCAATTTCAAGGGTGAAGGGGGCCAAAAGGCCACCCTGATGCACCCCCAAAATTGGCATGTGTGCACATGTGGCACACACACATGCCCTAAGGGCATGTGTGTGTGCCACATGGCACTTACAAAAAATGCAATTTTGTGCATTTTTCTACGGAATCGCATATTACCATCAACTTGAAGTTGACGGTAATTTGCGATTCCTTAATGCAAAGTCGCATTCTGAGAATGCTTCTTGCATTGCATTTTGGGAATCGCAAATTGCGATTCCCTAACTGCATTCGCAAAATAGGTAATCGGAAATTTTGTCATTACCTATTTTGTGAATGGCTTTGGGCTTGATGCATCCCAAAAGGCTAATTACCAGTCGCAAAGGGGCCGAATCTGCGAATCGGCCCGTTTGAGACCGGTAATTAACTTGATGCATGTTCCCCTAAATGTATACCTGCTTCATCTCGAACAATTAAAAAGTGCTGGCAAGAATATTTGAATTATTTTTTTGCTCTCATTATTCTGGGAAGCCTTCTAGAATGCTTTGTTTTGCTAACTTGGCACCTACAGACATGGATCAACTCCAGTATCAAACAGTTGTGGTCTTAGCCCAATAGAGACAGTCCCTCTAGAACTGCAAGGCCACAACCCTTCTGCAGTTTCAAGGAACTACAAGCATTTTTCGGCATTGTCAGTGAAGCTCAGCTTGAACCCTATGGCACACCGAGCATGGAAACCACATCTTGACATACTTATCACAATTGGGATGTCTCAATGATAAAAAGAGAAATTTAATTTGCTGCCTGAGACACCCAAGTGGTGTGGATTTGTCCAGATATGTTCTTTCTTACTATGCCATCGGAGTGCAAGCTTCACTTTCCTGATAAGGCCCAACAAAGCTAAAACCGGTTTGGGGGATACTTGTATTCACTTTCAGATGAGTCCTGGACTATTCTAATGGAGCTACACTAGCAGCATCAAGGCTGATATATGGTTGGCCAACTTCTCATGGCACAATGGGCTAACAAAACACAATGGCTTGGAATGCACCTGGATTAATCACCAGTGGTCCTATTAAAGCAGTTCTATTCAATGATTATTCACTGTTCATTGGCTATTGTCATGCATGTGAGAATGTACAAAAGAATTCCAAAAGTAAATCTGCAAAAATGACTGCTACACCTTCCCAGAAGTACTCCTAGAATGATATGTGAATCCTTAAACTATACATTTACTTCAAATGTATGTATATTTATAGAGGAGTAAGTGTGCATTTTTTTTTTTAGAGTCTGCCTTTTGAGGTCTATCTGAGGGAAACTAAATAGTAAGATCAGAGTTATGTTGCATTCGAAATGTAAAGGGTGTGAATAGTACTAACTTTTGTAGATGTTTTCAGTTTCTTCCAACAGGCTGATTACCACACAAATAGATCCAATCGGAATTCCATCAATGGGTTCTACTTACCTGAAATTAGATTGGCATGCTCGTACATAGCAGTTTTAACCATGCACTAAAACAGTAGCCCCTCACATTGTAAAACCTGTTTAGATGCTGCCACCAACCTCAAAAAATCAAGTCTTAGCCCTTGTTTGAAGGTTGTGTTTGGATTCCTTCATTGCATCTCATGTAATTAAGTCCTTCTTAATTATTTTCCCAAACTGCCCCATTACTCTACTTAAAGCAAAATTATTTTAACAAATCTAGTCACAATATATGGTTCAATCTTCTGATAGCAAACTGCTTAACGTTCTTCCTTGCTGTAGAATGCTGGCAAGCTTTCGCGTCATACCTCCCTGTCCCTTTGCCTCTCTTGCTCCTGTCAAGATGTTTATCAGCATGGCTGAAAATACATCTGTGCACAGCCTTGTCATGTTCTCACAGAATGCACCCAAGGAAAATTTGTCCTCAAATATGTATTGACCTCAAAGCAACTATTGCCAATATAGCCAGCTGCTGGCACTGCAGAGATGCTGGGTGTCTTTTGGGGTCACCCCCTTAGTCTGATAAAGGTTTTGGCAATCTAGTCAGTAAACAGGAGGCGTTCTCACTTTCAATGGTAGAGTTCATAAACATGAATCCTTTCCATACAACCTGCAGTGATAGTGGGACCGAATACCAAGTACTTCTGCTGAAGTTCTTATCCTACACTGATGGGCCAACATGGTGACATACAGGGCCTTTGTACCTTAACCTTTTTCATTATAAGTTAACTCCAGTTCTTTCACATGCATTTGAGGTGGGATTGAGTTATGTCTCTCCTGGGCTCCCTCCATACAGCATACTGTGATTGAACAATGTCCACACATCTAGGTTTTTTGCAGTTTATTTCATTTGCTTATCGTTTGACATTTGCGGATTGAGACCCTCATCATTTTTTGCACCTTTGCCGTCAAGGAAGCGTTGTATAGCTGGTTTCATACGACCCACGTACAGCATGGTCCATCCATATTCCATGACCACATTGGGATTGAACCCTTGTTCTAGGAAATACTATCACTTTCTGCTCTTTGCAAGACAAATGCTTTAAATTGTTTTTAATCTCTGGAGTTTTCCTTATTTCCATGCAATCCTGTCAATTGGCAGAAGTCGTCCTACTTGCTGGCCTCATCCCTGGTCCATACCTCCTCTTTCTTCAGGCCTAAAAGAAACCACTCCCCAGAGACACTTAGAAAAGTGAGACGAGTTAGAGTCCTTAACTCCCTGCCAGGGTGGACAGTTTAGTGATGGTATGTACTTCAATTTAGACATGGTTTAAAAATCCAGCTTGGTTTATGCTGTATGGATCAGTGCCTTGTGGGGTCTGATAGCTGTGGTAATATTTCATTTCTCACTGTAATCCAGGATATCTTCAGCCCCTTCTACTTGACCCTCTAGGGGGTCTGAAATCTCCTCATCTAATCTGTTTACCCTTTCTTTGGAGTTGTCGCCACCTAAGAGTCTTTGCTTTGCCGTCTGGTATCTACTGGGGCACAGCACTTTACTGAGGGTGGTCAGAAGCCTGCCTCTGTCTTTTTTATCAGAGGTTCTTGGGGAAATATGCAATTCATGCTGCCATTGGGCAAGATAATACTCTTCCAACCGGGGGTTGGTAATAGGGCAAACTGGACTGCTTAAACTCACCATTCACTCATCACTCTTTCTCCCGGCCTTCATGCAGACTTTTATCACTCAGCAATGTGGGGCAGCTCTGAGCAGTCAATAAAGAAGAAGTACGTGGTTCCTCGGTGAATACAGAGTATTTATTGCAGGTCGTGAAAGGAAGGGGATTCTTCCTTTCGGAACTGGTGCCCTCACACACCCAGCAAGCTAGGTGTCATGCTTCATCGTCTGGGCCTGCTCCTCGTTGGGTCGGCGCTGCAATACCCGACGGGCACCCATAAAGGGGCTCTTTATCGGAGATCTTTTGTTCCTTGCCAGTGGGTGCTGTGGGTGTAAGGGCCCTTTTGATTGTGTGGATGTAGTAGTATGTGAAGTGAGTTAAAACAAGTCAGGGTGCCTTATGGAACATATTTTATTCTTGGTAGGCCCCCTGCCTGATTAAAATAGAAAAAGGAGAGGCGTCTATCTGACTATAATGGGTCAAGATCAGGGCGCTCTATTCCTAGTGGGTCAACATGTTTCTCGCCATTGTTGTCTTAAGGATCAAAGGCGATTCTTCAGGACCGTAAAGTGAGTCTATCTACACCCAGTGGTGTGGTGAACTACCTACCACTCTTGGATAAGCGGGTTGTGCGCCCGTTGTTTCTATGGATGACCCAATCACTAATTGAATCGTGCCTCGCCAGTATTCCAACCGGGGGTTGGTAATAGGGCAAACTGGACTGCTTAAACTCACCATTCACTCATCACTCTTTCTCCCGGCCTTCATGCAGACTTTTATCACTCAGCAATGTGGGGCAGCTCTGAGCAGTGCCAGCTGTTGGGATCCTGGAACCCAGCCAGAGGCCAATACCTTTGGGGTACTCTTCTCACCACAATAAAGGGATGGCCTTTCTGGGTTGCAAATAAGTCCTGTAACCTGGGACCACAGATTATCCCTGACAAGGGCTTCAGAGACCGCTCTAAGAGTAAAACTGACCTGCATTCATTTGGATTGTGCATGGCACCAGTGAGGGACTCCTTATGTGAGGGACTCCTTACTGAACTGACTGTTCTGTCATCCTTTTTACTCCAGTTCCTTTCACAAACTCTCCTGAGTCCCTGTTGGAGAACCAGATCACACCAGTGAAACATTGTATTTATTGCACCTCAGGAGCTGCATGGTGAGGCTGAGTTACATGATCACATGTGCAAACACACTGTGACACACAAGAGAAAAATAAATAAAGGTGGCAAACCATTTGTAAGCCATATAAATAAAGTATTAACTCTATTACACCTCCATCCCGTTAATTTGTGTTCTTCACCCTCTTGAGCTAAAATAAATGCCATAGGATACAGTTTTTTCCTGAAGGAGACACCTTCCCTTTTATCAGCAGTGGAGAGTTGTCTGAATGCTTATTTGTTTTTTTGGGACAGAGAGTTTAGTGGCAAACCCACCTTAACACTTTCAACAGACATCTTTTCTAATATACATTGCGTCATGATCTAGACTTGTGTGAACCAGAAACTTGCATTAGATGAAATTTGCAAAATTACTGCCATTTCACATAATGTGAAATGTTGCATGATTTTGGCCCTCCATCAGGAGATTAGTTTAAGTGGTTAATGCCTTGCTAAGAGACATTTTACCCTCTCCTGCTCATATCTCAAATGACTTAACTCGGAGAGGTATACCCTTATGGAAAAAATATATTTTGCCAAAAATTATGTGTATTTGGTGAAAATTAATTTGCAAATTCATATACCCCTATAATGTAATTCTAGTAAAACCACTTCAACGCTCATCATGGAGGTCAGTAAATTAGGTATTTAGAAACATATTTTATGTACTGGTGTAGTATGAAGCTCTCTACAAAAAGGGTTATTATTGTATCAGCTTCCAGAAGGCTGTATCTTGTACTTCTTTTTAGGTCTCGCCTAGGCAGCGCTTTTGGCTGTCTCGTCGAGGCATGCTGTATCTACAATGTGGGCTTCGAGCACCACCCATCTTTTTCATTGAGTCCTCTCACTGCCCTTCGTAAAGGCCTGGATTTGTTTGGTGAATATACTTAGTAGCCCCTCCTTTTGGTCTTTTGCAACCTCCCATGAGGACTTCCCCTGATACATGTGCTCTTACTCTTTTTGTTATTTATGCTATTTCGTGAGCTTTATTTATTTGTTTGGATTGCCTCTGCTCGTGCTTATTAGTTTGAAGTTATTTTGTGTTTTATGACTACACTGCACTTATGTGGTGGCATTTGTTCAGCTTCAGCACCCGTGGCTGCTCCCAGCTGCTCGTGTGTTTGGTAAGTGTTAGTTCACTTAGAGCCAATGCTGAGACTCAAACCTGGTTCCCTAGTTTCGCAGTCGGCAGCTGTGGCCCGTAGTGCCACATACTCTCCCCATTTCCTAATATTGCCTCCGCTGTAGCTTAAGACGGTGCTGGATCAATTTACTTCACCTCTCGTCAGCTGCAAATGATATAATTTAAAGCTGCGTGTCGGCCAATGGTGGACATTCGAAAAATACAGATGGTAAAACTCCATACGGAAACAGGATGTGAAGAGCTGATGTGTCCTACATGTTTTTCGTAACTGCACAGTCTCTGAAACAGGCACACGGACATGTATGCAAATTCAAACTATTTCCTAAATACACAGTTTTCATTTTTTACATACCACAAAAGCAAGAGGTGCATTTGAAGGCATAGCGATGCAAGTACAAACTATTATTTGGCAACATAAGCCGTGTACCTTTTACTTTATCACAAAACATTAACATCGGTCTTTCGAAGGCACAACATTGATGTGTTGTGTTTCAAGCACACTTTCCTTTGGAATCTTCCTTTTTTAGGTCGAGCCTAGGCAGCGCGCATGCGCATCCCAGCCGGTGCTGCTGCTCGTTCCCTCTCCCTGCTCTCAGCTCCCTCAGTACTCCTGTGTCCAGCTGCTGCTGTGCTCTCCTTCCCTTGTCATGCTCCTCCTCCCCACTTCACCCCTATCTTGTTGACCACTTCCAGCCTCCTCCTGCTGTCCCTCGTTTTGTTTGATGTTCTCCCATTGCAATGTGCGTGCTTGCTTTCCTCAGGCTGCACTTCATATCACAGGACTGCCAGCGCCCATAACAGGGTTTTCAGTGCATGTTTCTGGGCAGACTGTGAACATCCCAGGCCTCCTAGTGCCTATAACAGGGCTTCCATTGCACATCCTTGGCCTGACCGTGCATATACCATGGATCCTTGTGCACATTCCAGGGCTCCCTGTGCCCATCACAGGGCCACCACTGCACATCAAAGGACTGCCTGCGTCCATTACAGGGTTTCCAGTGAACGTCCCAGGCCTCCTAGCACCTATACCAGTGTTTCCAGTGCACAGCCCTGGGCTAAGAGCGCACATCATAGGGCTCCATGTGCCCGTGAGAGGCATGCTATTGCACATCCCAAGATGGCCAGCATCTATCACAGGACTGCCAGTGCACGTCCGTTGCCTGACAGTGAACAACCCATGGCTCCTAGTGCACATCTCAGGGCTCTGCGTGCCCATCACAGGGCTGCTAGTGCACACCTCTGGGCTAAAAGTGTGCATCCCAGTGCTCTTGGTGCCCAAAAATTACTTCCAGTGCACATCACTGAACTGTGAGCACCTATAAAAAAGCTTCCAGTGCACATCCCCGGCTGACAGTGCACATCGTAGGGCACACTCTGCCAATCCTATGGCTTCCATTGCACATCCCGGAACAGCCAGCGAACTTTCCAGGACAGCGACCACAGCCCTGCCCTTCCCTGTGTGTGCATGATCCCTGTGTCCCTGGTTTTGGGATATGCAGCCATGCGCTGCTCCTTGGTGTGAATTCCCAACAGCCAGCAGGAGGCAGTGATTTGTTAAACTCAATCTCACGAATTAAAAGACCAAATGATCTGAAGCAGCACTCCAATTCAACATGACAAATTGCACTTAGACAAAAAGAGGACCAGAAAATGATTTATGGATTTTTTGCAATGGTACTAGCAAATAGATGCAGCATGAATTAAACATCCTAATGTGCACTGTATCATTCGTAATATCCAAGTTTCGACTGTGATGTCATACAAGGCAGCATGTACCTTAATTCACGTAGTATACCCATCTATGTTTATTGTGAGCACTGTGGATGCTGGGGGCACTGCAGCCTGTTTAATGCCTACCAAAGGAAGCCCTGTTGCACACATCCCTCCCCATACTCCACTCCCCCACCCCCACCACTACAAAACACTGTTGCGCACCAACACCCAGCTCTATGGGTATAGCTCATACATGATATAATAATTTTTTATGGTTTCAGTTTGTATATAGCCAGAACTCGACCCAAAGGTATTAGAGTGCTTTACATGAGGACCAGTTGTATTACTCAGAGGGCACATTGATTTTATGTAGGTACTGGAAGATTATGTGATTTACCCAGAGTCACAGGATGTTGAGCCAGCGCCAAGATTCAGCCAGTCTACATAATGCATTCAAAGTTGAAAAATACTTTATTCGGATAGGACCATATCCATAAAAGCACATCATATACGGCAAATTAAAAGCACAAATTCATATTCACAGTAAAACAATTTCAATAACGTTGGTCAGAAATGCACAATATTTAAAAACAAATACAGCAGGTTTCTAACGGAGCCCACGCGTTTCAAGACACTCTTCATGGGTTACACATCGTTTTACAAGCCCATACAGTGGTTCTCAGAAAGGTGCCAACGCGAAAGACTAACTCATCATCTTCCAATTTTAGTATGCTCCTGTATGCATCTACTAAGTGAATAGGCAGGGTTTTTTTTTTAAACGGTATTAAAAGCCATTTTGCATACTTTGTATAAAACTTGCAGAAAAAATAAGAAATGTAAAATTGTTTGACCACTCTGACCATTGAACGGACAAGGCAAAGAGTCAAGATTTGCGTTGTACCCAAGGTGGAAACAGAGCGAGAATTTTACAGTGCCTGCTCCTAAACGGAAGAGAAGACCCCTCTCCCAATGGCATATAGGTAAGGTAAGATAGCAAGGCAGGAGGTGCGAGGTGTGCTCGATGACATAAAATTTGCAACAATTAATTTCTTAGATTCCATCGCCAGTCTTTCCGTGCTTCAAAGTGTGTATTGTGCTGTCCTAAGGGCTTTTTTATGTACAGTCTCAGTTGCATTTGGACTTGAAAAGAGCCTTCCATAATTAACGCTACTTAGGCTCTGATTCACCCCGGCAAGCCACGGGATATCCATCCCCTTCTCACAATTAATGAGGTCACCTATTATCTCTCTTGTGAGGGACGCTGCTGGATTTTTCTATATGGTAAGCCAGAATAAAGCAGGATGGGCCCTTCTGAAATCCTCTATGTAGCTTAGTTTCAGTTCACTATGGCAAATGTACTGAGAGGTGGAGATCGGTGCACCCAATAGTTTCCACAACATCTGTTTTCCTCTCGCTGGATGCTGCAGCTTTTAGCAGTGCCCCAAACCTCTGCGCCAAAGTTAGCTGTGGGTATACACTGGGATTTAAAAAAAAATTTTAATCGCTAAAATAGCCCCTGTTCTCTTTGGCCGAGGAAGGCTAAGAATAGAGTTGGTGGCCTCTGAGAACTTGTTCTTACAAAACACCACATGTTCAGACCAGCTTCAGACCAGGTGCCTTTCGCAGCAAAAACCAACACAAGATATGGAAAAGTGCTAGTGAATTTTAATTTTTGGTTACCCACAAATATGGAATTTAGTGAATGTGCATTCTTTTGGTATATTGCTCTATCGTGTGCTCTCTTCTCTCCCCTCCCACTCCATAAAACATAAAAAAAATAACAGAAATTGTTCCTTCACTTAAAAAATTGTCGTGGTCACTTAACGCAATTGTACAGTTCTGACAATTGCACAGGACTTGGACAGTGGATTCATAAGATTTATAAAAACACACAACTTTTTGTTTGTTGCAGTTTTATATATATAGTATATAGTTTGTATATAGAACTTGACACAAAGGTATTTGTCAAGATTCCTGCCCCAGCTCACCTCTCTTGACTATCACAATATACCAAAACACACAAGATGGTGGACGGAATGTTGCACATTGGCAAACATTCACCCCAGTCACAGATCTGGGTTTAATCCATCGTTATTTTGCTTCACCACGCCACCCCAGTTCAGACAAAGCCATATGCAAATCAGTCTTGACCCTGTGCCTCATGGGAACAGTCCAGACCGAACTGCCAAGCCATGTCTTCCCTGGACCAGAATCAAGCATCCTAGGACCGGTTTAGGGCTTTCAGCCCTCATCAGCCAGGATAGCTTGACTCCAGTGGCGTAGTGAGCACGGGACCACGTCTGGGCATACCCTTCCCACTTAGGGAGAAATGCAAAACACACAAGATGATGGACGGAATGTTGCACATTGGCAAACATTCACCCCAGTCACAGATCTGGGTTTAATCCATCGTTATTTTGCTTCACCACGCCACCCCAGTTCAGACATAGCCATATGCAAATCAGTCTTGACCCTGTGCCTCATGGGAACAGTCCAGACCGAACTGCCAAGCCATGTCTTCCCTGGACCGGAATCAAGCATCCTAGGACCGGTTTCGGGCTTTCAGCCCTCATCAGCCAGGATAGCTTGACTCCAGTGGCGTAGTGAGCACAGGACCCACGTCTGGGCATACCCTTCCCACTTAGGGCGAAATGCAAAACACACAAGATGATGGACGGAATGTTGCACATTGGCAAACATTCACCCCCAGTCACAGATTTGGGTTTAATCCATCGTTATTTTGCTTCACCACGCCACCCCAGTTCAGACATAGCCATATGCAAATCAGTCTTGACCCTGTGCCTCATGGGAACAGTCCAGACCGAACTGCCAAGCCATGTCTTCCCTGGACCGGAATCAAGCATCCTAGGACCGGTTTCGGGCTTTCAGCCCTCATCAGCCAGGATAGCTTGACTCCAGTGGCGTAGTGAGCACGGGACCCACGTCTGGGCATACCCTTCCCACTTAGGGCGAAATGCAAAACATTCCGTCCATCATCTTGTGTGTTTTGCATTTTGCCCTAAGTGATTTGCATATGGCCATGTCTGAACTGGGGTGGCGTGGTGAAGCAAAATAACGATGGATTAAACCCAGATCTGTGACTGGGGGTGAATGTTTGCCAATGTGCAGCATTCCGTCCATCATCTTGTGTGTTTTGCATTTTGCCCTAAGTGGGAAGGGTATGCCCAGACGTGGGTCCCGTGCTCACTACGCCACTGGAGTCAAGCTATCCTGGCTGAAGAAGGCTGATAGCCTGAAACCGGTCCTAGGATGCTTGATTCCGGTCCAGGGAAGACATGGCTTGGCAGTTCGGTCTGGACTGTTCCCATGAGGCACAGGGTCAAGACTGATTTGCATATGGCCATGTCTGAACTGGGGTGGCGTGGTGAAGCAAAATAACGATGGATTAAACCCAGATCTGTGACTGGGGGTGAATGTTTGCCAATGTGCAGCATTCCGTCCATCATCTTGTGTGTTTTGCATTTTGCCCTAAGTGGGAAGGGTATGCCCAGACGTGGGTCCCGTGCTCACTACGCCACTGGAGTCAAGCTATCCTGGCTGAAGAAGGCTGATAGCCTGAAACCGGTCCTAGGATGCTTGATTCCGGTCCAGGGAAGACATGGCTTGGCAGTTCGGTCTGGACTGTTCCCATGAGGCACAGGGTCAAGACTGATTTGCATATGGCCATGTCTGAACTGGGGTGGCGTGGTGAAGCAAAATAACGATGGATTAAACCCAGATCTGTGACTGGGGGTGAATGTTTGCCAATGTGCAGCATTCCGTCCATCATCTTGTGTGTTTTGCATTTTGCCCTAAGTGGGAAGGGTATGCCCAGACGTGGGTCCCGTGCTCACTACGCCACTGGAGTCAAGCTATCCTGGCTGAAGAAGGCTGATAGCCTGAAACCGGTCCTAGGATGCTTGATTCCGGTCCAGGGAAGACATGGCTTGGCAGTTCGGTCTGGACTGTTCCCATGAGGCACAGGGTCAAGACTGATTTGCATATGGCCATGTCTGAACTGGGGTGGCGTGGTGAAGCAAAATAACGATGGATTAAACCCAGATCTGTAACTGGGGGTGAATGTTTGCCAATGTGCAGCATTCCGTCCATCATCTTGTGTGTTTTGCATTTTGCCCTAAGTGGGAAGGGTATGCCCAGACGTGGGTCCCGTGCTCACTACGCCACTGGAGTCAAGCTATCCTGGCTGAAGAAGGCTGATAGCCTGAAACCGGTCCTAGGATGCTTGATTCCGGTCCAGGGAAGACATGGCTTGGCAGTTCGGTCTGGACTGTTCCCATGAGGCACAGGGTCAAGACTGATTTGCATATGGCCATGTCTGAACTGGGGTGGCGTGGTGAAGCAAAATAACGATGGATTAAACCCAGATCTGTGACTGGGGGTGAATGTTTGCCAATGTGCAGCATTCCGTCCATCATCTTGTGTGTTTTGCATTTTGCCCTAAGTGGGAAGGGTATGCCCAGACGTGGGTCCCGTGCTCACTACGCCACTGGAGTCAAGCTATCCTGGCTGAAGAAGGCTGATAGCCTGAACCCGGTCCTAGGATGCTTGATTCCGGTCCAGGGAAGACATGGCTTGGCAGTTCGGTCTGGACTGTTCCCATGAGGCACAGGGTCAAGACTGATTTGCATATGGCCATGTCTGAACTGGGGATGGCGTGGTGAAGCAAAATAACGATGGATTAAACCCAGATCTGTGACTGGGGGTGAATGTTTGCCAATGTGCAGCATTCCGTCCATCATCTTGTGTGTTTTGCATTTTGCCCTAAGTGGGAAGGGTATGCCCAGACGTGGGTCCCGTGCTCACTACGCCACTGGAGTCAAGCTATCCTGGCTGAAGAAGGCTGATAGCCTGAAACCGGTCCTAGGATGCTTGATTCCGGTCCAGGGAAGACATGGCTTGGCAGTTCGATCTGGACTGTTCCCATGAGGCACAGGGTCAAGACTGATTTGCATATGGCCATGTCTGAACTGGGGTGGCGTGGTGAAGCAAAATAACGATGGATTAAACCCAGATCTGTGACTGGGGGTGAATGTTTGCCAATGTGCAGCATTCCGTCCATCATCTTGTGTGTTTTGCATTTTGCCCTAAGTGGGAAGGGTATGCCCAGACGTGGGTCCCGTGCTCACTACGCCACTGGAGTCAAGCTATCCTGGCTGAAGAAGGCTGATAGCCTGAAACCGGTCCTAGGATGCTTGATTCCGGTCCAGGGAAGACATGGCTTGGCAGTTCGGTCTGGACTGTTCCCATGAGGCACAGGGTCAAGACTGATTTGCATATGGCCATGTCTGAACTGGGGTGGCGTGGTGAAGCAAAATAACGATGGATTAAACCCAGATCTGTGACTGGGGGTGAATGTTTGCCAATGTGCAGCATTCCGTCCATCATCTTGTGTGTTTTGCATTTTGCCCTAAGTGGGAAGGGTATGCCCAGACGTGGGTCCCGTGCTCACTACGCCACTGGAGTCAAGCTATCCTGGCTGAAGAAGGCTGATAGCCTGAAACCGGTCCTAGGATGCTTGATTCCGGTCCAGGGAAGACATGGCTTGGCAGTTCGGTCTGGACTGTTCCCATGAGGCACAGGGTCAAGACTGATTTGCATATGGCCATGTCTGAACTGGGGTGGCGTGGTGAAGCAAAATAACGATGGATTAAACCCGGATCTGTGACTGGGGGTGAATGTTTGCCAATGTGCAGCATTCCGTCCATCATCTTGTGTGTATCACAATATACCAGCATGACTCATATCATTCCTCCCAACACGTATGAATGACAAACTTCTTGTACCCTGACTTTTTACCATATTACAAGCTGTTGGTAATAGCTTGCTGCAGCTGGTGTTTCCCAGTTTGTTTGAAAAGGTTTAATAGCTTTTACCAGTGTTTTACCATGCATATACAAGGTCAGGTTTCAGGCGCCACAGAAAGATCCAGAAAATCCACCAGAATAAGCATGTTATGTTATGTTATATATATTTGTATCGCGCTCAGCTACTCGACAGAGTGTCCCGGCGCGTGCAGAGGTAAAGGAAAAAGTGTAACAAGAAGACAACTAAAAAAGGAAAGTTTTTAACTTTTTCTTAAAGATCACATGATCCTGAATGCACCGCCGCGCCAAGGGCAGAGCATTCCAAGCTAAACTAGCTTTCCTGACAAGTGAACAGCCACCCAGCCTTTGGCGGTTGAATCTAGGGTTCTGCATCAAAAGTTGAGAAGAGGAACGCAATTGTCTCACTGGATTATAGAAGGCAAATCTCTTCTGAAGGTAGGAGGGGCCCCTGCCATAGAGAGCCCTATGGGCAATAGCCAGCATTTTGAATTGTATTCGGGACTCCACTGGGAGCCAATGCAGGGAGCGCAAATGAACATGCACACTGCACCTGTTTGACAAGCCTAACAGGAGTCTGGCAGCAGAGTTTTGAACTACCTGCAGTTTCTTTAAGAGGTAGCCAGGAATGCCCACATAGAGTGCATTGGCATAATCCAGGCGAGATAAAATCAAGGCACGGACCACAGTTTCCTTAGCAGACCCTGGGAGAAAGGGAAGAAACTTTCTCAACGCTTTCAAGGTGCCGAAACAGGTCCCAACGAGCTTCTTGACTTGGATGGAAAAGTTCAGGTTCTCAGAGAACCAGACTCCTAGATTTTTTGCAGCATTATTCCCAGCACTAGGCAGGGAGAAGCTAGGGGGCCACAGCTTCTCTCTGAAGTTGACCGGAAAGGTCCCGTACAGGAGGACCTCCGACTTCCCTTCATTACACTTCAGCTGAGCCTGGGCCAGCCAATGGAAGACAGAGGCTAGACAGTGTTGGGCAGACAGGACTGATTCATCATCTCTTCCCCAAGAGACCATGAGCTGGGTGTCATCAGCGTAGGCCATCACCTTAGCCCCTAATGCCTCCGCTAGATAAACCAGCGGCGTAACATAGATGTTAAATAGGAGGGGACTAAGGGATGACCCCTGCGGGACACCAGTAACCACCTGCTGAGGCACAGAGGCACACGGAGGAAGCCAGACCTGCTGCGTTTGAGCTTTGAGAAAAGACCTGATCCAGCTCCAGTCCGAACCGACAACACCAATCTCTGAGAGGCGGTTAAGGAGCAGGGAATGGGGCACTGTGTCGAATGCCGCCGAGAGGTCTAGCAAAACCAGAGCAGCCCTCCCGCCGGCATCCAGACACTCCCGAATTGCCTCTGCCACCTCTACCAATGCTGATTCTGTACTGTAGGCCGCTCGGAAACCAGATTGAGCTGGGTGTAACAGGCCAGATGCCTCAACAAAGTTGGTGAGCTGGATAGTAACTACTTTCTCGCAAACCTTAGCTAAACTTGGCAAAAGCGAGATTGGACGGTAGTTCACGGGTATCGATGGGTCAAGAGACGGCTTTTTAAGAAGAGGGAGAATCAGTGCCTGCTTCCAAGATATCGGGACCGTGGCCTCCCGAAGGGACATGTTGATAATTTGGTTGACTTCAGGATTTATAATGTCAGCGGCAGCAGCCAGGAGTCTGGCAGCACACGGGGAGAGAGCCCGTTGGGAGCCCGTTGGGAGAGCCCGACTTCAGGGCTTTAAGAATTTTGAGAGTGTCAGATGGATCTATTGGCGCAAAAGTTGACAACATATTGGCTGGACCAACAACCAAACAACCAGACAAGGAAGCTGTAAGCCCCATAGCAGGTGCGGAGAAAGTAGCTTGAATGCTGCATATTTTGTCCACGAAAAACTTAGAAAGAATATTGCACCAAGAATCTGAAACTGGTGTCGCACGCACCTGAGCACTAGGTGACATAAAACTTTGTACAATGGCAAAGATTTCCTTTGAATTATTATTGGCCTGGGCAATGCGTAAAGTGTAGTAGCGGCTTTTAGCGACCACAATAGCAGCGTAGTAACTTTTTTGTTTAGCCCTAAGTGCGAGTTTGGATGAGGGAACGTAACCGCTAGAGCGCCACACCCTCTCCAATACTTTGCATTCGTGTTTAAGGGCTTTCAACTCATGGGAAAACCATGGTTTGGAAGGTGAATCTCTTGCCAACTTAGGCCAGCAGGGAGCCGCAAGAGCGCACACCGAATCAGAGATCCAGGTCTTAAACCTGTTCACATATCCCTCCAAACTGTCTTGGGGAGGAGGCCGGGAAGCAGCCAAAGAGCTAATAAACTGGAGAGGGTCGATTTTGCTAAAAGCCGGCGGACGATGACAGCCCGCTGGCTGAACTGGCCGCGCGATTTCCCAAGAAAAAAAGATCGGGAAATGGTCCGTCCAAGAGACAGGCAAAGGTTTATCGACTTGAATCGGAAAATTCGAGCAAATGGGGTCTAATGTATGGCCCCCTTGATGGGTCGGATGCGTGACCCGTTGACAAAGTTGGACCGATTGAAGGGAGTCGAGGAAAGCAGCAGGGTCGCGCACCTCATGTTGATCCAGATGAAGATTAACATCCCCAAGAATCAGATAATGTGAAAAACGCAAAGCTCGATCAGCCACAGCGTCCCCGCATGATTTAAGGAAAGCACCCGGCGGACCTGGGGGACGATAGATAAGAGACCCACCTAGTGTAAAATGGGCTGAGAGCTGCACGCTAAAATCCAAGGCTTCGCAATCACCCCAGAGACTGGAAATTTCGCTGTGAAGAGCCCAATTAGCTCTGTGCAAGATGGCAAGGCCACCTCCCTTACCAACTGGGCGATCAGCCCGATGAAATTTATAACCAGCAGGAGTAACCAGCGTAACAATGGGGTTAGATGATGCGTCTAACCAGGTCTCGGTGATAAAGAGAAGATCTAATGAGTGGTCAGAGACCAGGTCAGCAATGTCCACATAATGCTTCCTTACTGATCTGGCATTAATAAGGGCAGCTCTAATAAACGGAGGCCTAAGTGATTTTTTAGACGCAGTGCTAGAGAAAGGCTCACATGTAGGCGTAAAGCCGCAATCAGGACAAACAAAGACCGAATTTGAAAGCGGCGAGTAGCCGCAATGAGAAGGGCATAACGGAGGTCTACAGTCTTTTAGGAACTCGCTACTTAAATGGAGAATCTTACAGCTAGACGACCCAGCAAAAACAACGTTTCTGGCCCTGGGCGCTGACTTAGCGCGGACGAGCACAGACGGGCTTGCCTTAGGCGCGCCTTTAGCGCGCAATCGGCGCGCCCGCTGCGCGCATCCAAGTAGAGGCCATTAAGTAGGGTTTGGCTGATGGGGCGTGCAGCGACTAGAGCGCTGCCCACGAAAGGCGCGAGGCACGTCCAAAATGGGCGCTGAACGAGACTGGCCTCACGAAAGTGCAAAGTGCAAAAAGAGGGAGTTTAACACTTTCCAAACGTTTAAAAATTCAGCAATAGTTAATTCAAGTACAAATCATTCCCCACCAGTACTCCCAAAATATCGTTTTTTGAAGGAGATCAGCCGAAATAAATCACAATTGCAAGTAGAAGCATCAAGCAACTGGCTTAGATGACCTCAACATGAACCTTCCGGAAGACAACCATCATCAAATTAATCCCCCTGCACCTATTCCTTGCTATAAGCAATTAGAATGCGACCTTTGTGAACATTCTAAAACACCTTCTAGAAGACAGCCTCATCAAATTAATCATTTGCACCTGTTCCTTGCAAAAAGCAATTAGAATGCAACCTTTGTGAATATTCTAAAGCACCTTCTAGAAGGCAGCCTCATCAAGTTAATTATCTGCACCTGTTCCTTGTTACAAACAATTAGAATGTGACCTTTATGAACGTTCTAAAGCAGTCTTATTTAAAGACCTTCCACACTCCTCTCCTTCGATTAGCCTCTTCGCCTGCCACTCACCTGTTTCCCGGCCTCCAGGCCTCTGTCTTGCCAGCTCCCTTGATCCTCCCGCTTTGAACTCACTTCAAAGAACATCCTGCAATAGTCTTGCACCTGGATGGAAAAAAGAACATGAAGAAAAGGAGAGACACATTAACAGAACTGATTTTATTACGTGCTGAGCTCAGACTCAACATCGTGCTGCAAACAATGGTAAGCAGTGTTTTTATTCAACTTGTACATACTGTTGCCACGGCTCTGCCAGAGAGGACTTGGGTGAAGCTAACCCCATCCAAATTTGCTTGTGGGTTTGATGCTGAAATCATACTCCCTACAGTTTCAAGAATGTTTTTAAAGAAGCCTCTACAGACAATCTAAATGAAAACAAAATGACAACAAAACTAAAGGTTGGTTGAGATTCGTGAGGTGATATCTTAAAGGTTAGAGTTAATACTGGACTAAATCCTTATTATTTGTTTGTTCATAGGTACCATATCTGCCTGTACCTTTCATCAGACTGGTGTGAATGTCTGCTGCAGTGTTGGTGTTGAGTAGACAAGCCACAGCATATTTGACTCTTACAGGCTCTCTCCATCCCAACCCCCTTCCCCCTGGGATTTACCACCGGAGCAGTGTCTCCTCCTGTAAACCGAGGGCAAGTCTCAGGAGGATTCGGGAACTAGCGTTTCTGCCCCATTTGAATCATCTGGTATCCAGGTAGATGGCTTATGACAGTATTGGAGTGCTTTAATGATTATATTACACAAGCACATATTCATTTTTGGTAGGAGATTAAGTGATATGCCCAGAATCACAGGCTGTTGAACCGACGCTGTTACTCGAGCCTGGTTCCCCAGTTCCAAAGTCAGATGTTCTGACCGTTAGGCCACATCCTCTTCATACACAACTTGCTGTACAAGTGAATGAGTGTGGGAGGGTTATGCTAGTGTGTAATTTGGACATGCACTGTTGTAATGAAAGTAGTGTTTAAAGTGCAGTAGTGAATTTGAAAATTGAAGTCAGTCTGTTTGTGACTGACGTATGGAAATGGATAGAAGCATGATCAAACTTCCCCCATGCATACAGGAGCCATTCTTGCTGTTTTTAAGAGCCAGGTCATGCCTAAAACTGCAGACGTTTTCAGTCTGTTTTGCAGACATGTATTCTTTCTGCCAGGTCGGCTTTAGACTTGGCTGCAGCATCGGATGGGGAAGGCAGGCAGTCGGGCATTGGGCGATCAGCCGGTGCCTAAGGGTCATCTGTGGGCCGGTTTTTGTTTGGAGCTCTGTCAACCGGCTCACGGAGCTGTCTCTTCCCCGCCAGGCCACTGTAATGAGGGGCCCTCATCATGGGCTGGTAGGCTTGGAGGGGGTAGCTTGCAGCAACATTACTAGGTCAGTTCTGGCAACTGCAGAATTTAGCTCGGCCCCCGTGGGGCAGGAGCAGACGCTCAGAAGCAGTGTCCCACTTCCCTGCTGTGCTGTTAAACTGAGGCGCCTGGCTGGGAGCAGGTTATATGGCCATTGGGCCATCATCACTTCAGCTCCCCTGGGGCAGCAGCAGCTCCGTGATATTCTTCACCCTTCCCCTACCAGGCCATAATCCTCAGCCTATAGTTGACTGGGGAGGTGGAAGAGTAAGTGAAGCTGCCTTGCTGAGGGCCTGTTGATGTCACCTTGGCTCCAGAGGCTTTCAGGCCTTAGTAGAGGGGGGTGTATGTTTGCATAGGCCTCGCTGTGAGGCACCTTTCTCAGAGAGGAAAATTGAGTGGATGTACTGTTAGGGTCAGAGCTGCCAAATTTGGAAATATGGAAATGGGTTTGAGTCCCAGTATCAGCTCAACAACTGTGATTCTGGGCAAATCACTTAATCGCCCAAGGCCTAAAATAAAAATGAATTTGATCTTCTGTATTGTGACTGGTGCTCATATAATTGCTGCCCTTGGGCTGATTTCATGCTAAAACTACAATAAAAAAGAACCTACTGTTTGCTCATGTTTCAAGAGTCTGCAAAGGCTGGAATATAATAATAAAAGAGGATTCTTTATACAATTAAAAAAACA